>CM014271.1:2198032-2211694 GCA_004135705.1 Alloteropsis semialata | reverse complement strand
GCGGCTCCGCAAGCAGGGGTGGACGGCGGGGCTCCTCTCCCTCCCCGGTGAACCCCCCCTCTCTCCTGACGGGCGTTGCGGCGAGGCAGCCGGAGGCCGGAGCAGGGGCGCTGCGGTGGGTCCCGCGCCACGTCCGTGCTTTACCGGACTCCTGGGAGCACGCTGGGAATAGCGGACGGAGGCTGGAACAGGGAGATAGCGTTTCTCGGTGCAGAGAAATTTACGGTAAAATGGAACTGGAGGGAGCGGTAGCGTATCCAGTGCGGACAGCGTTAGAGCGTCTCCAACAACCAGTGCAAATCTCCAGCTGAGGTGGAGGTAAGAGAAAGAAAGAAAATAGAAAAATACGGAACAGTCTCATATGTCAGTATATTTGCTAGAGAGAACAAGAATCGGGATGTGTGGGAGCATAGCTCTTTAACACTCGCTAGCTAGTTGCTTTTTCTGGTGTCTCTCTCTTCCACGTTTGGATTGGGGTAGCTCGGAGCTACACCGTTGGAGACGCCCTTAGCAGACTAGCTTTTTTTTATTGAACAAGCAGATTAGCAGACTAAGCTAAGGCCTTGTTTAGATTCGCAAAAAGAGCCCAATTCGATCAAAAGCAACCGCATTGAACTTCATGTCCTCTCTCTATTTTTTCAATTCCAAAAAAATCTGCTACAATAAATTCGATCAAATTCATTCAATCTAAACAAGGCCTAAGCGACCAAAGGAATCCAACCGCATCCGCGACACGTACATCGTCCATCGATCGGACTCGGACCACCACATCATCTAATTAATAATCTACTACCACGTAGAGTACCTATCGTCGTATGCCACTCCCCTCCTTCTCTGGAATCGACAGCCACTGCTAGCTAGTACGTGGTACATACATCTCAAAAGGCATATATATATACCACGTACGTACCTGGTGCTGGTGGACTAGTCCACAGTCCACACATGTACAGCCACAGGCATATAAGTATACTCTCTCTCTCTATATATATATACACACACACACTAGTACTAGAAAGCTACTGATCGATTCGATATAAGTGTAGTTTGACCTCAATCAAAATTAATTAATAAAAACAACATAGACAAGCAGATGGAAGCAGACAAAACGGTACCTGGATGAAGTCGTCAAGCACCAAGTCCGGCATCCACGGCGGCGGACGGTGCATGGAGCGGCGCATCAGCAAGCGCAGCCCCTCGGCGGTCTCCGGGAGCAGCGCCTCCTCCACGCTCCGGTCCTCCCGCGCCGCCATCTCCCGCATCTCCCCGGGCGTCGCGGCCACGCCGCTGGTCATGATCACCACCCTGCCCACGGCGCCTCTCGCCTCGCCGGCCGCCATCCGGTACGCCACGAACCCGCCGTAGCTGATCCCGGCCACGTCGTACCGGCCCACGCCCAGGAGCCGCATCGCGTCGGCGGCGCACCGGGCCTGGAACGCCACGGACCGCAGCGCGGACGACGACCGGGAGTGCGCGCCGAAGAACACCAGGTCCGGCGCGTACACGTGGAAATCGCGGCACAGGCGCGGCAGGTTGCGCGCCCACGTCCACTTGGCGTCCCCGCCGAAGCCGTGGAGGAGGAGCAGCGGCGGCCTGGAGGAGGGCGACGAGGGGCACCACACGCGGACCGTGGTGGCGCCGTCCGGGAGCCGGAGCTGGACGGGGCGGAGGCGGAGGCGCGCCAGGAGGTGGAGCGACAGCGCCGCGTCGCGGAAGGCGGCCAGCCGGAGGCGGAGGAGCAGCCGCAGCAGGAGCAACGACAGGGAGAGCAGCGCCAACAGACCGTGCCCGTGCGCCTTCATCTTCTTCGTCGTTCTTCCCAGATCGGAGCAGAGGCGCACTAGTGTGCAAGGTGTGTCCTCCTGTGTGTATATAAATAGCAAGGCAGGAAGGGGCTCTGCTCGTAAATAAATTAAGAGTTAAGTACACCTGCGGTCCTTAAACTTGTTCCGGTTTATCATCTAGGTACCTAAACTCTCAAAATGTATTTTCAGATACCTGAACTTGTTCCAGGGTGTCATATAGGTTCCTAACCTCTCAAAATGCATTTTTATGTCCATAAACTTGTCCCGTCGTGTCATACAGGTCCCTAAACTCTCAATATGCTATTTTAAATTTAATAAAAATATTGTTTTGCTACTTTAATTAACCCATGATGAGTATTATTAATAAGAGCTAATTTAGATTAAAATGGTTTCAGCGGTAAGACTTTTGAATGATTTGCGTGAAAAAAATAATTTAATAAACCATCCATTTCAAATAGAATTAATTAATGGTGATTTTCATAGATATGAAAATTGACCTCGAGAGTTTAAGGACCAAAATGACAAACTAAGGCAAGTTCGGGGATCTGAAGATGCATCTTAAGAATTTAGGGACCCCAATGACACCTCCGAACAAGTTTGGAGATCTAAAATTACACTTTGAAAGTTCAGAGATTTAGATGACATCTCAAGACAAATTCGAGGACCGTCCATATATTTTACTCATAAATTAACGAACGAATCCGAGTTCCAATTAGCTACTGTAGATGTATAGTAGGCTATAGGCACCATGCATTGCTCCAGCTTCATCGTTTTGCCGGCCACATGCACGGCCCGGAAACTCCTACTGCCCTCGGTCATGCAAACTCATGGTCTTCTGAGAACGCACGCCTCAAACAAAAGAAAGGGACCCATCGTACGTACCGTATGTGGAGAGTATGGCCCGTCACAAATGGACAACACACTGACTCACTAGACGTGGCTACCATAAGTTGGATTATCTGGGCAGGCCCATCTATTCCTAGTTAAATCTGAAATATTTAAAGCCCATGTTTAACTAATGCTACTAAGTTATAATAGTGGTTAATTCTATATGGAGGGTTAAGAAGAATCCTAACCAATTTAATTTAATAGGTTCACTATATGTGCACCTACTGTAAAGTTGTTGAAGGAAACCGACATGCCGCGCGCTGGCTCGCTTCACCAGGCTGAGACCGTGAACGCGTCGAGTTATGCCTCAAGTTCTGTATAATGTATTGTTCCATAAATTGGAATGATTTGTTTGATGTTAAAAAACATCCATAAAATGTTCCATTATGTTGTTTAGATTGTTCCATAATCTTGTTTGAATTGTTCGCATGGTATACATGAGATGTTACATGATATGTTTCCGTCCGGCCACCCGGACCCGAGCGTGCCCCCTTTCAGGGTTCTTTCTTGGTTTGAGATATTATGGCGCCCTCTAGGTTACGTGATGTATCGCCGGCAAGAATTGGTGATTACTGCAGCGCTCGAGATGGCCAAGCTGCTTTGCATCTTGATTTGGTGCTTGTAGATGAAGAGGGTGTGTTCTTCATAGTTAAGTTACAGTTGGATCTATACGCGTATATTCTAAGTGGTTCTTGATGTACAGGGAGACGTTATGTATGCAGAAGCTGGTGAACGTGATGTTGATAAGGTTAGAGCTGCCGTGGAAGAAGGTGGTGTGTATTTATTCAGTAAGTTTTTGGTGGTTAACATGAAGCCTTCGTATAAGCCTTTCTGTGCCAAGTACATGATCAAGATCACACCATGAACGAAGATGGATCGTGTCCAATCTGTTGCCGAATCGTTTCCTCGATTTGTATTCCATTTTGCCCCATTATCCGATCTTTCTTCACATGTAGGTAGCCAGATATATTTTACAGGTTAGTGATTTGTTGCTTGTTTGCGCGCTTTTTTCATATTATTCCTTTACTTTAGGTTCCATTTCACGTTTACATCGATTCTGTTTATTTGCAGATGTCATGGCGATGGTTGTTGGTGTTTCCGAGCTTGCTTATGTACGAATAGGTAGCAACTCAACCGATACAGCTAGGAGGGTTATTGCTCTTAGAGATCTGAGGTATTTTGTTTATTTCTCTAAATTGTGCCTCATTGTTTTCTATTTACGTATTTTCCCTCGTACTCGCACCCTTTTTTTTATTTATGTTCTTGTTTTGTAGTGGTGTCGAAATGAAACTTGTTTTGTGGGGAAATCGTGCAAATGAGTTCGATGCCGAAGTGGTCCATTTGCTTGGTCAGGAACACACTGTTGTTGGGATTTTTGTCGGTAGTTTAGTTAAATCGTATTGAGGTTGGTCTTTGAATGGTTATTACTTTTTTTGCTTCGCAGATGTTTGCTAGATTAAGCTTGTTTTTTATTTTTGGTAGGCGAGGAGACTTTATCCGGTGGGTCAGCTTGTAAACGGTATCTTAATGACGACATACCAGAAATAGATGAATTTTTGAGAGGTATGTGATATTTGTGGTGTTTCTTATTTCGTGTGAAATAAATTTATTTATATTCGTATGTACCAGGCTTGGCGATAACTTTACAAAGATAGATTGGATCGTTGATGATCAAGGTAGTGGCAAAATAATTTTACCTCTCAAAAAATAATTCATCTATTTTTTATAATTTTACCAATATCAAAATAATAATGAATAATCATATCCATCAACACTTATGGTCGTTCAATCCCTAAAGATGGATCAATATCTATCTAGACCCTGGGATGACAACTATAGTGCCATGAAAGCGCTCATATCTTGCAAACAGCAAAAGGTCAAATATTGCATTTGCAGATAACTTGCTATAGCTCAAAATGCGCAACTCCATCAAGCCATTTAGCAGGAGTTAGAATATTGGATATCCACAGACATCTCATGGCACCAAAGATCTTGATTTATTCAATCAAGATATAACCATAGTGATTTTGAGTTACTAGCTAAATAATCTCCATATTGCTAGATCACATACTGATATCATGATGGTCCAGTTCTCACGAAAGTCATCAAATTAGGCTCTAATTGCTGCTTCCATCTATCATTCTAAAACACCATCTATGTGTGTGTGAATTTATTGAATGATTAACTTGATTCTATTCAATCATGAACAATTATCTACATAGATAATGTTGCTTATGTTCCATATATATAACAGGTTACATAGAGCAATATCAACAAGCATATTGCCCAATATGTTTATTCTTATTTATCACACAATGGAGAATAAACACCGTCTAATTCAGATTTGTGAGAGTCTCACATATTTGTTCACAAAGTCCTTACCATATCCACATATAAATATATGTTCATGGAATAGGTATACAATGACTTTGAGACGTAAAGTTCAGGGAAAGTCTCTTCTGAACAACAACCTGTGTTAAAATATTATATTGCACTCTTTTCCTTTATGAGTTTTTCCTCACAAGGGGTTTCTCAAGAAAGGTTTTTAACGAGGCAATACCAACACAAGAATACATGTAATATCACCCATTTTCCCCATCGAGGTTTTTAAGGGGATATTCAAAACATATTATGTGTCATATCTTCTATTTTCCCCACAGGGGTTTTTAAAGGAGATATTCAAGACATAATGATCAAATGATCATACATATTGTTCTCTAAACTTAACTTACGGGCTTTTCCTTTATAAAGGTTTTCTCATATAAGTTTAAACGAACAATATCATCTTTATATGCTGTATCATTTTCTCTTTATTTTCCCACTGGGTTTCAAAGGAGTTTTAACAGCATATCATCAAAATATTCCTCTTATTTTTCCCATGAGGTTTTTAGAGGAATATATCAATATGCATTACATGCAATCACATATGTCATATAACATTTTCTCCTATATTTTCCCTAAGGGGTTTTAAAGGAGTTTTTCCTATGACATATACACATTTCTCCTTCTATTTTTCCCACAGGGTTTTTGAAGAAGTTTTACCATATATTGTTATAAGATCACAAGAACCAATTGAACAAGGGGGAGTATTGTGAAACAAGAATTAGTGATCAATTTCTATAATTAGGTTAATTCATTAATTAGTGAAGGTGTCTCACCAAAAGACATGTCCCTTTGGTGAAAGGACACCATGCCCCCTCATCAAGTATATATATATATATAACAGTACACACAAGAATGAGATTCACTACCTTCCTTTCCATTATACTTTTCCACTTTTAACAGGAAGAACACGAAGGAGATGGGTGATGAGCAATCAATGCCCACCGTAAAAGAGCAATAATTATGGTATGGCGTGCGGGCGAAACAGGAGATAAGGGCATGTACAACAGTTTAGACAGCTGCTGTCTATTTGATTTGCCATGTCACATACATACAGACAACTGATAAGACAACTTGTACAATGGACCGTCTATTTGGTTGTTTGTGAGATATTTAATTCTTCTTTTGACACATAAATCATGACAATCAAGTGTAAATTTGATCATTGTAGCCATTTTTGTGCTTATATGGGAGAATGTGTGATATATTCACACTAGTTCACACGTGAACATAACACGATTATACACAGCATGCATCCAGCCCTTTCACACTTTCTTACTGCAAATGTATATACAACTTGTTCACTCAGCAAGCAAAATAGGTAAATAAACTGAAATCACGTGACGATGGTTCAACCAGCAAGCACATGCAGCCTGTTCGGCTGGCATGTTGAACAGTGCTCGGCTGGTAAGTTTCGGCTTATTTCCTCTCACACAATACTATTCATTCTACCAGCCGAGCACTGTTCATTCTACCAGCCGAACAGGCTCATGGTCTATTGAATCTTGGGCCGTGTTTAGATCGGAAAGTTGCAGCTGAAAGTTGCCAAAAGTAGCCATTAGGAAGCGTGTCACATGAGAGAGGACATATTTTTCAATGCGTTACTTTGCAGTTGCAGCCTGAAACTTGCCGATCTAAACAAGGCCTTGGACAGAAATGGTGTCATGTGGGGCCTGACATATTCTAGGCGCCGGCGTGCCAGGGACGTGCGGCGAGCAACAGAACGCGCGCACGCGCCAGACGCCCAGGCCGGATCAGCTATCCGTGGCTGAGAGGAAGGCGGAGATTAGTTTCTATTTCTATTCATTAGTTACTATCTTTATCCCTAGATTGTAGGAGCGCATGGCGCTGGTTGGTTTGGGCCTCAGGCCATTTATATTGTACCGGATCACAGCTGAAGGAATTAAGCAAAGTATTATCCCTAATCTCTCTCTATCTCCCAACCAACCCAAGCCTGCGGCGGAGGGGAAAACCTCGCCGGAGACGACGGATCGCGGCTACGAACTACGTAGCCGAGGTCCAGCTACCCAGGGACCCGAGGTCCTTGACAACCTGGTATCACGATCCCGGCGATCCTCGTCATCCCGTCCCACCTCCCCATCAGCCGCCACCAGCCCGCCACCCGCCACCAGCCCACCACCACCTCCAGCCGCCGCCGTATCACCCTCATCCGCGTCCTCGTCGACTTCTCCGACCCCCGCCATGGGTGATGCCGATCAGCTCAAAGCCCTCACCGAAGCCATGAAGGCGCTGCAGGCCACCGTGGAGGCCAACGCCAAGGCCATCGCGTCCCTCTCGGCCGAGCGTACGTCGTCGTCGGGCTCCAAGGCGCCGTCCGGCGAACATCACAATGACCGGCCGCCGAAGTTCCAGAAGATGGACTTCCCGAAGTACGATGGTACGAAGGACCCCCTCATATTCATCAATCGGTGTGAGTCGTATTTTCATCAACAGAGAATCATGGAGGAAGAGAAAACTTGGATGGCCTCCTACAACCTCGACGACGAGGCGCAGCTCTGGTATATGCAGGTGCAGAAGGACGAGGGCACGCCGTCGTGGCGTCGCTTCACCGAACTGCTCAATCTGCGGTTCGGCCCACCTCTCCGCTCTGCTCCGCTCTTCGAGCTCGCGGATTGTCGGCGCACGGACACCGTTGCGGAGTACCAGGCGCGCTTTCAGGCGCTCCTGCCCCGGGCCGGCCATCTGGACGAGGCACAGCGGGTCCAGTTGTTCACGGGGGGACTTCTTCCTCCGCTCAGCCTGGACGTGCAGGTTCACAACCCCCAGTCCCTCGCGGCGGCCATGAGCCTCGCTCGTCAGCTGGAGCTGAGGGCGCAGTACACGCTGCCGACCGCCTCGGCGGCGACTACGCCCAAGGGAGCGGGTCGCGGCCTCCTGCCCGCGCCCCCGCAACGTCTGGCGTTGCCCGCGCCACCGGGACCCGGCACCAAACAAGCCGCGCCCACCGCTACCGTCGACGGTCGGCCCGTGAAGCGCCTCACCCAGGCCGAACAGGAGGAGCGCCGCCGCCTCGGCTTGTGCTTCAACTGCGATGAAAAGTACAGCCGTGGCCACAACAAGTTCTGCAAACGCCTGTTCTTGCTGGACAGCATCATGGACGACGACGACGACGACGCCGCCGGCGAGGACGAGCTGGACAAGGAGGCGCCGGTATTCTCCCTCCACGCGGTGGCCGGCGTTCCCAGTGGCAACACGCTGCTGCTTCGCGTCACTCTGGGAGCCGCCTCCCTCATCGCGCTCGTCGACACCGGGTCCAGCCACAACTTCATTGGGGAGGCTGCGGCGTCGCGCACGGGTCTTCCCGTCCAGCCGCGCCCCCGCCTCACCGCCACGGTGGCCAACGGCGAGAAAGTTCCTTGCCCCGGCGTCCTCCGTCGCGCAGCAATATCCATCGATGGCTTGGCGTTCAATGTCGACTTGTATGTGATGCCACTGGCCGGGTATGATATGGTCCTTGGCACGCAGTGGATGGCCACCTTGGGTCGCATTGCCTGGGACTTCTCTGCAGGGACCATGACGTTCCAGCATCTGGGTCACACCATCTGCTGGCGCGGGCTGGAGCTGATGGCCGACCAGGGCGCGCCTAGCCCCATGACTGCGGGCCTGGATATGCATCCAGCGCCGGCTGCGGTGACCACGGCATGCAAGCCGCCCTCCAGTGCACCAGACGAGGCACGGCCGCTGCTCGACGCCGTCCTGTCCTCCTTCGGCGACGTCTTCGAGGAGCCTCGCGGGCTGCCACCACAGCGTGGTCGCGACCACGCCATTCACCTCCTGCCGGGCGCCGCACCGGTGGCCGTCCGCCCGTACCGCTACCCGGTCGCCCACAAGGATGAATTGGAGCGGCAGTGCGCCGCCATGATGGAGCAGGGACTCATCCGCCGCAGCAAGTCGGCGTTCTCCTCGCCGGTTCTCCTCGTTAAGAAAGCTGACGGGTCCTGGCGGTTCTGCGTCGACTACAGAGCCCTCAACGCCATCACCGTCAAGGACGCGTACCCGATCCCGGTGGTCGACGAACTGTTGGACGAGCTGCACGGCGCCCGATTCTTCACCAAGCTCGACCTGCGCTCAGGCTACCACCAGGTCCGCATGCACCCCGACGACATCGACAAGACGGCGTTCCGCACACATGACGGCCTCTACGAGTTCCTTGTGATGCCGTTCGGGCTGTGCAATGCTCCAGCGACATTCCAGGCGCTCATGAACGACGTTCTGCGCGCCTTCCTCCGCCGGTTCGTCCTTGTGTTTTTCGATGACATCCTCATTTACAGCTCCACATGGGCGGACCATTTGCGCCACCTTCGAGCCGTCCTCCTCGTCCTGCGCCAGCACCGACTTTTCGTCAAGCGCTCGAAGTGCGCTTTCGGCGCCGACTCCATCTCCTACTTGGGGCACATCATCAGCGCGGACGGCGTCGCCATGGATCCCGCCAAGGTGCAGGCGGTCTTGGACTGGCCACAGCCGCGTTCAGCGCGTGCCGTCCGCGGTTTCCTCGGGCTGGCGGGCTACTACCGCAAATTCGTCCACGACTACGGCCTCATCGCCGCGCCCCTCACGGCGCTCACCAAGAAAGACGGGTTCAGCTGGTCTGAGGAGGCCGCCGCTGCCTTCCAAGCTCTCAAGCAGGCCGTCACCTCCGCCCCCGTCCTCGCCCTCCCGGACTTCGACAGGCCGTTCATCGTCGAGTGCGACGCTTCCACGTACGGGTTCGGCGCCGTGCTCCTGCAGGACAAGCACCCGCTGGCTTTCTTCAGCCGGCCTGTGGCGCCTCGCCATCGCGCCCTCGCCGCCTACGAGCGGGAGTTGATCGGCCTCGTCCTCGCCATTCGCCACTGGAGGCCGTACCTTTGGGGGCGCCGCTTTGTGGTGCGCACAGACCACGTCAGCCTCAAGTACCTTCTCGACCAACGCCTCGCGACCATTCCGCAACATCACTGGGTGGGCAAGCTCCTCGGCTTCGACTTCGCCGTCGAGTACAAGCCGGGCGCCTCCAACACGGTGGCCGACGCTCTCTCCCGTCGCGACACCGAGGACAGTACGGTGCTGGCTGTCTCCGCTCCCCGCTTCGACTACATCAGCCGCCTGCGCCAGGCCCAGCTCATGGATCCCGCGCTCGTGGCCACCCGCGATGCGATCCTGGCGGGCTCACGGGGAGCGCCGTGGGGACTGTGTGACGACTTGGTCACGTTCGGCTCCAGACTCTACATCCCGCCGTCCTCCCCGCTCCTACCGGAGGTGCTCGCTGCCGTACACGAGGACGGCCACGAGGGTGTGCAGCGCACTCTACATCGGCTTCGTCGCGATTTCCACTTCCCCAACATGCGTCGCCTGGTGCAGGATTTCGTCAGTGCATGTGACACGTGCCAGCGGTATAAGTCCGAGCACCTCCACCCTGCCGGACTCCTCTTGCCACTGCCAGTGCCCACGGCAATCTGGAGCGACCTCGGCTTGGACTTCGTGGAAGCCCTGCCCCGGGTGGGAGGGAAGTCGGTGATCCTAACGGTGGTGGACCGATTCAGCAAATATTGTCATTTCATCCCGTTAGCTCACCCCTACACTGCAGAATCCGTCGCGCAGGCGTTCTTCAAGGAGATTGTGCGACTCCATGGTGTTCCCCAGTCCTTGGTCTCCGACCGGGATGTCGTCTTCACCTCCACATTCTGGAGGGAACTAATGAGGCTCATGGGCACCAAGTTGCACATGACGACTGCCTTCCACCCGCAGTCTGATGGCCAAACCGAGGCGGCGAACCGGGTCATCGTCATGTACCTACGTTGCTTCACCGGCGATCGTCCCCGCCAATGGATCCGCTGGCTTCCATGGGCGGAGTACGTCTACAACACCGCCTACCAGACGTCGTTGCGGGACACGCCCTTCAGGGTGGTCTACGGCCGCGACCCTCCTACTATCCGGTCTTATGAACCGGGTGAGACCCGTGTGGCGGCCGTCGCACGGAACATGGCGGACAGGGATGAGTTCTTGGCTGATGTCCGCTACCGCCTGGAGCAAGCGCAGGCCGTCCACAAGAAGTACTACGACAAGCTGCACCGTCCAGTCACTTATGCCGTCGGCGACCTTGTGCTCCTTCGACTCCGTCATCGCGCGCCAGCCTCCCTGCCGCAGATCAGCAAGGGCAAACTGAAGCCACGCTTCTATGGGCCGTACCGCGTCGCCGAGATCATCAATCCCGTCGCGGTCCGCCTCGAGCTGCCCCCACGAGCCAAGCTGCATGATGTGTTCCATGTGGGCCTCCTCAAGAAATTCGTCGGGCCGGTGCCGGCTGCTCCACCTGCCTTGCCTGACATTCACCATGGCGCCGTGCAACCCGAGCCAGAGCTCGTCGTGCGCTCACGCCTCGCCCGCGGCGTTCAGCAAGTGCTCGTCCAGTGGAAAGGAGAACCAGCGGCTTCAGCGACTTGGGAGGACATCGGCTCCTTTCGCGAGCGGTACCCGGCGTTCCAGCTCGAGGACGATCTGGCTCTCGAGGGGCGGAGAGATGTCATGTGGGGCCTGACATATTCTAGGCGCCGGCGTGCCAGGGACATGCGGCGAGCAGCAGAACGCGCGCACGCGCCAGACGCCCAGGCCGGATCAGCTATCCGTGGCTGAGAGGAAGGCGGAGATTAGTTTCTATTTCTATTCATTAGTTACTATCTTTATCCCTAGATTGTAGGAGCGCATGGCGCTGGTTGGTTTGGGCCTCAGGCCATTTATATTGTACCGGATCACAGCTGAAGGAATTAAGCAAAGTATTATCCCTAATCTCTCTCTATCTCCCAACCAACCCAAGCCTGCGGCGGAGGGGAAAACCTCGCCGGAGACGACGGATCGCGGCTACGAACTACGTAGCCGAGGTCCAGCAACCCAGGGACCCGAGGTCCTTGACAAATGGCTTACTAAAAGGTAATCCAATCAAAATCCAATATAATCTCCTTGTCCAAATTGCCCTCTGAACCGCAGTCTAGTCTTGAAAGGAAAGGTTAAAGCACCAAACAATTTGCAGAGTGACCAACAAATAAATTTAGCTGTGCTTTAGTTGACAAGAAGTAGTATCATTCAAAACAGGGGAAGAAAAGTTAAACTATAGATGGTTCAGTGCAGGCCAGAGTACCAACATAAATCAGAAATTATTAATGAATATCCTAGTTGTAGGAGTCTAATAGATCCTCCATATATATAGATCATTTTAACTAGGTAACTGAAAGACTATTCTGAACCATAAGTAATCCTACAAGCAACAAAATTATTCTGGAAGAGCTAGCAAGATTCAATAGCACCAAACTCTGAAGTTTCATCAGGATCTGCCCGTGCTCTGCTGCAGCACACGACATTCACATCCCCTCGGCAAAAAACCAGTAAAATTTTTACAAAGAAAGATAGAAACAAATCACAAGGAAAAGGATAAAATTTTTACAAAGAAAGATAGAAACAAATCACAAGGAAAAGGATAAATTGCAACTACAAGACTAGCAGTCCTCAGGGATCTGTAGCAGGAACAAATTAAACTAATCACGACATCTCTTGGCGGACGAGAGAGAGACGCTGAGGTACCTATGGGCTGAGGCATAGCTCCAGCGGAAGGATGGGGAAGGCTGGTTGCGAGCGCTCGCGAGAGGAGCACGTGGAGGTGGGACGCGCGCGCCCTCATGGTGGTCTCCATGGGGTCGCTTCGCCGGGCCGGAATTTGATCCTACTGCGGGAAGGGGAACGGGATGCTCCGCACCATCACCAAGAACTTCTCCGGCGGCTCGAGGAGGCCATGACGGGCTCCTCCGACTCCGGTGCCAAAGGAGGCCGGTGAAGCAGCAGATCCACTCACGCCCTTCGGTTTCGACACAGCGCGTGATGCAGCGTTTTTCTCCGGCGCCGCTGCAGTAGCACTCACGCCGAAGGGGATCTGGGGGAGTGGAGAAAGGCGGGCTCGATTGCCGCCGAAGGAAAAACCCACGCGCGCACGTCCGCGCGCATCCGATCTGCGCTGCCGTCGACAGCCCGCAGCGGGTCATACAACGCGCCGCAGCGGCCGGCGCCGCGCCTGGGAGAACCGGCTCTCGTATCTCTCTTCAGTTAATGAGGCCCACGTCGGACTATTTGGCTGATGTGGCAGCATACACACAGCAGCCGTCTCACCGTTGTACATGCCCTAAGTCGTGGTGATGGGATATCGTCGTGCCAAGAGAGGAGCCTTAAGACAACACACAATCGACGGCATGATGATCGAGGGCGCCAGGGCCGATCGGCAGATAGCCCGCTTGCTACTCGATCGGTGAGCCCGAGCTTCCTTCCCTGTGAAGGGGCGCCGATGCGCTGCCAATGGCCCTATGTAACAGCCCAAAAATTTAAATTCATAAATCATTCTTATCAAGTTTTGTTTTCAAAATCTTTTTGGTTGAGCTCTCGATCTTCCAAATCTTTCCCGGCGTTTTCGCCGTTCCGGCACCGGGGCCACCGCCTGTCGCCCTTCCCCTTCTCCTCGCTCCGTGTGTCGCGCTGCTAGCCGACCGCCGCGCATGCCCGACCATCCCCGCGGTCGTCGCCGACCGCGAATCTAGCTCTCTTTCTCTCTCTT
>CM014271.1:2178741-2197685 GCA_004135705.1 Alloteropsis semialata | reverse complement strand
CGCCGCGCAGCGCCGCCACCAGTGCCGCTGTCGCCGCTCTCCGCCCGCCGCCGTGGCCACCGCTACTCGCGCCGCCACCACCCAAGGTGAGGAGGGGAATGGAATCCCCTCCCTCTCCTCTCTCTTTTCCCCTCCCTCCAGGCCGCCGCCGTGCCCTGAGGCGCTGGCGAGTACCGCCACCCCTGGCAGACCCCCTCCCCCCTCCTCTGTTCTCTGTTGTGAGGAGGAAGAAAGGAAGAATCGCCCATAAACCCCTCTCCTTTTTCCTTTTTGCAAATAGATCCTTCCACCTTTAGAGAGGATTAGAAGGAAAGCCCTTGCTAATTATAAATAATTATGAGCAGGTCCCTGCCCACTCACAACTAGCCCTAATCACCCCTTTGCCTCGTCATTTTATGCGCCAAACTTCTTTCAATGCTCCCCAAATTCGGCCACGCCCCTTCTACGCATATTCTGGCCAAGCCATTCAAGAATCTCTCAAAAATACTCCTCATTTCTTTTTATTTAATTATTTTCTCTTTTCGAGCTCATCGGTAAAAACCTTACTTCTTTCTTCTTATTGTGTGCTTGCTTGTGTGTTCCCAAGATGATGGAGTGACCGAGGAAGGACAGTACCGCGAGCCGGAGTACGAAGGACAGTACCACGAGCCGGAGCCCGAAGAACCGTACTGCGAGCAGGAACTCCCGGAAGGCTTTGAGGACGGCAAGTCCAATTTCATCCTTTGATGCATATTTAACCCAATTTTATAGACACAACCTATTGGCCTGTTTTATAAAATTGCATCTTGATTTATTGCTAAACCCGGTTGGATAGCCATCCCTTGATTGTTATGACTATTTATTGATGTCCTAGTTTTATCTCTAAATATGATATGCTCTGTTTAGATGATAATCACTGCTAGAATGCTTAGGACCATGTCACTCTTTTAGTTACTCATTAATTATGACTACACTATGATTTATCAAAGAATAAAGGTGCGTGTGTTTTAAGAAAGAAAAATGGGTTTTGGGGGAATCAAATGAAAGAAAAGCTTGGATGAGATGGATGGGTGTTTCTTGTGTGAAACACCACAGTTGGGCTTGTACCTTTGTGGTTAAGCACGTTGGGAGATATCCATCTTGTCATGATTAAGGACTGAGGTGATGTGTCATCTTGCCTAACCCAATTTTCTCGTACAACCACTCGACTCTTGTGTGTGGCAAGGGCTTAGTCTAAATCCCACTAGCTAGTCAGGTAGTTGTCTAGAGGCAGGTGTGCAGCGGGAGTCCAAGAGTAGACTGTGTGTCATGGTTGTAGGCCTCATTGAAAGGTCAAGAGCCCCTTGGTTATCTCTCGTGGACGGCTAGGCGGAGCTATGCTATGGTGGGTAATGGCTTCGATAGGATCCGCACCGGCACTAAGGTGACCGTGCTACGGTACCCTACTTGTGGGGAAAGTGTACACCTCTGCAGAGTTAATACCTATTCGAATAGCCGTGCCCACGGTTGCGGGTGAGTTATGGCTTGGTCACATAACCAGGTGTTTTGGGGAGTGGGTGGTTTTTCTATGGCGTGTGTTGATTTTTGGAAAGTGTCCGGCAGTTGTCCGGCAGTTGTGCCGTGAGCTACCGCGGACGGGGAGTCCGGTAGTATTAAAACTCGGATCCTTTGGTAGGATCAACCCCAACTTAAGTAATTCGGTTACTAAAATATTGCTTTACGAAAACTCCTTTGAAAAGTAAACTCTTGCATGTGAAAAATCTAGCTTTATTGCAAAATGAACCTTAGCCTTATTCTTGTTGTATCATGTGCATTATCTTGTATTATTCCTCTCCGTGGATGGGGTTGGACTTGTTGAGTACTTTTGTACTCACCCCTATAATTTTTTGTGGCTTCAGAGGAAGACCCGGACTTTGTGGCCGAGGACGTCGAGTAGGTGGTCACCTCCGCACCCAACGTTGCCTGTGGTGTAGGCCCTTTGCAGATGTTTCCGCTGACGCGTGACCCCGAGTCTTGTCTAGAGTTCATCTGGATATTGGCTTGGTGCATTGCCGTTATTTATTTACTTATGCTTTTGGCGTGGCTCAAACGCCCACTTCCTCGGGAGTTGTATCGGTTATGAACTATCTGTCGAATAAATGTGTTGTCAGCCTCCTGGGACTGATATTTGTATCACATTTAGTCTCTGCTTATGCAGGGACGCTTCACCCTCACACAGTGGGCGTGTGAGAAGGCCCCGGGCGCGCTCGGGTCGGTACGTAAGGTGGCAGATTCCGGCCCCCAGGCGGCCACCAAGAAAGGAATCCTGTTCAGTCTAAAGGCGGTAACCGCTCTTTTCTGCACTATAAAAGGACTGTGCCGGCCTGCGGGTTGGGGATCGTATCTTTTCTGAGGGAGCCCAACTCAACGAAGAGAAAAACATAAAGGATGTAGGGTATTATACTTGTAAGCAGCCCGAACCTATCTAAACCCCGTCTCTAACCCCCCAATTCACCCAAATCCTATCCGCGAAATCCATTCATGCACGACTGAAAGTCCAAGCGTACTTTCTCCCAGGTCGAATCTCTAAACGGAGGTCCATTAAGATCCCAGCTTTAGGTCCGCACCGATACTAGTCTACTTTTGAGATCCTGCTTGGGATAGGTGGGCAGAGGCCTCTAGAACCGGTTACTGTTGACATCCTGCTTGAGATAGGTGAGTGATCAAGTGTTTGGGAAGTGTAACTCTGCGCAATTGCTCGTGTTCAAGGAATGACCACTTCGTCTACTTTCTGATGGTCGTTTAAGGGACTACACTGCGTCAACTCTTCATGCGTCGAATTTGTCTGCTTACTGCTTGGCCGAGCATGTGCTTGCATCTGAGCCACAGCCACTGGATCGCCACTTGCTGCACACATGGGGCGAGTATTAAGCTGTATGAGCAAATGTGTTTCTCAAGGCTTGTTTGGCAGAGTTCTGACTCACCGCTCTATGCAGATTTTGGTGTTTGTTCAATAAAAAAGAATTTTAGACTTCTAAATTTAATTTAAAAAAGAATGGGATGATTCATCCTCGATCAGTTTAGAGCTCTAATTTTACATATTTCTAAAGACAGAGTTGACCAATTCTGGCTATACGAATTTGTAGAGGGGTAACAAACGAGCCTCAGTTTCGATTGTCGAGTCCAGTAAGATGCATGATCTCACAAGCTGAATGTGAACGTAAGAGAAATTAGAAAAGCAACGAGTGAAGGGACAAGTGTTAGCACAGCAAATCTTGGGAAGCACATCCAGCACGAATCCTAAAGCGGTAAAGCAGACTACTCCGTCTTTTCTGGAGGCCTCTAAGGGTGTGTTTGGTTGGGCTGTGGCTGTGAAAAAAACTGCTGTGGGCTGTGAGCTGTGGAAAAACCTGTTGTGGGTTTGTGAGCTGTGGAAAAGCTGAAAGCCGTTTGGCTGGAACAACTGTGAGCTGTGAAAAAAGCTGTCGTGGTTATGAAATGTCTGTAATGCCCCTAAAGTGCAAAGAGCATGTTGATATTCAAATTGATTGTGAATCTTTGTTTAGGAAGTTACGAGTTTAGGAAGGGAATCTTAATTTTTTTAAAAGTTTTGCATTCACCACTAGCACATGGTCCACATAAATACAATGATAGCAAATCTACAAAATGACATATGTAAATAATAATTTTAGAAAGAAAAATTTAATTTGTTTAAATTTTGCATCCACAAGGAATGCTTGTCCAATTTTTGGCACCGCTAATTTCGTTTGCCAATCTGTTAGCCACCAACACCTTGACATGCGGGTCCCAATTAGCAGTGCCCCAATGCTCCATCTTCTATACTATAAAGAGAATAACATTTGAAGACAATTCTGACCCAAAGCCTACCCACCCTTACCTCTCACAACTTCCTCAGATAGGCCCACATGGCAGACCAAAAAGTTTGACAGTCGGGGGAGGGAAAAGTTTGATGATAGAAAATAGCTGCGGCAAAAAAATTTATTTTTTCGTCACCGCGCGCTTTCAGTTACGCGTCTGTGTACCCACCATTCGAAATTCTAATCCCGCCCCACTTTCTGGGTATTGGTTTCCTTATTGCCTGGCTGCTAATTGGCTTTTTTGGTGCCCGATGGTTTCAATCAAATTGTTTCCAAATTTTGCGTGCTGTCTGCTACTTGTATCTGCCGCATGTCTGCTGCATGTCCCCGAATGTTTCCTTCTTCGCGCGGTGAATCATCAATCGTCAATCCTCAGTTTCTTTTTTAATCTTCGGTTTCCTTTTTTAATCGGGCGCTTCGGTTTATTTTCTCAATCGTCAATCCTCAGTTTGCGTCCACCGATGCGCCGGAGGAGGCCTGCGCTGAATCAAGAGTGCTTTCTTCATGACGGCTTCGGCCAATGCGGCGTGCGAGTTATTCATCCATCCATCGTGTCCCAGCGACGGTGACGGTGATGCCAACGACGGTGACGGTCTACCCGTTCCGATCCAGGTAATTTCTCGGCCTCGTACACGGCGGCGAAGGCGGCCACATGTATCAGGCAGATGCAATGGCGGCGGCGGCCAACGTGTTGCTCGGCTAAGGAGTAATTGCGCTAGCGCTGGCGGAGGGTGGTGTCACGCTTTCCTCGGCGTGGACCATCGATCCAGAAGAAGGCCATCGAGATGACGAGATGTGCTGCAGACCGGCATGACCGTGTGATAGTCGCACTGCCACAGCACCACGAGCACTGGGGCCATGGAAGGACTACCAAACCACCTCCTGCAGCTGCACCTGAACGTGGAAGAGCAGCTTACGCACATCGCCGGCAGTTGGCTGCCAATTTTGTTGCCCCAGTGATCGCAGGCCGTTTCATCGTTGCGTGTAACCAACGTCGAGGAGGTCACGATCCGGTGATAGGGCGGCGGAAGCGGCGTGGTACGGCCTGGTGGCGGCATGGTGGAGGCGTACTGCACGGCGCCGAAGTCAAAGAAAAACCTCCATGCTACACGCCGAAGCTCCTCAACTCTCGTATGTATGGGCAATCTCCATCACTGCTCGCGTTTTGCTGTGCAGATTTTTTTTCCAAAAATAATCAAAATTTCTTGTGTGCGTTTTGCGGTGGCCAGACATGCAGGTGATGCCGTCCACTACATGCCATTTGATTGAAGAGATTTGCTGGTTTGATTTACATGCTCCCTCTAGCAAAATCTGATGTGCATAGATAATTTGTTTGTTTTTTCTATGCAAAATCTGATTCAAGGATTGACGCAGGAGATAGCAATGCATCGAGATGATGCCAATGGAAGGTGCACCGCAAGCAGCTCCTTTGAGCATGGCAAGCAGTGGCACAGCCGGGGCTGGTCAACGGTGCAGCAGAATCAAGGGTGGCAGCCTACTCCTCACCGCGTGCTCCCAGTTCAAGAAGCTGCGCTCCGTGGATCCATTCAGGCCTGGGCGTGTGAACTCCAACCTCCATCCGTTAAAGAATTTGAC
This sequence comes from Alloteropsis semialata, assembly GCA_004135705.1. Taxonomy (NCBI): domain Eukaryota; kingdom Viridiplantae; phylum Streptophyta; class Magnoliopsida; order Poales; family Poaceae; genus Alloteropsis; species Alloteropsis semialata. Next base: position 2,192,253 of record CM014271.1, on the reverse strand, counting down.
ATGTGTGGCTGGTGGGCATGTGGAATTCTTTTTGGAGACCTGCAAGGTAGTCTTGAGGACGTATACTAGATTACAAAATATTTTTTATGTTGATCTGAGCTTGGTTGCCAAAATTTCATTCACTGTTGTTGTCCTCTCTGGACTCCTCACTGATTGAAATTCAAACTAGAATTTTTTTTGGAGACTAGCAAGGAATTGATAACTCCATCTTCTGAAAAATTTGGTTAGACTTGGATCTATGTTGTATATTCTCTAAACCATGTTGGGTGACAGATTAACAATTTTTTAGAACATGCTGATGAGCAACTTTTTTCATGGTGATTAATATACTTCATATTCTGTTTTTTCATACCCCAATTTCTTTTCTTTGACCTTGTAAATGATTTAGTTGATTTCAACTAGATCTGTGCTTGCAGTTCAAAGGCTAATGGTCATCGGCTATCACTCGTGATTTCCTATGTTCTGAACGCTGTATCTTGTATGTGTTTAAGGTAATCCTATTGCTGCTTTGGGAATCATAGTTTTTTTTTTCAGTCACAAAAACACTATAAGCAGCTACACATAGATCATGTAAGCTATAAACAGGTGGTTTTCCTAGATGTGAGGAGGCACAGGTAAGGCTGAGAATATGTCAATACACATGACAGGAACCAACTGTCATCATCTTCCATGGAACCATTTATCATTTTTTCCATCGCATGTTTGTTGAAATGTCTGCGGATATCTTTCGGTTATTAAAATGATATTTCATTCAATTTACCATGGCACAATGGTCATCTTACATATGTTGTTGATTTTAGTAATTTTATTACCACCTGAACACATGGGTTCTTGAATAAGAGGCGAAGGTGCATCCTGTCCTATATTGAGCTGAGAGGAGAGGAAGTATTGATTGCAGGTATATATTGGAATACTGATCTCAACCCATGTGTAATCAGTGATTTTTTGAACTGAAGAGGATTGGATGTACTGATAAGATTATATATACACTGAAATCCACTTCAAAGTCATGTTGCTATTTTTGAAAGCCTTGTTGGTATTTTTATTGTGTGAGATCCACTTGAGTAGCCTCTCTGTATACCACAGTGGGGGCCTCCCCCGCTGTATAGGTTTCAAAAAAAAGTAGCCTCTCTGTACCCTTAAAGTCATGTTTTTCAGATGGGATTCATTATACTTTTTTCTCAATAATTCAACTTAATTCCTTACAAACTGGAAGATGTCGAAAGTTGTTTTTTTCCTCAATATGTATGCTTTCTATCAGTTAGCACTAAATGTTGACACAGGTCAAAGAATAAAGCCTGTAGAACTACTATGCAAGTAAAAAAATTGAGACATTGATTTTCATGATGCTTTGATAGTGTAAAGAGAAATCCTTGTGAGCTAAGAATATTCTGTTAGAACTCAAATCCTTGATAGTTATCGATCTGAGTGGATATTATTTTTCCTTTCGATCTCTGAATCTATTAATCTGGACACTTGATCCATCTCTTAAGTAGATTTTCTTGCTTTGGTCATTTACATTTGTTATTTAAGGTTGTAGAAACAACAAATATATGATGCAATATATGTGTGCAAATATGTCCTGATGATTGCAAAACGATGCCTGAAAATGGCGTGGGGTATCTATTCTTTTGCAAATTGGACTGAGCACTACATTTGATTTTTTAAATGCACACCCATGTGTTTTCCATGGAGGTTGACTATGGTTGTTGAAAAAAAGAGGTTTTCTTATGCAAGGTTGTTTATTGTGTATCAGTATTTGTTGCTTGGCCTGATTGAAAAGATTTAGAGAAATGATGTATTGATGAACCAAGCACGTGCCACTCCACTAGTTAGAATAGAAAAGGAAAAGAAAAATTCCCCGACGTTATCTTCTTCCTGCGGCTTGCAGTCATCCCCGAGCTCCTGCCGTCATGCAAGCTTTGTTCTGATCCTCTTGCGCCTCCGCTCGCTATTGCTCGTGGCCGTGCGCCACTACCAAGTCCGGCGGGCCTGGCCGGCGCGGCGCCTTCCATCTCCAACCAGCCAGCCTGAATTTGAATAGAGCAGAGGTCCCGTGCCAAAGGAAAAAAAAAAGGAAAAGAGAGGTCGAAGGCCATGCCGGCTGCCAAAGCTTGGTTGTGATGTCGCCTCCCTCGCAGCTACTCAACGAAGATGGCAAGCGAAGCCTCCCATGCCGGTCCCACCTCGCCCGAGGCGCCTCCGCCATCGTCTGCATCGGACTCGACCTGAGGTCGTCGTCGCTCGCCTGCAGCTGGCAGCGACCGAGCTCGCCCTGCCGCCGGCACCGCTGCCACCACGGCTGGAGGCGCCCTGGAAGTGCGCGGCCACGTAGAGCAGCGCCATGGCCCCAAATGCAGATCTCGTGTTGCCGCCGTCTGACACCCAGCCCCAAAACGGTTCTCGTGCCCCAGGGGGGTACGTACCCACCCTGTTTTGGACGGCCAGGATCTTCATTCAGGGGGTGTGCGAATCTTGATGCAGTGGGGGGTAGTGTGTGAATCTTGATGCAGGTTTGGACGGTAGATAACAGGGTAGGTACGTACCCCCTGGGGCACCAGAACATTCACGCACCGCAACCGCCGCCTCGCCGTCCTCCTTGACCTCGCCGAGCTGCAGATGCAGGCGGGGAGGCAGCCGGGGCCGGGGAGGAGAAGGCGGAGTGGGGGAGGAGCGCCGGTGGCGTTGGGGAGGGACGCTGCCGCGGGCTCGAGGGGAGGAGGCGGAGGAGCGCCGCTGCCGGAGGGCAGTGCCTCGTCGGGCAAGTGAGCGAGAGAGGCGTCGGCGGAAAAGAAAGAACGAACCGGTAAAAGGACATAAGCGGTGGCATTCCGGGTAATTTTGCTGAAACGTTCGCCCTCACAGCCGCTAAAAGCACCTGGACGTGGAAAATGAAACAGCTTAAATTCTTCTTTAGCTTAAAATAAGCTGAAACTAGTAGCTAAACGACTTGTTTCTTTTTCCGCTTTTTTTTTTGCCACGCTTCTCCCCGTCACCCGTATTTGTACTAAAACGCACGCAGAAGGTAGTCCAAACTCGCTTGTTAAATAAGCGTATTTTCAATAGTTATACAACCTATCATCTGAGAAGCGCTCTTCTGGACAGCTTTTCCAGCGCCAATGAACTACGGAAAAGCAGCTTTTGTGGAAGCACATAGAAGGAAGCAACTGCCTTTGGTTTAGCTTTCGGCTTATTTTGGAAGCCAAAAGCACCTTCGCAGCTGAACCAAAGAGACCCTAAACCCTTCTTCTCCCCCAACCCCTTTCCCCCCGCCGCCGCCTCCGCCTCCGCTATCGCCATGTCGCCCGCGGCCGCCGCAACCGGCGACCGCATCCGGAGCTACGAGGACTTCGCGCGGGTGCACGCGTACCTGCTGGCCGCGTCCGGCGTCCCGCCGTCGCTGCACGAGCGGCTGTACCGCAAGCTCGCGGACGAGGTCTTCGACGGCGGGGAGGTCTTCGCCGTCGAGCCCTGCGAGGGCGGCAGGCAGAGGCGCCTCGTGCTTGCTGCCGAGGAACCGCTGGGGAAGGAGTCCGACGTCTTCCTCGTTGACCACGCGTGGTCCTTCCGCCTCCCCGATGCGCTCAAGCAGGTGCACGCTCAATCGTGTGTCTGTCTGTGACACGCTTGGAATGAGTCGAGTTAGTTTTTATTCACATGTGTTTCGATTTTGGACCTGTTCGTTGAGGGTTTTTTTTTTAATGTGGTGCCTTGCTGAATAATAACAATAAACTTGAATTTTATCATGAATCCATTTAGATTAATCATTTGCTACCAGCAGAGTCCATTTCGTTCGACATCAGCTAACTTGGAATTATTAGAAATGATACCTGCTGAAGGTGTGGATAGGGGGTCATTCTAAATTTTAATTAGGAATTCGTGAAGTGGCAGGTAGAATTTCAGTACCCTATACTGTTCTAATTAGCTTGAACCTATGATTGTCATTACTGCACTGGTTTTAAAATAGAAATATAAAATTTGCCTTATCTGCTTTCCGTTATCATCTAATGCATGGCCAACAATCACTAAGGAAGATTCATACCGCCATTGACTCACATGATTTTGTCATATTGTAGGTGATCTCATGTTTTTATGCTGCTGATTTTGTAGTTGCGGGAAGTGCCAGGATTGGCTGAAAGGATGGCAGCATTGATGTGTGTGGATCTGGACCGGAGGATTGAAACTGAAGAGTCAGACGAGCATGATGGTGAGAGGAGTGGGAGTTTGGAGCATGCCTTGCAAATAGTGGAGAAAGAAAGGGATAGAACCCAGGAGAGGGGAAGTGATTCTGTGGTATGGCTGGAACTTGAGGAACTTGGAATTGATGACGACATGCTAGTAGCCTTGGATCTATCTGCAAAGCTTCCGGTTTGATTCTTTCTTCTTTTTATATATACCAGCCTGGCTAAGTTATTAATTGCTCATTGGTAATATATCTTAGGGAAAGCGGTTATGGTTATGTGCTTGATCTCACCTGCCGCTTGAAAATAAAATGGAAAAGATTTGTATAATAGTTTTCTTCTGTGAATTTTAGTGCTTGTCTGACGCTTGAATTTAACCTAGTGGTGGCTTGAAGAAAGTATTTTTTTTAACACATTTTGTGTTAGTTGTCAAAAGAACTGTTTTTGATTCCCTGTTCTTGGTGCACAATTGATCTGAAACTATTTCCTTTGTCTGTCACCAGAATATGGTAGCTCTCAACCTATGGGGAAACAAGCTTCAGGATACAGAGAAAGTTATGCAAGAAATCAGGAAGTGTCCAAAGCTAAAGGCACTTTGGTTGAACGAGAATCCTGTTGTTGGCAAAGGGTCAGAACTGAACTTCATCTTTTTCTTCTGTTGCCTGCTTAACAAATTCTTCGAGGGCCAACCAGAACACAAATTGAGAAAAAACTTCTAGTATTACACTGATGGAAGTTGGGAAGTGATTTGTCTCCACAAAATACTCTAATGTGCATTAATCATCGCATTCATGCAAAAATTCTGGGCCCAAAATTTTGTTCAGACGATTAATTGAAATATGGATGGATCGCAGCTGCCAAAATTGGGTTTGGAACAGAAAAGAAGTTAACCCGCTTGCACCTCTTTGTCATCCATGTATTTTGAGCTGTTATAACGTAGTCCTCAGTACAACGTAAGGGTGGTTTTGGGTCTTCTGTTTTCACAAGGGCTAGCAAATTTTTTCTTGAAATTTGGGGCACGTGAACTTAATTTATCTCAATTACAGATAATCTACTGCTTTACATTTGGTTACAATACATCTTTTTTTGTAAACAGCAAAGCCATGGAAGGAAAATTCTAAGGAATCAGTATTTCACTATTTCGTGGATAATTGAAGTCTTCTAGGATTTCACTGTCATGTATATTTTCAGTCAGTAGAGTCTTTTAATAGCTTATGTTATCATGATCTGACATTCTTCTGTCCTTTTGGTGTTGCTAGTATCAACAAAGCTGTTCTAGATGGTCTCTCTGAATTGGAAATATATAATTCACATTTTACGAATAAAGCTGGAGAGTGGGCATTAGGTTTCTGTGCAGACATCGTTGGACCAGATAATCCCTGTTCCTATGTGGAAAGCACACTGTTGGAGGGTATTGTGACTATTGATCTTTCTGATAGGTGCATTCACAAGCTACCAGAGGTATCCAATGCCCTCAACTTATCTTCTGTATATAATAGCACAGTTCTCAGAGCACTTTTACTGACATTAAGAACACTTTTACTGACATATTCCCTTTCTGCGGCTTTAACTTCCCAGGCTTTCTCTCCTAGTAAATTGCCATCTCTGTCAACATTGAACATCCGCGGTAATCCTCTGGATCAAATCTCTGGCGACGATCTCCTTAAGCTATTTAGTGGATTTATTCAGTTACAAGAGCTGGAGGTATTATGCAACAGCCTAAATATCTTTCTTGGACATATCTTCCTGTCCCCTTTTCGAGCCATCCCCTATATTCCACTTAATAGGTTCATATGCCTACGATGTGCCACTGATGTCCTTGCTGACATGCCCAAGATGATGTCAGCTTCACAACGAGTGGCATATTGCAGAACATGTACTTATTCAGTAGCATATGGTGGATTCTCTTGTTTTCGTATGCTCCCTAGATTCTCGACTAGGATCACTATAGTCAAGTTTTACATGGTAAACCCATTTCACAGGTTGACATTCCTGGCCCTCTGGGGAACAGTGCAATTTCCATTCTTGAGGCTCTTCCTAATTTATCTTTGCTAAATGGTGTGAATTCTTCAAGTATAATAGAGAGTGGGAAGCATATAGTTGATTCTGCACTTCAACCGCGGCTTCCAGAATGGTCACCAGAAGAATCCCTTGCTGAAAGAGTCATTGGTGCAATGTGGTTGTATCTTATGACATACCGACTTGCTGATGAAGAAAAGATTGATGAAACACCTGTTTGGTACTTCTCTTTACAATCCTTTTTATCATTTTTTTTAAACATTACTGCCTCACTGTGAGAAACTTAATGTGGTCTCTGCAAAGTTTGGTCAAAAGATCATTGTATACCTAGAGTTAGATGAGGGGCTTATCTAAGAGATTTACTTTTCTATGATTGTAAACATAAAGCCTGGACTGTCAGCAGAGGATATTTTTGTTGATCCATGATGTTATCATTTGATGGCTGGTTATTTCTGCAGGTATGTCATGGACGAGTTGGGCTCAGCCATGCGCCACAGTGATAATGCAAACTTCAGAATAGCTCCGTTCTTGTTCATGCCAGAAGGGAAACTAGCCACTGCTACAAGGCATTGACCTTTGAAATCCAATTTGCTGTAACTTAATTAACGCTATATAGCTAATATTCATTATTTTTCAGTTACACAATTCTGTGGCCCACTCATGATGTTCAGACTGGAGAAGAGTGCACCCGGGATTTCTTGTTTGGTATTGGCGAGGAGAAGCAACGTTCGGCTAGGCTTACAGCTTGGTTTCACACACCAGAGAACTACTTTATTCAGGCAATTTTAATTCTCTGCTTTTACATGAAGATACTTCTCTCTGGGAGTGGAGGCTGGGGGAGTAGCCTTATGCTTAACTCCAAACTATTTTATCTTTTTCTTTAACATTATAGGAATTCAGGAAGTACCAGGAACAACTTCAATCAAATAGCATTTGTTGTTCAACAAAAACAAAAGAGACACCCACAACCAAAAGTGTACGTCCAAGTGATGGCCGTGCACTTCGAGTATATACTGATATACCTCATGTGGAGGAGTTTTTAACACGACCAGAGTTTGTTCTCAGTAAGCATCATTCTTACCTTATGATTTGTCTCTCCTTTTCTCTGAAGGATTGGCTGGTTTTTATGATGGAACTAGGTGCTGGCTATCACGTGTCAAATTTTTAAGCCATCCTTGCAGTCCTTTCCCTCTTCTTTCAGCGCCTTTTCTCCTTCCCATCAGAAATTATGTGAACTCTATTTAGCGCAGAACTTATGTTAACTTGAAAAGCAGTGATTAGCTTTTCTGCAACAAGATTGTTCATTCATATGGATAATCTTAATCTTTTCTGTAGCTATTCACTTCACTCAAAATTTCCTCACATTTTTTCTATATTTTATCCAGAACTCTGATAAATGCTTTGTTATTTTTCTTGTACACCCTGTGATAATACTCTACGATATGTTTCACGCACCATGTAATTTGTAGCTTGTGATATTGTCAACCTTATTCACATTAATGTGAGCTAATTTTTGTAGTAGTTAGATATTATTTCATGCCATTTGATCAGATTTTTTTTTTCTTTAATACACTTCTATAGCCATGACAATTAATGGAATTTAGTTGGGTGTCCTCCATTATTTCTGCAAATATATGCTTCAAAGGCAACTCTTTGAGATCTGTTCTCTACTTCTCTTAACTGCAGCAACTGATCCAAAGGAGGCGGACATCATCTGGGTAAGCATGCAAGTGGATTCAGAAGTAAAGAATGCAATAGGGCTTACAGATCAACAATACACAAATCAATTTCCTTTTGAAGCTTGCCTGGTCATGAAGCACCACCTTGCGGAGACCATCCACAAGGTAAGTTACAGACATTTTCAGTGTGTGCCTCTCCTCCTGGGCGAGGTATACACTAGTGGCATCTGAAACTAAGATCAATTCATGCAGGCATGGGGCTCACCTGAATGGCTTCAACCTACATATAACCTAGAGACCCATTTGTCTCCACTGATTGGTGATTATTCTACGAGGAAACGAGATGGCATGGACAACTTATGGATCATGAAGCCTTGGAACATGGCAAGAACAATTGATACAACAGTTACTGGTGATTTATCTGCTATCATCAGACTTATGGAGACAGGTCCCAAGATATGCCAAAAGTATATTGAACGCCCTGCACTTTTCCAAGGAAGGAAGTTTGATCTTCGTTACATTGTTTTGGTCCGCAGTATACGCCCTTTGGAGATATTTCTTTCTGATGTTTTCTGGGTATGGCTTGAAAGTCCTGTGATACTTGATAAATCCATCTGTCCATTATGGTTCCTTGTCTGATTTTGATGCCTGTGACTCTTGTTTATCCTATTGCAGGTTAGGCTAGCAAACAATCAGTACACTTTGGAGAAGACTAGCTTTTTTGAGTATGAGACCCATTTCACTGTGATGGTAAGATCCAACTCATTGCCGCTTTTATGGGATCGCATCAGGAACTAGTTGTTGACTTACTGTTGAAGATTTGTTAGTGTTGTATGCACGGTCCTATTATATCAAGAACCAAGTCAGATTATATCTTCTAGCTTTAATGTTTTATGCTTATATTGTAATCGGCTGTCATGTTAAATGTAACCAGTTACCTAACTGTTCTCCTCGATCCAGAATTATATTGGAAGGATGAACCATATGAACACAACAGAGTTTGTCAAGGAGTTCGAGAAGGAGCACCAAGGTAAAACATCCGGCTTTCTATCCTCTTTATATTACTTCTTGTGTTGCTGACTTGCAATTAAACCTTTAGTTAAATGGCTGGAGATCCATGAAAGCATACGGTCTATGATACGGTGTGTCTTTGAGTCGGCTGCCGCTGTTCATCCTGAGATGCAGAACGGCTTCTCCAGGGCCATATATGGGGTAGACGTTATGCTCGATAACGGATTCAAGCCAAAGATTTTAGAGGTATGTCTCAAGTAGTTCCTGTCCTACAATTGTAGCTTGGATTTCTCCTCAAGATATTATTAATAAACCTGCTTTGAGCTTGTCTTTATGAACATCGTCTATAGTGAAGTGCTTGCTCAACAGGAGCTAGAAAAAGCTTTTAGTACTATCATTTTATGCCCTGCTAACTTGCTAAGTACGAAACTGCAATGCAGGTGACATACTGTCCTGACTGCGGGAGGGCGTGCAAATATGACACTCAAGCTCTGGTAGGAAGCCAGGGTATCATCAAAGGCCGTGATTTTTTCAACACGGTGTTTGGCTGCCTCTTTCTCGATGAGCTAACAAATGTGTCGCCGTTGTAAGCATCACCGGGATTGCTTGTAACTTGCAACATCAAAAGTATCGCGGCATCACATCTATGAGCTATCAGGCATGTTGCCAATGTGACAGGGCGAATGGATCGTGTCCCCCCTTTTTTTTTTTTGCCTGTTTCTAATCCTAGTTATTTGAAGCTTTACGTGAGAGTACTACAGGCCAGGGACTGATTGATACTAGGAATCTGAAGTCTGAACCATATGCTGATTTACTGAATGTGCTGCTGTGCTGTTTGGTGGTTACGTGTGTTTATGTGGCTACTAGCTATTCGGCGCTGCAGTGTTCTCATCAGGGAATGCTATGTTTGCTGGATCAAAACGCTGGAGACTTTGGATCAAAAGGAACACACATAGCGCAAGCTCTCTCTGGTCCAGGAAAAGCACGTCCTTAAGGCAAGCTAGCCCTTACCTCTCTGCTACTTCATACCCACAGTAACTTGAAAGCATCGTCACAGTACAGATTTGTCATGAACTCGCTTCACCTGTACTGCTATTTATACGCAACTACATTGATCACTGAACCTGACAAAGAGATGTTGCTTGGGGCCAAAATTCAATAGCAAACCAATCCAAATCCCAAGAGTAGCCATGCTGAGAGTGAGATCAGCAGCTGCCAGCTGCATCACCCATCATCGGATCCTCCCCCTCTCAGTACTCTTCCTCTTGGCCACCCTCTGCGAGTCCGACCCCGACCTCCTCCTGGACTACTGCGTCGCCGACACGTCGTGGTACTCGTACCACCTCAACGGCGGCCTGCCCTGCATGGACCCGGCGGCGGCCCGGGCGGAGCACTTCGCCACCTCGGCGCTCTCCCGCGCGACGAACCCGTCCGCCACGGCGTTCGGGTTCAACGTGACGCTGACGAGCCCGGCCACGTCCCTGCCGGGCGCCAACGCGCAGGGGCTCGCCATGGCGCGCATCGACCTGGCCCCGGGGGGCATGGCGCCGCCGCACTCCCACCCGCGCGCGTCGGAGGTGGCGCTGGTGCTCGCGGGCAGCGTCCTCGTCGGGTTCGCGGACACGTCGTACCGGCTGTACACGCAGCTGCTGCGCGCCGGGGAGGCCTTCGTGTTCCCCAGGGCGATGGTGCATTTCCTCTACAACGTGGACACGGCGGCGCCGGCCCTGGTGCTGTCGGGGCTCAACAGCCAGAGCCCCGGCGCGCAGCTCCTGCCGCTCTCGGCGTTCAGGACGGAGCCCCGGATGCCGGACGAGGTGCTCAAGAAGGCGTTCAAGATCAACGGCCAGGACGTGCAGAGGATCCAAAGAAACCTCGCCGGATAGACTCACTCTAGGCATCATAGCGACAAAACAAATAAATTCACCTCTGTTTTGTGGATCAATTAATAATACAGTCTGGACATGGGACCAGACCACTAAAGAAAAAAAAAATTACTCCACCATGGGTGAAATTGGCAGGGGACAATTATTATACAAAACAGATCTACTACCAGAAAACACAAAGAGAGGTTCTTTTTGGTGGAGGGATATTGTGAAATTGCTCATCCAATACAAAGTTTTAGCTTCTGTCCTTCCTCAAAATGGCAGGACTGTGTTTCTTTTGGAGGATTTATGAAATGGTGCAGTACCTAAATTGGCTTACCCTCAGCTTTACTTCTATGCTCGAAATAAGAACCTATCTCTGATGGAGGCTGCAGCTGCAACCCAACTTCATACCCTCTTCCATTTACCTCTTTCTCCAAAAGCATATAATCAATTACACCTCTTATCTGATCAAAATGAGGGGTTTGTCAACCTCATGAAGCTGAAGAGTTATATTTAGGATAATGTTCACTATAGCTATCAGAAAGCATACAAATTATGAAGGGGCACAGACAAATCCATATCTCATAAGCTTTGGAAGTGTACTTGCCAGCTTTAGCATAAAACCTTTTTCTGGTTGTTGATCAAGGACAGACTCAATACAAGAGGAATGCCCTTTTTTTTTTCTCGAACTACAAGAGAATGCTTCGAAGACGAAATATGCATCTGACTGATTACAATTGTGTCTGCTGTTCAGATACTGGGGATGGAACAGTGTATCATCTCTTTTTGCATTGTTCTTTTGAACAACAATGTTGGAATATACTTGGTCTCATTATGCAACCAAGAAGTTAGCCTAGCTCGACTGGTTAGTCTGGGAGGTGTCGTGGCCATACATCCTATCCTCAAGTTCGAGTCCTCTCTGGCTCGAATTTGGGAGCCTATTTTCTTCTCAACGAAAAACGTCCTCCACAGAGGTGACAAACGCCTTTTCAAATAGGAATTTGCCATGGTTATCCATAGGGCAAAAAAGAGATACCTTCCAAATGTAGTCAAATTGCTTCACAATGTCATGTAATTTTTTGTTTTCCCTTTGTAAACTCTTTGTAAATATTTTGTCTTTAATATGTAACCAGTAGGGGCTTTAGCTCCTCGTGTTTCATAAAACAAAAAAAAAAAGGTAATGTCGTTTCATCAGCGAAAGAAGAAGAAGAAATACACTTAGAAGTAGGAGTCAAGAGCATCACGTTATGTCATGGTGATGCACGCAAAGGCTAATACAAGTGATGAAGCTTGGTGATCTCCGCGTCTGACTTGTCAAAGGTTTCCGGCGCAAGTTTCCGGCCCCGTTAATTTGCGTGCGTATGACGCCTTGGAAAAACCGGCTGCACGTGGCGGTAAAAGCAAGCATTATTCTGCTTTACGAGAAAGAGATGGATCGATCTCTTCTTTTTATATATATGGCCGTTCCCAAAAGTCTAAAAAGCGCTAAAGGAAATCTTGCATGTATAGAGTACTAAATAAAGTCTATTTGCAAAACCTCTTCACAGATGGGTGTAACTTTTCGAGACGAATCTAATGACCCTAATTAATCCATGATTAGCTACAGTGATGCTACAGTAACCATCCTCTGTTCATACGGTCAAAGGCCTCATTAGATTCGTCTCGCGAATTAGCGCAGGGGTTGTGGAGCTGGTTTTGTAAACTGCCTTTATTTAATACCCCTAATTAGTGGTCAAAGTTATAAACAGTAGTACTAAATTTTAGTACACGCGGATCCAAACAGGGCCTTATTTACCCTGTTGATGGATTTACATACACAGAAGTAAAGGAAGAAGAAGAGATGCATGGATCTACAGTGTTGATACCAACACTTTCTACTCTCCTTTTAGGGGACACGGCCATGGCCAAGCTCCATTGGTTGTTGGTGTCGTCCACCTTAGTATCTTGTTCGCCTTCCCCTCCTACGTGAATCTTCCATTGACAGAGGACCGAGCGTAGCTCGGTTGGCTCCAGGTGCGCGAGCGGCCGGGCGCGAGTTCGATCCCTAGGATCGACACTCGCGTGCCTCACCAGGGTTTTTTTCCCCTGTTTTCTTCTTCTGCAGTACTGCAGCTGCCTTTCACGCGTGGAGCCACAAAGGGACCGCGATGCGCCCATCGCCTATGGAGCCTTGGATGAATCCGGTGATCTCACGAAGGACGCGATCTGGTCTAAGTGTAGTTGTAGGTTTGTTTGTGTACTTGTGGTGTGCGTGTGGCTTGTGTGGGTAGGGTTGGTGTGAGTTGTACATGAACAGATAGCTCCTCCTCTCCCTCCTCTTATTCGTATTTTCTAAGAGGGTCCCATCGCTTTCGGTTGTTCTAGGTAAGGACCGATTCTTCTACCTCTCCCAAAGCCAAAGCCTGCCCTCGTCTCAAGTCATGTGGGACTGGAAATGCGCTCTCTTGTCCTGCTAAAGTTCAGATATGATCTCTCGCTCATAACTATTCTGCAGACGCAATCAGGTTTGCTTATACCAAGTGTTTTCAATCCTGCACCTAATCCCTGACATGGACATGGCATACTACACTGATAGGTCGTCTGACAGAGATAGAATCAAAAGATTGTTTCAAAAATGTGGTGGCTAGCTGCCTCTGATTTGAAAGTTTTTCTTACTTAAGAAAATTGGAAAGACAGTAGACTTTACCATTCTGTACAGGTAAAACAATTTCTAAAGGCGCGGCGCGTGGTTTAGCTTGCTTGCTTCTTCCGGCG
>CM014271.1:2141748-2177741 GCA_004135705.1 Alloteropsis semialata | reverse complement strand
GATCTGTTATCCCTCATTTGTATAATTATCTGACGATCAGGAGTTTTCTCTTAGCTTGTCTCCGTTTTGGACCAGCTTTTGATTTTGTCTTGGATAAGGATGTATATTATTTACCNTGTATATATATATATACACACACGCACACACACGACGACATACACGTACGGATGGCTAATTATTATTGGCAGCTAGCAGGGCACCTAACGGCGAAGAGCGACGTGTACGGCTTCGGCGTGGTGCTGCTGGAGCTGCTGACGGGGCGCAGGGCGGTGGACAAGAGCCGGCCGCCGCGGGAGCAGAACCTTGTCGAGTGGGCGCGCCCCTACCTCACGGACGCTCGCCGCCTGCTCGACCGCGTCATGGACCCCAACCTCGCCGGCCAGTACTCCACCCGCGCCGCCCACAAGGCAGCCGCGGTGGTGCACCAGTGCGTCAGCCTCAACCCAAAGTCCCGCCCCCACATGTCCGCCGTCGTCGACGCGCTCGAGCCGCTCCTCGCCCTCGACGACTGCCTCCTCGTCGGGCCCTTCGTCTACGTCGCGCCGCCGGACCCGGACCAGGCTGCTACTGCTGCCGCTGCCAACGGCAGACGAGGCCGGAGGAAGTCGTCTAGCGATGGCGCCGCGGCGGCGGCCGGAGTAGCTACTGCTGGTCCATATGATAGATGACAGGGGGTTTTGAAGATTGTACTTGTAGTCTTGTACTGTACTGCTGTACATAGAGAGCATCTCACGCTTACATGACATGAGCATGCACACGTTTTACTTTCTTTAGGGTCTGGGGAGATATGGCTATGTATAATAGAGTACAAAAATAGTTTAATATATAGATATATGAGAGACATTATTACACATAGTGTGCATTTACAACCCACATTTTTGTTTTCGGGCATCGTGACAGATGATATTGGGTTTGCTTTGCTTGCCCTTGCCCCGTTGATCAAGCAGCTGGATTGAGACAAGATTGTTGGGAAGTGCAAAAGAAAGTCCCCTAGTAACTATGAAAGATATAATTTACAACAGAGCACACATCCATATAATACATCATGTTCCGCTGTACAGGGGGAAGGGAAAGTGTAACATTCAACAGACAATCAAGCTATACAAAGAATCGTATTCTAACAAGTTGCTAGCGTGATTAATATTACCGATCGACAGAAGAATATATATGATGAGCAGCTCTCATCTTACTAATATTTAACACCTTGTGGACTCTCCATGAATGTTGTCAAGGATGGCAATCACGCCGACTACAAAGGCCTGGTCATAACCTGGTTGCACCACCACTTGGTACAAGTCCCTCCCTGCCATCACCCCCTTCACACCAATCTGTGGTGCACGCCCTCCAACAAAGAAGAGAAAATTGCATCACCCGTTGGATCATAACGTACATATATATAAATCTATGGGAAGTTCCTCGATCCAGACAATAAAGCCCTGGCTCTGGAGTTTTTTACCTGCGCTGCAACGTGGCCTGCTCGGTTTTTGATGGCACAAGATCTCTGAACAAAGGATCCAGTCACCTCATAGTCCCAGTGCCTCTGTCTGCCCTTCGGTTCCACAGTGATGACCTGAACATCACCCTTCATGCAGAGGACAGGCTTAGGATCCTGCAAGCTGAAAACCAGCTTGCTTGGCTCACCATAGTCGGTCAGATATCCTCTCCACCGGTTGTTAACACTCAACGCTTGAACAACGCCTTCCTGTGAGATCAACTTTGATCAGTTTTTATTTTCAGCTACTTGGAATAGCTGCTGAAGATATACAAAAAGAAACATTCAGAAAAGAAAACATATATAAAATTTCAGGTTAGCTCTTGAATTTCTTTCACCTTCTTGTGAATGAAGAGGATTGCAGTGCCATCACCATCCCTGACAATCAGCTGCCCACTAGCACCTATAATCCCGCAGCCATCGACACTGAAAACGGCTCTCTGGTCCTGGCCCCTAGTGACGACAAAGCCGCCACCATTCACAGTGGGAGGGCGCCTGCGCACCATCAGCACGGCGAGCGAACAACTGCAGAAGATCTTGCTGACAACTGGAGCTATTATAGGTGTTGTATATGTACCCATGGCATGCAACGGTAGTATGTAGCTCTTTCTTACAGTCGAGATAAGGAAAATATATATATATATAGAATCCTTTCCAAAATGGTAGGTAGCACAGGCATTAGCTTGGAAATGCACACAAGGAATATATAGAGTCATTTGAGTATGGATGTGTCTCATGACTCATCTCTCTACCTGCCTAACAAGGATTGCCTCTCGAGGTTGTGAATTCGTTGATCACTGTGAGTCAAGCCAAGCAATCTGGACGAAGTATGACATAATTTGAAGCAACAACACACCACAATTAATGTTAAGTATGTATGTCTCCAGGATCCCACAAGAAGAATCTTTGAAAACGTTTGCTTTAGGCTACCAAACTACTTTATCTTTACCTTTTTGAAGTGTTTACGTTTACCTGAGGATGGATTATTGCCTTATCATGGGCCTAATCATGGGCCGATGTTACTTTGCTTAATGCTAAGTGCCTTGTGATGGACAGGTTCAGGAGATTAAAGCAAGCTTATCCTTCCAATAAGTGGGACGCCACAGAATTAATATACAGATTCCTTCTTCCCTCCAAAATAGGACATTGATATCTTTGTACACTAAGCAAATAATTCCTTTTCCATATGGGAAACAAGAAAGAAGCCAGATATTGTTTCAACAAACCAGGTGAGCTGGCTTCATCAACTTTGGATGGTTTCTGGCAGCCCTGCTACATGTGGTTCGAACCCAACAGTGAGTCCAATACAGTTTGGGCTGAATCTACCATGGGTCAAAAGGACCGACCGGAAAGAAACCACCGGCACCGAACCATCATCAAATTCCGTCCACCCCTCGAACCTAGGGATGGGAATGGGTTGGCCCGGCCCTGGCCTTGGACCCGGCCCCCATGGCCTCAAGGCCATGTTTACTATAGCCTCGATGGCCCAATGGGCCGCATGGGTCGGCCCAATACATTTTTGACTATACTTGTACAAGTACTTTTAGATATATAAGAGATGCAAATAATATTAATAGTATCTTAAAACACAAATATAAGGTTTTGGGTTGGCCCTACTTGACCCATTGGGTCGGTAGGTTCCGGCTCTTATGGCCCCTTTCCTATTTGAGACCGATCCACCTGACCCATTAGCCTTGTTTTTTTGGGTCGGGCCACCTACCCCAATGGGTCGACCCGGCCCATTCCCATCCTACTCGAACCCTCTATCTCTAACCCTGACCGACTGATGGCGTCTTCCACTCTCGATCCCTCCTCCGCCGCCGCCGCCAACACCTCCCTCCCCCCGGCGTCGATTCTCCTCGACGAGCAGGTGCACATCAGCGATCGCATAAACAACGAAACCCTCGCCAAAGTCAAATCCAAGGACGGCCATGCCATCGAGCTCTCCTTCTGGATCCAAAACCCACCGGCTCTGTCCTACTTCTCCCACAAGGACGCCGACTTCGAGGACTGGCCTGAGGTGGTCGGTGCGGAGAGCCGTTTCGTGCTCTTCCGCGCCAGCTTTGCTTCTAACTCCACCCGAGACGAGTACTTCATGTACAAGGCTGCTGACGCCGACTCCGGCGGGTTGCCGTCGCTTCATCCAGTTCCGGTTCCCGATGGTTATCGTCTACCCAGACTCGTCGGGTTCGGCATCGTGCCCCGCGCTCACGCCGGCCATTATCTCGTGGCCGCTCTCTGCCTTGACAAGGGCCCCCTAAACTATCGCCTTCACATCTACCTGTCTGAGGATACAACATGGACTAGCATCCGGCTCAAAAATCCATGTCCTGAGGTCTGTAAGGTTGTTACCAGTAAGCTGGTCACACTTGGACAAGGCCTCATAGGCTGGGTCGATTTACATCACGGCATGCTGGTCTGTGATTTTTCTCGAGAGACGATCAATGCTGATGCGCCCCCAAATGCACTCTACATCCCCTTGCCCGATCCACTGCCTGGAAACAGAGACTGGCTAGAGGCACTGGAGCCGGGAATCTCCACCAGGCGGTTTCGGGATCTCGTTTGTGTTGATGGTACAATCAAGTTTGTCGAGTTGGAACACCGTGTGATTGTAATACCTGACAAGCCAACTGACCCCAGCGAGAAGGATCTGCTCTTTGATTCGGACTTGATCAAGTCACGCAAGCGCAAACATGCGGATGACAAGCCCAAGCAGCTCTGCAAAAGGGATGATTGGAGGGTCGTGATGTGGACTCGGAAGATGTCGTGCAATGGTTGGCACAAAGGATGTGTTGTTGATGTTGCTGACATCTTGGAAACTGAGCCGATGTGTTTGCCATTGCTGTCTCTGCCTACACTAAGGGATGAAAAGAACCCGCGGTTCCGTGATCTTTACTCAGTTTTCCCAACCCTGAGTTTAGGCGGCGATGATATTCTCTACCTCAAGTCCAAGACCAAATGTAATGATCCTCATGGACAGATTGTAGCTGTTGACATTGGAAAGAAGATGGTGAAAGCACTTGTGCCATATTCTTCTGCAACACATGAGCCTTATATCAGAGCTCACCGTCCATGTGCATTGCCCCACCTTTCAAATATGACACCAGGTAACTGTTTTCCTGCTCGCATTGCGAATATGCTCATGCACTGTTTTTACAATCCTTGTGTTCTATAGGCATGAGAGTCTCAGCTTACTGCCAGATGATGCCGACTTGGAGCTCGATTAATGATCCAAATAATACATCAGTAAGTATTGCGCACCACTTATTCCGTAGAAAGTAAAAGGCACCAGTTTGAACATTTGAACCTCTGTGGCATCTAAAGAGTTTAGGGACCAATATGAAACTGTAGGACATGTTTACGAACCATTTGGTGTATTTGCTGCCAACTAACTTCCCCTCTTGTATGCATGAATGCTTGTGGATCAGCCTGATTCGTGCGAATCTTATAGCAAACGCTCAAGGTAAGTTTCCTAGTCTGTTATGGACAGTTGGAAAATCTGTTCTGTGAAGAAGTGTGCAGCAATGTTTAGTTCAATTCAGTAAACATTTTTGAGAGCATGTTAATTGTATTGGAGACCTTTGTTTAATTGAAAACTTGCTGTTCCTCAGACTGTCGGCCGAGAGAATCAACCATGAACAAAAGAGGGCTCAGAGTATTGTGCAGAATATTTCACAGGTTCGGCCTGTTCAGAACAATATGGTATGATGAACTGCATATGCTCTGTTTCCTATGAGTTAATTTTTCCCATTATCATTTAGCAAGTAGAATGAGTCATTTCCAGCCACCAGAGCAGCAATACTTCAACAAATGGTACAGAACCTGCTACCTTGGTACTCCATGGCCCCATCAGAATAATCTGGTATGCTGTATTCCGTATGCCCTTTTCCCATGTGTCTATTTTTCTGTTGTCATATTGCTCCCAAAACATTACTTAAACTGTGCTATTCCAGCCACCACAGCAATTCTTAAACGAGTGGGTTGGACCATGCAATCCTAGGCATGCACTTTTGGCCCCTTTGCCTATCTTACATGACTGTGACAATCACCAATCGCTGTGGCAGCAATCGCCACTATCGAAGCAGCGTCTGATGCCCAGTACCATGTTTGGGCCTCATGAGGTAAAAAACTTGTGAAGTGTATCAATCTCTTCATTTATTTCATTACATGTCAGGATTTGTAACATTCTTTGCAGTTAATTTTTACTATCAATTTCTATTACAACATCATCAATTGCTTTACAAAAAATAATGCCATCAAATTTTCTTGAAATATGCATTGTGACTAATTGTTAGCCAAAATGTATAAAGTCTGTCCTTTTTGAATCCTTATACGCCCTAAAAAATAAACAGAGGGAGTCAGATCATGGGTACCAGTTTTTAAAAAAATATGTAATCCAGAAGCCCAAAAGCAACTAAAACAATTCAAATAAATTGTTTAGTTGATACCATCGTAATATGAAGCCAAAAAAGATGAACCATGGAGTATAGATGCCTGCTATGCCTTTTGTTTTGTTACCGCTGTTACCATTTCCCATCATCAAAGTATGCCTATGTTTCCAGGCACCCCAGCAACACTTGAAGTGGGATGGAACCAGCTACCATGGGTATTCATAGCAATTCCCTTCCTATGGCACACATTTGACAATTTGAACTACCAACAGTGGTGGGAGCTGGCAGATCTTCTGGCCCATTCATCTTTCAAACTGAAGAAAACCAGCCCAGCCCAGCTAGAAACAAGAGCAAGAAGAAAAAGACAGCACGTCCTGGCAACATGTCCTTGCCAACCACTATCAACAATCCAGCAAGTCCACTGGTGGAGGGCAGTGTAAGAAGAAGCTCCAGACTGAATAAGAATGATGGCTTCTATGCAGTACGCCTAGACAGGGAACCAGCTAAGAAGAGGAAAATAAGCATAATCCAAATCGATGAGAAAACAGGACAAACAGGGCCAGTCCCTTTGTCTGTACATCAGGGCTGGGGAATTGATTGCGGAATAGCTCCTAGCGGGCTGTCCAATGATGAGCTGATGCAAGACCCGTCATCAGCAAACCAAGATGTGAACGATGCAGATGAATCAGAACAAGTGTAAAAGACCTGATGCCGTGCAACCTCGTGCTTTTGGATACCTTTATTACTCTGCTTATCTTGCTTTATGGCTTGTGGTTATGAACTTTGGTGTGAATACTCCCTCTCTGTGGCTGGCCCCAGTGAGCTTTGAACCCCTTTTTATCCTGGCCTTTAATGAATAATCGGAACTGGAATATTCTCTGCTGGAACGTTAGAGGTTTAAACGCTTCTGATAAATGGGATGCCGTCCGCAACAAAATTGATGAAAGCGGTTGTTCTGTTCTCTGTCTCCAGGAGACGAAAAGAGAAGCAATTGATATCTCTTTCATTCGCAAATTTGCTCCGCGACGTTTTGACAGTTTTGATTTTATCCCTTCCATTGGAGCCTCGGGGGGTCTTCTTGTAGCCTGGAGTAGCTCCATTTTTTCTGGAGTAGTGATTGAGAAACAACGGTTCAGTATCACCGTTGCTTTCACCTCAGTACACAATGGAGACCAATGGCAACTCTCTAATGTTTATGGACCTTGTGATGAACCCGCTCGATCCAATTTCATACACTGGTTTAGAAACTGTGAAGTGGATGACAATATCAATTGGTTTTTTCTAGGCGATTTCAATTTCTATCGTTCACTGGAAAATAGAAACAGGCCAGGAGGGAATTTAAATGACACACTTATTTTCAATGATGCCATTGGTCACCTGGGTCTGATCGAGACACCCCTAAAAGGTCGAGCATATACATGGAGTAACATGCAGAATAACCCACTCCTAGAGCAACTGGACTGGTTCTTCACATCACCCAACTGGACACTGAGATTCCCTAACACTGAAGTTCTACCTATGGCTAAGATCACCTCAGACCATATACCCTGCAAGATCACCATCAACACCAGAATCCCCAAATCCAACATCTTCAGGTTTGAAAACTTTTGGGTAGAGCATGAAGGCTTCTTGCAGATAGTTCAGAACAGCTGGCAAAACCATTCAGTGACTATGAATTCAGCAAAGAGCTTGTCAGCTAAGCTCAAAAAGTTAAGATCAGATCTCAAGAGCTGGAGCAAAAACCTGTCCAACCTGGGACTTTTAATTGGAAACTGTAACACTGTCATATGTTTTCTAGACTCCCTAGAAGATTGCAGACCCCTATATAACCCTGAAACAAACTTGAGAAGATTGGTAAAGAAACAGCTGCAGACCATGCTACATTATAAGAATACCTACTGGAGAAAAAGAAACACAGTCAACCGAGTGAAGTTTGGGGATGAATGTACAAAATTTTTTCATGCAATGGCTACAATCTCATTCAGAAGGAACACCATATCCCAAATAATAAATGATGAAGGTGCCTGGATTCAGGATCATGAAGGAAAAGCAGGGCTGCTATGGAACTCCTATAAAAATAGAATGGGTATGAGCTCTGGAATTTCTATACACTTTGATTTGAACAGCCTCATAGCTTCTAGAGATGGTTTAGAAAGCCTGACTAAACCTTTCCAACAAAAACAGATCGATGCAATTGTTGGCAAAATGCCTGTTGACAAAGCACCAGGGCCAGATGGATTTAATGGTTTATTCATGAAAAAGTGCTGGATAATCATCAAAGAAGATTTTTATTCCCTGTGCAGAGACTTCTACTGGAATTCAATCAGCTTGGAAGGAATTAACAGCTCATACATCACCCTTGTTCCCAAAACAGCAAACCCTGAATCTGTAAACGACTACAGGCCAATCTCTCTCATGAACCTATGTCTCAAACTAGTCACCAAAATCCTAGCAGACAGGTTACAAACAGTAATACTTAGCCTGGTTCATAAAAATCAATATGGTTTTATCAGAACAAGAACCATACAAGATTGTCTGGCTTGGAGCTTTGAATATATTCATCAGTGTCATCAATCCAGAAGAGAAGTCATCATCCTGAAACTAGATTTTGAAAAAGCATTTGATACCATTGAACATGAAGCAATTGTGCAGATCATGTCACAGCTAGGATTCCCACAAAGATGGTTGGACTGGACTAACAATATCTTGGGATCAGGCTCTTCTGCAATCTTACTGAATGGAGTACCAGGCAAATACTTCAAGTGCAAAAGGGGAGTCAGGCAGGGTGACCCCTTGTCACCCCTTCTATTTGTAATTGCTGCAGAACTACTACAAATCCTGGTCAACAAAGCAGCCAGCTTGGGTTTGTTGACTGCACCAATCCCCCAACCAAATGAAGACTTCCCAATAGTACAGTATGCTGATGATACACTCATGATCATGCAAGCTGATGCCTGCCAGCTATTTTTCCGCAAGTCACTACTCAGAACATATGCTGACTCAACAGGGTTAAGGGTAAACTACAGAAAATCCCAGATGATTCCAATAAATGTCTCACCAGAAAAAATGGAATGTCTAGCCCAAACTTTTGGTTGCTCAGTGGGTACCCTCCCCTTTACATACCTTGGTCTCCCCATGGGGACAACAAAGCCAAAAATGGAGGATTTAACCCCAATTATGGACAGAGTGGAAAGGTGTCTCTCAGGCTGTGCTACTTGGCTCTCATACTCGGGTAGACTAGAAATGATAAACACAGCCATGACACCAATTGTCACCTATGCAATGTGCACAATCAAACTTCCAAGAGGGGTCATCGAGAACATTGACAGAATCAGGAAACAATGCCTATGGAGAGGAAACTCTGAAAAAAAGAGAGGAGGCAACTTGGTTGCATGGGAAACAGTACAAAAACCAAAGGATAAGGGGGGACTTGGAGTGATCAACCTAAGGTTACAGAATGATGCTTTATTGTTGAAACAGCTAAACAAGTTCTACAATCAAGAGGACACACCATGGGTACAACTAGTATGGTTCAGATACTATCAGAACAAAATACCCCATACGGTAAGGGAAGTGGGATCCTTCTGGTGGAAGGATATCATGCGTTTAAGCAATATCTATCGTATGATTACCCATTGCATTGTTGGCAATGGAGCAACAATCTGCTTTTGGGAGGACCAATGGTGCAACACCATTTTGGCGTCTGCCTACCCTAGAATTGCCTCCTTCTCGAGATCAAATGCTATATCCATCCAAGAAATCATGCAAGCAGCAGACTTGGACTCTATCTTTATCCTACCACTCTCAGACCAGGCAATGGAAGAATTGCAGCAGGTGCAAGACCATATCCAGGACATACCCTATGGAGAGAACTCAGCAGATCAATGGCTACCTGTCTGGGGAAACAGATATACATCCAAGGCCTTTTACACTCATATATTTGAAATGATGCAAGCACACCCAGTATATAAGCTGATTTGGAAATCTCAGTGCACCCAACGAGTCAAATTCTTTGTATGGCTGATGGTGGTTGACAGACTCAACACGAAATCAACGCTAAGTCGACGACATATTGGAGTTCACTCAGATGATATATGTGTCATGTGTAACACAGGAACTGATGAAACAATTGATCACCTATTCTTCGACTGCTCTTTTGCGACGCAGTGCTGGAATGCAATGGGATTCACGTGGGACCTCACCCTCAACCTGGAAGAAAGGATTCACCATGCCAAACAGATCAGTGGATATGAATTCTTTCTAGAGGCAACAATGATAGCTGCTTGGGAACTATGGAAACTCCGGAATGACAAGATCTTTGAAAGGCACGACCCAACCCATGATCGATGGAAATGTAATTTCAAAAACCAGTGTTCCCTCCAATTAGCTAGGTTCAAGGTAGACCTACGGTCAGCCTTTAGTGTTTGGTTAGATGCTTTCAGCTAAATCCTCTGTAAGTAGCTCTAAACTTTTAGGTGGTTCCTTTTAATAAAAGTTTTTTAATACTGTGGGGATCTCCCCCACAGTCTCCTCTCAAAAAACAGTGGTGGGAGCTTCACCATGTTCAAGAGCTGGCCATCAATGTTGCAGCATCAGCTCACCCTTAGTGGTGTTTCCAACCAGCTGTCACCTCAGGTGAGGTAAAAACATTTGTGAAACGTATGCGCTATCTCCTCTTCTTCTTCTTCTTCTTCTTCTACACAGCAATAACGACTTAGTGATCCCATCGTGTTGACATTTTAAGATAGTTTTGCTATTTTTTTTAGTAATTATTCACATGGTGCATGTTCAAGCATTGTTATTAACTTTTGTGACAAGGACCTTTGGTTAGAAGTAGGATTTGTTGTAGCCTTGTACCCTCAAAGGTTTAGGGTTCATGATGTTCACTTTGACATGGCTCATGAGGATGTCTTTCACCTCCAATGCTGGTTGGCATAGTTGGAGCAATAAGTTTTGTGTTAATTTCAAAAAGTTTGATTATTGATTTGGAGGCTTATGCTGCATAGAAACCGAAATTTTTGAAGTGTCAGCAGTTACTGAATGATGAAGTAACAAAACTAGCTAGGCTCTACTCGGTACAAGGTCTAGCAACCTTGCCATCTGATGATCATGGTGGTTTTTAGTAGGAACCATGGTTTTGATGGCATATCCTTATGGATATTATGATTAAATAAACTTTCCCAGTTGAAGCTTTAGCTATCATGTAGACTTTTCAGAGTTTCAGCCTCCCAGCTGTGTCAGACTCCATAAGAAAGACAATTGATGTGTGTGTGTTTTCAGTGTAATGCTTACCTTTTCTAACTTCGTGTAGTTTAAATCATTGTGTATATACTAACATTGATCATTTTTTTTGATCATCTTGCTAATGCTACCCCATTGGTAACTTCAGAACATAAAGCTTTTTTTTTTGTTAACCTGCCACTTGAGTTAAGTGGTTTCTTGAAATGGTTATTACATCATTTGTTCTTTTTTTTCTCTTGAAGATTGCCTTAATTGAAAGTTTACTCCAATGTTTTTTGTTCTCTGCTCATAGGGAAAAATAATATCTCACTAAATGAGTCCATCATGGCATTATGTGATGCTACTTTACCTCCTGTTAATCTTTCGTTTAATGCTGAACCACGTATCTATTTTGATAATGTCTGGAAGCCAAATGGAAAGCTCCCAACATCGTGATATGGGTCACATTCACTCAGCTAGTCTTAGGATATGGGTTCGTAGTTTGTCCCAAAACAACTAGTACATAGGTTTTCTGTCGCAAATGAAATGGTTTGATTGATGAAAGAACTCACTGTTTCTACTGTTAATCTGAATCTTTTTTTTTTTGCGACTTACTGTTAATCTGAACCTAGGACTGACCCTCAGGACAGAATGTTCGAGGATACAGGATTGAAAATTGATGGGGAAAGAAAAGGACTAGAGAAAATTGGACAGTGTACAAGCATAAGGACCGAATGACCGATCATTTTACACAAGAGCAAGAAGAAGCGGGAAAAGGAAGTGTCTGTTTTTCTTGACAAGAGACCATAACATATCATTTGAATGCATAGTAATTCTTGCAGATTCTTTGTTGTTTCAATTGTTCCTGAATCCTGATCTGGTTGATCCAGCAATTATTGCAGAGCCTAGTAATGCATAGATTTAACATTCTTCAACATAGTACAAGATTTTTCTTTTGAAAAAAAAAATACAAGCACGTGCCTGCCTCCGGGCAGTTGCTTCCGGCAGCAGTTTAAAAAGCAGTGAAGGGTCGGGCGAAGCGGTTGCAGTTGCGTCCCTCCACCGCAACATCACAAACACGTTTGTCTTCACTCTTGATCACTGCCGCACTTGTGCCAACCCTGACTTTCTTGGGTTAAGAAACAAGAACCGAAATATATATAAAAAAGGAACGTGCCGAAATGTGCCCATATATAACACCATGGAACATCCAAGCTCCTCCTCAAAGTGCTTTTTTGCTGCACCAAGAGAAGAATCCTGAGAGTCAAAAGTATATGGCGCAATGAGCACAAGTCCGTCCGTATATAGGCAGCCAATTCGGCGAATAATTTCATGGGTCCAACTGCAATTTGCACCAACGTCCTTTTCAGAGACTGATTGCCATGCATGCCCATGGTCGGTAGCTTAGCTAGCTGTTCAATTCTGAATTCAAATACTGATTGGCAATTCCTTGTTGTGCTTTCAATCGATCGGGTCGGGTGGGTCAACATAAATGGAATGAAGCAAAGCACTAAGCAGGCAGCAGCTCAGCTTCCGTGGCTACAATAATGGGCTAGTTTGGTTCGAGGCCTGGCGGGCAGCTTGCCGGCCAGGCAGCGATCGTAGCCCCAGGCGTCCGAAATCGGACGCCCTTTCGCCAGGTCTCCAACCAAAGGAGCCATGCAATGTGACTCCCGTCCCGTCCGTACTCAGACCTAGTAGTACAAAGCGAAATGAGATGACACCATACATAACACGGCTCCTCTCCTAAATCGAATCCAGGATAGAAATCCTACTGCCGCAGCTGCATCAGCAAGGACTCGAACTCTAGGACCATCACACCAAGCCACGCACGCCAACCACCTCCCTAGCTTAGCTCCCACCGGCGCGGCGCACACCCGAAACCAAAGATCCCATACCATACCCGGGCCGAGAGCGTGCTATGGCCGCGCCCTACAGGGAGCTCGCCGGCCTCCGCCGCTCCGGGCCGGTCACGGGCCGCCGGCCCGCCAACGAGCTCTTCTGCCTCGCGCCCTTCCACCACCGCGCGCCGCGCCAGCAGCGGCGGGGCGTCAAGGCGGTGGCGGCTATCAGCGAGGACCTGCCGAGGCTCGCGGCGCCAGGCAAGGGAGCTGCCAACGGTGGCAGCCGGCCGGAGAAGGTGCTGATGCGGGCGGCGCTGACGGTGCGCCGCAAGCAGAAGGAGGACCTCAAGGAGGCGGTGGCCGGCCACCTCGACGCGCTCTGGGACATGCTCGGCCGGAGCGTCGCGCTCGAGCTCATCAGCACCAAGATCCACCCAAGTAATTAAGCACCGCCCCCTTGCACCATTTCTTTCTTTCTTTCTTAGAACCAATTAGAGTTGACCTGCAGCTGCTTTGAACCTTTCGGAGCTGTTAGATTTTTTTCCCCCTTTTCTTTCGATCGGTTGCTAGGGAGAGGAGAGCTGGATATGCAAAGCTGTGTTGCCTTTTTGGGCAGCCCCGTTTGTTCTTGACCGCCCTGATCGGTAGGTGGCACCGGCAATCACAGGAAGATGCGAACTAGATGATCATCAGATCTTCAATAATGGAGACATGATAAGGCCGCGTGTGCGACTCTCTGCATTAGTATATTCGCTTTGCATTTTCCAACAAAATTCTTTAATCAGAAAGAAAAAGGAGACAAGAACTAAAGAATTGGAGGAGCTCAGCTTTTAACCACTGGCATCTTTCACTGGACCTTGGTTTCCAACCAAATATTCTGCAACAAGTTTTTACAGACTTGGTACCTCCCAGTCTTCAGAGCACTGGAATGCCCTTCCTTCCCTTTAGCAGCTAGCCCCGTCCTGATCACTGCAGAATCAAATGAGTCACTGTGCAATACTGAGAGAAACATGTTTTCCTCGTCTCTCCATTCTCGCCATGTGATCGCCTACCCAAAGCTGCTGCGGTCGCTTTCCATGTCTCCATATTTGACTTTACTTCTCAGCGTCGTTCTGACTTTTCCGTCTCGTGCCGCGTGAATCATTGCCAGGGACCAAGAAGCCGATGCAGAGCGGCCAGGCATCCATCAAGGACTGGTGCCAGAAGAGGGGCGTCAAGGGAGAGCACGTCGTGTACACAGCAGAGTTCATGGTCGATTCAGACTTCGGCGAGCCTGGAGCCATCACCGTGGCCAACCGGCACCACCGGGAATTCTTCCTGGAGAGCATCGTCCTTGAGGGTGGCCTGCCGTGTGGGCCGGTGCACTTCGCCTGCAACTCCTGGGTGCAGTCCACCAGAGAACTGCCGGCCAAGAGGGTGTTCTTCAGCAACAAGGTAATAAGAATTTTCTGCTAAAGGAAAAAAACGTGTTATGGGCCAATGGCTAGACCTCAACTTTCTAGTACTCGATTGTCGCCATAAGTATGTGGCTGCTACATCAATACTGTGCTAAATGATAGCGGGCTGGTCATGCATCCCTTTCTTTTCCTCCTTGATAGCGAAAGGAGGTCCTTGAACTGTATAACGAGCAGCCCAGTCTAAATGCATGATTCATCGATATGTCGTTGTCTATGAGCTGTTTGAATGTTCAGTTTTTAAGTAGGCCTCAGTAGAGCATATCTGTTCCAGGGGGTGGAGGGGGGGACCCTTTCAACTAAGACACTGATTCATTGAGCTTAGTGGGAGATCAACCCTTACATTTGTTCGTCTGTATTTTAGTTAATTTTCAAATTTTGCCGGCACTGTCAAATCTGATATTCTGCAGATCTGTTACAGCATACTAGATAATAGTAAGTCAAAAACCACAGGAAATCCATCAAACCAAGTAGTTTCAGCATGTAGTCAGATGGCCTTTTCTGTTTGAATCTGGTACTGATATCGAGTACTGCTCTATCCGTTATGAGTTTGTGGCATCAGATTTCTGATAATACCTGGATAATCTAATGCAGCCATATTTACCATCTGAAACACCACCTGGGCTTAGAGAACTAAGGGATAAGGAGCTGAAGGACCTCAAAGGAGATGGCACAGGAGTGCGGAAGTTATCTGACAGAATATATGATTATGCGACATACAATGATTTGGGGAATCCGGATCGGGGGAAAGAGTTCATCAGGCCGATCCTTGGAGGTGAGAAGATCCCTTACCCAAGGCGGTGCCGAACTGGTCGTCCACCAACAGATACCAGTAAGTTCTGTGAACTTTACAAAATTATTGGCAACTAATGGAAATTGGAATTTGTCAAAAAGGCAAAACGGTGCATGTTATTTTCCAACTCTAGCCACAATGACATATGTGCGTGTCCAATTCTACTTTGATCAAATGCCATGTCACTTTCAGACTTGACAGCTTGACCCATCAGGCACCTCCACCACGTGGGTTGATGGTGTCCAAATTTTGAACAAAAAAAATATGTGACTTCTGATTTTTGTTTGACACCTAACTTGAACAAGACCTAGATTTAGATCTGGTCCTATGCTTGCAAAGTCTATCAACACGCTCCATGGACAAGAAAAACTGAGTTGTGAAGTTGCAGCATAAGAACAATTCAACAGGGTCAGATCGGGATCATGGAAATTCATTCTGGGCCAGGAGTCTTGATAAGTACCGAACATTTATGTCTGTTGGGTTGGATGTACATGACCAAATGGTAGAGTAGCAACCAGGAACACCTACAGACTGTAGGTGCCACGTTTTGGTTTTATTCTTTGGGTGTGCTGTTGCTCTCGGGTTATTCTGAGGCAAGCTGTCACATGGATGCTTTCCATGACATTGATTATAAAGTCTACAATGAAGTACAGAAAAAATGTTCCTAGTTGTTTCTCTCCATTGATTTTATGTTATCCTTTGCATGACACTAAGTTCCAGCTTGTATATTTGAATCGATATATATGCAAGAAAAAATGAAACTGATTTGCATAATTTGGTTCAGTTCCTGCCTACCTGGGAATTATTAGACTTTCCATAGGATATATCAATGGAGGATTTTTTCTGAATTGTATCAACCATTGCTTCAAGGTAAATTATGCCACATCTAAGATGAGCAATCAAGCAGTTTAGTACAAATTGGTTGTACTAAATTTTGAAGGTTAAGCATGCCTGTCTTTCACCTCATAGAAAGTGTGGCTAATTTGTGCATTTCACTGTGATTTTGTAGACATGCTGGCTGAGAGCAGAGTAGAGAAACCGCATCGGATATACGTACCTAGGGATGAGGCATTTGAGGAGCTGAAGCAGGGAGCCTTCTCAGCAGGGAGGCTCCGGGCAGTACTTCACACCCTTATCCCATCGATGATTGCAACCATCTCAGCTGAGACCCACAGCTTCCAAGGCTTCCACCACGTTGATAATCTCTACAAGGAGGGTCTCAGGCTGAAGTTGGGTCTCCAGGAGCACCTATTCCAGAAGATACCCCTTGTTCAGAAGATTCAGGAATCGAGTGAGGGGATGCTTCGATACGATACACCTAGCATCCTTTCCAGTAAGTAAAATTCATTAGAATTTTGCTGTGCCGACTCCAGATGTTCTTGGATTCAAGTACCTTCATGCCCATAGAATTGTTGCTTTAATGCCCATACTTCGATTCTACAGAGGACAAGTTTGCATGGCTCCGTGATGACGAGTTTGCGCGGCAGACTGTGGCAGGAATAAACCCGGTTAACATCGCGAGGCTCACGGTAATGAACTTAGAACATGGTTTAAATGTTGATCAACAGCAGTATTCCATAGCCTTCTTCTAGAGTAGTAGTAGCAGCTTACTAGCGGTTATTTGGAAATAGGTTTTCCCACCAGTGAGCAAGCTGGATTCTGCAATCTATGGCTTGCCAGAGTCATCGATCACGGAAGCACACATCGCTTCTCAGCTCAATGGACTCACAGTACAACAGGTACCATCGATACGATAAAGTTAAAATTGTGTCCAGCTATGTACCAATTTTTTTTCTGGTGCTGATTCTGATAACATTTCATGAGTGTAGGCAATGGACGAGGCAAAGCTGTTCATATTGGACTACCATGATGTCTACCTGCCATTCTTGGACCGGATTAATGCGATAGAGGGACGGAAGGCGTATGCAACCCGGACAGTCCTGTTGCTTACCCAAGCTGGCACACTGAAACCAATCGCTATTGAACTTAGTCTACCTCCAAGGCAGCCAGGCGAGCCTCGGCCAAGCAAGGTCCTCACCCCTCCCTGTGATGCTACCACCAACTGGCTCTGGATGCTTGCCAAAGCTCATGTGAGCTCCAATGACGCCGGTGTTCATCAGCTCGTAAATCACTGGTATGGAATACACAGCTAATAACTGCTGTTATTATATATCATGGCAGGTGAACACGCATTTGGGTACCTTACAAACAACAAAAAAAAAATGAATCCTGAAATGCACAAATTAAATTCTTTCAGGCTGAGGACACATGCTATAATGGAGCCATTCATCCTGGCAGCACATCGGCGAATGAGTGCAATGCACCCAATCTTCAAGCTGCTGCACCCCCACATGCGGTACACGCTGGAGATCAACGCGCTTGCACGGCAGAGCCTGATCAGCGCGGACGGCGTCATCGAGTCGTGCTTCACCCCTGGCCCTGTGTCCGGCGAGATCAGCGCCGCCTACTACCGCGACCACTGGCGGTTCGACCTTGAAGGCCTCCCTTGTGACCTCGTGCGCAGGCATGCCATCGCCATTGCCCGTCATGTTCCTGTCATTGCTTGATTTTGGAAATCACAAAGCCCTGGATCTCAGACATGCTCCTTCTTTTTTATCTGACTGAATCCCTGCAGGGGAGTGGCCGTGGAGGACGCGTCGCAGCCTCACGGCATCAGGCTGCTGATCGAGGACTACCCTTACGCAAACGACGGGCTTGTGCTGTGGTCGGCCATTCGCAGCTGGGTGGAGTCGTACGTGCAGCTCTACTACCCGGACGCCGGCACGGTGCAGTCCGACGAGGAGCTCCAAGGGTGGTACCACGAGGCGGTCCACGTGGGGCACGCCGACATCCGGCACGCGCCGTGGTGGCCGACGCTGTCCACGCCGGGGGACCTGGCGTCCATCCTGAGCACGCTCATCTGGCTGGCGTCGGCGCAGCACGCGGCGCTCAACTTCGGGCAGTACCCGCTGGGCGGCTACGTCCCGAACCGGCCCCCGCTGATGCGGCGGCTGCTGCCGGAGCCGGAGCTAGACGCCGCCGAGTACGCGGCGTTCCTGGCGGACCCGCACCGCTTCTTCCTGAACGCCATGCCGGGGGTGCTTGAGGCCACCAAGTTCATGGCGGTGGTGGACACGCTGTCGACGCACTCGCCCGACGAGGAGTACCTGGGCGAGGGGCGCGACGAGCCGTGGACGGGCGACGCGGGCGCCGTGGCGGCGCACGCCATGTTCGCGGCCGACGTGCGCCGAGCCGAGGAGACCATCGAGCGGCGCAACGCGGACCAGGCCAGGAAGAACAGGTGCGGCGCGGGCGTGCTGCCGTACGAGCTGCTGGCGCCCAGCTCGCCGCCAGGGGTCACGTGTCGCGGCGTGCCAAACAGCATCTCCATATGATGGATGGATGGATGGATGGATGGAATCGTTTTTCATTTTTCACTTTTCACGGGTAAAAATACTATGATATGATTTCGAGGAAAAATGTACTACTTGGAGTTACTTGGTGTTCAAAATCGAGTCAAAATTTGGCCGTGCACGCGCTCGACATGGACTGCTTGTTCTGTTCGTGGACTACGCCGACTCTGGAGGGCGGTGGGCAACATGATCTTCTTCGCCGACTATGGCTTAGGGCCTGTTTTCAGAAAGTTGCTGAAAAAGTTACCATTGAAAAACGTGTTCTGTGAGAGAAGACACGATTGTCAGTGTGAAAAAAGTTGCCATTTTTTTGGTAACTTGCCACAATCTAAACAGGCCCTCAGCGTCCCTTGTGGACTTCTGCTCTTCGTACGAACCACATCGCCAGCTTTGGACATTGGCTGCACATCCACACCGGGCCATCGCCCATATGGGTCTACGTCTACCCAAGACTCTTCTTCAATTCGTACTCTGATTAGGATTTTGATTCAAAGACACCCTTAGGTTCACATATATATACTTTGCGATGCAAATATGTAACATGAAGATCAAGGTGATGTTTACATTATTCCTGTGATGAATGATGAGGATTCAACAAACAGATAATGCAAAAATGCAGACGTGTTTTATTTCGAAATGTATAACCCAACAATGTACACATAAGGACAGAACAGAACAACACTGCTGTACAGCTCCATTTCATTTTGTATAAAATAATGACAGTCACGAGCAAGTGCTTTGATGTGCATCCAGACTTTACAGTGCAAGTAATTATCTAACCCAAGCCAGGTAGCGGCAATATGCCCATAGCATTGCTTACCCTAATAAAAAGAAAAACAGAGTAGAGAGCAATGAGGCCAACTCCAAGTATCTTGTTAGGCCGCATGTCACCTCTCGGTAGCATAACAAGAGCCCACATCAATCCAGCAACAAGAAAGCTCATTGTGTATATGAGAGAGCGGTCTTGCGGAAGAACATATGAACTAGGCGCTGTTGACCAAGCTCCAAGCAGCATTGACAGTCCCAAACCAGCAAGTGTGTTGAATATAGGTCCAGCATAACATCCAGACATAGCAATCTGCACCCCGTCGCCTCCATTCATCGCCAGAGCAACATTTGACATTAAGTCGCCCATCGAATTCCCCCATGCTAGAACGGTTAACCCCAGAATTGAAGGATTGATCCCCAATATCACACCCAAAGCAACCAAAAGTGCAACCAGTTCATTTGCAATGATGTAGAACCAAATGATGCTCATCACAAACCCTCCGAAAACCCAAGGGAACAAAAATCTCCGTGGAGGGCGTTCACTGCCGGTGAACAGGAAAGCCAGAGCAGCAAGCCCGATCCCCAAAATGCTAGCAATGACATATGCTGCTACGCTAGCTTTGGTGGATACTCCATCCTGACTGCTCCACAGAAACGCCAAAAGAACAGGCGCCAAGCAGGCACTTGCAACAGCATATTCTTTCGACCAGCGGTCTTCCTCAACTATTGGAATCGTCAACCTTCTTGGTATAGTCAAGGGCAGCTCCATAAATAAAAACAGCTTGGAGATATTAAGCGTGGAGGTATCCGCTTCTCCTTCGCTCCAACCCCACAACGGTCTTGAGCTATCAGGGGAGCCAACTCTAGTCCCATGATTCGAGTAGATGGCCACATGGGAAGCCCACATCCACTGGGGCAAGGAGGCGTTTATTTGGGCAGCTTCACCATCTGCATCCTCCTCAAGAAGTGAACTGTACACTGACTCGTCCTCCTCTGTTCCTTGTTCAAAGATGCTTCCCCTCACAGGCAGCAATGGTGTGACCACATCAAACTTGAGCATCCGAGCATGTTTCCTCAATACCTCATTTGCAGCCACCACAAATGCATAGATTGCATAAATCGACACAAACAACATAGCTCCCCAGACAGTCACCTTCCCAACGATCAAGAATAGAGATAATGCGACCAGTGTCACAAGAAAGAAGCCAACATCCCTCATGAAGCACCTCCTATCGATCTGCACATTCTTGTCAGCGACACACAATGACACTGCCCCGACCACAACACAAGTCACAAATACAGCCCCGCCCAACACGCTGTTGAGGCCCACATCACCTGCACCGCTCCCCATAAACGCTGCGATGCTCGCAAAGACGTCAGGGGCACCATTACCAAAGGGGAGCAGCGTCACACCGGCCACTGTTGGCGGGAGCCGCAGCAGGGCTGACATCTTCTCAAGGCTGCAGCAGAAGTAGTCTGCCGCAGTGTTGCCAAGCATGTAGAAGAGCGCAGCCAGGCCTACCCCGAGCACAGCGTATCCCAGCAGCCTGAACCTCTCGCATCTGCAGTAGAACAAGCCTAGGTAGTCCACGAACCCGCCGGAGCTGCACTGCGGGTGGGCCCGGAGGAACTCGCACTGCGTGTCGAACCCCTGGTGCTGCACGATGCCAGCGCACTGCTCGCCGCTCAGCGTAGCGACCTCCGAAAGGTTGGCGCCGCTGGGAGCGGGATCGGCAGCGTAGAGGAACCTGCGGTGCACCGGGTGCAATCCGGAGCCCGGGATCCGTGGAGCGCGCGCCGAGCCCCCATCGGAGCGGCTGTACAGGAGGAGGAGGAACAGCACTAGGGAGACGGCGGCGAGGGGGCGGACCCGCTGGGGCTGCGACGCGATCATCTCCGGCGAGGTCAGGGGGAGGGGTTTCCGTGGACGGGCATGCCGAATCGGCGGTTGGATTTGGAGGATTTGAAGGCCGGGGTTAGGGTTTCGGCGCTTCCGGAGGTTGGGCGTGGTTTGGGAATCGGGAGATGGCGTCCTCTCCTCGTCGAGACGACGATGGTTGGTGGTATGGGGGTTGGGTTGGGTTGGGTTTGGTTTGGAACGGTAATTGTTTAGTGGGCCGGGCTTTGTTCGCAGAGTGGGATGCTTTTCTTTCAATAAAAAAATATTGGGCCGATGTGCTTCGTCTTGGGCCGCCCAGGATAAATCGGAACAATTTCTATCCTGCTTGTTTCTTCTGGGACTTCGATGCAAGAAAGAGTACCGTGACTCTCAAAATCGTTTGTAAATCTTTCTAGGGTGCATGCAGCTATCTGCTGTTACTAGTTGAATCTTGTCAGTCTTATTTCTATTAATTTTTCAATATATAGAGAGAGGATAAAAAAATACAGCACTGACTTTATATCAGGAGAACCAGCAAAATATTTCTCAGGAGACTTGCAGAATCCAAGGACCTACCTGCGGCCCTGCTCTATCCATGGCGATACTATTGTCTAACCTGTCCTAATCAAAGCTATTTGGGAGCAAATGTCCTCGTTAATTCCCAGTCTGTTCTCCAATTGGGAAAAGGTCAGTGACTGTCCTTGTTAACTTAAATTTATCAGGCAACTTGGCACCGACTCATCTGTCAATGCACCTCCATCTTATATATGCACACCAATGGTTGCTTTCTCTTCCTGTCAGGAAAATAAAGAAGACTGGTGAACAATGATCACTGGTTTCATTTCTGCAATTCATCTAAAATGGCATATTCTGCAAATACATTCATAGTTCAGACTAATGACATTTTTGCTAGCAACATCAAAACACTACTACTGAGTTTTTTCCCCGTATAATAAACATTTCTAATGAGCCCCGCTCAAAACTAATAAATTTATCAGGCAACTTGCGACATGAAAAGCTACCAGTGGTTTGCTTTCTCCTTGCCAGGGAAAGAATGCATGTGAACAATGATCACTGGCCGGCTTTCTTTGTACAGTTAATCAAATATGGATGGACTATTTTGGAACATTCCAGGCTTCCAACAACACTCAATAATGGCTTGATTTCACGACACTACACTACTGCTGAGCATTTTCCCCCTGAAATATAAAAACATTACTGCTGAGCAGTGAGTACATCAATGACCAAACAAACAGCTAAGATCATCTCAAGAAAGAAAAGATGCTAACCAACAGCTAAGATCATCACAAGAAAGGTGTTAAACAACAGCTAATATAAGTGGAGAAAGTGCCCAATGCGACCGACGCATTAGCTGATGCTTTGATGCATAGTATAGAGCACAGAACCTGACAAGTGAGCCGCCATGTCATCGTGTTTTTCTGAAAATTGGAGGCAGGTTATCATGAGAAGCGAATATGCCAGGAACACTACGCGGTGGGAAATAAAGATCTATACATGATGATAGGATAGCAAGCTACACATATATTGGTTCTAATCCAGTACGTGGTCCAGATTCCTGATGGAACGGGCCTATAAAATTTCCTGGTCATGACAAAAACTCGTACGAAATTGCATTTTAAATTCGGGGGAAGGGGGTGGTAATTGGTGGCCACATCACGATCTCCACGTAATTCAATGCACTTGTCTAGTGCTCCACAAAGAAGCGATCGATGATTACGTCGCGCATGGAAGATTCGTCATCACCAAAACTCTCGTGAACTCTGTCCACCAACAATATGGGCTGAAACACAACAGCAAAGAAACTCTGAATTGTTTCAGCCAAATTTGATATCGGACAGCGTAGAATCTGAATTTCTCAAGGAATATATTATATATTTCCGCAGCAAGAGCTATGTGTTCAGTCAGTAAACATGTAACTTGAGATTTCATAAATGTTGAATAACACGCCGATAAATTAAACTAGTGCATAGGATCCGGCAGTTTATCAGCACTCACTCAACTGCATGGGTATGTGATAACGACCACTGTCTGAAACTGATTGTTCATAGGACAGACCGGAGCCCTGAATCCTCACTAAAATCACAGGAATGGATTCTTCATGTCGGCCGCAACGAAAAATTTGCTCAAGAAATCAGGATCCTTGATTAGGGATGGCTTTCAGCTCATTTTGGCACACGTGAAGATGAGCTGCCATGCATTCATGATTGGTATCCACTCCATTAAGACCAGAAAAAACCATGGAAGATATTGGCATCTCCTTCAGCTAATCAACAACCAAGGGTTCAACATCAGACGCCCCTAAAAATAGTTGCAATTATTGCCTGGTAGCTTCCGATCTGTTGCAAACTTGCCTCTCCGAATTTTTAATGAGAAACATGATTCTCAGAGTTTATTTTATTTTTCAGCAAAGTTGACTTGATCAATCTCACTTCTCTTCTGTCTAAAGAATCAGTTGCAAGTGGTATCACTACTACAACATGGCTTCCCTTGCAGACCAGCAGATCAGAACAAATCTTACTTGAAAAGGCCAAGCATACCATTGACAATGGTTAGATTTCGTATCCAGTAACTTAACTGTATTGCAGTGTGCGGTTTAGATACCAATCCTTGATTTGCGCTACACTTTAGCGGCTGGCATCTGCAAGTTGCACAATGTGATCAGATGTTAGCAAATGAGTAAAAAAAGGCGTTAATCCGTGATGTGCAATGCAACTATCTGCAACTATCTGTATTCTTTGCTCAAGTGATCTTCGGACACTCGCTCGTGTGATCTGAACAATTGCTCCAGATGACATGACCATGGATTGTATTATCCTCCATACTCTTTTACACTAGCTGGCTATTTTTTTAAAAAAAATCTAAGATACACTTTGTACTCTCTTGCACGAATGTTTGTCGTGTGCTAGAAGCCTACGCGATAGATTTGACCAAGTCTCAGTAGCACATATCTGAAAGTCTCTGCGATTTAACTGTGAAAAATAGCCTCTGCCTCTGTGCCTTTCGATTTCTCCAAATATTCAGCAAGGAGAAATATACTGATATTTGTTCCACACCCTTACCCTGAACCAAACGATAGATGATTCGCACCTTCAATCTTCAGCAGTCTAAAGTATATAAAATATACAGATATATTGGGTTGAATTTGAACTAAATAACATGGAAGATGGAATTCTTCCATCATGTAGCTTTTATTTTATTTATATATATGTGCAATCTCCCACAGCCCCTTTCTTTCCAAAAAATTTTTAGGGGGTGTTTAGTTTCGACGTTATGCATAGTGTTTTTGCGTTATGCATGGTATTTACAGAGAGAAAAAATACATTGGAGCACATATTATACAAAACGTTATGCAAATGGGTGAAGTAAACAGGCCCTTAATCTGCTTCCCCACCTCGATCCTCGGACTTGTACCAGGGCTGGAGAGATTGCAGCACTTTTAAGCATGTGAATATTAATTAATTCAGAACCAAAATGTAAATTACGAAACACATGATGAATGAAAAAGCAAAAGAGAAGACTAGCACTATTCGTTGCTAGCTAATTTGACAGCTAGCTCCGCCTGCAAGAACAAAGGCAAATCTTGGATCCGTGTCAG
Source organism: Alloteropsis semialata (assembly GCA_004135705.1). Taxonomy (NCBI): domain Eukaryota; kingdom Viridiplantae; phylum Streptophyta; class Magnoliopsida; order Poales; family Poaceae; genus Alloteropsis; species Alloteropsis semialata. The sequence continues at coordinate 2,152,871 of CM014271.1, read as the reverse complement.
GCAGGCGGAGGCGGTCATGAGGACTCCTGAAACTCCACGATCACCACGGCCTTCTCCTCCTTGCCACCACCAGCGCTGCGGAGCAGCCGCCGCACCGCTTCGATGAGCCGCTCGGCTGCCGCCGGCGTTCGGCGCCCGTCGAGCGCCCGGCAGAAGGCGGCGTGCCTCGCGATCGCCGCCTCCACTTCCAGCACCGACCCAACTCCGGCGGCTACGTCCTCGCTCACGGCGTCGCCGCAGAGCCCGCACAACCAACGCCCGCCGTACCGGTCGCGCACTCCGGCCGCGTACGCCGGCGTGCACTCCTCCCTGAGCCCGCAGCACGCGCACACCTCCCACTCCTCCACCTCGGCCGCGGCCACGATGGGCGGCGCCACCTCTTGCCCTGCCGCCGCCGCCGCGGACATGGGGGAGAATCCGGTGGATAAATCTAAAGAAGCTGCTGCTGCTTGGTGGGCGGATGGATCGTCGGAGGAGGGGATCAGAACTTTTCTGTCTTCAAGTCTGAATCCGGCAAGGGAGGGACAGGGAGGCGCTACTCGCCGGTGGTGAGGGCGTGGGGGAGGAGTGCTGGATGGAACGGCGTGGTTCGTCCATGGAGGAGGAGGAGGTGGAGGGCAGCAGCCAGCAGGGCTGCTGCGATTAGTGGAGCAGCTTGCTCTGTGTGTGTCTCTACATGTACATGTGGGGGCGCGGCTTTTGTAGTCGGGGAGCCGGAGGCTGCTCGAACTTGGAAGCCTCATCTTTTTCGATTAAAATTTCGTCCGAGGCACGGTTAAAATGCCGGGAGGAGGGTGCGGTGAGTGGGACCCACACACAAATGATTGATGAGGTTAGGAGGGATTTGCTTACAAAGAAGTACATTATCGTAAAAATGTCATTACGGATCACTGAATAGGCTAAAATAAACTATCTATGTGTAGCTTATTTGATATTATTTTAATAGTCCATGTTACATATTTTGCGAGGATATCCTTTACTTATAGGCTAGATTATATAATTTAGTTGGAAACAAAAACACTTGTGAACATTGTGGCTGCTCAGTTGACACCGACAACAATCCATGCATATTGTCATCTGTCACTGGCTACCTTCTACTTCAACGGTTTCCTTATCTTTTTGTTTATGTTGTATCAGCATCATAACTCATCAAGCTTAAGACTAAGTGTGGCTATACAGAGGTATTAGAAAATCGTAATAAAGGCAAAATCGGATATATATTGGTAATACCGAGTTAGCAACCGAATTACATTGCATGGTGTCTTTTTGGGCTTGTTTGCTTCCTGCCCTCCCAGGCAGCATGCGACAGGCAGGTCTGTCGAGACCTGAAGCAAACAGGCCCTTCATGCTGCCCTTGGGGCCTTCATATTGGTTTGTTGACAAATCGAACTTCTTCTGTATACACATACCTTTCTATAGGTAATAAAGCACGTACAGGAGGAACATAAGCTAGTGCTGCCACGTCAACGATAAGCTGGCAGTAGAATGACCCTTCTTCTTTCCCACTTCCATTCTTCTTTCCCTTCTTCTTTCCCACTTTCATTCTTCTTCTTCTTACACTTCATCCATGGTTAGAAATTGTTGAGGATCTTTGGAGGGGGACTCCATGTGTGCATGGGGAGCCCTCCACGCTGGATCCGCCCTTGGATATATATGCTCCACCATGTCAATGTGGTACCGAGACATGCACCAAGGCCGATCTAGACAACCGCGAGCCTACTTGCCTTGGCCTTTTACGCTATCAACAAGTGATTGTGTACACCAAACGACATAAAGATTATGGAACAACTCCTGCTTGAGGGTGTGTTTGGTTGGGCTGTGAGCTATGGAAAAGCTGTTGTGACCTAAGAGCTGTGGGAAAAGCAGAAAGCCGTTTGGTTGGAGCGACTGTAAAGCTGTAGGTAATGTAAGAAATACCTATAATGCCCTTGAAGGCCTATGGACTGTTTATATGCCAATCACTCCAACCAAATATTCCTTGTGTCATTCATGAACGCTTTCCTTATCATATCCTTCTATACTGTGTGTTTTGTCTTATGATTTTATTTTGCCCGGTAAATATTCCTTCAGGGTAAAATGATTTGCTTCCATGAATTTGACGTACCCGACAAAATTGGTAACCTGGGCAGAATGTTCACTGACCGGCGGTGATCTCTCTGCTTCCATGAGACAGCAAGAACTCGAAAAAACAAAAAAGAACAAGTAGATAACGCGTCATTTATCTCAAATTGTCACCGCAAAGCTAAATTATCCGCTGAATTGCCATCAATCGGGGCATGTTGACACAAATGCAAGTTCACCAATTCGATCAAAAGAACCAAAGCCGTTGCCTCCAAGAACAAGAGCAGGATTGAGATCTACCAAAAACGAGGGCGGAGGTGCTACAAGGAGCCGAACAAGCCGCCGGCCAAAAATCCATCGCCGTTTGAATGCGTCGAGAAGAGCTCGCTCGCCGACGAGCGCCTTGCCCTGTTCCCAGATCAGCTCGACGGGGTGCTGATGCCCCGATTTCGTGGGCCTGGTCACCGGAACGGCCGCGCTGCCGCGTTCCGCGCCGCCGCCATGGTCACCGCCTGCACCTATAGCTTGGGGTCCATCCCTGTACAAGCTGAGTAGCGCTTTGGGTGTGTCTCGTCGTGCTGAGTTTGTTGGTGCCGCTCTTTGTCGAGGGGAGCCACGGAAAGGTCGCCGCCTGCCGCAGTTGCCGCCGGGCAGTGGAGGGGCGTCGGGCGCTGGGCAGCAGTGCCGAGCAGCAGAGGCCAGAGGGGCAGAGGGGCACCGGGGGGGAGGCCTTCCCGGGCGCCGGAGTGGGCCAGGGAAGGCAGCGGGGAGCGGGGCGGCGCTGGAATGGAGGTCGTGGACGAGAAGAGAACGGAAAGAAAGAAAAAAAAAACGAATCGATACCCAACGTAACAAGTGGCATTAGGTAATTTCTGCGAAAACTTGAAAGCCAAAAGCAAGGGAAAGCAGGAGGAAAGGTGTTGTCAAATTTGTACTAGACAAAAACTACTTTTGGCTGTGGTTTTGGGTGACAGCCCACCTCTTTGATTGGCTTTTGGCTTTTTCAAAAGCAAAGACAGGTTTGGAAGCCAAACTAAAGGCACCCTAGAGCCTATGTTTCTGGTTTTACATCAAACTTCAGCAAGGACTCCTACTTATATGATTGCATTCACATCACACCGTCTAGTAGGGGCGTGCGAGAGGAGGAGTGGGTGGGGTGGTCAATCTTGGTTCTTCCTTACTCTAGGGACCCTACTAGGAGCCTCGCTGGAGTTGTTGTTTTTTTTTTCTTTTTGACCTTGATCCATACTAGAGCATGGACTTGGTGGAGTGGCTCTAGCATGACAAATGGGAGCTCACTAGTTATCTCAAACTATAGGCATGATCAATCTCTTTGGAAATGATTTTTCTGTAAGAAGTGATTATTTGGGGAAAGTGAATATTTAGCCAAGAGTCGGAGGAGCCATACCAAACAATGATTTTCCCTCCTGATTCCACCCGAAATCAAGTAAAATCGATTCATCTGATTCCAACACCGACGGAGTGGAGTAATGAAAAACCCGGGCCCTCCTCTCCCACCGATTTTGTATCCCTTTCGATCCATTACACATCTCCGCCCTGCTCTAGTTCGTCTGTCATCCTCTTTCCCAGTTGCTCGTCCCAGCCTGGCTCGCTGACCGATCATCCCTGCTCACTTGATGGCCATGGGAGATCGATCGGAGGTCCATAAGTGTCCGCGGGAGGTCACTCTGCGGCCACAGGAGGTCGCCTGGATGTTAATCCACGCTCGCCCTAAGGGAGGAGCAGAGTTTGGAGCGCTACTAAACTGTCCCAAAGTAATGAAGAGAAGCTCCTTGTTTATTTTAGAAAATCACGACATGCAAACTTTCATTTGGTAGAGCGCCCAGCCTGTTCGGTTGGCTTATCAGCCACCAGCCAGCAGTACTTTTCTCTCACAACAAATCAGCACCAGCCACCAGCCACTAACCAGCCAGCAGTACTTTTCTCTCACAACAAATCAGGGGCCTCTCTGAAAATTCTAGTTAGGATAGCTTTGAGCCAGAGTAAAACAATGGTATTATAGATAAAACAATGGAAGATATACATGCAACCCGGGTCGTATGAAGTTGAGCAATGCCATTATGCGGATCTGATGTGAATCTAACCCCTTTTTGAATTGGTCATACAGTCCAGTACGATCTAGCAGCGCTCGTTAACAAAGAATTGTCTTTGAGTGTGCCCTATCTCCAATTAATAAAGAACTAGTGTGGTGGCTTGGTTATGCTAATTGCGAGGGTGTCAAGTGTCAACTCATCTCTTCAGCAGAAAGCAACATAACCCATTTATTTATGTTTATGAGGCTCCAGCAATTGCAAGCAAGACAGTATATTTTCACGAACCCTATTTGCCTGTGCTCGTCTGTGCCTGTCTGTACCGGCGAGGACCATCCAGTGCCTTGGAACCAAATAATAATTTCATTCGCAGTACACAACAGTACTCTATTCGGCCCACGGAACAACTGCTGCTTTTGCGATGGTATTTTGAGTGCCCATACAGCCATACTGCATCTCGTCTTATCTCTGGCACTAGCCGTAGGCTGGAGTTTTCCACGCTGTAGCGTAAAGGTCTGGGTTCCAGTTGGCAACAATCATCCTTTAAGTGGCTCTAGGGTAGCTTAGAGCAAGGCTAATAACTCAACCCACTGTCAGCTAGATGCAAGCGTCATGTCACATATAGCCAATGTTATAGCCAGCTGGTATAATGGCTTAGCTAAGGCCCTGTTTAGTTTACAAACTAAGTTTGCAAACTTGTTACATCAAATGTTAGGACACTAATTAAGGGTATTAAACATGGATTAAATGACAAAACTCATTTCATAACCCCTGGGTAACTTCGCGAGACGAATCTAATGAGCCTAATTTGACCATGATTAGACAACGTCGTGCTACAGTAAACAGTCTCTAATGATGTATTAATTAGGTTTAATAGATTCGTCTCGCGATTTTCCGTCCATCCGTGTATTTAGTTTTATAATTAGATCATGTTTAGTCTTTCTAATCTTCGGTTTAACATTGCTACAGTAAATTTCGCAAACTTTCTCACCGAACTAAACAGGCCCTAAGATGAGACCTCTAGTAAAAGATGCAGATATTAATGCTGCCATAGCATACGATCTGTTGTGGCCTATGTCTTTATGGCCATTCACCTAACAATATAATATCCCAGCCATACAAATAAACTCGCTAGCAGCCTGAGGCCATGTTTAAATCTGCAAGATAAGTTTAGGAAATTTACTGTAGCAATTCTAATTCGAATATTAGGAGGACTAAACATGATTTAATTATAAAACTAATTACACGGATGGATGGAAAATCGCGAGACGAATCTATTAAGCCTAATTAATTCATCATTAATCTACGTTTAATACCCTTAATTAGTATCCTAACATTTGATGAATAGTGATGAATAGAAAAAACTTATAAAAGTAAACAGGGCCTGAGTGCAAGAAGATCGCAAGTAACGATAAAACAATGGCTCTAATCGTTCGCGTGGGCTAGCAGTCGGCGTTTTGCCTCGGTCCTAGCGTTTCAGTCGGGCGGTATGCAGAACGCTCCATCTCTTCTCTCTCCGTCAGCAAGGAATTTTCCTACGTGGATACGCTCCAGCCTGCCTACCTGTCCTTATAACAGCCTGCCTACCTGTCCTTATAATACTTGCTCTTAGTTGGTTAGGTTTCTTGTGATGAAACCTGTCCACCCGGATTAAAGTCTCCGACTCGGCACGGGTGTCACATTTTCCTGGATTTATTTCAGGATTTAAACTGCGCTATTCTTTCAGTGCTAGACGACGTGCCCGTAGATAGCGAGGCACATGTGTGACTTCATCAATCTCAAAATTGAAACTGTCGGCCCAGTCTCTTGAAGATGCTCGTAGGGGTAGAGTTTGCATACAAATAAACTCGCTAGCAGCCTGAGTGCAGAAGATTGCAAATAACGATAAAACAGCGGCTCTAATCGTTCGCGTGGGCTGGGAGTCGGCGTTTTGCCTCGGTCCTAGCGTTTCAGCCGGGCGGTATGCAGGACGCTCGATCTCTTCTCTCTCTGCTCTTATCTCTCCGTCAGCAAGGAATTTTCCTACGTGGATACGCTCCCAGCCTGTCTACCTGTTCTTATAATACTTGCTCTTAGTTGGTTAGGTTTCTTTTGGTGGAACCTGCCCACCTAGTTTCGAGTCTCCTGCTCGGCACAGATGTCACATTTTTCTGGATTTATTCCAGAATTTAACCGGCGCTATTTTTCAGTGGTAGGCGACGTGCCCGTCGATAGCGAGGCACCTGTGGTGACTTCGTCAATCTCAAGATCGGAACAGCCGGCCCAGTCTCTCAGAGGTGCTCATAGAGGTAGAGTTTGCGTACGTGTATCCATAAGGGTGAGTGTGCGTGCATACGTGTGAGTGTCTGCGTCTGTACTAGTCTTTCGAAAAAAAGTGGCTCTAGACATCGGCCTGGCCGCGGTCTGCTCTGATCTTTGCTAAACAAAGATTTAGACCCTGGATTTTCCAATTTATATTAGAAGAAGTGTTCGGTTAAGAGAGGGCTGTAATTTTTTTTAGACCCAAGCCAGGTGTGTTTAAATAAAATGAACTAGGCCATTGGGGCAAGATGTTCTAGCACCTCTTTGATGGCTAGCTAAAGTTTAGCTAGCTAATTTAGTCAACTAAAATTTAGCTAGGACTATTTGGATCCTCTAAGTAATTAGTGTTTATTTACCATGCTATACTTACTTTTGTTAAATCTAGTGCGTACGCGGATTAACGGAGGGGCAATTTGTCTTTAAACATCTATTAGCTAGGTTTAACTGGTCTGGAACGGCTAAAGAGATCGTGTAAATTTTAGCTAAAGTCTAGCTGAGTTTTAGTTAGACCCGCTTAGATCTTCTAGCTTATTGGGATAATTGTTTGTTAGTATTGACACCGGATTTTCGCACCAGGTATGCTGAGTCATATGGTGACGTGGTAAGGCTGGTGGACCCATTGACTGGTCAAAGCCGAAGATGACAGAGAAGGAAGCTGATATGCAGAAGAGATCCGATGAAGTAAGAGTCCGACCCGATAACGAATACAAGAGGAAAGGTGCGTCGGCTGAGGAGGAAGCGTATTAGATGCAGGGACTATTTCCTTTTTGAAGGCATATTGAGAGTCCCATTCTATATTAGGTTTAGTTTAGTTTGTCCGCAAGTTAGTCTGGTCCGATCAGGACTCTCCATGACCAGGGTATAAATATGAACCCTCGTCCATTGTAAAAACTATTCTCACAATCAATACAACCCGGCTTCACGCCAAAAACCCTAGTAGTAGTTACCAACGAAGCTCATTGGTGGACGGGCTGCATCAGTTCTGATCTCCGGCTTACCAGTAAGTTAGTTAACTTATCGAACTAGTATAGGCTTTGAATTGAGGCGCATCGCCCTTTCTCGTTTATACTGTTCAACCGATTTATCTCTGGATAATTAAGATTGATATAGATTCCCTACATCGGAGCTAGATCAATATTGATTATTCAACAGATTATCGTTTATCGGACTACACTTTATGTCTAGATTCCCTACGTCGGAGCTAGATCATCAAGATTAGTCTAGATTCCCTACGTCGGAGCTAGAGTAATCTTGGTTATTTAAAGGTAGTCTTTTGCGGTTTGTTTGGAGTTGCTAGATTGATTTAGATCTACGCCATGTGAATCAATTCTACTTCTTCAACGGCTTTGAGCACTGGTCTTGGTCCGATTTAAGCAATATTTATCTTATAGCATCGTTCTAGGTCCGATCCATACCTTGTGGTTTAATCTGGCTGTTCTTTGAGTATTGCACTGGTGTAGATTTCCTACGTCGGAGCTGGATCTTTGCAATACGATTAGATTGATCTTTGATTGTCATGCTTGGTTTAGATTCCCTACGTCGGAGCTAGATTCATCTTGATTAGTCAAAGGAAGCTTTGGTTATGCCTTATTGTTATTTGAATGTTAAGTGTGGTTTAGATTCCCTACGTCGGAGCTAAGTCTTGCTTGATTATTTGATAGCATATTTCAGAATTAGAACGATCTTGTTAATATTTTATCTGTTTATTTGCTTAATCTGATTAACACTTGTGCGAGCATCTTGTTTAGTCGACAGGTCGGTGAGTTAAGTTTGATCATCTAGCTATCTGATTTGATCATAGCTGGAGAAATCTAGATTCCCTACGTCGGAGCTAGATTTCTCTGAAAAGGTTCTGGTCCGATTGGCTGGTTAGATAGTCCGATAAGATAAACCAAACTGGTAACTAGGCAAGATGGACGATGTATCGGCTTACACTTTGATTATTTAATATCTTGTCCAAAGGCACAGCTGATCCATTATTTACGTATCGGTCATATTTTATGCTTTATTTTATTTAAAGGCTGATCTGTTACAAGGTCCGATCTTGATTGGTCCGATTCTGAGGTCCGATTAGATGACTGATTGAGGTCCGATTATATTGGTCCGATTGAGGTTACCTATGAAGTCCGATTTTGAGGTCCGATTGACATCGGCCGATACATCCTGATTGGGTCTTGGCTAAAATCCGACGTGCCTTCGCCGTTTGGAATAGAGCCGGCACAATCAAAGAGTAATTTAACTGTTTTATTCCCTTGTCAATTTCAGGTCAGATTGACTGGCACGCCGCGAACTCGAACTAGGTGCAGGGCTGGCACTGGAGCGAAGCAGATCTCCCTGGTCCACGTGTGCTGCACGCGGGGAATACGACCGCCGATTTTTTGCGTCAACACATTTTTGGCACGCCCGGTGGGACACGAGAAGCAAATTCCAAGATGTCGTCGTCTGATGCTGAACAAGAAACTGCAGCAAGACTTGCTGCTGAAAAGGCCAAGAATGACAAGAACAAGACGCCTGAGGCGGCTATTCCAATTACAAAGGCCGATCTGTCTAAAGCTCAATTAGATGCAGTTCAGGCTCAGATTGATGCATTGAGAAGCTCTGCCTTGGCCAGTTTGGGCGTAATCGTTCAGGCCCTATACTCAAAGGTCCTCTCCCAGATCCAGAATTGATCAAGAAGACAACTGATGCTCGGGAGTATCAGGTCAACATGACAGATATGATTCACCAAGCTGTTCATCATGCATTGATTAACCAGTCAGGCACTTTGGTGAATTCATTAGATAATCTCATCAAGAAGGCGGTGGATGATGCTATTTGCTTGAAAGGTCCAGTGTTTATAGCAGATTCTGCAGGGGCATCAGGATCAGGGAAAGGCAAAGGAACTGAAGATAATGCAATGACCGTTGCTCCGCAGATTCCGATTGCTCCACCACCTCCTATTGAACTGGCCAACGGTTTTCTGTTGATGGCCGATGGATCTATTGTCGGCCCACATGGTGAAAAATATGCTAGAACTCTGAACGAACAAGAAAAGCAACCTGCAGCTGCAAGGCTACATACAGAGATTCCTTCACATCAGCGTATGGTCGGTGATTACAATAATTATATGATGGATATAGCTGATGGGATGCCACCTGGAAGTCAACAGTCCGATTGGTCACAGAAAATAGCCGAGGTGATCCAGAATCAATTCGGCTTGAAGCCTAAAGATGAAGCGAGGTTGTATCGGCACCCGTACCCGTCTTACTTTGATGCAGTGCCACTTCCTCCGCGTTACAGAGTGCCGGATTTCTCCAAATTCTCCGGGCAAGATGATATGACCACCATTGAGCATGTCAGCCGATTCCTGGCTCAATGTGGTGAAGCTGCTTCAGAGGAGGGACTCAGGCTCAGATTTTTCCCTCTGTCACTGTCAGGGCCGGCGTTTACTTGGTTTACGTCGTTGCCAGCAGGATCAGTCACAGGATGGTCCGATATGGAGAAGCAGTTTCATAAATACTTCTTTTCTGGTCTCAACGAGATGAAGATTTCCGATTTAATTGCTGTCAGGCAGAGAAACGATGAGACCGTCAAGGAGTATATTCAACGGTTCCGTGACACCAGGAATCGGTGCTATAGTTTGAAACTGTCTGATATGCAGTTGGCCGAGCTTGCATTCCAGGGTTTGCTCGCGCCGATCAAAGAAAAGTTTTCTGCTCAGGAGTTTGAGACATTGGGACAACTGGTGCAGAAAGTGTCAGCCCATGAGGTCCGATATCAAGAGATGAAGCGTACAAAGTTTTCCAAGCAAGTATCTTATCTCTCTGAATCTGAAGAAGAGGCTGATGTCAACATAGCTGAATGGACCAAATCCAAGAAGCCGGTATCGCTCCCATGGATCAAGCAGAACCCTGAGAAGTTTGGATTTGATATAACAAAGGCCGATAAGATTTTTGATTTACTGCTCAGTGAGAAGCTTATCCAGCTTTCTCCAAATCATTCTATTCCATCGGCCGATGAGTTGAAGAAACGCAAATATTGCAAATGGCATAACTCAACTTCTCACGAGACCAATGAATGCAAAGTGTTCAGAAGGGAGATCCAATTGGCTATTGAATCAGGCAAGATCAAGTTTGAAGACAACAAGAAAGCCATGAAGATTGATGGTCATCCCTTTTCTAATAACTTTGCTGATTTCTCCTTTTCCATTAATATGGTTGATGCTGATGAGAAGGGGAAGTTTAAGGTGCTTACATCGGACCACGCCAAGAGTTCTGGTGCCGTTGATCCTGCAGTTCAAGTTACTGTTGAAGAGCTGCGGAGGAATCATCAGGCATTTGGGCGTGAATCTAATTCTCTTGGTGGATATCGGCCACGTGTGACTTCCCAGATGTTGATTAACAAGTACAAGAGGCAGCAAGCAGCAGCTCGAGCGTGGGAAGAACGCGAGGAACGACGACGTCGGAGACGCGAATATCAAGCAAGGCGGCTTGATGAAGAGTTTGATGATCAGCGCCGACGTGATGACAGATCCGATGGCCGACGCCGATTTGATGATAGGTCCGATGGCAGGCACTGGTTTGATGATAGAATTGACAACCGTCGTCAGTACGGTTATAGGTCTAATTGGCATATGGACAGGCGTCAAGTTTATGACCGGTACGATCAGGATGATGATCACTGGAGATGTCCTTTCTTCGTATTCTGCTGGAACGAAAAGCTCAGATTGCC
>CM014271.1:2102490-2137262 GCA_004135705.1 Alloteropsis semialata | reverse complement strand
GCAGAGATTGAATGGGAAACAAACAAGAAAAATATTCATGCAGAAAAAACAATAATAATAATATTAAAAATAGCAACAGCGATACTCAATATTGTATGCCCAATTAGATCAGGGTTTAACCATGTTTCAAAACCAATACAAATTATTGTTTCAAAAAAATAAAATTCATGGCCCAGGGTTTAATCTAGCACGGACACATCATGCCAAAAAGTGTTATGTATAGTTCATATATATGCGGGATTACATGCTCCTGGAAGCGGAGAATCTATTCCATAAAAAAAAATTATATGCCCAAATGCTAAAATGAACTCACCTCCCAACCGTGATGCTCGTAGCAGCTCCTGATGTCCAAAGGGCTATAACCAAAAACATATAGGCAAGTCATAAGCATTTCAGGTAAAATAATTCATCACCTCCAAGTTACACGTACAATGTAAACAAATTAATTGTAGCTTCCTGTTAAATGGCCAAGACAATTTTCATAGTACTTATTAGTAATCTATTATGCAACAACCTAGGAATTCCATACATAAGAAAATTATTTCAGATTATAAACAAGAAAGTTTGGCGTCAACTAAAAGAAACACACCTCAAGAGTAAAGCTTCTCATTCCTGCGACAGATAAACTTGAGAGCATTGCACGCTAACCACTGCTTTCTTTAATCCATTCCATCATCACTAAAGAAGACTTTGCAACAATATCCGTGTGATCTGAAACTAAGATTTTGGGCATGCTTCATGCAAAATCTTACCGGCTACCAATACTATAGAACAGTCAACAGAGACTATCGTCATACAACCTGAGAAATCTATCACAATTTGAATATGTAAATGTTTTTAAATTGAAATCCCTAACCTGTGCGGCATTAGATTGGCATGTGTGCGAAGCAATTTCTCTACCTCCCTGTCATCGCTTGGGCGACTGCCGCCGAGGTCAACCGGGTTGGGGAAGCCAACCGCATCCGCCACCGTAGTCCCAAAGCGATGCAGATGGCGGTGGGGATACGCGCTATGGCCGGCCGCTGCCGCCGTCCCCGAGGCACTCTGAGAGAGACGCTGAGGATGGGATGTTGGTACGATGCGCCGGCCGCCAGATGGTACATCTCGCTCGCTCGCTCCCTCACGCACGCGACAAACCCCCCGCGCCGCCGCCGGAGAGGGGGTCTGGGGTCCTTGCTGGTTGGGAGGCAGAATGCGGCAAGGGGATATGAGGAAGAAGAGAGAGAAAAAAAGGAAGGTCTACTGCTCGAGACCGGCAAGGCCACAAGGAAGGAAATCAACAGTCATCTCTCATCCGCGTGAAAAAAGGAACATAAATTCAGGGGCGGGATTGGTGCCAGAGCAAGGTAATTAGACGCAAAATAGGAAACGGAAGATAGAGAAAGGGAGGGTAATAGGGAACAACGACGAAGTGAATAAGGAAACAAATACCCGAAAATGGGGCGGGATTGGAATTTTGAATGGTGGGTACACGGGTGGGTAACTAAAAAGCGCGGTGAGAAAAAATTAAAATGTTTTGCCGCAGCTATTTTCTAACAATCAAGTTTTCCATCTCCCCCCCCCCTCCTGTCAAACTTTTTGGACTGTATCGTGGGCCCATCAAAGGAATTTGTGAGAGGTAAGGTGGGTAGCTTTTGGGTGAGAATTGTCCTCAAAAGTTATTCTCTTTATAGTATAGATTTGCTTAATCTGATTAACACTTGTGCGAGCATCTTGTTTAGTCGACAGGTCGGTGAGTTAAGTTTGATCATCTAGCTATCTGATTTGATCATAGCTGGAGAAATCTAGATTCCCTACGTCGGAGCTAGATTTCTCTGAAAAGGTTCTGGTCCGATTGGCTGGTTAAATAATCCGATAAGATAAACCAAACTGGTAACTAGGCAAGATGGACGATGTATCGGCTTACACTTTGATTATTTAATATCTTGTCCAAAGGCACAGCTGATTCATTATTTACGTATCGGTCATATTTTATGCTTTATTTTATTTAAAGGCTGATCTGTTACAAGGTCCGATCTTGATTGGTCCGATTCTGAGGTCCGATTAGATGACTGATTGAGGTCCGATTATATTGGTCCGATTGAGGTTACCTATGAAGTCCGATTTTGAGGTCCGATTGACATCGGCCGATACATCCTGATTGGGTCTTGGCTAAAATCCGACGTGCCTTCGCCGTTTGGAACAGAGCCGGCACAATCAAAGAGTAATTTAACTGTTTTATTCCCTTGTCAATTTCAGGTCAAATTGACTGGCACGCCGCGAACTCGAACTAGGTGCAGGGCTGGCACTGGAGCGAAGCAGATCTCCCTGGTCCACGTGTGCTGCACGCGGGGAATACGACCGCCGATTTTCCGCGTCAACAGTTAGTAAGATCAAATTTTGTGATCATCATATTTCTACTAGATTTTGAAAATACACCTACGTTAAAAAAGCATTATTATACATAAACAAACTAGAACACTCACATATTCGTTATCTTGAGATTCACGAAGCTAAGGCATCACAATTCAAAGTACATTTCGTACACATGTTTGAATATAAATGTCAATTTGCTAGAAATTTGTTGGTGACGCCAATCAGTTTGGCAGCGTGATTAGTTACATTGCAAAGGCTGGAGACTGGAGTAGGAAAGAAACAGGTGCCACAGAAAATCAATGTGGGCGTAGGGCGAAGGCAACAGGTGAAGTGTCAACGTGTGGCTGCAATCCACCTCCGCACTCACTCCACGCACACGCTGCCGAGCGCAGCGCCGCCGGCCCCTCTTCTCCCTCTCCCTGCGCCCGATCCTTAGTCCACTGCTGCCGCCGCCGCTCCTCTCTCCGTCGACCTGGGTGGAGATCCATCCGGGTAAGGACTAGTCTCGCTTTCGTCTTGGTAAGCAAATCATATCCGAGCTTGCTGGACGGATTCCCTATTACAAACAGCGGGCTTTGTTCGAAGCCCAACCCTAAAATCCTTCTCCCAATTCATTCAGCTAGTCGTAGATTGCGTGCCGCGTGGGTGTCCTGCTAATCCAATCCAATCAATCAATCCGTGGTTTGTCTAGGTTCTTGTTCTTCTTTAGAGCGGGCAAGATCACTCTAGGACCTTTTGCTTTCTTGGTACCCAATCAAGGTGTGTATGTGCAGTTTGTTTTCCAAATTTCGGGGGGCACGTGAAGTCCGCCCCTGCTTTGGGAGGTGTTCCTGTTGGGTCGCACCTGCGCTGGCTTTTATATAGTATAAAATATGCTGGTTTTGGATGCTCCGATTGTCTTTCGAATTTCCAATTCATCATGTTGTTTTGCTTATGGATTTAGTACCTGGTGCCAAGTTCTTTTAGATTAGAGCAGTGGTGAGCATATAGATCAATTATCGCTTGGTGAACCTTGATGATTGTTTTATCCTTATGCTTAGTCAACAAAGCACAATGAGGGGTTTGGTGGCACATGTTTTCTTCTGTCGTGGTAGTGTTTTGTGATCATAATATTACATTTCTAAACATTTTATGCTTAAATATGGCAGCCTTTTGATTGTACTAGATTTCCATGGTACTAGTGTTAGAATATTAAAGCATGCGCATAATTGGATCCCTCAGGCAGTAATGGTTCTCGATCTGCTACTGTTTACAGAAATGTCAAATACGAAACCATGCTTTTGCGTGTTTGAAACAAATGAATATTAGGGATGTTTAGCTCAGCAGCATAGTTTCTCTGCTTTGTGTATGGCTTGTATCTGTTCTCCAGTTTCTTGTGCACAGATGGTAATCTTTACGGACATGTATATATTTTTTTCCAGTGTCAGCATAAATTCGGTTTCTGTTCTGACATGGGGCCTCTTCCTCCCAGTTCCATCGCCAATGTTTCTTTCTAGTTTGGGTTTATGGTTTATCCGACAGCTATTTTCTTTGACTTTATTGTTCAGTCATGCAGAAGGATGTATTATCCATGGTAGCATGGCCCCAGGAAGGCGGTGATCTTGAGTTTTATTTGAGTTTATAAGTTAGTTCTGCTTTGGATGTATTGTGGTCAAGGCCATTTGCTTTATTCTTTGAAGCAGTTTGTTCTTTTGTTAATATTCTATCTGGAGAAATCTAAGTTTAGCTGCCTTGCATAATTCTATCTAATAGGCACTTTCCCAACAGCATGTCCACAGAAGATAGGAAATTGAGTATGCTAAACAAGGGTACTGCATTGAATCCAAATGCAGAGGAATTTGTTCCTTCATCCCTTAGATCTGTCAATGACGCCTCCAAGAGATCAGATGCAGCTACGGTTGTTGTCTCAGGGCCACCGAAGGAAACTAGCACAGACCAGCCAGAGTCCATTATACGGAGTAATTCTGATGAAGAGGCGCATCAGTATTGGCAACAGCAGCTCCCTGATGACATCACCCCTGATTTCAAAGTCCTGGGACAAGATGAGACTCATGGACCTGACAGTCTTACACTCACAGGCCTGTCCATAAATGACGGCAATGGTGCGTCAATGTTTTCTCCAACCCAGACACTGAGCATGCAGCACCGTGCATCTCCTTTTATGAGGGACAGACTAAGTACACGTCCAAAGATTGAGTTTTCTGGCCCAGCTTATATAGATGAGCGCTCGCAAGCAGCAATTATGAGTCCAACTGCTGCTCCATGGGTAAAGACAGCAAGGAATGGGGGACACTATAACTCAAGCAGAAGGGATGGTGGTCACTACAATGGAGATTCTAGCATTGGTATGGTAATGATTTGTGAAGTTTTCTTTCGTGAAGGTGGTCCTTTAAACCTAAGATTTTTACTTACATTGTCAGGAGCTTCATTGCACAGCATTGCTGACGTGTATCATGGAAGCAGGCGCAGCTTAAGCTCGACTATGGATATCATGAATCAGCTGGAGGTCTGTTGATCTATCTTTAAGTGTCTTCATTTATCCACTATGCTGTTTGCCTCAAGTTATACTGTCTTAAGTGCCTTCATTTATCCACCATACTGTTTGTCTCACACTGCTCTGTTGAAAAGTTGCATACCTCTTGTTCAGTAACATCATATCACCGACAACTTAACTATCTATGTGAAAAATCAGCATAGTACTGTGCACATAATGTATCACTTTTGAGCCCAGTAACCTATTCTGTCTTGGTTGATTGGATCTGAGATCTGGAGACATCTCTTAAGACTCGTTTAGTATTCAAAGAACAACATAAACTGATTCTTTTATAGAGCAGATCTACCAAAAATATGGATTCATAACTCACGTATTAGTCTGCTAGATCTATTTTTAGGTGTAGTGGCAGTAGAACGCAACAAATCTTCTTTTGATCTTTCTTCTGGTAACGAAATTTCATATGCCATTTGCTGATGCATATTATCCTACCTTTGAACATGTTTCATTGGAATGGCTGTTATCTGTGTTTACTGTATGAAATCTCCTCGAATATTCGCTAAGTATTGTGATATCATTAATAGCAGAATAAAGTTGATGGACGACTCAGTCTGAACCTCAGGTCACTGTCATTTGGACATTCAAGTCCTTCATCACCAGCATCATATGGCCAAAATGGTCTTGGGAACTATAGTAAAGAAGCTTTTGGTGTACCAAACAGTCCATATAGATCTCATTCAGCTATACTCGCAGACGATATTGTTTCACCCTCAACTGGACGTGAACATGTATCCCTGGATGCTCCTAGAGGAAGGTACAAGACAGCTAATCTACCCGTTTCTGGTTTTGGTTCAAGCAGAGGTTCTCAGATGTTGGGTGGCTCGTATAATGGGCATCATGATATGATCTCAACGAATACCCTACAAAACATAACTGGAATTCAGACAGGGCCAGCTTGGCTTGAAAATGATGCTGCGGGTAGTACTCTCAAATTACAACACCTTTTACTAACTATTACCTAATGCACGCTGTTTGCATATTTGCCTTATGGTTTAAACTTGTTTGTGATGACAGCAAGTGCATATTTGGAACCGAAGGATGAAGTTCATGATTTTGCAAGCCTGCGGCATTCATTTCTTGAACAGGTAGACAAGCCACTGTGAAGTACTAGTAGAATATTTCAAGCAATTTTTTTTTTGCGCGTGCCATTTTTGATATAACAAGTAAGAGAATGCATACTGTCATCTGAAACAGTCCTGCATAGTGTTTAACGTTGCAATTTTGAATTGCTTTTGTATAATGCAGCTTCTCGGTTCAATTATGATCACTCCCTTTTTCCCCTAAAAATAATATACTACTGAAAAAGGTGATATGTGTTACCACATAGTAAAATTTGGAATTGTGGGACAATTAGAGTTGAATAACTGTTCGTGCTAAGTAGAACAACCGACTACCAGTATTGTTTACTTTTTAAAAACAATAGAAATAATATTACCTTGCATTGACATTAGACAAATATAAGGATATCAGGCAATGTGGTTTGCAGCTACCTTTTGGAATTTTGGGCTAATTTGGTATGGACATTGGACAAATATAAGGATATCAGGGATAGAACAATTCTTAGATCACCTATGCAGATGGATATTAAATCTAGTGGTTTTGATTTCACAATCAATTGCATGCCTTTGAAAAATGTCTTGAATTATTGTACTATTTATCCCATCAGTGAGAACTGTTCTCTATGTGATTAAAATTTTAGCAGGACAGGCAGGCTTTCCTGACTGGCAACAACCCTTTAACAAAGGATCTGACGTTGAAGGAGCTGTACAATATACAAAGCAGGTTGGCTCAGGAGAAGGCTAGAGAAACAACATATCGACAAAGGTCAGCTAAAAGTTTTTAGTTGATGCATTTATATAATTGGATGTATGGTGTAGGTACATATAGCTTCAAATAAAGCAGTACATGTGCTTTGAACACATCTATAATGCCTTTTTGTGGGCTAACAAACACTGAATTTGGCTTGTTGGGTACACAGCTGAGCATGTTGTTCTCAGTCCAAATCGCCATTGAGGATTACAAGATTTGTGTGTATGCTATCTATTTGGATGCAAATTTCGCTGTGCTTTTTGAATTCAAATATAATTAGGGTAAGATAGTTGCTGTTCAATGTTAAATTTGTCAAAAATATGTGGATGATATTGCAACTTCCTCCATATATAATAGCTCACTGGCGATTTGCAATCATTGGATACTGACTTCCTTTTGAACTGTAAACACAGTTCCCAGGCTAGTTGCCATTCTATGTAAAAATGGGTCAAGCATGATATCTTGTACCTACAACATGACTTCAAACACACGTGAACTTCCGTAGTTTGTCTGCTCAAGATGTTTAACTGCATGAAGAGTAATAAATTTCCTGTGTTCCCACCAGATTCCAGATGCCAGAGCTGCAAGGCCTCATCCAGGAGCAAAACCCCCCAATCGACCTGTGTGGCCTTCACGTCAACGAGGCGATACACGTCCTCAACTACGAGCTCAACAACCGGAGGAAGATTGCACGGTCCACGGGTCGCCGGCTCCAGGCCATCATCATATCCAGTGCCCGCACCCCAGCGAGGCTGAATGCCGCCGTGGAGCAGTACCTCCTGGAGCATGGCCTTCAGTACACGCAGGCGCAGCCAGGTCTCTTCCGTGTCCTGCTGCAGTGATGAAACTGATGCTCACGAACAGGATCAGATGAAAAGGAAAAAAAAAGAGAGAGGTGACTTGTACTTTTGTATATGGCAGAGGTGGCTAGCAGAATAGAAGCGTTAAGATAGCTCCTGTAATATTCGTATATCAGGCTTTTTGTCAGCAAATGTGTACATCGTAAAATTTGCAAAGCTAGGGGATACGTTCTTTCACAATAGTTTGAAACCCCCCACAATCTTGGATGCGTATCGTGCAGCATGCTAATGATCCGTCGTCAGCTTGTGATGTTCATACTGAAGTTCCACCTGCCGTTGTTTCACTACTATCTTGGCTGCGTTGTGCACGGCTCCACCTCTCTGCTACTTCATTTTGGCTGCGTTTGGCATCTCTGCTACATCATGGCATATGGTGTGCCAATTGCCAGTCGGGGCCGTTACGTCCCAGAATCGTATCGGCATCAAACACTCCATTAAACCACCAATGCTGAACATGAGCTGCACTTTCCAGAATTAGCCTTCAACAGAACATGGGCGGCCAAGCGCAGAGTGCATAAGCTATTTTGATAAACGGCAATGCTAGCACTAATCTATGATAGGAGGATCGAAGAAAAATGTTGATTAGCTCCAAACGCTATATGCAACGTGGAACAAACCCCAACAAAAAGGGCAACGTTCAGGCACGCTATCATCAACGCACAATCAAACCATTGCAAATTCGACCACATAAAAAGATGAAGCAACGAGTACATAGGGAGGGGCTTGTTTTCAATGTTAGACATGAAATGGTCCACTCAGTGTTCCTTTGCTGGCTATGAAATGAAATGACAGTGTCGGAGCACAATGGCACGGCACAGTGTGTGACAGTGACATAACTCCAACATACGGTAGCTCAGTCCCGTTCACTAATGGCCGTCAGGTGCTGATCGATCTCCTCTGTTGTGAGTGCTCTGAAGACACGGTCTTCTTTTCTCACTACACCAACCTCGATCTCAGTGGCCTTGAAATCTTCCTGGAGAACTGATTGCAATGCAGAAATTGCAATCTGAAAAGTGTAGGACATAATTTAGCAAAGAATCACATCCTCAACTTCTACATGATAGTTTGAAAATGGAAAAGTGAACACCAGGGGGACTGGATTGACAAGTAACTGAAGAATGAAGTATCAAGGGATTGTAACTGCATAAACTATGTCACAGCTAGTTCAATGGTACCCGATGAATAGCATGCTAATGTTCATACAATTGGCTGTTGTAGGTTGGTGCACATCTATAATATTTTTAAACAAAAAGAAAATGCTTTGCTCAACTTACCTGAACAGTTTCGTCATAGGTGAATTGTGGATCATCCTTCATTTTTTTCTCCAGAAAATTTATTGCTTCCTGCTCCTTGAGCCCGGCACTAGTTGCCTGAAAGAAAATGTTAGTGGATCAATTAATTGTCAATAGGTACCCAGTAGAGACAAGGAAACTTGGCATTAAGAAATATTCATGAATGAGAAAGGTGTCAACTATACAAGGAAGCGTAGCAAAATAACTATATACCTTATGTCCAAAGAAATGGCCAGCAGGGTCACACTTGAAGAGTTGAGCATTTTTCTCTTCGTCGTAGCCCAAGACCATAGCAACTGAAGAACGAAGCAAAAAACAATTAACACGATGGGAAAGCCATAAGCTGACAGAACACTAGAACACCATAGTAGAATGACAAAAGCTTAATGGAATAGCAAGCATGTGTTGTGTGATGATACTAACCAACTCCAAGGGGTCTCATGTAGGCATGCTGCGTGTAAACTTGTGCTTTGTCAGCGATCCTGAAACATAAATCAGATAAGCAATGCTTGATTAGAGCTACTGCTGCACAAAGCACAAGGCTGAATAAGGAAAGGCTCAGTACCATTTCGCTAACACATCTACAGGCATCTCGTAACCCCATTTAAAACGAAACTCAGCTGCTTCGTTTCTTGCTTGGTAAACCAACGACCTTGCATCAGCTGGGAAATAAAACAACAAAATCCATTACCAGTCAGATTAAAAAAATGTGTTCTTTCTAGTATAATTAAACGGGGCAACAGGTGAAAACAGTAAGGCGGTAACCAGTGCTCTAGGTAACTTGATGAGCGTCATTAAGGAGAAATACAAAGTAACAGTGATTGAGATTTTGCAGAAGGCCACTGTTTTTTTTAATATTATTGCTAAAGGAAGGATAAACAAACAGGTGTGGCACGAAATCAATTGTTTTCCATGTTTACATGTGACTGAACCTCACAGACCAAACCACACAGTCTAGCCCAAGATCTCGGATTAGCAGCTGTGTATGTGCAACTAAAAGCCTTGAAGTCCTAAACTGGAGCTTCAGCCATATGGTTTATCATGATGGGGATCAAAGTAACTGCAATTTTGACAATGAACTCCCAGAGATATGCAGCTTAATTCAATCAAACGAAAATCATGGATAAGAAGCAAAACTGACCTAATCCAACCTGTGTCGACCTATCCTATTAAGAGTCAGCAATATCGACAGTCAAGTTCCACTGATATATCACAAAATTGATATCTAGAACCCCAAGATTTGATGAAAGTAGGGCGACTTCCATAGCTGACGGCATCTAAAACAGAAGTCCACACATAACAGCACTACTGACCAAGCAGAGACCAATAACCATACCTGTAAGGCCGGTGGCAAGCAATCCGATGTACTTGGTGATTGGGAACAGGTGTGTCACGCTCGTCTGATCAAGCAACTTATCCTGCACGCACAACACGTCAGGTTCAGGCTGTCCAACCGAGCCCGCAGAAAGATGCGAACTTCACGAGTGCAGCGCCCCGCATCAGGATAGAGAAACGACAGGATCAAGGCGAGCATCGCCGAACAACTCACCGGCACTTTCTTTTGGGTGACGACGCAGACGGAGTCCTTGCCGCGGACGCCGATGGACGTGACCCCCGCCGACTTGACCGCCTTGAACGCGTACTCTGCGCGCAGCGAACGACAAAGGTCAGGCGCCATCGAACAACGAGTAACCCCCAGATCTAAGCAAGTAAAAAAGAGGGAGGGAGGAAGCTAGGGTTTTGGGTGGGGGGCACGCACCGACTTGGTAGAGGCGGCCCTCGGGGGAGAATATGGTGATGTGGCGGTCGTATCCCGCGCCCGTGCCGCGGCTCATCTCGCCGGCCGCCGGAAGATCTCGCCGGAGCGGAGGGTCGAAGGCGAGGTTGTGTGTGCTTGGAACAGGCAGGGTGGGAACATATGCGCCCGCGGCTGGCTCGGCTCTTCTTCTTATTCCGCAAGAAGAAGAGAAGACTTGAGCCCGTTCGGATCCGACCCGGACAACGGGAGCCCGTTCGGCCCAATAGCCCAGGGCTGTCAACAAGGCCTAGCCCACAACGAGCCAAGGGCCCAAGCCCAACTCAAATCGAGCCCACAACAAAATAGTCGTTCGCTTTCTCTAATTCAATTTTGTCCAATTTTAACTAAATTTATAGGAAAATGTGGTAGGACTAGGAATTTCTAGATGATCAGCATGCAAAGGCAGAATCGATTTACAGTTGTGCTGATAACTTGGCGGTGAGCCATGCTATTGCTGACCTCCCGTGCTTATATTACTTTGCCTAGGACTAGAAACGATCTGGTGGAGGAGGAGAGGACACTCGGAGAGAGCTCCATGGAATGGAAACCTGTGGCCAAGTTCGTCACACACCAATGTTCCTTGCAGCAGGCTTCAATTCGAAAACGCATGCGATCCATGCTCGACTCTCGGTGCATGCATATCCGTGACTCGAATTTTCTGGCAATATCACGTACGTTTTCGCTTAAACGGGATAGACAGATAGATCTTCCCCGATGCAAGGGTTTGCTTCCAATGGAGTCAAAGTTGGGAATGTGTGCGGTTGAGCTTACAAAATTGCTCCCCAGTTTGCTGGACACTGCACTGGCCATGAGCTGCTGAGCTTGAGCTGCAGATGCAGGCTTTAACCAGATTTTCCTGAGTTCTTTTTTTTTTTTTTGCGAAAACGATTTTCCTGAGTTATGTCTGACCACAAGGCCAAAGTTTGAACCCACTATAGACACACACACACACACACACACACACATACACCCATGCGCTTACTATGAAACTCATTCGCCTTCAGCTCTCCAAGCTTCTTATACCAAGAGACAGATCACTAGCAGTGATCATGGGGGTACACGCACGCACGCATTCCTGTTTCATCCCAACTTACTGCTGCTGAATCTGAATTCTTGCTGATACGGCGGCTGCAGGTTCTCAATTGGATGCACACCAAGCTTCATGGATCGCATCGCGGCAGAAGGAAATCAGAGTTCATCGCAGACTCGGCTCGGCGTAAGTGACAGGCGGCGATGGCATTGACCAACTCTAGTTTCAGAATTTCAGTCCCCAAAGATGTTGAGCGCATCTCGTGAGTTGTATTCGTTCAGTATACCTGCAACTCACACTTACCCTCTTGCCGTTGTGGAATCTTCCAGTATAGCTGGACTTCCTCAGATCGACAAGCACAACGACGGCTGGATGCTGTCGATCGGAACGTTCGGGGAAGGGCATAGACTGAAGAGGAGCTGTGCACCTTTTGACGAACTCAGCAAGCTGCAGCTGCAGGAGGAGCTGAAATCGCTAGCCAGAGCCAGCAGAGGAGCCGCCACAGCCGATGAACTCCAGCGACGCTCTCCTTGGACCTCCAAGAATGGAGGCACTGCTAGGCAGAGGAGATTTGCCTTCGGTGGTTTCCTGCCCAGGCCAAGCTTCAGGGAAACCGTGCCCGAAATGAGATTTAACGAGGTGCTTTAGATTCTTGTTCTTGGCATTCAGAACCGAATTGGTTCAGATACATACTCACTCATGTACATCCTTTCCTTCCTGTTTGCAAACAGATTATCTGGGGATTGCTCCTCAAGAACGCACATCCCGAAAACCCAGCATTCAACGATCCTGCGACTGCGATGTGGGGTGCTCGAGCGGTCCAGATGGGCCAGAAAGGCAACGTGGAGGTCGAGGACCAAGCAGGCAGATGGATCAGAACGGATTCAGAGTGTAAGTTCATTTCATACTCTGCTATAAATAAACACACAGAAAGTTTGATTTGCAAGTAAACATAAAATATTTCATGTTTCTTCATTCTAAAACAACTGAAGTGTCTTTTCGACTCTCCAGACATCGTGTTAGAGATATGAACTTCAAGGATGGAAGCAGACAGGAGTGAACTGGTTCCTTGTACATTTTTGTTTCATGCATGCATGTCTGCATATGATCTTACAAGATGGCCTTCAACGCCAGGGAAAACAATACCGTTTTCTATGTTTTTGCTTATCATGATGTAACAGGCTAGAGACATTAATATGGCATCTTATCAAACAAACTACTGTTGTATACATCCACAAACAATTTAGACGTGTGCTCGGCAAACAGCATGTTTTCTAGTCTAAAAAGGAACCGAGTTTTGTAGCTCTAGAATTGCCCAAATACATGGTCATTGAATTGGATCCTGGCAGCAGCTTGTACCCCTCTAATGCACACATCTGGTCACTCTAGTAACCATATCTCTGATTCTATGGAACGAAACTGTCTTGTTTATACTATAATATGTTACCACACATCTCATCCACTGACCTGCAAATTTGGATAAGAAAGAAGATAAGGCCTAAGCTGATGAGTGTAATCACTATTCTAGTAAGCGATGTTTGAACACTTGCCAGGTTCACCAAAGGCAGTGCATTAGTTTCCCATTCTGTTGACCATTTGGAAGATGACGCTGTATTCATGGCGCCTTCTTTGAGGGATTTCAAGGTACTGCATTCTTCTGGAAATCCCTTAAAGAGCATCTGCATTATTTTTGCAACTGTGAACATTAGCATCAGTTTCGATGATGAAAATTAAGCCATGATGCAAATGTGCTCCTGCTTTTTTCAACACAAAAGAAAGTTGCCGTATGTTCATATTTATTCCAAATATGTCAAAGCAATCATTCAATTGAAATGACATGGAAAATAATACAGGTGATCCTGACCATAAGTTCATCAGCAAGCTCTGAAGATGTTGAGAAAAGAAGACCATTTATGTTTACTTTAACAAGCTCCTCAATACTGCAAACAGAACAGAAAGCTTAATGCTTCGGTGAAAATGATCCAAAGCAAAATGTTGCAAATTAAAATAACTAAGAAACTGGATTACCAGGAGAATGAAGCAGCACAAACTGGCAATCCACATCCAAACATATCAACCACCTAAAAACATGGTTGCAAATCAAGCAAATCAAAAAACCCCATCCTTCTAATTAAAAAAAGTACTTCAGAGTAACGCACTAACCTTCATAGGTAGGTCCAACCCTGATGAAGATGTATGTAATGACACCCCTAGATCAGCTGAACCTTCAATATTAGAAAGAAAATCATGCTTAGAAAGCCTTCAGGGTGGGTAGGCTTTGGGCTACAAGCGTGCGTGTGTGTGCGTGCGTGCGTGCGTGCGTGTGCGTGTGCGTGCGTGGGTGTGTGTGTGATTATCTGGTATACCGAGCAACAAAGGATAGTCCTCTGATGCAAGCCACATCGTCCGAAATGCAACACGTCTCAACTTCAACCTTTTTATCTGATCCTCATATTTATTCCTATCAGGTCCTTTACCTAGAAGATTGGAATACATGAAAAATTGAAGGATGCATAAACTTTGGTTTTTATAGTTAATATAACAGAATGGATTATACCAGTGATAATGAATATTAGTCTTGGGTAGACAAATTGCTTCCCATTCTTGATATCGATCCAAAGTTGTCCCTCATCCATTGAATCATCTTCACCTAAAGTAGCAGAAACACGTCTATCGTACATCAGTGCTGCTTCCAGAAGTATGCTGAAATCTTCGTCTGGTGTCCTAGAAATATATGTGGCAATGATTTATAATCTTTCTATTTGAACTAACCATTCGATAATCACATGCAGTGAACATAAGGAACACTATAGCAATGACTGCAGCATCCAAGAGAACAGACCAGCTTGTGCTGCTCACAACAAGTGCGGGTCTGTTGGATTTCGAGAAAATTTCGCCATCAATCATACTGGTAAATATAGTAGTGTTCATGTCTTCCACTTCTTTCTCTGTAGTATAAGACCAAACAACAAGAAATAAATCAAAGTGAAATAAGCTTAAAACATCAAAACGCTTTGGTAGATTGAAGAAAAACATACCCACTGAGATGCAATCAGCATTGTCCATAGCACTACATATAGAATTCCCTAACCTGCTAAACAACTATTACGTGCCTTAAGGTCACATGTGGTCCTGCAAGAAGGAACAGAACTCAAAATAGATGCTCACCCTATGTTTCTCCATCAATGAAGCAGGGTGGAAAAAATCAGGAGATTGATCATACAGAACTGTAGCTCTGGAATTGAAAGCAATGTTAGTGCAAATTACAAACTATAGAATGTGAATAGTGGTCCTTCACATATATAAAAGAAAACTATGTTGAATTTCATTTGGTCCACCTGATTCCCCAATTTTGGGCAAGCTCATGCTGCATTGCTTTTGTAACACAAAAGGCAGCATCAGCCATCCGCCCGAAGTGCTTCTCAAACCTAGAATACAGAATACCTTACTATATTAACACATACACAAGTACAAGAATGCATTTCTAGAACACCATGTTCAATATGCTATACTAATCATAACAACAGATAAACGGACAGGTTAAAAGGGATTACCAGAAATACATTTTGACTATTATGTGACTTCTTCCATGAGACAGTCCCAACAAAGTATATCCGAAGTTATGCCAATCCACAATAAATTTAGCACCTTTTAGCCAGCTTGCCAGTTTTACAGCAGCCAGTGTTGGAACAGAGGGTGGATTCTATTGGAGAAAAGATAAACAAATGACTGAAATTAGGTCTCCAATTGTATCACAAAGCATGCTGTTGAAAATTCTGAGTTATGCCAAACAAAAAAGGTACAATTGTAAACGTCGGAAAAAGGGACTATGCGACCAAAAATGAGTAAAATCAAAATAACTTAAGGTACAAAACTACAGTATAAAATGCTAGAAGATGAGGTTGGAGCATCTTCTGCAACAAAGAAAGTACAGTTGGATTAGATAACAAATGTGCTCCAAAAAGCATCGCCACAACGAAAACATGTCAGAAATAGGACACCATATCCACTGCCTAGCATAATCTCCAATTTAAACTAGCCATGAAGGCATGATGCTAACACTAGTGAGTCTAGTTCACATGATGAGGAGATGTGACGTCTAAATTGATAATTTGATAGAGATTGAGCATGGAGCTTGGCACAAACCTGAACAACAAAGACATCAGGTCGAGGGATCTTAAAACTAAGGAACCAAACCAGCATAACAAACTGGATAGCGGCTTTAAGCAGGAGTGCTAGGGCACCTGATATCTTTGAAATTCCTGTTAACTGCACCGTTTTCTGAAGAGAGAAATTTTCAAGTTAAATAGTTAATACAGTAATATAAAAGACAATACAAAACAACAGAAGAGTTTCCAACATCTACCATCTCGTGAATGTGTATTGATGGATTCTCTCTCAGTGACTGGTGAGGGTCACTTCCTGTATAATTAGATAATGTGAGATCTCCACAACAAAAAGAAGCAAGAGGCCAACATAAGTACATAACTTTATCTTGCACAATACGATCTAAGCTGTGTAATTGAGGTATAAATAGATTCCAACTAGAGAATTTGAATAGAATCAGGAAAGTGGAGTGGAACTGGGAGGAAAAAACACAGTACCTCCGTTTGCAACAATGTCCACTTCCATACCAGCCTGTAAAGAATATGAACAAAGGATCATCGATAGGAAAACGGAAAAACTGCGTGCAGCATGCTGGGGAGACCGGTCCAGTGCAGTCCAACCCAATTCAACTGAAACAGTACTGAAACGAGATGGTGGATTCAGGAGTGTACCTGGTTGGCGAGTGAGAGGGAGTGGTACTGCATGCGCGGGCTGCGGCCGATGTCGCCCAGCACCACCACTGCCGCGCGCTTCCTCCTCCCCGTCACCTCCGCCATAACCGTAGCAGTCAGCCTAGAGATCCAATCCAACCCAATCGCTGGTTTGCCGCCGATCCAGAGTCTGCGCGCCCACCCCAGACCCAGAGCGGTGAGGCACCGGACGCAGTGGGGCCAGTGGCGTACCTAGGATTTCACAGAGGGTATGCCACGACATTTCTTCCACTTTCAATTCGATATAATCAATATATAATTCGGTAATAAAATTTAAATTTCACCGAGAAATTCGGTTACCAAGAATAAAAATTACATTCCAAGTCTTAAATTCAACAATCAAATACCGATGTTGCATAAATTATAATACTAATAGTTCAAACATACAAGTTCAAATGAATAAAAGAAGCTACATCTTGTCTGCTCTGCGATGTCTAAAGTTCATGAAAGTCTCGATTATGTCATTTTCATCCACCTCAAAGAAAATATCCCTCTCAATGAATATGACAAGACAATCATCCAAAAGAGCATCACCCAACTTATTTCTTTTCTTAGTTTTGACTGAAGCCATTGCCGAAAATACCCTTTCAACACTTGCCGTCGCCACCGGTAGAAGCAATACTAATTCGAGAAGTGAGTAAACCATATCATACAATGTGTGTCTATTTGTTTGAACAAGCTTTACTGAGAGGTCAACAAGATTCACAAGGCCTTTGAAGCTATCATCTTGCCTCACATCATCAATATAATTGTCAAGTTGCAATTCAAGTTTCATACCAGAAATATGTGTGGAGCTACAGTTAGGGTTCCACAAATTTCATACCAGAAATATGTGTGGAGCTGCCGAGCTTGGAGTGGAGGGCCGAGGTCAAGGTCGCGGCTGCAGAAGGGAGAGCCGCCGTGCCGCGCGGTCAATCGGCAGCGGGCGCCGTCGGGGGCGCAGCAGCAGTGCAGGGGGCAGCCGCGCAGCCCTGCAGGTCTGCAGCAGGCGGCAGCGTCGTCGACGTTGCGGGGGGCGGGGCTTGGGGCGGAGCCTTCCCGCGGAGGAATTCCGGCGCGGCGCAGGGGCGAACCGGCGGTCTGCGGAGGCGACGGCGTCGCCGGTCGCCCAAACCCGCGGGGACGCGGTTTTGCGGCGCCGCCAGGTGAGTTCGCGATTTAGGGGTGCGAGCGTGAGTTCGTGAGGGACTCAGGCTGAGAACGTGAGGGGCTGAATTGCTCATTGGCCTTGGGCCTGGGATGGTAATTTTTTTTACTAAATATTTAGGTATGTCATGGCATATCTGATCCACGCATTGGATCTGTCTATGAGTGGGGCCAGTGCGCGGTTAGGGTTTGGAAGGGGGAGATGAAGACGACGAGGAACTTGGTCTCTCGGGCGGCATAGCACAACGGCAAGACAACGGGAGAGGCAGAACGGCGGCACATGCGCGTGGTTGCGACCCGATCCGCGAGGGCAGTGTTTCGCTGCGGAAGAGAGTATGCCGGGTTTTTTTCCCTTTTGTTTCATTCTTTTTTCCCATATAATGTCTATTTCTTTTATGATTCTTCTAGAGCATCTCCAAGAGACTCTAGAATCTATATGTATTTCATAACTTATAGAATAGAGATTTTGGTGATAAAAAACTCTCCAAGAGTCTCTTCAATTGGATATCCAATATAGATATCTTCTATTCCGGATTTTTTGCTAGCCAAAGATGGAGAGCGGGAATGACTCTCTAGACTGCTCACAACATATAGAAAAGTTGTTGGAGAGTATAAAGAAAACGATTTTTACTTAAATGAATCTCTAGATGATGGTTTATAGAGTAGATTTCAGAAAAGCTGTTGGAGATGCTCTTAATTCATGTTAAAACAAAGTTTTCTAATAGTTTTCATCCAACTCAAATACTGGGGTTCCACATCGAAATGCTCGAGCCTAAAAGTTGATCTGTGAGGAAAAAAAACAATTTATTTTTAAATATAAAATGTTCCGACAACATATTTCAGCTTAACTAAA
Organism: Alloteropsis semialata; assembly: GCA_004135705.1. NCBI lineage: Eukaryota > Viridiplantae > Streptophyta > Magnoliopsida > Poales > Poaceae > Alloteropsis > Alloteropsis semialata. The sequence continues at coordinate 2,118,751 of CM014271.1, read as the reverse complement.
TAATGTGAAGCTAGAAAAATCCAGCTTTTAATAGTGGTGTAGCTTTACGAGAACAATAGCCTAGGTCTAGCATAAATAAAAAATGCTTTCAAGATGTTGAATCAAGGCTATAGAAAAGTTTAGCAAAATGTTCAATAAAAAATTACAATGTTGAATGTATTTGAAAGACAAAATATTACTGCCACTAAATACACCAAATTAGTAAGATGAAAATGATAAAAGATAAAGGGACAAAATCACAAAAAGAAAAAGACACTACTATATATAGCTTTCTATGGGTCATTGTAGTTTGGTTGTGGGCTGGTTTGGTGATCTTCTTGGGCTATCGAACATAGTGTATATCTACTTCTACTACCGAATACAACATATGCAATAGTGTATGAAAATTCAAATAAAGTTATGAATAAATAGATGATGTGGTTATTTAGGGCATGTACAACGGTTAGACAGCAGCTGTCTATTTGAGTCCACATCAGCAAAATGAGGTGACGTGACCATCGTTAAATGAGAAAAGAGTGTGCTGCTGTCTACTATTTCGTCTACTGCTCTGGCTCGTGCTCCCATGTAAAACAACATCAATCAAAGGACTCCCATGTAAAACAACATCAATCAAAAGAGATATTAAATATTACACAGACAGCAAAATAGACAGCAACTGTCTAAACTGTTGTGAAACTGTCTATTTAGCTGTCTGTTGTATGATGAGATTTTGGCATGTTATAATGTTGTATAGCCCAATTTTGTATACTTATGCATGTTTTGGGCTATAAAGTATATTTGAGCCTATTTGCGTAGTTAATTAGTGCATATGCCATATGTGTCCTTAACGAAGACGGGCCCACCATTGTTCATGTACGGCCCATGCTAGCAAATGGCTCCTGCGTGGCCCATTGAGATTTGTAATCACATGATTGGTGATTTGACGAATATAAAGAGTTGATTTAGCCGGTAATGACATGAGGTGCTAATCAGCCTGTCAAAGTACGTGAAACGTGTGCAAAAGTTTTTTTTTGCACAAGCTAGTTAATCTCTACACATGCATGTATGAGAATGGCTTGCTAGCTTGCTATATGCACGTACGTACAATCAATATACATGTACAAGTGCACGTTTGCCGCAGTGTGCATATCTGAAAGTGCGCCTGCTTGCATGCGGGGAAGGCCACCTAGGCATTTTCCAGAAGCTTCTGGCACGATTCGAACTTCGGACGATGGTTTGAACGGTGCGGCCTGATTGACGCGAGCTGCAGCAACAAACAGATAGGATAATGCTCACGATCCAAATTTGAAGGGTGAAACTCGTAGCAGCGCACGGTGATCCTCCATCCATGGAGTCAGCCCGGGAGAAGCGCTCCGTCCAGCAACAGCACCACGGCGGCGCTCGGCTCCAGCGCACCTCTCTCCCTCAACCCTAGCCACTGCCTATAAAAGGCCATCGGTTTCCATCTGCAGGAGGAAGCCCCCGGATCCCCACCACACTGTCAGGCCGCCGCCGCCGCCGCGTCATACACATTACCACCACGCCGGCACCCTGCTGCCACGCACACATACCGTCACGCCACCGCCGCCGTCGTCGTCCACCTCTTCGGCATGGCAGCGCACTTCGAAGGTGAGGTTCTTTATACATCCCAGTAATCCATGTCTGATTTTCTTGCACAAGATGTGGCACAGGGTTGCAGCCACCACTCAAGGATTTCACGGCGGCATCAGCGGCGAGCTGCACTATCACCCGAACAATGAAGCCGGCGGCCATCTCATCAGGCAAGGAACCAGATGCACTTGGGCACGTACATGCAACGTACAGGGCAGAGCGGTAGCTCGACGGCGCGCCCTCCACCCTTTCAGCGGTGCGTGCGGCATCGTGGCAGCCCGGCAGGATCGCAATGGCAGCGGCGATCAGCGACAAGTTCCGCGGCAGCGAGAGTGGCCATGGAGAAGCAGGCAGCGTTGTCGCAAGGCCAATCTTCATAAGAAGATTGATGAGAGCAGTAGAGGAGAAGCAGGGCAGCGGTCATCACAAGGCCGATCTTTAGAAGATCGAGGAGAAAAACAGAGTTGCAGCCATGTCGTCGTTGTGCAGTGCAGTTAGTGACCTGCCGCAACAGAGAAAGGAAGAAAGCAGTGCAAAAGAGAGAAGGAAGAAAGTAGTGCACACGCAAGAGTAAAGGCACAGTCCTCACAAGATTAAGGACAGATGCTAAATAGAGGCAGCAGTGCAAGTCAATTAACAGGCTCCAGGCAGCAATGAGCCACAGTAGATTGGTGATGCCTGGGAAGTGCAGATAAAAGCAGGGCAAGGCAGCGATCCAGCCCTTCCCCATGAAAGAAGTTGTGACATTTACCGGCAGCAAATAGGCAGCCTGCAGCTTGTATATAGGTGATGTGAAGCAATAGAGAAGGAAGAAAGCTCTACCGTGATGCCATTGATGGGTACAGAAGCAAATGCATGGGAAGCGCCTCCTGGCCGAGCAGCGGCAATAATCGGCAGCAGTCCCCCAGCTGTAGCAGTGAGTGGCCGCCGTAATGCAGCTCTCTGTTGACGAAAAGATACGTGAAGATACTAGTTTAGTTTAATCAGCCACATCTGATTTCCAAGTAAACATACGGATGCAAGCAACAGCTCAGTACCCGTATAAAGAGGCATGAAGATCAGCGGAGACAAAGCTCTTGAGATCAATCAGAGGTTGTGGTGCAGGCCATTAGCTTAGAAATCAGATCAATCAATGTAACTATGTAAGTTTAGTTGAGAGCATGACAGGGGTGCAGTGCAGCTCAGGTACTAGTTCGATGGAGTCTCCATAAGCTGGCTGATTAGTTTGGTGCACCGGCCGTCGGATGAACTCACGAGTATGCAAGTTCAGTGGAGATGAGCAGTCCAGGCAAGCAAAGGAGGTGCAAATAAATGTGCAGCTATCAAGCACTGAGCAATCAGGGGCTGTGTGATGCCGGCCATTTAATTTCAGATGGAGTGGGTTAGCTACAGCACGACATGGGTGCTAAGCTACTGACATGCTCATGTTATTTGAGCACAACAGTTCCATCATGTGAGCTTCCAGAGTTCTTTTTTGGTACAGCTTGGTTGCCTATTATTAGAGAAGAGCAGTACGTGAAATAGTACAGAAGATTACTTGCTTGCCCAGCGTCATTGGCTAAAGATGCAAGCCGATTAGTTTAAATGAATCGGCTTCATGATGAAGTTAAGTGCTACATGCATGCTTAGAGATGAGGAATAGCATATGTACTTTAGATAGGGCAGCTACAGTCATACAAAGATTAAGAATATAAGCTCAGTGATTTATTTTTCCTGCGGCGTATTAGACTTGCCCAGGTGTGTATTCAAATGATTAGTTTGCAATAAGAGTTGAGCTCTCAGATTACTCAAATGTATATTGTGAAAGCCCTGTGCATGCTCGTTTGTCGATTAGTCTATCTTGCTAACAACATCACTACGTGAGCACTTACAATTTGTGCACACACTTGGCTAGCCCAAGTTGCGGTCCGTACTTATGGCTGTCTCAAGCAGCAATTGCCATCAGATGACCCCTGCACACAAGAGAGCACTATGACTTTGAGCCCTGCCATGTTGCCAGCGCCAAACTATTAAGAAGTCATCTTAGGCCTGTTTAATTCAGCAAGATAAGTTTAGAAAATTTACTGTAGTAAAACTAAATCGAAGATTAGGCGAGCTAAACATGATCTAATTATAAAACTAATTACACGGATGGACGGAAAATCGCGAGACGAATCTATTAAGCCTAATTAATCCGTCATTAATCCACATTTAATACCTTTAATTAGTGTCCTAATATTTGATGTGACGGGATGAATAGGGAAAACTTGTGGAATTAAACATGGCCTTATCAGGATATGAGCGTGACATTATTAGCACCAATTCACATGTTTCCGGTGCCATCAAGACCATTGTGTTCATATGAAGTCGCGGCTATTTTCCTTGACCGACGAGGCTAGGATAACTCAGTTACACCTTTTCGTGACCGACGAGGCCGGAATTACATAGTCCTGACCGATGAGGCTGGGCATTCAGTGTTCGTGACCGACGAGGTCACTTTCAGACTTCATTGTGAACTCCGTGACCGACGAGGCTGGATCCCACTAAAGACCGACAAGGCTTTAGTGCATTATAGTTACTATTCTGTTATAGCTCATGGACAATGGAGACTTCAAGACGACGACCATCAGTGTAACTTAATCGGAGGTCTTCCACGGCTCAAAGCTGTGGATGTAATTAACCGGCGGCCTTACGAGGCCACGGGAACCAAGAACCTTGAAATCAATGATCGCCTGCTTAGTCAGATGTACTAGGCACAATATCAATGCAAATCCCAAGTGGGAATATGCAATTGTAATTCTATGATGAATTAATAAAGACAAGTGTTCCCTGAATTATGTTGTGTTTATTTATTTATTTTGTATACAATAGTATACTGCCACGCCCTGCACATAGCTAAGAAAGCTCCCTTCCAGAAGCGTTTCTTTTTGTCGAAACATCTGTGTATGTTAAATAGACACCAGCTGTCTAAAAAGTTGTACATGCCCTATACCCTTGTACGAAGGAAATGCCCTTGGAACAAAGACCGTCCGTCCGTGCCAGGTCAGGTCCCAGCGGCGACCCAGCAGCACCCAACTCAAAGGCAGCTTGCCGTCGCCCACAAGAATCACGTGTTGCTCGTGGCTTGGCGCGGTGCGCAGCAAAGTGTGCTATACTACTATACTAGTGTTTTGCGCGCGCCCAGGCGCGCGTGTGAAAGAACGGTGTAGTGACATGTTTATGCTAGCGTGTATCGCTTTATTTACTGATGTATAACATTTATAAGATGTTAACATGCAGAGCAATGGTATAGATGGAAACGATAAACATAGAACTGTATGGACACACATAATATACTGTACATAGGTCCATAGTGATTACAATAATAGTAGGTTCGATGGTGTCTAGGCACATTATAGTAGAGCTGGAACTACAATAATAATAGGTTCAGTAGTGCTTAGATACAATCTTAAACGCTCATACTCTGTACAGACAGATAGCAGAGGCCAACATTGTTCAGAACATAGGAAATATCAAGATGGCACAGTGATTATGCCTTGTCGCGTTAAACACGTTGTAGATTTCACTTGCTGGGGCAGGGATGTAGGTCCTGAAGGTATTGACGACAAGCCATTTTTTAAGTACACACCAGATATTTTACAAAGGAAGCAAAAGCAGTTTGACTGAGGGTTGGTAGATTCATATGAACAAAGGAAGTGGACATATATCTGGAGCGTCATGATGATAGCCGGATTATGTCCCAAAAGCAAAGCACCGGTGGTCATGGCTGTGACAAGATTTTTTTTAAAAAAAAAAAGAGAAAGGAAGAGAAAAAAGTTTAGTGGCAGTTTATTTGGAGGTGTACACACCGGAGAAGGAAGTTTAGCATTTAACCTGTTCACTTGTTTTTGTGAGAAGGAGATACGGAGCCTCCACTTTTTTGACCAACTGCTTTAGTGCGATGATGGGAAAATCTATGAATGAAAACATAATTATAGGCACGATTAGGTGATAGTAATTGAAGTAGGTACAACAACAAAGAAGACAATGTATTTAAAGTTCAGGAGAAACTCTTTTGGCGATGTGTTAACAGAAGCACTCTGTTTCTGGGCATCTGAGGTGCTCTTTGATTTATCAGATCTTGATCTCTTGAAATTTTCACGATCAGAGTCCTGCAATGGGAACCAAAAAGATTGTAAAGAAAAAATGATGTGAAAATGGTCGAATAATCAGCCGCAAGAAACGGGTATGCCATGTGTTATTTGATATGTGTATTTCTATAGGCATATTATTTTATTCTTCTTCACTTGCCTCATCGGTGTCGGTATCAGTGTAGGTAAGTCTTTTCCTTGGTGAAAACCTTGGTGTGTCGCGTTTCTCTCTGCACAGATAGAATTTTATTAGGAACAGCATGATAGAAACATGATTGTGGCACGTTATTTTTTCCCTTGTGGCAGCTTACATAGCATCAGAAGTTTTGCTACGATGGTCCTCAGAGGTAGCAGCTTGAGCAACATTTTTGTGTAGTTCGGCAGCCTGCGGGGTGTGAAGCATAGGTCTGTACACGAAATAGATGAAATGGTGATGAAAATAGCATTACAAAATAGGGTAACTGCTAACAAGAAGAGGTATTTACAGGGGAGTTGTTTCTTTGCTTGGTGTCTGATCGATCTGCAGGTTAAGTAGAGGTGTGTAAAGCCATGTGAATATATGTTGAACGATTTAATGTTAATAAAATACAAACGCTAATGAAGTGAACTATGCTGCAAATAAAGGTGATTAAAAAAGTACATACATGTTGTTCGACAGGTAGGACCGCTGGGGGTGAATCTTTCGATTCACTTCCATAGGATTCTCTTGGCAGAGACGATGTATTGACATTTTTGTAGGAGGTTGATTCAACATTTGATGATGCACCTGAGAAATGAGGGATTGCTCGTTGTCTTCCATACGAAGAAATGATTGAGTTGATTAAATAGGATTTGTTGCGCGTGTATAAGCTTTGATTTGTCATGCAAAGTGCGAAAGTGTATTTCTGAGAAACAATTCCAGCAATGTCTGGTGGGAAATCTTGATCTCGTTTAACGGTTCTCATCACGGACTCAACAGATTTGCCTATAATGCGTTGGGCAATCTGACCAAAACAGATCATTTCAGCCTCTGCAGTCCCATCTGTTGCCATGAAAAGAAGCTTGTACCTGGATTTTTTTAATTGTTTTATTTGTATGTGCTAACCACGAATAATATGAATTGACACTATGCAAAAATGGTTACGTACAGTAGCTAAAAAACTTACTTGTGTCGATAGTTGGTGCAGTCACAATCATAGCACCTATAGCCACTGCCTTCAGGGCTGCATGCTTTGCGGCATCTACAGCAAGAAGCGAACCACCAGGAAACAGCAGGGACTAATCGAGAAATTGTGACAGTACACTGACATCCATTCCGCTGAACAACAGGAAAAAAGGGAAGAAAACGAAGAGTATTAATAGTTTTTTGTAACATAAGAAAATAAAAGAAAGGAAGAAATGGAATCGAATTCTTATGACACAAGGGAAAAAATGAGGAAAACACAGGCAACAGAGAGAATCAAAGAAAAATGAAGCAGGAAAAATTTTTTTTCCCTGTTGAGTTTCTGTACTTTGTTTTCCAGTGCTTCATGATTTTCTTACCGGGAATTCATAAGGGTCTATGGTTTCAAGTTCATATAAGGTTTTCAGTTCTTGTTGTGCTGCAGGGTTTGTTGGTACGGTTTGCTGAGGTGCTGGACCAATCTGCCTAATCTCAATGCGTTTGTTCTGCAACCTGAGAAGGAAAATGTTTGATCTTATAAACATAGGTGCCATCCTTTTATTTTATGAATAGAGTATAAAGTTTTTTGGACATGAATTGTAGAATCATTACTTATTGAAGAATTCTTGCGCCTCTGGGATGTCTGGATTGAAATACCACTTGCAGGCGGAGCTGCCACTAAGATAATCTCGAGCTGTATTTTTAATGGGAAACAAGATATGGAGTTTACCAAGAGTAAACGCTATAAATAACGCTGAATAGATGCATAGCAACATAGATGTTTAAAAAAGATTATAATACCTTGATAACTTTTCATAAGGCAGCCAACAAAAAGTGTGATAATAGGTTTAGGATCATCAGCGATATAAACATCATCAATACTGAACTGTAGAGCTCGTTGACCCCACAAGGTCATCTTGATTTCAGTATTACTACAGAAATGTGGAAGCAATGAGATGATAAATTCGTTCGTTGACATGAAAAAGCAAAGTAATTAAGAAATGAGAGACATAAAAAGAGATATAAGGGTCTAACTTTGCATCTCTAAGCACCAAATTCCGAATAGTAGTTGGTTCTTGATTTGCAGACATAAGCATCATTTCTGGTGATCCAACCTCGACAACAACAGCAAGGACATCTGTTGTGAAATTTTAATCATTTAAAAGTTAGGCAAAGGTGAGGAAACAGGAGAGCTATGCAAAGTAATTATACAGTGATTACTAACCGAGAAAATTTGTAATGTTTCCAACAAGCATTGGCAAGTCCTCAAAAGGAACTAAGTTGTAAACATAGCGTGGAAACACGTTAGGAGGATCTTTTGGTACCGAAACTCTTGTGTGGTATGTAAATTCAATCATGTAACGACCATCAACAGCTTTGTAAGAAGTTTTGGCATTTGTGACTCTGAACCTGCTGAGCACATATACATGGCCTTCATGAATGTGGCTATTGAAGTTGTCAGCAAGTTGATGTGGCACTTCAGCATAAATTGAATTACCCTGTGTAAATAGCAATATGTAATGATGGTTTGTTAAGGAATCAGCTTTGAATCTTCTCTTTTTTCTATTGATGAATTTATTTCCTTGGATGTAGAACGAATTATGAGCTGTAGACATACCTGGTCATCTGCGAGTACAAGATCAATGTGCTGGATAGGGCCATTATCAGCAAGTCCTCTATACTCCCATTTTCGAATGACATGAACACATATTGTCGAATATGGTTCATGTGGCCGCAATGCTGGGAGGGGAGTGAATGTCATCCTGGAGTAGCAGAAAAAAATTACTGTAAGAAAGGAAAGCAAGGAGAGAAAAAAAGGGGCAAAAAGCAAAAGACAAAGTAAAAGTAAGAATTGGAAAACAGGTATGTGAGATGCCATTTAAAAGGACGATTAACATGTAAGGTAGAAAAGGTGATCAAACACAGTTTATAAATTAGCTGGGTACGACATACCACTCAGTTGCTTATGAAGCTGATTTATGTTTGGAGGCGACAAAGAAAACGGTAAATAATATTGGAAATCTCTGATATAACATATATGTATAGGTAGTATATGTTTACTTTTTTTCAGTATTGTAATCAAAATGTGTATAGATATACATATGGCATCAGTAGGTATCCGATATTTATTTTTTTTCTTGCTAATGTAAGAATTTCAAGTTCAACATATCTATATACAGAAATAGATGTAATCATAAATTGCTAAGATGGTAGTGATAATGTAGATGTGGATCTAATCGAAGAAAGCACTTCTTGGTACACAATGTTTTTTGTTCTGTCACTGCAGTTGCCACTCTCATCTTCTATCAAGATTTTTAAGCCAGCTTTTGATGTTACACGAGAAATAGCAACATAGAGTTGTCCATGACTGAACACAGGTGTTTTAAGATAAACCCCAACACTTGTTAATGTCTGTCCTTGACTTTTATTTATCGTCATAGCATAACAAATCTTGACTGGAAATTGTCTCCTTTCAAGAACAAAGGGCCATTTTGTGTTTTTCAAGGTTAGGCTGATCCGAGGGATTAGAACGGATTTTCCAACATGTGTGCCACTCATTATTTCAGCCTCTATAATCATTTCTCCAAGAGTCGTCACTATGAGCCTTGTGCCATTACACAACCCGTTAGATTGATTTAAATTTCTGAGCAACATAATTGGAACTCCCTTTTTAAGTGTCAATTCATGTTGTGGGAAATTATTTCCACCAAGAGAATTAAGAAACTCAACAGGATATAAAAGATCATAAGATTCATGTGTTCCAGGAGCTTTAGCAATTCTGTCATAGCTCAAGTATTGCCTTCCTTCATTTGGTAGCAGAGAAACAATGTATGAATTTATGGAATCAGCTGTTTCATTGGTAGGTGTTAAAATAGCACGCGATCGAAGATAAGACGCATCTAAACAATTTGCTGTTAAGTCTGGGTACACAGCGTTCACTAAACATGCTATTTTATCATTTTCTGGCATAAGTAAAAATTCATGCGGAATTTTAATCCAGGTAGGCTCAGTTTCACCATCAAGGGATATGGTTTCCACCTTGCCTTCACCGACATCGAGCATCCATTTGCTAAAAGCAGCAAGCTCCTCTTGCGCCTCAACATTGAGATTCGGAGATAGAAGTCTCATGTTTTTAGTTAAATGGAGAACTGTGACAGAATTCCATAGGGGTGAATTAACGATTGCTGCGTCCACAATCTGTGCTCTACTTCCTCCTTCAATAACTGGCAAAATCTGTCTCAAATCGCCGCCTAGAACAACAACCTTGCCACCAAATGGAATTTCCAAGGCTTGATCTGATTTGACAGCTAAAAGGTCACGGAATGTTTTATCAAGAGCTTCAAAGGCCTTTCTATGAGTCATAAGTGCTTCATCCCAAATAACAAGAGAAGTGCATTGAATAAGGTCAGCGAGCATAGAACCTCGTTTGATGTCGCACACTGCATCCTCATCTAGTTCACATGGAATTTTAAAACGAGAATGCGCAGTGCGACCTCCAGGGAGTAGCAAGGATGCTACTCCAGAAGACGCCACCGTTAAAACAATTTTTTTTTGGGATCTGATGAATGTAACTATAGCATTCCACAGGTAAGTCTTCCCAGTTCCACCATAGCCTGAAACAAAGAAAAACCCTGGTTTTCCATTAAGGACAGCATCCGTGATGCAATTAAAGGCATACAACTGGTCAGTATTTAGGTTTGTAATGCCCTCTTCAGATTGCGATAACAAATCATGAAGATCATAGGACAGCTCCTCCTCTATCAGACGATTACCACATGATGGCTGGGATGGATTTGTTCTTTGTGGGAGGTTAAAGTCTCTGATCCTAGCTCCATTTTTAGCAAACAGAGCTGTAAGGTCATCTAATAGGTAGTCTCTAAGATCAGGCTCAGCCACTTCATATTGTGGATTTCCAGTAACTTGTCTAAGTTGGTATTGGATATCGTCTGTCAGTAACTTCCACACTTTATCAAAAAAAGAATACTCATCATTAACCTCACAGTAAAGAAGCATGGTTACAAAGAGTTGCCGAAGCTGAGCAGAGGTGGCCCAGGCAGCAGCTTCATCAAAAGCATTATACCATTCTTTATCATTACCCAATAAGCCTTGCGCATTACACGCTGCTTTAAATGTGTCAAAAAGAATACCATTGTAACTACGAACATCTTCAAATGATTTAGCACCTCTAACTACCATCAATAACATTCTGAGGTAATAGCGTTCGCCAACTGATGGATGAACATAATACAGCCTACCAATCTTTCCCGCATTTTGTTTTCTAGGTTCCCAACTCCTCGATGACTCATCCCACCGCCATTTGGATGGGAACTCGCAGTATGTTAGCATATTTGCTTGTGGATATATTTGGTTGGCAAGGAACCACTGAGTTAGAGTTGTCCTACGAAGAAATTCTTGCGTTATGACGTCAGCCATATTAGCATCTTCTGGATAGACAATGTTGTTTTCATTCGGTAAATGTACAGTGAGCCTTTGTACAGCTGGATAATGTCTGTGAATGTCAAATCCAAAGACCCGCCAACATGCATCTTGTTCACATATATAACGGCAGTCTAAGTACTCTTTAACCTCGTTTCTAGTCTGGGTTTCTTCATCATGTGGAACCTCTTGGCCATTCCTGATCCTTTCAATATATACTTTACCACAATCAGGGCCTTTCGTGACATATTTGAATAAGTATTTGATGAATATGTCTTTATTACACCACTCAACATTGATGTGAGCCTGGAATTTTTTTAACAGATACATATTGTATGGAACAACCCATCGATTATCTAGCTTTACACCTCCCTTTTCAACATATCTATTATTGTTAGGACGCTTGTAGGTTGCAAACCCATGCTCATCGACGGTTGTTTCATTTTGGTATGCCTTGGGGAAACCCTTTGAGCACTTGCCATTTTTCATGCAAGGACAGCTTCGATTAGCAGGTCCACAAGGCCCATGCATCATATGTTCTGCAACTAATGCATAGCCTAAAGGATCAATTGCTGGATCAGGTATTTCAGCGCTGACAAAATAATCAATGAGATCTGGTGTTGGGTGAGAGGTGTCTAAGGAAATCCAAACGATAATATGTGCATGAGGAAGGCCACGTTTTTGGAATTCCACAGTGTGCAAAACTGTTTAAGATGGGGAATGAAACCAATTAAATGTGTATTTGATATAGAGGTACTATTACGCTATTATACTGATATATTTGAACGTTAAGTACGGCAACAAGGTTAAATGGGGAAATTCCTAGCCATTTTAAATTGTACCTGCATCAACTGGGCCAAATGCAGTGCCATTTCTAATGTCCTGCAGCATCTCTTCCAATTTCATATTGTAGACTCTCACAACAATATCAGCTCTATCGGTAGGTTTTTGTCCAGGTTCAGTGATACCTTCTGTTATCTCACGCCATTTAGAGTTGCAAGTAAATGTCGTAAAGAAATCTGGTGGACCAAAGACTCTACATATAGCCATTGCATCGTGATAATTCTGGACCATATAACGCCTCCCACCAGTATGAGATGCGGGCAGCACTGTTAATTTGCCCATTTCACTGCCATCTATGCATCCACGGCCTACCGCATCAGCTATCCCTTGCAAATTCTCGACTCTTAACTTTGATTGATTTTGAATAATGTACCATAATCGGTTCTCATCTATACAGGCTCGAGCATCGACCTTAGCCTGAGTAGATAAAGCACCGTAGCACAAATATGGATTCGGCTGATGTTTTCTATAGTGAAATTCATAGCGATAATAATCCTGCATAGTCATTTTAGCTCGCTTCTTTTTCCCCGCTGGATTAACACCAGTATAAAGTACACCAACCTGGAAGCCACGTTCTCCAAATGGGAATAATAGAGGATATTGAAGAGCCATGAAAGCAGGATGTAGAGATGATATGTGCTGAAGGCGCCCAGCTCGAGTTTGAATGATTATATCTCTTTTAAAAGTATCCAGTGAGAAATCCCCAACAACAAGCATTGCAAGTTGATCAGTAGTTGGCAAATTATACTGGACAGGATCGCCTTCCTTAGCCCCAATAAGCCTAATTGTAAATTCCTGATCACCATGATCTGCCAATCTATCTCTAGCGAGTCTTAATGTTTTAGCAAATGGATTGTGTTCATCGAGCATCACCATCAAATTTTGAACCACAGTTGGATCTAAAGCATCTGCAGACTCCTCAGAGGGATCTATAGCTTTTATTCTATTTTGGACCTCGTTGGCAGTGTCATAGATATATAACTGTATAAATTTAGGAGAGGTGCCATCTGGTGGTAGCAACGATCCAATTCGATGATGCACCTGGCCATTGATTTTGAACACCGGAGGCCCACGACCATCATTCATTGATCGATCTATGTTGGCCCCCATGGATGTAAAAGCAAATAAACAGTTGTATTGCCTTATGTTTTTCATGAATTTATTAGCCTGGACATCACCATTGAATGTAGCTAGAGATGCTAGTGGCTCGGGTCGCTCATGAAAGGGTGGAATTGTCACTTTGCCACCTCTGCAACAATTGTTATATATGACACGGCCTTCCCGAAGTGAAGAATCAGATTTAATCCGTTCTTCGTACCAGAAAATAGCATGGCAATAACGACATTCATACTCCGGCGGCCCATAATATGAGCGATCAGGATATGAAGCTGTTTATTGCATACAATGCATGCAGGCAACTGTCAGAAGGTTTAAAAAAAGGAACAAAGTATATAATTTTAATAAAACACAGATAAGTAGTTTTGAATAGGGAGAGCATAGCTTATACCATATATGATAAGCATACTAAAGGAAATTTTTTCGTTTAAATGGCAACATACCTTTAAGAGCATCAATATATTCCTGAGTAAAATGCCCACAGTCCAATGGAGCTGCACTGGCACTGGAATACCGTGCTAAGGTTGGCGTTTTTTTAAAAAAAAGAATCACCAAGGGGGAAAGAAATGAAATCAGTTTAGATGGACAGGTATGGACCAAGCATAGTAACCAGAAAGCTAATTATGAGCCAGCATTGTAGACCTGACAAAGCTATACGCTTTTCCTGTAACCGTCTCCGGCGTTTAGCACGAGACTCAGCAGGACCAAGCAAATCAGGCCTATAGTTGCCAGTGTTACCTAGATATGCACAAGACATATTAAGTATGGTTTATAGAACGATTTTAAGGTCCCTTGTATCCAAATCAAGTCTGGTAACGAATCTGTAAGACAGTGAAGCAGGCACGTACATTCTTTTCTAGATCGTACAGGCCATTTACTGCTCGCATTGGATGAAGCTGGGTATCAAAGATTTTTTAAAAAAGATATAATAACATAAGTTATGTCATGTATAGTATGGTGCATTAGGAAAGCAAGGTAAAAGAAAGAGGAAAGAAACAGCAAGGTCAATGGCCATACACGCTTCGGAGGCACAACCCTGTACTTGCGATGACATCAGCGAGTGTGGTTTGCTGAAAGGAACCACATACATAATATATAAGGGTGATTCTGACAGGAGACCACCAAACATCATAAAAAGAAAACAGTGCAGAGAGAGGTAGAAGCCAACCTAAAAAAATTTGTTGTAGAAGACCAAAAGGTGTACTGTGCAACACAGATTTATTTTCAGTAGAGAAGAATTTATGATGGTTATAACAATAATAGAACAAAGGAAAACAGGTGGTGCGAAAAAAACGAAAAGGAGCAACATAACCTCCATGATAAGACGAGCACACAAAACAGGTAAGCAACATGAGGTTTTCCTTATTATTTGTTACAAACATAAATTTACAGATAACTGATGGAGGCCAAAGTGGATAAATTAGGAAAAACTCGCTCTAGCTATTAAACCACCTAAAGTACAATGAGGACCAAATAAAGGACTGCCATCACATAGAGGAACTCAACTACATGTTTGGTGGTAATATGGACGTATAAGGGCGAAACCCTGATGAGGCAAACAAAGCTGGCTGTGCAGCTTTTCTATAGAAAACCATTGCCTGAAAGCTATAATCCATAACTACAAAACCAAATATAGACTGTAGGTAGCAGACAGCCTGAAAAGCAGCCTGCTCATATGCAGCTGATGGAACCGATTGATTGTGTGCCCAAAAGAAAACTTGTCGACAATGGATAAATGGCTGCAGTGGAGGTAATTCAATCTCTACTCCACAAAGTAAAGTACCATCTGCAGCAACTTCACACAATGTGGACACATAGGTCAATGAACACCGGCCAGCAACAGCCTGTAGGAGAGACATGTAGCTTGCACCAACAATGAACATGTTTGCCTTGTCTTGTCTGCTCCAAACGTAGGGGGACACTAAAGCAAGTAGAAAAAAAATCGAGACCACAGGCACAATAAAAATTGAACAAAAGACGGCAGAAAATGAAACAAATAGGTATAGTAATAACTATTGGAAGGCAGCAGCTCCAAAACAACAACAGTACGACAGAGTTAAAGAAATGTGGGCAAAAAAAGGAAAAAGAATAAGGGATAAGAAAAGAGGAGCATGAGAAAACAGTTTAATTTATTAAAAAAAGGGGAAAAAAGGGAAAAGAGAGAAAGGTCAACCTGTCAGCCACCTTGTATATAGACATAATAGACAATACGTAAACAACTTAAATCATAGAGCACATATATAAACAGATAACAAAATAAGCAGCGAACAAAATATGTACACCACAAATACGGCAAGATATATATTTAAATAGAGCAGCAACCAGACACAGCACGCAAAGGTAAAACTGAGCAAGTACGTAAATATCACATATGCAACAAACGAAAGTACAGCAGAGAATGATTGAGAGGGAAATACCTGTGGAACTTGAAGGAGAACAACAGCTGTTGCACCAAATTGACAATAGATTACTGGATGCCTGAAAAAAGAAAAGGCCTTGTCAATAAACCTTGCTGTTGGCTGATAGAATGCATTCATGCAAAAGGTCACCCACAGAACAAACAGACAAGGCTATTTATATAAACAGCCACACATAGAAATCTACCTACACAAATGGTTTTGGATGAGTGGGGAACTAAAATATTGGAAAATACCTGTGGAGCTTGAAGGAGAACAGCAGCTGTTGCACCAAATTGACAATAGATTACTGGATGCCTAAAAAAAAGAAAAGGCTTTGTCAATAAACCTTGCTGTTGTCTGATAGAATGCATTCATGCAAAAAGTCAGCCACAGAACAAACAGACAAGGCTATTTATATAAACAGGCACACATGGAAATCTACGTGCACAACTGGTTTTGGATGAGTGGGCAACTAAAATATTACAAGCGTACTAAATCAAGGTATATACACTGATGCATAGAACCACATAGAAAGTAAAGGAAAAAGCAGGCTCATGGAAGCAAAAAAATGCGTACGTAGCCAACCATTGAAAATCTACCTACACAACTGGTTTTCAATGACTGGG
>CM014271.1:2088313-2102196 GCA_004135705.1 Alloteropsis semialata | reverse complement strand
CAGAGATGAACCGACGAGAACCAGACGGCCGAAACCCATGGCGGAAGACACCAGGAAAAAAAAAGGCAAGCAGGGACCACAGCCGAAAGCCGCCGCAAAGAACGCGAGAGGACGCATTCAAATAGCCGGAAAACCAGTACACAGCAGGAAAATTCGGCCAACATGGCAAAAAAGAGAAAAAGAAAGAAAACGACGGCGACGAGGAAGACAGCAGAAGGAGAAGCGTACCTGGAGGCAACGCAGAGCCAAAAGGGGAAGACGAAAGCCACGGAGGGTGACCCTTATCCAGACGAGGCAGGGCGGACGCGGCGATTCGCGAGGCTTCCGACGAATGGACCGTGGGCGCGTGGCCCTCTCGCGAAGACAGACCGACGGTGAGCAACGAGCGTCGATGGATGAAAATCGAAGAGGTAAATTTCTCAGCCAATAGCGACAGCCATAGACTAACTATCGAACGGCGGAAATTTTTTTTACTGTCGTGGCCGGTCTGGCCGGCCGCCGACCCCGGCGGGTTTAAAGAGTTCTAATCCCGACTCGTTCGCCTCTCCCCACCCCTGCCCCGCCTCATCACTCCCCCTCCCCCCCATCCCACCGACACGCGGCGTGTCACACGCCTCCGCTAAAACCCTAGCCCCAGGCCTCCGATGGCCGCCCCACCGCAGCCGCACCAGCCGGCGGCGGAGGAGGGGCCGCACCGGCGGCTTCCCTGCCCGCCGCCCCGCCGGGGCCGCGGCCGTACGAGGTGGCGGTCGCGGCGGCGGAGCTTCGGCCGGTGGACTGCAACCTCGCGGCGCTCTGCGACCACGTCCAGGCGGAGGGGTTCGGCTCCGGGGCCTTCTCCGACGTCGTCGTGGAGGCCATGGGCGCTACCTACCGCCTCCATCGCCTCATCCTCTCCCGGAGCGCCTACTTCAGGTGAGGCTGTCGAATGCAGAGCCCTGACGCCCTTCCCGCCTTCGATTCGTTGGGAATTGAAGTGTCTGTTGCGATCTGATCGTCTGCAACTGCCTACAGTACTTAATTGCATTTCTAAGTGACATTTTTGTCTGTTTGGTTGCGTGGTTGGGACGTCTCGATCCCTTCCCTGTGAAATTCTCGTGTGCTTTGATCCTTGTTGAAATTTCTAATATAAGAATCTGATCTTATCCATTGTGCAAGTACATGTCGATTGCAGCCTTTTAAAACCGCAAGACCTTAATTTGTTCTATTTGTTATGGGTAGGCTGGCATTCTTGTGGATATCATACTTAAGCCTTTGGTTCCATTGAACCTAGTTGGATCCCTTTAGACTTCCAGATTCACATGTAAGCTGTGCTTCGTTGTTGAAGCTAAAATTGATTTGACAGAAACCGGTCACTAGCTAATGTTTCCCCTGAGATTTCAAGGCCAGAACTTGTGGATGGGAGCATGGGCATCAACCAGTACTGCAGACTGTGGTACATTAAAAATGGAACATGGTGTCCTCCCTTTAGGGATCCTATCAGATTTGTGCTCCAATATGTCCCTGATCACTCTTAGGAGAAAACTTAGAGACAGCTTCCTTCTGCGTGATACAATTCAACTAGATGTTATCCTGATGATTACGGTCTCTGCACTTTGGCTTGATGTACTTTTATCTCTATATGATGACATATGCAAAATCAAAGTAAGTCCAAAAGGAATCTTGCTCACTCCATTCCTACACCTTTTCCCCTTTTTCCTTTTTTTTCTCACGTTTTTTTTCCTACTAGGACATAGAGGTAATTAAAGATGAGTAAAAATACTAACAATTTTTTTATAAAAATGACTGGCAGGAATATGCTTCATGGTCCTTGGAGAGAGGCTGGAGCACCTACAGTGGTATTGCACATAGATGATGCTAATGTTGATTCAGAGGCAATCGCAATTGCGCTGGCATATCTTTATGGGCAGCCTCCCAAGCTTAATGATAACAATGCATTTCGGGTGCTCGCAGCCGCATCATTTCTGGATCTTCAGGTGAAAGTTTAGCTATTTAGTTGGTAATTTTCCTTTGTGCCTCATTCCAGATGTTGTTTTGACTCATATGATATGTTCAATTGCAGGACTTATGTACAATATGTACAGATTTTATTATCTCTGAGCTTTGGACATCAAACTTTTTACAATATCAGGCAAGTTCATTACTATTATGTAGCTTTTCTTTGGATCTGTATACTTTGATGATTGATGAGATCAACTTTCTTTTACAATAATATATATTTGTTTTCTTCTCCTTGATCATTCGTCTTGATCTTAACTTTTTCTTATTCCCAACAGTTGTTTGCTGAAAGTCAAGATTATGGTAGTCATGGAGAACGTGTCAGAAATGCTTGCTGGGGTTATCTTTGTCAAAGTGCCACACTGGAACTACGAGAGGTACATATAATTTTAGAACTTTTGCTGGTCAAATTCTATGAAAATTTTTGTTTACTTTTTAGTTTTTATAGATATTTTTTGTATTTAAAGACCATGCCACCCATGGCTTAAATTCTATAAATGTCTTGCTGTGCATTACATAAATTGACTGAGTATTTGTTTTACTATTTGAATCAAGTAGTGTGGCTGCTATATTGTAGTAAATGGGGATTGTATAGGCCATTGGGTGTACAAAAATGCTGAGAAAACTATTCTATAATGTATTATATGTTTAGTTTTTTCTTTTTTCAACACGAGTGCTTGCATGTTTGGATGGTCTTGGCTGGGATTTGTTATTCAGTATGCATTCTATGTTAATTGTGAATGTGCTGGGCCTTTTTGTTACTCACAGTATTATTTTTATTTTGTTCTTGAAAGGTGCTACCAAAGCTTTCTTCACAAACTTTGCATGCTCTTCTTACGTCTGACGAATTGTGGGTACCTAATGAGGAGAAACGGTATGTTTTGTGTTTATGTGTCCGCTGAATGATATTGCAAGCCCCTTTTATGACAACAACTTATCTTGGTACTTGAAGGTTTGAACTAGCATTGATTACTCTACTCGCAAAGGTTACCATGTGTGAGTTACAAGTTAGTGGGAATGGAACAAGCTCATCAAATGCTGATCGTTCCATGAGAAAGGGGAAGACTCCAATGAATGAACATGACGAGGAACAGCTAATTGAGCCTGAATTGCAGAACTTGAAGTTGCATGATAACTTGGGGAATGAAATTGCCCATAACATTATTGCTATTTCAGACACGGTAATACCCTGGGATATCAGACCATACCCCCATGGCACAACTAAGATGATGCCCAGAATTTCTGCCTTTGTTCGATATGCTATGTATTTTCCTTATTTTCACAAATAATTATATTTAGCGTGAAGCATGCCAACTGAATTAAGACCCTGCTGTTTATCTGAAATTTAGAATGGTGAAGCTTCCAAGAGGATGGAGAATGACTGTTCTACAGGAGGACCATCTGGAGAAAGTACTTCATATCAGTTTAATGAAAACGTCTGGCTTTCTAGTGAGCAAACTAAGAATTATTTCTCAAGAAATTCCAGTAATGGGGTTGTTCCTGCTGAGTGGGGAAGGTCCAATGCACCACTTTGGGGTGGTAGGGTTGTTGGACGGCGGCAAGTTAGATGCATTAGGGGAGGCTCTTGTCTATCTAGTGATGAATACAATGCTTTTATGAATATATTTGAGAGGGGTTCTCTTCTCTATTGCAACATGTCATTTGATGCGCTGTTAAGTGTTCGAAAGCAACTTGAAGAATTTGGATTCCCTTGCAAAGCTGTCAATGATGGTCTTTGGCTGCAGGTTTGTAGTCTAATTTCTGCCTTGTAGTACAGTGTCCGTTTTATGATGGTTTATAAAACTTTGATGTTTTGTTACTGCAGATGCTTCTGAGTCACAGAGTGCAAGCGATAGTCGCTGATTCTTGCAGAAACTGTTGCCTTACGAGTAGTTCCTGTGCTTGCAAGCAAGCATATGTGAGCTCGCATACACACTACAGACAGGAGAATGACCGGAGCAGTTCTTCTGGTACCATAGGTAATATCTATCTCGCAGATGCCCAGGGTGATGGCAGTGGTGGGCTTGGGCCTGTCCGTGTTAATGTAAGAGGAGCAGTCGACGGGCTTGCTGGTATTGGGAGAGGGAACTCAAATGTGCCTGGTGCAGCTTGGGCTCCTACACGTTATGTCTTCTCCCGTGTCCCTTATGGGCTCGGTTCAAGAAATGGTCAGCAATTTGCCAATGATGAATCAGAACCTAGAATTGACCGCAATGGAGATATTTCAGCAGATGGCCTAACTGCATTAGTCAATCTTAGCCAAGAAAGCAATGTTGTTCATCAGCAGTCTGAAAGTATATTTGAGACCGGCATGCAGACGAGATATTGCAGTGTTGCATCTGTTTCTACTCCAGGTGGTTCTTCTGTCCAGATGCAGGAGTCAAAGGAGCATGAACTTGGGTGTGATTGGGAAACTTCAGAGGATGCAACTATATCATTAGACATGAAGACACCGCTTAGTCATTTTCCTCCTTTCCGCTTTGGGTAAGATAAATTATTTTTCTGTACCTACAGTTCTATCATCAAACTGACCTCATGAACAGTATTCCAGGAAAAACTTGAGTAGTTATTTATTTCGTTTCCTGAATGTCAAGTAATATCTCTCAAGCTATTTGAAAGGTTGAGTTTATTTCTAGGTTACCAGTTGGCTTATTGCCTTGTCGATCAATGTGCCATGGCAAGATTATGAAAAGTAAAATAAAATATCGCATGAAAATGGTTCTGCTATTCACCTTTTATCATCTGTAGGCGTAAAGGCTTGCAATTGGATGTGCACTTTGATTCCTTGTTTCTGGCATGGCTTGATCAGCTTATTGCTGCTGTTCACAGAGTTGAGTTCGAGGATGTGCACAGGCTTGCTGATGGTCAGGTGAAACATTCGACTGAAGTGTTTTATGCAGGCTCTCTGTGGAAGGTTGGCTTTGTTGTCTTAAATCTATACATCCTTTTGATGGCGTAACTCTAGTTAAGTAAGTGGTATACCCATTTGCAGGTGAGTGTTCAGGCATTCAATGATGAGGATCCTCATGGACGACGCACCCTTGGTATTCTTTTTATTACCATGTCCTCGCAAACTTACCACTGGCCTCTGATGACTGTCTAAATATAATAATATACTTTTTACCAATTTAACTGTCAATGCAGGACTTTTTCTCCACCGACGTAAGGCTGAGTTTTTGGACCCCTTGAGGAAGGTGAGTGATTTACTGAATTCATTAGTCAATGGACATTATGGTCAACTTAACTGATAAACTTATTACTTATTAGGTCCACATGTATGTTGACCCTCGGGAAAAGGTTACTGCTCGGTATCAGGTACTACCCACTTTTCATGAACTCATCTTCCACTGAGCTACTGTGTATGGTCTAATTTGCAAAATTGTTTGTTGCTCCTCGTAGCTCATCTGTCCATCAAAGAGAGAGGTCATGATATTTGGAAGCCTGAAGCAGGCTGGGACGCTGCTACCAAAAGCCCCAAAGGGCTGGGGCTGGCGCACTGCTATATTGTTTGATGAGCTGGCAGATCTTCTCCAGGGTGGCGCCCTGCGAATCGCGGCAGTAGTCCAGCTTGTCTAAAACAACAGTTGCAGAAAAGAATAACCTGCAATGCTGGTGATATCACAGCATGACAGCAGCGTGTATAGTTAATACCTGGAATATCTCTATATATCGTTCTGATAAAAAAAACTCAATATATACTACCTCCATTCTTTTATATATGACGTTTAGGACAAGCAAATTAGTTCAAAAATGAACTGAATGGCTTGTCCTAAACGTCATATATAAAAGAACGGAGGGAGTATTGTTTAAATGCTAAAGTTCTTAGTCATGTACGCATGTTCTGAAAGTGTGCAGTAAGATCTAAATATTGGGACAAAAAATCTTTGGCTATAAATCTAAATATTTCGGGACAAAATTTTTGGCTATAAATCTATTTATTTGACATTTTGACTACAGATCTAATTATTTTGGGAAATAATCTTTGGCTACAATTCTGGTACTGAAGTTTTGTAGTTCCTCAAGAATAACAAATTTAAGTATTGATGTCCAATAGAAGTGAATGGAAGTCCAAGAACAAACTGGACTACTGTTACGTGCAAAACTGACTGATCGTGTGTGTAGGAATTACTAGCGCCTTGTCATGTTGTGTATCTGGAAATCAGTGGGAATCAGTACACCGAGCATATTTGACTGTATTTGGACTATGCTGCGTGCATCCAGAGGGGGAGAAATAGTACTTCATTATATATTAACAGGAAAAACTATAGTAGTATTTATTTTGACCATGCAGCAAAAAAAACTACTACTTTATTGTATCCACAGGAAAATGCATTCCGTATCCAGAGGGAAAAAAACCAGTACTTTATTATATCAACAGGGAAAAAATATACTATTTATTTTGACCAGCAAAAAACTACTACTTTATTATATCCACAGGAAAAAAAACTTTCATAAAACAAGGGTAGTAATAAATTGTATAGTATCCAACATTTGGATTTTCTAGACACATGCACCTAGATATACATTATATCTATATACATACATAGCAAGATCGATCTAGAAAACCAAAACTACCTGCAATTTGAAAAGGGAACTAGTACTAGTATTATATCCACATGGGGAAAAAAATCTTACAAAATCTTTCATAAAACAAGTGTAGTAAATTGTATAGCATCCAACACTTGGGTTTTGCTATCTACAGGATAGGAAATCGCAGCCCAGGGCCAAAGCAACCACTATAAATACTGAACATGTGTGCCTTCGCCCTGGCCTTGCTCCTCGTGGCCCACTGTAAGTGAAACAACAACCCTTGTTGTCTTCATACATTCTCGTGGAATTTCGTTCGGCGAATTCAAATTTCCTGACGAAGGTTTATGTTCGTGCGTATACATAGGTGCGGAGGCATTCATGTGCACGACGCAGAACAAGTTTTTCCATGGCAGGTGCGTGAACAATCTCAACTGTCGAGCTCGTGCGTGCACCAGAGCCTCGGCACCGGCGGGCACTGCACGAGGAAGCGCAGCGCCGCCGGCGCCAACACTGACGCTGACGTCGACTGGTTCTGGCAAAGAGTCTGCGTGTGTGTCTATCAGTGCCGGTTTCCATCGCCGCCGGGAGGAGGAGGAGGAGGAGAAGACCCGCCGTCTGATGGTGGTGGGGGAGGGGGAGGGCCGCCGGCCGGTGGGAGACAGCCACCGTCCCTCCGTCATACTACTCAGGAAACTCAACTGAACTTTTAGGGGTAGAAGATCCACGCACGTTCGACGGAATAAAATGAAAGCAGAACGTGTATTTGTAAGAGCAATCGCATAAAAGTAATTTGTTTGGAGATGAAATAAATATGCATGAACATTTTCACCAGCGTGTTGTTTAAATAATACATCTGGACTTTGCACAGTTTCATTGCGGTGAATATCATCATCGCAGCGAAAACAAAAGCTAGCAATACATGTTGGCTGCCATTTCGCCCACGGATCAAGAGACGCAAATTCTCGTTAGCTTCTTTCATTTACCGTACGTCTGACGCCTGTCGGGTCGCATGATGGACCAGCGATTCAGACATTCAGTGAACGAAGAAGTTCAGTTCCTCCGCTGCGGCGCTGCCTCGGCGTCGGCACGTCGAGACGTCGCCGCCCCGGCCGGCCTCCGGCCACCGCGGAATTGCTCCTGAATTGCTGATCGAGGAGGCCAGTTACTTGCTTGCAGATGAAGCACAGAGAATCCCAATGATTTCACTCCTCCACTGTGCCAGCGACATGTGGGGTACTTCTATATAACATGGCAGATCCCTTATAGGTCGATCTGCCTCGTCGCACCTTATTGACCATTTTGTCCGAGAACCTCGACGGAAGAAGCTCATAGGCTTACCGTATTGACCAGTTGGCTGGAATAATCGCCACGCCATGACTAAGCATTTACACGAACGAATTGAATCAGATATTCATCCTGCCTAGAAATTAAATGCCAATTACAACAAATGAATTGGAGCAAGAATCGTCGTCTTGCTCCATGTCAACTGGGATGGCTTTGTCTTACAAGACGCAAGAACTGAAACAAAAGAAAAGAAGAGCTACTAGGATGCTTTGTCTCTTACAATGCGCAAGAACTGATCAACAAGTACGTGGAGCGAGCGTTCATGAGATCGACCGCGCCGCCATGGATGACCCAACTGCTGGCTAACCCCTGCACTGTGTGATGGCGGAGCAGCCTCGGGAGTAAGGGTTGGCGGCGCCGCTCGGCCGGCAGTTGTCGTAGGACGCGCCGCGGTACGAGCACGGCACGTTGCCGGCGCCCATCGCGCCGTAGCCGATGTAGCCGCCGCTCCCTCCCAGCCCCCTCCTCCTGCCCACCGTGCCCGCGCTGCAGGCCATGCCGTGGGCGGCGGCGGCGCTCCGCTGCGTGTTGGCTGCGACGAGGAGGAGAACATTTGGGCGGCAGCGACGACGGCCGCGAACGCCACCGCGCGGCTCCGTGGCGGCGGCATCGCGCGCACCCGGCCGGCCGGCTGCTTGCTGCTGCTGCAGGTTTGCAGTCGTGGTGTTGTCTGTGTTTCTGCCTGTGTGCCGGGGTGCCAGTGGCAGGCAGCGGCCGCAGCGCTAGCAAACTTTTAAGGATCCGAGGAGCGAGGAGTTGGTTAAAAAATAGAAGAGGAGAAAGGGTGTAAAATATTTTACCAAAAGAATCTTATATGCATAGAGTACTATTCGTTTGGCTGGTGACTGGTGGCTGGTGCTGATTGGTTCTGAGAGAAAAATACCGCTGGCTGATTGGTTGGTGCTGATTTGTTCTGAGAGAAAAATACTGCTGGCTGGCTGCTGATAAGCCAAGCGAACAGGGCGTAAGCACCGGACTGGACAAAGACATACACAATGTCTTTTCACAAATGAGTGCAACTTTGCGTGACGAATCTAATGACCATAATTAATCCATGATTTACTACAGTAATGCTACAGTAACCATCCTTTAATCATGCGGTCAAAGACCTCATTAGATTCGTCTCGCAAATTTACCAGGGGTTGTGGAGGTAATTTTGTAAACTAATTTTATTTAATACTCTAATTAGTGGTCAAAGTAGTGTGCACAACCAAACACGCCCAAGGTAAGGGCGTGTGGAAATTCGCAATTGATAATCTTAACACGCAGCAGCTCCAGATCTTATACTGGTATCATCAGCTACCTACCATACATTACTGGAGTAGTGTCAACCATATAAAATTACTGGGCATATCCGATCATTTCTAACTCAAATGTCGTAGGTGTATATTATTTTCTTTACAACTGAAAACATAGGATGAAAGGGAAATGATATTGCAATGCAGAAAATGAAAACGATCAGAAACCATGAGCTTGTAAACTCTGCGGTCCTGAGCCAAAAATAAAAAATAAAAAATGACAGGACTGTAGAGAGAGAGGCGCATGCGAATCTGTGGCCAGGAATATCCCCCTCCATTCCAAAAATAACGGACCAAATTGATTTGGTTGGGGGCAAGTGTTGGGCTAACTCCGCGCACTAGACCGACATGGGCTTCCTGCCCCTGTCGGCCCATGTTGGTGCTGGCCTGCTGGGCCATTCGGCGCGGAAGCCCACACTGGACGGTATATTTGGTGGATCCCCCGTTCGCCCCACTACCAGTCTACCACTGTCCACTCGTAACCCTAAGGCCTAAGCCCTCGCGCTCCCCTACCCTAGCCGCCGCCGCCGCCTCTCGCCGCCGCCGACCCCATGGCCATGACCATGAGGATCCCAGGGCTGCTCTCCGCTTGCAGGGCGTCGCCCACTTGCTACCTCGCACCCATCAACGGGGGGGGTCCGTCGCGTCGGCACCTTTCCCCTACCTCCTGGAGAGTATCGCCACCAGGATCCACAGGCCGACGACCTGCCACGGCCTCGCCAACGCCTCGAGGAACTTGTGTTCGGCAGCTTCCCCCACCCTCGCCCGCATCTACAGGCCGCCGACCCGCCACGGCGCCGCCGTCGTGGTGAACAAGTTCTCTTCGGACGCTTCTCCGGATCACTTCAGCGGCACCGGAACCACGGTCGCCAGGAGCTTCTCCACGGAGAGCGGCAGCAATATCTTTGTGCCGCACGAGCAATATCTTTGCGCCAGCCGCCGCGCTCCTCGTCTGCTTGAACCGACCCCACATCTATCAAGTTCTGCCCGCCTGTACGCCGGATCTGCTCCAGGTGGTAGGTTTCCGTGATTATTCTCTCTTACTGATACTCCAGTCCAACAATCCTTTGAATCCCTGAGCCGAGTCTCTTAAAATTTTTGATTTTTCTTCCTTTTGAATCGACTAACAGTGGGAACGACGATGATGATGGGCCTTCGGCGGCGGTTCGTGAACGTGGTGGCGGAGAACGTCAGGAGCGGGGTGTTCTCGGTCCACCGCCTGGACGTCTCGGAGCACCTCTTCTACCCGTCGACGGCCGAAGCAGAAGCGGCCAGGCCAGCACAGGTGGTGTCGAAATTGGGGGCGCTGCCGCCGCCGGCCACCAGCTTCCAGTGGGCGCCCGCTTCTAGGCGTAATGGTCACCTTTTCGCGCTGATTAGCCCCCGGAGCAGCGAGAACAGGATCCTCTGGAGCGCCCCGACGGAGAACACCCTCATCAACGACTTGGAATCTCACTCCAACTACGCGATGCCGAGCCTCAGTTACAAGGGGTGCAATCCCATCACCATCTCCATCGCCCGCCCTGATGCCCCAGAAGAGGACCTCTACGTCATGAGCGTTGGCACTACCTACACCGGCTTCGAAGTCCTCAGATTCGGCCGCCCCAGCAACTCCAAGGTGAATCTGTACCCAAATCTTCCTGAGACGTGGCATTTGGAATCCCTTCCACAGCCACCCCTGCCCAAGGGTGCCCGCATCTGCTCCCACGCGGTTCTCAACGATGGCCGCACCATCTGCATCACGGCCGGCACTGGTGGCACCTACCTCTTCGACACGGTGGAGCACGAGTGGAGGCAAGCGCCTGATGACTGGGACCTGCCCTTCTCCAGCGGAGTCGAGCACGTCCCCGACCTCAAGCTCTGGCTGGGCCTCTGCGACAGCCACCACCACCTGTGCGCGTCGTCGGACCTCTCCTCCTCTATCGACAAGGGAAAGCTGCCAACGCTGAAGCATCAATGGGAAATCGTGGAGACTCCAGAGGAGTGGCTGCCAACCAAGGTCAGCCTCATCAACCTTGGTGAACGCAGGTTTTGCATCTTCAAGATCATCCATGATGTTGTGCCTGACACGACCGGGTTTGGTGACTTCTCTGATCGGGGCAATGTGCGCAAGCGGCTGGCTCTGCTCACTGGTGTGGAGATCACTTCCTCTCCAGAAGAAGAAGGGCTCATCGGGATGGTCGCGCACAAGTCTTTGAGTTACATCTTCGACAAGGAGAGGATCAACTGGGTGCTATAAATCAAATCAAATCACTCGTATGATAGTTGTTGGCTTATCGAATGGCCGCCCAATCCTAGTCGCTTGTTTTAGTATCAAATGACTGTCATCTTGTATAATTATTACTATGTGCATCATCTATATGTGATCAGTACCTACCTTTTGTTATCTTGTGACAACAGATGAGTCTGTTTTACTTGCTACTTGATTGACTAAGTATTGTCGTTCTTGTTCAGTAATTCTTGCTTCTAAATTTTCACGCCATGTTTCTGCTCCTTTTTTGTATGTGCCCTGTTTTCATGAAATTGCCATGCATTTCATTCATATCAAGATGGAATAGCTTTCATTTTCATACTCCCAGGAGGAAGCACTTGCATCAGTACATCTATTTCTCCCGTGTGCTCTCCATAAAGTGTGAAGCTAGTTTTTTTTTTCAGATTTACTCGGCATCAGTCGCCTGACTGTTTGCTTCCCCGTCAGTCGACGACGGCAACCGTCCGATGGGCTACGGATGATTTTGATCGTGTCATATACTGTTCCAGGAATTGGGCCCACCTTTGTCTGTTGCAACGCCTGTTTTTTTCGTTAGCGGGTCGGTTTTTAACTGTTTTGGCTAACTGTTTTGGCTGAACCCATTTTTCCCCGTTATCCTCCCTCCGACAGTCCGACCCCAACTCCGTCTCGTCCTCGTCGTCTTCGTCGCTCGGGTCGGCGGCGAGAGAGGGGAGCGATTCGTCCTCGCAGGGATATATGGAGAGGGATCCTTCTCGATCATCGTCGCCGACCTACGACGGTATGCGCCCCCCCCCACCCCCATCCCCACCGGTCATCGTTCCTGTTTGCTTATGCGCTCCCACTCCCTTGCCGCTGTTCGATTTGCCCCTAAGATTTTTGTTAGGGTTTTGGTGATACATGCTAGTAATTGTTGAGGTTACATGTTCTAGATTTTCGATTTTCCTAGAAATTGTGTTGGTTAGTCTGCTGGAGCTCGATTCCAATTGGGGGACGCCGAGGGGAGTAGTAATCTGTGATTCATACAGTAACTGTTTACTGTTTGATTTTGTCTGATATGAATGCCTAGTAGGGTTGATTTGTGGCCTATTTGTGTCTGATTTAAGGATTCTAGTTCAGCTTCTGTCAATTTAGCGGTCAATTATGTCAGTTTGCCAAATGCTTCATTTGAGAGTTAGCTGTTGAGGGGGCTATTACAAGCGTAGCTAGGAATTGTAACTGTGTTATAGTCTGTTTTAGCCCATTAGAGTAATATTTGTGTCAGTTTGTTTTGTAACATGCTACTTTTTGTTTCAATGCTTTTCCCCTCTCAAATATTGTTTATTTTGAATATTATGCTTCACATAGTTGTGAATTTTTTTAAATTATTTACTTATTACTGTATACTTTTGAGATGCTTTACATAGTTGTGATACCTGAACATTTCTCTGCCTGAGAGATGGAAAGACTTTTGTGGTGTGTTCTCTTTTTTTATTTCACTTGTGGTGAGCTTTAGCTAGTGTTACTTTTCCCATGATATTATTTACATTATTTTGATTTCATTGGGGCGAGTTTTAGCTAGTCTGTAGCTAATTGTCCCATGATGGTTTTTGTAGAGAAAATGTGAAGGGATGGTGTAAATTTTAGTATAAGATGACAGCTTCTTGGCGCCTCCTGCTCGGCGCACTTCTGAACATATGAATTTTAGATATAATGTGAAGGGATGTTTTAAATTTTAGTATAAGATGACACCTTCTTTTCACCTCTTGCTTGGCGCACTTCTGCACATCTGATAATTTTAGAGATAATGTGAAGGGAGGGAGTAATTTTTAATCGTCGCATGAGTGACTGTGTTTAATTTTAATATTGATTTTTAGTATCTTCGCTTCCTGTTTGGTGCACTGCTGCACATCTGATATTTTAGTATCATCATAAGTTGAAAGCTGCAGATTACAGTATGGGACCAGTTGTGAAATTTGGCATGCTGAAATTATCCAATCATAGAGGGATAATTAATGTCACTTGTTTCTCTGTCACCATGTTCCTCTCTGTATCATGCATGTTTAGTGAAATTTCTGATTTTTGTTTGAAGTGCCCCTCCCTCTGAAATTTGTCGTCATAAGTTGAAAGCTGCAGATTACAGTATGGGACCAGTAGTGAAATTTGTCATGTTTTTTGTTTGAAGTGCCCCTCCCTCTGATTTTTTTTTTAATTCTGATTCTTATGCTTGACCTAGCTGTTTGTTTTTTTTTTGTGTTGTACTGTCAGCTTTTGCCGCTTAATTTTGATCATGAAAGATAACTATAATGTGTATTTTTGAATGACTTGCGTTATGTCAGGTATGATGCCTACTTGTCGCCGGGAGCAACCTCCCATGCTGCTTAAATCGAAGCGATGTTCTTTACCAATCAATGACTTTGTGCTAGATGGACGAACTCGCGGCACAAATTGAATGCCTTGAGGTTGAAATCGGGACTTCTCTGATCGAATCAATGCCCAAGAGA
>CM014271.1:2055926-2078378 GCA_004135705.1 Alloteropsis semialata | reverse complement strand
CTATTTACACAGGGTAATTCAATTTATGCTGAAGTGCCACATCAACTTGCTGACAACTTCAATAGCCACATTCATGAAGGCCATGTATATGTGCTCAGCAGGTTCAGAGTCACAAATGCCAAAACTTCTTACAAAGCTGTTGATGGTCGTTACATGATTGAATTTACATACCACACAAGAGTTTCGGTACCAAAAGATCCTCCTAACGTGTTTCCACGCTATGTTTACAACTTAGTTCCTTTTGAGGACTTGCCAATGCTTGTTGGAAACATTACAAATTTTCTCGGTTAGTAATCACTGTATAATTACTTTGCATAGCTCTCCTGTTTCCTCACCTTTGCCTAACTTTTAAATGATTAAAATTTCACAACAGATGTCCTTGCTGTTGTTGTCGAGGTTGGATCACCAGAAATGATGCTTATGTCTGCAAATCAAGAACCAACTACTATTCGGAATTTGGTGCTTAGAGATGCAAAGTTAGACCCTTATATCTCTTTTTATGTCTCTCATTTCTTAATTACTTTGCTTTTTCATGTCAACGAACGAATTTATCATCTCATTGCTTCCACATTTCTGTAGTAATACTGAAATCAAGATGACCTTGTGGGGTCAACGAGCTCTACAGTTCAGTATTGATGATGTTTATATCGCTGATGATCCTAAACCTATTATCACACTTTTTGTTGGCTGCCTTATGAAAAGTTATCAAGGTATTATAATCTTTTTTAAACATCTATGTTGCTATGCATCTATTCAGCGTTATTTATAGCGTTTACTCTTGGTAAACTCCATATCTTGTTTCCCATTAAAAATACAGCTCGAGATTATCTTAGTGGCAGCTCCGCCTGCAAGTGGTATTTCAATCCAGACATCCCAGAGGCGCAAGAATTCTTCAATAAGTAATGATTCTACAATTCATGTCCAAAAAACTTTATACTCTATTCATAAAATAAAAGGATGGCACCTATGTTTATAAGATCAAACATTTTCCTTCTCAGGTTGCAGAACAAACGCATTGAGATTAGGCAGATTGGTCCAGCACCTCAGCAAACCGTACCAACAAACCCTGCAGCACAACAAGAACTGAAAACCTTATATGAACTTGAAACCATAGACCCTTATGAATTCCCGGTAAGAAAATCATGAAGCACTGGAAAACAAAGTACAGAAACTCAACAGGGAAAAAAAATTTTCCTGCTTCATTTTTCTTTGATTCTCTCTGTTGCCTGTGTTTTCCTCATTTTTTCCCTTGTGTCATAAGAATTCGATTCCATTTCTTCCTTTCTTTTATTTTCTTATGTTACAAAAAACTATTAATACTCTTCGTTTTCTTCCCTTTTTTCCTGTTGTTCAGCGGAATGGATGTCAGTGTACTGTCACAATTTCTCGATTAGTCCCTGCTGTTTCCTGGTGGTTCGCTTCTTGCTGTAGATGCCGCAAAGCATGCAGCCCTGAAGGCAGTGGCTATAGGTGCTATGATTGTGACTGCACCAACTATCGACACAAGTAAGTTTTTTAGCTACTGTACGTAACCATTTTTGCATAGTGTCAATTCATATTATTCGTGGTTAGCACATACAAATAAAACAATTAAAAAAATCCAGGTACAAGCTTCTTTTCATGGCAACAGATGGGACTGCAGAGGCTGAAATGATCTGTTTTGGTCAGATTGCCCAACGCATTATAGGCAAATCTGTTGAGTCCGTGATGAGAACCGTTAAACGAGATCAAGATTTCCCACCAGACATTGCTGGAATTGTTTCTCAGAAATACACTTTCGCACTTTGCATGACAAATCAAAGCTTATACACGCGCAACAAATCCTATTTAATCAACTCAATCATTTCTTCGTATGGAAGACAACGAGCAATCCCTCATTTCTCAGGTGCATCATCAAATGTTGAATCAACCTCCTACAAAAATGTCAATACATCGTCTCTGCCAAGAGAATCCTATGGAAGTGAATCGAAAGATTCACCCCCAGCGGTCCTACCTGTCGAACAACATGTATGTACTTTTTTAATCACCTTTATTTGCAGCATAGTTCACTTCATTAGCGTTTGTATTTTATTAACATTAAATCGTTCAACATATATTCACATGGCTTTACACACCTCTACTTAACCTGCAGATCGATCAGACACCAAGCAAAGAAACAACTCCCCTGTAAATACCTCTTCTTGTTAGCAGTTACCCTATTTTGTAATGCTATTTTCATCACCATTTCATCTATTTCGTGTACAGACCTATGCTTCACACCCCGCAGGCTGCCGAACTACACAAAAATGTTGCTCAAGCTGCTACCTCTGAGGACCATCGTAGCAAAACTTCTGATGCTATGTAAGCTGCCACAAGGGAAAAAATAACGTGCCACAATCATGTTTCTATCATGCTGTTCCTAATAAAATTCTATCTGTGCAGAGAGAAACGCGACACACCAAGGTTTTCACCAAGGAAAAGACTTACCTACACTGATACCGACACCGATGAGGCAAGTGAAGAAGAATAAAATAATATGCCTATAGAAATACACATATCAAATAACACATGGCATACCCGTTTCTTGCGGCTGATTATTCGACCATTTTCACATCATTTTTTCTTTACAATCTTTTTGGTTCCCATTGCAGGACTCTGATCGTGAAAATTTCAAGAGATCAAGATCTGATAAATCAAAGAGCACCTCAGATGCCCAGAAACAGAGTGCTTCTGTTAACACATCGCCAAAAGAGTTATCTCCTGAACTTTAAATACATTGTCTTCTTTGTTGTTGTACCTACTTCAATTACTATCACCTAATCGTGCCTATAATTATGTTTACCTACTTCAATTACTATCACCTAATCGTGCCTATAATTATGTTTTCATTCATAGATTTTCCCATCATCGCACTAAAGCAGTTGGTCAAAAAAGTGGAGGCTCCGTATCTCCTTCTCACAAAAACAAGTGAACAGGTTAAATGCTAAACTTCCTTCTCCGGTGTGTACACCTCCAAATAAACTGCCACTAAACTTTTTTCTCTTCCTTTCTCTTTTTTTTAAAAAAAAAATCTTGTCACAGCCATGACCACCGGTGCTTTGCTTTTGGGACATAATCCGGCTATCATCATGACGCTCCAGATATATGTCCACTTCCTTTGTTCATATGAATCTACCAACCCGCAGTCAAACTGCTTTTGCTTCCTTTGTAAAATATCTGGTGTGTACTTAAAAAATGGCTTGTCGTCAATACCTTCAGGACCTACATCCCTGCCCCAGCAAGTGAAATCTACAACGTGTTTAACGCGACAAGGCATAATCACTGTGCCATCTTGATATTTCCTATGTTCTGAACAATGTTGGCCTCTGCTATCTGTCTGTACAGAGTATGAGCGTTTAAGATTGTATCTAAGCACTACTGAACCTATTATTATTGTAGTTCCAGCTCTACTATAATGTGCCTAGACACCATCGAACCTACTATTATTGTAATCACTATGGACCTATGTACAGTATATTATGTGTGTCCATACAGTTCTATGTTTATCGTTTCCATCTATACCATTGCTCTGCATGTTAACATCTTATAAATGTTATACATCAGTAAATAAAGCGATACACGCTAGCATAAACATGTCACTACACCGTTCTTTCACACGCGCGCCTGGGCGCGCGCAAAACACTAGTGTTGAAGAAAGGCGAATGAGGAAAAAGGCGATCGCTCGGGTTTCGAGAAATGCGCCACTGTTATTACCAACGGCGTATAATCGCGAGTTTTTTTTGTCCTAGTACTATTTCCTTTTTTTTCTTGCTCAACAAGAGAGGTTTTCTTTGAGTGATCCACAAGTTTAGTTAAAAAATTAAAACAATATAAATAGAAAGTATTTTATTTTTTTAATAGAGTGAGTATAAGTTGTTGGATATGTTTGATGAGTAGCGTTTGAAAAAGTATGTTAATTTCATCAAATGGTGAAAACCTTCAACGCTTTTATGTAAAGGAAGGAATTCCAACTCGACGAAAGAAAAACACTACCACTATAAATGCAATGTCGTACATGAAAGTTTTGCAATTGTTGTTCTTCGAGAATATGAAAGACTCCATATGGAGCTTGGACCTTTCCACGAGGTCTTGAGAAAACAGTTGCGAAATACAACCATAGGAACATTTTATTAGAGTAAATTTGGGTTTCATCGTGAAACTGTCGCGAGCTTATTTGTAATGTACTAGGTCATGAAAATAAGAGTTGTCGATCTTAAGCAATATCTTTATAGGAAGCGAAATGTTTCCTTGGGAATCATTGATCTAAAAAAAATTAGAGAAAAAGCACACTGCCCCGGTAGAAATGCATAACTGAGTTTTTTTAGAAAGCAAATCATGGAGACCCCTTGTCCCATTGTATCACAAGGTCCTTTCTTTTGGCTACAGCGCTAACGCGATGAGGATATATTTCACGATGTTGACTACATGCTTATTGCGTACATCTATTTATAATGCAGAGCTGCGCATTTGAGTGTTATGAAAGGCCTATTGTCTGTGGAGTCTTCTGATAGTTGGGACTGCGGCTTGGTTCGGATCTAGCGCTATTCCATGGCGATGGATTTTCCCGAAGCAGTGGACAGCGTCGATTGCAAAGAAAACGAAGGGTAAAGAGACATAGTGACGTACTTCAATGTAATTTTACTTTATGTTCAGGTCTCAGTTGTAACAGGGATTATATTTTAATGAAATCTGATCTCAGTCTAAAAAAAGCCACGAAAATGAGTAAAAATGGTGTCCTCACCCAGTGTAAGAGTCCCTAATTTATTTTATGTGTACTTATTCGGGCTATAAAAAACCTAAATTTCTAATTTGTTCGGAGTTACTCCCTCTATCCCACTTTAAGTGCATTTGCAAGATCCAAATTTTATCACAAATTAAATGCAACACTACCTATAGCATAGGTAGGCTCCAAACAAAAAAAATACTTAGTCCTGAAATGTTTGTTGCATATAATAAAAAAAGGCAAGCTGACAGCTTGTGAACCTTATCGATTGTTCAGCATTGCTTGTTTTCTTATTATAATAAAAAAGATCAACTCAAATTTGAGCACCACTCGT
This sequence comes from Alloteropsis semialata, assembly GCA_004135705.1. Lineage (NCBI taxonomy): Eukaryota > Viridiplantae > Streptophyta > Magnoliopsida > Poales > Poaceae > Alloteropsis > Alloteropsis semialata. Next base: position 2,073,303 of record CM014271.1, on the reverse strand, counting down.
TCCTTCAGCCTCAACCTTTCGCACTCACTTATCACTGTTTGTTGTCAGACCAGTTGTCACTGTTATAGAAAAGGGTATTATTGTAATTTTATACAAACACTAATTCATCCATTCAAATGCTACAAGTGCACTTAAAATGGGACGGAGGGAGTACAGCTGGTGTCACACATGCAACATGTCCTTCTTCTCATTCTCTCATTCTTCTTTACTTGCATGCGTATCGTTGTTGTGCTGACGTCGGGTTGACTGGACTATTTTTAAAGTATACTTTGTCTCGAGCGGTTCAATGGATTTGACCGAACCATAAGTGGGAAGATGTAAATGGGTTTGTACGTTTTTCGGTAGCGAAAACAAATCACGTAAAGGACAGCTGATGATCCCGATTTACACAGCGCGAAGATTTTGTCCAACCGAAACGCGTAAAACAAAAACAACACTTCTTGATGAGAGACGAAGGAACAAGGCTTTGATTTTCAGATCTTATAAACGGCGGATGAGCCTGGATTTTAGGGGCTAATCAGGGGCAAACCTGCAACTTTAGGCCGATGAAAGTGGTGCGGCTCGCGGACGACGACCTCATCCTCGAGGTCGGCGCCGAGCAGAGCCGTCCGGCCGGCGAGGTAGAGCGCGATGAGACCGCCGCTGACGAGAGCGCTAGCGGCGGCGCCGCCGCGCGTCAGACCTTCAGCTTCAGCCAGGCTTACAAGATGAGGCACCGCGAACCAATGGTACGCCGTCATCCACGTTTCTTTTGCTGTTCTCATCTGCGACGGCTGCCATATCCGTGCCGACTCATTCTTCCTTGCACGACATCGACATGGCAATGGCGTGCAGGTGTTCACGAAATTGCAGACGATGCTCCTGGCGTACCAGTCCCTCGGCATCGTCTACGGCGACCTTGGCACGTCGCCGCTGTACGTGTTCTCGTCCCTTGTCCTGCCGGGCGCCGGCGAGCCGGACTTCCTGGGGGTGCTCAGCCTCATCCTCTGGACGCTCACCGTGATGAGCCTCGTCAAGTACGTGCTCATCGTCCTCCGCGCCGACGACCACGGCGAGGGCGGCACGTTCGCGCTCTACTCGCTCCTGCGCCAGCACGTCAACTTCAAGGGCGACATGCCGGTGCCCGTCACGCGGCACGCCTCCGACGCCGACCTCAGGTTCCACGGCGAGAGGAGCGGGTCACCGTCCAGGCTGCACCGGTGGCTCGAGGGCAGCTCGGTGCTGCAAGCCGCCGTCACCTGCTTCGTGCTGCTTGGGACCTGCATGATGATTGGCGATGGGGCTCTTACTCCTGCCATCTCAGGTAATTTACACCCGTCTTCTTGCTACTGAATCGTCTCTGTTCGTCTGAGTTCTGAAGTGCATTCAAGCAGCAGATCAATTCTCATTCGGATTTCTCTGAATGTTTCATGCTCTGTTTGTTCAGTTCTTTCGGCTGTCCAAGGAATCCAATCGAGGTCTTCCAACATCAAACAAGGTAACAAGAGATTGATTGGTTATCTTCTGTTGCATTGACATCTTCTGACAGAAACTGTTGCATTGTCCAATTGGCAATCATTTTTCTATACCTGTTGATTCAGAGCATGTTGTCATCTTGAGCGTGGTGATTCTGCTCCTTCTGTTCCTCGTCCAGCGATTCGGCACCAACAAAGTGAGCGCCTCCTTCTCCCCAATCATGCTCGTGTGGTTCGGATCCATCGCCGTGATCGGGGTGTACAACATAGCCAAGTACTATCCACCTGTTCTGAAAGCTGTATCACCGCACTACATATACTACTACTTCGCCAGGAACAAAAAGGTCGGCTGGGGGCAGCTTGGAGCCATCATCCTGTCCATCACAGGTGAGAAATCTATGCTACATTCGGTTACAAAGCTTCAAATTTCCAAGGAACTGAATTTTTTCCCTTTTCATATTTGATGAAATCTGAACATAACTGAATGCTTGTGATCATAACCAGGTGCTGAAGCTATGTTTGCTGACTTGGGTCACTTCAACAAGTCATCAATCCAGGTCAACATGACTGACTCTATAGAATTGTTTCTTACGAGTTCTCTCTCACAAAAAAAAAAAATCAACATTTCAAACATGAGTTTTTCCTTTCCCTGCAGGTGGCGTTTTCGACTGTCGTTTACCCATCCCTGATCCTCGCGTACTCTGGCCAAGCTGCGTACCTGATCAAGCACCCCTCCCAGCTGAGCACAACGTTCTACAGCAGCATCCCGGGACCCCTGTTCTGGCCGATGTTCGTGGTCGCCACTCTGGCCGCCATTGTTGCGAGCCAGGCGCTGATATCCGCCAGCTTCTCCATCATCCGTCAGTCCATGGCTCTTGGTTGCTTCCCTCGCGTCACCATACGGCACACCTCAGAGGAGTACGAAGGGCAGGTCTACTGCCCGGAGATCAACTTCTTCCTGATGGTCGTGTGCATCGTGATCACCGTCGGGTTCGGCGGCGGACCCGAGATCGGCCGCGCCTTTGGTAAGCAATTCACCAAGCCGCCCATTGACATTCTCAATTTGCTTTAGCATTTGAATGACCTGAGAGATTTATGTTTGATTTGCAGGTGTTGCAGTGATCTTTGTCATGCTCATCACCACTAGCCTGATGGCGATAGTCATGGATGTCATCTGGCGCGTGGGCGCCGCGTGGATCGCTTCGTTCGCCGTGGCCTTCATCTCCATCGAAGGCGTGTACGGGAGCGCGCTGATGAACAAGTTCCGGGAAGGTGGCTGGGTGCCGTTCGCCATAGCGCCGCTGCTGCTGGTGCCCACGCTGTCGTGGACGTACGGGCGCAAGCTCAAGGCCGGGTACGAGGGGCGCCACGCCCTGGACGCGGCGGAGCTCGGCGCGCTGCTGGCCGCCCGCGCGAGGGCCCAGCGCGCGCCAGGCGCCTGCATCTTCCTCACCGACCTGGTCAACGGCTTCCCGCCGATCGTGCGCCGCTACGCCGAGCACACGGCGTGCCTCCGCGAGCTGACGCTGTTCGTCACCGTGCGGGAGCTGCCGGTGCGGTCCCCGAGGAGAGGTTCCTCGTCGCCAGGGAGCTGGGGCCCGCAGGGGTGTACCGCTGCGTGGTGCGGTACGGGTACATGGACAAGTACGACCTCGTCGGCGACGGCTTCGTCGCGTCCGCCGTCGCCGCGCTCAAGGCCGGCGCCGCCGAGAGCGCCGAGGAGGCCGAGGCGATGGACTCGGCGATGGGAGATGGGTACGTGGTCGTGTTCGGGAGGACGATCCTGCACATGGGCGGCGAGCACAACTGGTTCAAGCGCTTCGTGATCAATCACCTCTACAGGTTCCTGCAGAAGAACTTCAGGTCCAGCGTCTCCATGCTCAAGATTGACCATGCCAAGACCTTGCAGGTTGGAATGCTCTACGAGATTTGACCGGGATAGAAAAAAAAAGGGTTTTAATTTTATCCCCATACTGTTTTGAGTTTTGACACACGACGAGAAATTCAGGATACGAGTAGTGTTTTAGTTAATTCATAGATTCTTTTTGTTCATCGTGATAGTATGTTTGGCTTTGGCCTGGTTGAGCTTCCACTTTGAAAGCAGAAAACCAGCAGGGGAATGTCATCTCTAACTGCAGCACCTCAGCTGAATACGATAGTGTCCTGAGTCCTGACCGACAGAGAGAAAAGCAAAGTGTTCAAATTCTTTTCCAGCTTTTCCCCCTCCTACACTTTATAAACCGTCTGGCGTCTTTCTTTCACCAACCATTTGGAATTGGAGGCAGGGGTTTGGTTCTTGATCTGAATCCAAGAGGAAACAGGTAGCGCGTGGAAAAAGACGGAGATAAAAGGCTCGCACATGATAATGGAAATAGTGAACGAAAGTACATTGAAAGCGCGTTCAGATCTTTATATGGGGGAAAACATAGACAAATCGTAGCATTCTCCATTGACAAAAGTATATTGAAAGTACAGTCACAAAACATTCAGTCAAGACCCAGAACCGAAGGATGAAAAAAATTGAAGAAAGAAAGGTGCACTTCCTTTCTCAAAAAAAAAAAAACCCTTCGGCTGGGAAAAAAAAGTTGCTTCTAAATCCTGCAACACCCAGTGAACTCTGAAACTAAGTCCTGCAACACCCAGTGAACTCTGAAAGTGATCTTCCCATTCCTGCGATTAAACACTGCAAGTAGCGTAAAAAAAATGACGCCAGCATGCTTCTCCGATCTCCACTCATCTCAGATGCAGCGGCTGAGGAGGCCACACACGACCACAAGCCCGACAACGAGCAGGCGATCCGCCGCGGGGCTCACTGTCAGGCTCAGGACGTCTTCTCCCAGCACCACCCCTGAAGCCGTCTGCTTCCTCTTCATCTCCGCCACGACCTCGCCATTTGCGCCGATGATTCTGTACTCCGATTTGCACGAAACGCCGTCGATCTTGTAAACGTTTCCGCTGATACAAACTGTGGCTACAGCTTTCCTACTGTACTGCCCTCCCTTCTTCAGGATTTGATGAGCCTTCTGAACACTGAACCATGGCTTGGAGTTCTCCTGTTCCAGGCCGGCAGGGTCGTTGCGGTATGAGTAGCCCTTCCATGTCTTGAACACCCCAAAGTTCTGCAGCAACGAAGATCACATGACCAAAGTGTGAGAGTTATGCTGAAATTTTACTATCATGACAGTAGAACGGAAAAACAGGAACATCTCATGCATCTACCTTCTTGAGCAGCTTGATCAGCGTCTTGCCGTCACTGTCCATAACGTACACCTCGCGGCTGCGGCTGCAGGCGTAGTTGTCGACACGGTAAGCGACGCGGCCATCCTGGCCGTAGATGGTGCACCCGTGGCCGTTGAACACCAGGGATTTCATCCACACCGTGTAAACCTGCTGTTCCTCGGCTGGATCAGCCGGAGTAGCACAAGGTTTCAGAAGGTGAGCAGAGAGCGGCTGGACCCTGGTGATGGCCATTTGTTCTGAACTTCTGATGAGCGTCACTGCAGATCATCTGCTGCATTTATACATGCAGGCCTCACCATGCCTGCGTTCCATATGCCATACTTTTCAGCATTAGATACACGTCATTTTAAAATTTTTAAAGAGTTAGGTGATCAGCAATGTTCACAAGGGTTGATTTGAGCGAAATTTGTTTAAGCGGTCAGCAGGGATCAGATACCCAACTCTGTATCTCTTTTGTTTCTCTCTTTTGCAAAGTGATGCTGCATGTGTACAATATACATCACTCTGTACACGATGGTATCGCATGTCCTCTCAAGTATTTTCTGCTCCTCTCTCTCTCTACACATGTTTCTGTTGAGAACGCGTGTCGCAATGGAGATATAGTTTCTAATTTGTTTTGCTTTGTAGCAGGAGAGCATCCAGAGTTCAGCCTTCAGAGTTCAGAGGCAGTATCCCCCAACCGACCATTTTCAATCTTGCATGTGTGTGATTTCGTTATGCTTATGCAGTAGCTCTACACTGCTTTTTCCGAGTTAGCAGACTGTTGAGCAACAATACTCAGGAGCAGCTTTGTGTGTTTACTTTCAGAGGATGTCGGTCATAGATTTGCCTTTATTTTCACGTTCTATTTTTATTTCATGCTTATGCCAAAAGAGGCCACAATTTTAGTCCGTACATATTGTCTTTTGACCAGTTGACTGAATGGCAACCATGTAACACACAAAAGATGTTTCTTGATTACTGGAAACTTCACTGCTGCCAAAACCATCCTCTGTTTTCAAACACAAGAGCCTATTTGGGCCGGAGGATTACCAACAGAAATTGTATTAGGAGTTTCTTTTTTCTGGAAAAAAAATGTAGGATTCCCTGCAAATTTCGGGGAATGAATGCAAACAAAATTTAACTGAACCTGATAGTGAGCTGAAGAGTTTTTTTGGGTTTGAAAAGGTGAGCTGAAGACTTTGGTCATAAACTCAGACCTGCGGTGCAAAGCTCATATCTATGCATCCAGGGAGGACAGTGCTACATACTGCACTTCTGTTCTTCCTAACGTTGAGATGCCTTCCTTTCAATGTTGAAAACATGTGTCATTTTCATTTTTCTTTTTATTTGCATGAAGTTCAACAATTTTTCAGCTATATATTAATTCAATCTCAATTCCCAACCGGGGAGGTAGTATGCCCCCAAAAGATTCCTTCTGTCCTGTGGCCTTGTGGAGTGTGGATTTATAATGCACTCGTGCTTTCCGTGCCTTGTAGGCAATAATTCGGATGAGCAGTGATCCGAAGTCTCCATGCCATTGCCATCACATCGAGCTGTGGAGCTCCTTATTAATTCTGACGTCTCTTGTGATCTTCTTGTCGAGCTGGAAGCTAATTAGGTAGCCAATTCAATATTCCACATACTCCTACATTTTATATCATCACATGAACGTCAGAAAAGTGTTTATGAAACCTCCACTAAGACTGACCTAACTGTGCCTCCCGGAGAAGTTCAGTATGTGTAATTTAATTACAAATACCGATGATCAATCTCTCATTTTTTTAACAACACTTAGGAGGCTGGACTTTGACAACTCTTAACCTAAAGCATGCGTAACATAAAAGCACACCTAAACAAAAGATAGTCAGCAAAAGTACACTGGCAGTACAAGATCTTTATGGATATTGGTGAAAAACAAAGAAAAATCTTGCCATTCTCCTCTCATGTGAAATACTAGTACTCAAAACACATGGTCCACAACTGATGAATTGAATGGTAAAAAAAAGAAAACTTTCTTTCTCAAAAATAATGGTTTGTCCTTCAGCTGGGAAAAGTAAGCTAAACCTGCCTCATATTTCTTCCCTGTATATATCTTTTTTAGATAATGGATAATTAAATCCGGCCTCTACATCCGAAGATGTACACAGCCAATTATTACAGAGTTCAAACAAATGTCAAAAAGAGCAGACATGTAGCAACGGGCAACATGCACCCAACTAAGGTAAACGATAAAAATTATTCCATCCTCCATTGGCAATCTGTAGAGCAATGACTTCTAATTTCCTGCTCATAGCGATGAGGATGTCCTTAGCCTGCTCCTCACGCTGCAACTGGGCCCAGAAGCGTAACCAGTAAGCTCTCCTGAAAATAACCTGCAAAATCGAATTAAACTTCGTCTTTTTGAATACTATATCATTCCTGCATTTCCAAATAGCCCAGCAAATGGCAGCGACACCAACCCAAATCAGTTGCTTAAAAACCTTATGTTGATTATTAAGCCAGTTGCCAAACATATGGTTAATAGATCTAGGTTGGTTCAAATTAGTAGCATAGAAAATAAACCTCCAAATCATCTTTGCTAAAGGGCAATCTATAAAGAGGTGCTGTATAGTTTCATTCATATTACAGCAGACACACTTCTGACTCTCTTTCCAATTTTTCTTTGCAAGGTTATCTTTTGTCAAAACGACACCCTTCTGAAGGAACCAAAGAAGGTAATTTCCATTTCCAGATCTTCCTATGCTGAAAAGGTGGATGAGTATCTATAGCATCAAGATACATCGACCGGACAGTAAAAAAACCATTTTTTGTCAGCAACCATTTAAAATAATCTTTACCATCCACCAAAACAACATTAGAGACCCGAGCTACTAGGTGAAGCCATTGTCTTAGGTTATTGTCCACCAGAGACCGTCTAAAGGATATATTTAGGGGTCTAGAAGACATGACCTTAGAAACCGTTACCTGCCTATCTCGCGCTATATGATATAAGGCTGGGTATGTATCCTTGAGTGGCTTATCACCTATCCAGGTATCATCCCAAAATCTTGTGCTGGTTCCATCTTTAATAACGAAAGAACCTTTAGCAAGAACCTCATCTTTAATATGCATGAGGCCTCTCCAAAAGTGAGAGTCATTTGGTTTGGATGATACTTGCGTCAGGGTCTTGGTTCTCAAATATTTATTCCTTAGCAAAGATTGCCAGGTCCCATTGGTATTCAAGAGGTTAACTAACCATTTAGCCAAAAGGCATTTGTTTTGAAGCTGTAAATTCAAGATCCCAAGGCCACCCTGATCCTTGGGACGGCACAAGATGTCCCATCTAGCAAGCCTGTATTTGTGTTTTTTAGTAGAGCCTTGCCAGAAAAATCTTGATCTGAAATGATCGAGGTTTTTAAGAACTCCCTTAGGGATCTCAAAGAAGGACATCATGAACATCGGAAGACTACTTAGCACAGAGTTAAGCAGAACCAATCTCCCCCCATAGGATAGGTATTTTGCTTTCCAACACGAGAGCTTTTGCTGAAAGCGTTCTTCAACTTTACTCCATTCAGAATTTAGGAGTTGTCTATGGTGCATCGGGATACCTAAATACCTGAAAGGGTAAGCCCCCGAATTACATCCAAAGAGAGAAGTATAGAAAGGCTCCATCTCTTTGGCTGCACCATAGCAGAAGATTTCACTCTTGTGGAAATTAATCTTCAGTCCTGATAGCTGCTCAAAAGCACATAAAAGGAGCTTAAGATTTTTTGCTTGCTCAAGGTCATGGTCTAGAAAGATAATGGTGTCATCTGCATATTGTAAAATAGACAGACCATCATCGACTAGATGGGGTATAACCCCTCTTATTTGTCCATCCGCTTTCGCTCTATTAATAAGTAGAGCTAGCATATCAGCGACAATGTTAAATAAGATGGGTGACATAGGATCACCTTGTCTGAGCCCCCGTTTCGTTTGGAAGTATGGGCCAATGTCATCATTAACTTTGATTCCCACACTCCCTCCCGTAACCATGTTTTGAATCCATCTGCACCACTTAGATGAGAAACCTTTCATGCGTAAAGTTTGTTGGAGAAAGGACCACTTAACTTTATCATAGGCCTTTTCAAAGTCGATCTTAAAAATAACTCCATTAGCTTTTTTGGTATGAAGTTCATGGATGGTCTCGTGTAGAATAACGACACCCTCCATAATATTTCTACCAGACATGAAGGCAGTTTGTGTTGGGCTCACCACTGTCTTTGCCACTTTATTCAGCCTGTTAGTTCCAACTTTTGTAAAAATCTTGAAACTAACGTTAAGGACACAAATGGGTCTATATTGCTGAATCTTAGTGGCGTTCTCAATTTTTGGAATTAAAGTAATGATCCCAAAATTGAGGCTAAAGAGATCTAGAGTCTCCTTGTGGAACTTATGAAACAGAGCCAATAGGTCCTCTTTGATCACCCCCCAAAACACTTGATAGAATTCAGCCGGGAATCCATCTGGTCCAGGAGCCTTATTATGCTCCATTTGGAAGATTGCCTCTCTCACCTCATATTCAGTGAAGTCGGCAATGAGGATCTCATTTTCCTCAGGGGATACTTGTGGAATATCAAGAATCTGATCCTCCATCAAGGCGATTTCCGTCTGATCTGGGGTCCCAAACAGATTTTTATAATAATTAATAATGTGGCTCTTGAGCTGGTTAACACTAACAACACCACTTTGGTCATCTTCAAGTCTATATATATGTTGTTTACGGTGTTTGCCATTGGCCACAAGGTGAAAAAACCTTGTATTAGCATCACCTTCAAAAAGTGTTTTGACTTTAGCCCTCTCATACCACTTAAGCTCTTCCTCCCTCAAAAGCGAGACTAAACGCTCTTTAAGATAGTGCTTTAAATTGATCACTATAAACGCTGTATATATCTAAACGCTGCAAAGAACGTAAAGAACATATAAATTTGTATCATTTGTGCATCTCAGATGCAACGGCTGAGGAGACCGCACACGACCACAAGCCCAACGACAAGCAGGCGATCCGCTGTGGAGCTCACTGTCAGGCTCAGGACGTCTTCTCCCAGCACCACCCCTGAAGCCGTTTGCTTCCTCTTCATCTCGGCCACGACCTCTCCATCAGGGTCGCTGATTCTGTACTCGGATTTGTGCGACAAGCCATCGATCTTGTACACCTTCCCACTGATACAGACTGTTACCATAGCACAGCTACTGTACGGCCCTCCCTCCTTCAGAACTCGATGGGATTTCTGAACACTGAACCATGGCTTAGAATCCTCCTGCTCCAGACCAGCAGGGCCATTGCAATAGGAGTAGCCCTTCCATGTCTTGAACACCCCAAAATTCTGCAGCAAAATTCACAAGAACCAAAAGCTATGAGTGCTGCTGCTACGGTTTCTTCATAGAGATGGGAATGGCATCTCATATTCTCATGGATGGTGCAGAAATTAACCGTGGAAGTTACCTTCTTGAGCAGCTTGATCAGCGTCTTGCCGCCACTGTCCATGACATAGACCTCGCGTCTGCGGCTGCAAGCATAGTTGTCGACACGGTAGGCCACGCGACCATCCTGGCCGTAGATCGTGCATCCGTGGCCGTTGAAGACCAGGGATTTCATCCAAACCGTGTAAACTTGCTTCTCATCAGGGATGGGTTCAGCTGGGTTAGCACAAGTGTGCAGGTGAGAAGAGAGCGGCTGGATCCTTGTGATGGCCATGTTTTCTGATGAGATGAGCGTCAATGCTGTGGTCTGCTGTATTTATGCATGCAAGGAGGGCATGGCCGGCCTCATCATGCCCATAATTCAGAAGTGCATGCCCTACATGCATGCTATAATACACGGATTAGATGTGTCATTTAAAAATTTTATAAATCAGGTGCTTTCTTTCCTGCTTCAGGCTTCAGCATGCAATTTTCACAAGGTTAATTTTAACAATATTTGTTTATGCAATAGTCAGGGATCAGATGCTGTATTGTCTCTCTTTTGCATGTCTTTTGGAAAGTGATGCTGCATGTACGTTATACACTTTGTACACGAATGGTGTCACATGCCGTTATGATCTTTTCATTACAATATGCATATTATGATCTTCTCGTTACAGCATGCATAATATCATCTTTTCATTAAAATATGCATGTTTTTTGTTGAGGTGCATTGTTCAGCCAATATATTTTATTTTTTTTTGGCTTTGTAGCAGAAGAGCATCTATCAATAATTCTTCTTTTTTGATTTATTTTTTAGCAGAGCATCTACATTTCAGAGCTCGGAGGAGAGTATCCAACAAAGCTAACCTGTATGCAGTTGCTCTGTTCTATGCCTTGTTTGTCCAGCTGCTTGGCATTTCTCCATTTCCTTTTAGCTTCTCAATGTTGCATGTGGGTGATTTTATTCTCTCGATTTTGTAGCTTTGTACAGAATAGCTGAGAAACAAGACTCAGGTGCAGCTTTGTATATTTGCTTTGAAAAGATGTCGGTCATAGATTTGCCTTTATTTTCAAACTCGCGTTTTCTTTTCCTGCCTTTGTGATCTACATCTAAATAAGAGGCCACAATTTTACTTAAAAGTAGTCCACACACTTTTTTCTTGAATCGGCACACACATTTTTCATTTGACTAGTTGACTCACCGGCAGGCAGAACATAACACCCATATTGATTCACCAGTGCCAGATTTATCCTCCGTTTCTGAACAGCCGGCCTGCTCACATGGGAGAATTGGCAAAATAATATAAATAATTATTTTTTATACAAATTATTGTACAACTTACAGGAAAATCCATGCATTAATCCAATAAAACATAATTATAGCTCTTAGTGAGCTGAAGACTTCGAGCAAAAAAGGGCAAAGAATATATGCACTCCTGTTCTCACATGAACAATGAGGTGTCTTTATTTAAGAAAAATACATTTATATGCCACTTATTTTCTATTTATTTGCGAGAAGTTTGGAAGCAAAGTATATGGTTCAGTCAACATTATTTTTGCTGCGTATTATTCAATCTCAACTAGAAAAAAATATGCTGATTTTCAATACCCCAAAGATTCCTTCTGCCCTGCACAACACAGAGATTACACAGTGCACTCGTGATTTTCGTGCCTTGGAGAAAACAATTTGAGAATGAGTGATCTTCAGAAGTCTTCCATGCCATCACATCGATCGATCGGGTACAACTGCATCTGCAGATAGTTTATGAGCATTATTAGCTCATATGCTAATCTGCACGAGCCTCCCAAATTTCTGGCAGGCCTTCCACCAATTGTTAAATCTGGTGAGGTCTCTTGATGATCATCTTGTCGAGCTGGAGGCTAATTCATTATTCCACATCAAATCAGTTTTATGTCATTAAGAGTACCAGAAACTGCCGATTCATTCCCAAAAGGCAGGAAACACTTCATCCAAAAAACACAAGTTCATGCATGCACTCTCGGTAGGACTTTATGCACAAGTTATTTATTGTTATGGTAGCCGTGACCAAATGATCTGTAAACAAAGCTTGGGGTAGCCCTGTAGCTGACATCAGAGGAAGAACAACTGAACAAGACACCTATATAGAAATCGGCCGTCATGCGTATCCATCACTCCATGGAAAACGAAGTGAAATTGAACCTAGCTGTTAGCACTTATCCTTCATGCATTAGTCCATTATATCCATCAAGAGCTTCCTTTTGTTTATTTGCGCTGAATAGAATGATCAGATGGATGTCAGTTTCTGAGGTTAGTTTGTAATCCTCAACTGCATTGGATGAAATAAGTCTATGTGCCCATGTAGTGCAACTGCGCAAGAGAACATGGAGAGTCTCACCTCCTCTGCTTCCCAGAAACATCTTACTGCAGATTACTTACTAATACTACCTATACATAACTGTTCTGATTCTTTTGCGCAAACAACGGCATGCTCTTATATATGAAGATCAATAGTTGGTTGATATTTATATATAATTGTATTTGCATATGACTATATAAGAATCTCAATTGAACTTGTGCTCTGTATGCTTGCCTGCCTCTCAGTAGAACTCAAGAACGTTAGGCTGCTGCATCCTAATGCATAGATACTCAGTAGCAGTATACTATACCTGTTTAATTTGTAGTGGTGGTATAACCCTGAAAGGTCTTGTTGTGTTGTGCCTTGTAATGGCAAATGCTACTATTAATCAAATTAAACTGCCGCCACACACCAGGTAAACGTGATGCTAATGAAGCTGCTCGCTCATAGCTGACTCGTACAAAGCTAGATTAGCATAAGCTAGCAACTTTAGTACAGCACTATTATATCATATTGCATGACGCGTATAAGAACAAAGTACCCAGTGACCCATTTCATTTTTTAATTAGGTTTCGGTAGTATATATGGGCGACCAGGTCACTGCCACAGCCCACAGCCACATCACATCCTCATCATTCGCTGCAGCCTTGATTTGCCACAAAGAACAACAACAGCAGAGAGCAATTGGCCTCTTGAGTCTTGATACCTTCGATGGCCAAGATCCAGCCCTTGCCTGCAGCCTTGTCGTCTCCCTCCTGCTCACCCACCGAGGATGGGTCTCAGATCCCACAGAAGCAGGCAGCGTACACTGTGTGGATGAAGTCGCTGGTGTTCAACGGCAACGGCTGCACGGTGTACGGCGCCGACGGCGGCGTCGCCTTCCGCATCGACAACTACGGCTGCCGGGGCGGCCGCGAGGTCTTCTTCATGGACCGCGCCGGCAAGACGCTCATCAGGATCCGGAGGAAGAGCTTTGGGATGTTCAGGAGATGGGAGGCCTGCCGGTACTTCGACGCCGGCGAGGGCTTCGGCGAGGAGACGAAGCCATGGTACACCGTGCAGAAGTCTCGGAGCGGTGGAGCTGCCGTGATGAACTGATGATGCGTGGCAGCGGGAGGTCGTACATGATCGACGGGTGCGCGCGCAAATCGGAGTACAAGATCACCGGCGCCGGCGACGGCGCGGTCGTGGCGGCGATCGGGCGGAAGCAAACGGCGTCCGGGGTCGTGCTCGGAGAGGACGTCCTGACGCTGACGGTGGGGTCGGAGGTGGATCATCTGCTCGTCTTGGGAATGGTGGTCGTCTATGGCCTCATGAACCGTTGCATGTGACGGCTGACGAGGACGGTCTCGAGGAATTTCTGCAGGAGAGTGTGCATCACACAAGAACGAATATGTTCTTTCCATGCGTTTTTTTTTTTCAGTTAGACTGATTCTTAGGAGGATACATGGTGAGAGTTTGTTTCAAGGTAATAGCCGGTCATTTTTCCCACCAATTTGAGGACATTTTCCCTTTTTGGTGGATGTTTTTTCCCAACCGGTACGGGTGTTGTAATAAGGCTATAACTTTTGAAGCAAACTTGTTTTTGTCACGCACTTTAATCTGTGTTTGACTGTTTCCTCTTTGATATTGATTTTTTTAGGAGCATCATTTTGGTCATGAGTTTAGCATGAGCAATAAGTTTAATATGTAAATTCTTGTTCACTTCGCATGTCGAGGAGCTATGTAGCAAAGAATCTATAAAATCTCATCTCAACATCATCAGATATAACTTTTGCTATGTGTCAGGATGAAAATTTGATGATGAATACTACCTCCGTCACAAATTACAATTCGTTTGACCTTTTTAACTCAAGTTTGACCACTCATCTTATCCAAAAAAATTGTGCAAAATATCATATTTTTTTGTTATGGTTTGCTTTATTAATAAAAAACTTCAAAATAACTTAAATTTGACTATGTTTGTGCAAATTTTTTAAATAAGACGAGCGGTTAAACTTGAGGTCAAAAAAGTCAAACGAATTGTAGTTTGGGACGGAGAGAGTAACATTTTATTAAGCTATAGTAATGTGTTTTGTTGAAGGGAACTGTTTATGCATGAGATGATTTACAATATGTTAATACGATGCATCTTCAATAAAAAAGAACTACCGGTTTTTTGGATACTTCTTTCTGCCTTTCTGAAAGTGGTTGCTCTGCTCTCTGACTTGTTGAGCTGCTTGAAAATTGCCCACCTTTTTTTTTCCTGAGGATATAGCTTTATACTTCTTTCCTGAGGAGGTAGCTTTAGAGTTTAGTACGGTAGAATTGTGGTGTTTTTTATGCTACTCAATTTTCTATGCAATTGTACTCCATTGGGATTACTCTGCTATATAAAATGATTACCATATTTCAGATACAGGATTGGCAAAGCAAAAATAATAGAACATATTTTGTTCTATAAAATCCCTTTAGAACTCCTCTGAATAAGCTTGCTGCATGAATCCAAACTAGCAAGACATTGCTGCGGCTAACTCTAAAGACTGATCATAAACGTGCAAAGCACATATGTACGGAGAACTGGGCATAGTGTGCTTTTGTTCCCATCCAAACGTTGAGGTATCTTTATTGTTGGTGCATGAGTTTATTTCTCTTTTAGTTCACAAGAAGTTCTTTGGCTATTTATTATTCATCCTTATATCTGCTAATTTTCAATCAGCAAAAGATTCCTTCTGTCTTGTGTATAGTCAACTACAATGTACAACACATGGGTTTCATGCCTTGAGAAAATCATCTTCAGAAGTCTTCCAACTTCCAAGGCATCACATCGATCGGTCGGGTACAACTGCATCTGCAAATTCTTTACGCCCATTATTAGCACAGTTGGTGATCAGCACAAGGCTCCCAATTTTCTGGCAGCTTCTCCATTGTTTAATCTTTAATCTGATGGCTCTTATGTTCATTTTATCCTTGCCATTTGGAAACTAATCAGTTAGCTAACTCAATATCCACATTAATTCCACACATACACATCCATTTTATGCCATCACCAGAAGCTGGCCATTTACCAAAATGCAGGACATTTCATCTCAAAAACACAAGTGCATGCGTACTCGAGGAGTCTAGGTACTCCGTAGCAGATTATTAGGAATATAATAGGGGAGATTGTTTATTGTTATGGTACACTCTGCCATGTGTGGATAAGTGATCTGAAATGTAACCAAGTTATGGGTGTCTGTCCCTGTACATGACATCAGAGAGAAAGGAGGGTGTCCAACAATATAAATCGGCCGCCGCATCACTTCAAGGAGGAGAAGCCGCCAGAATACCAAGCCTGGCTGCTACTTAAGTGTGACGGTGTCAGCAGTCAGCACTTATCCTTCAGCATGCTTGCTTTGTATATAGCACTGAATAGAACAATGTTCAGTTTCGATCCATGTCGAAATCTTAAATTCCACGTTGGTCTGTGGTCAGATCGAAATCCTGAACTGCTTTACGGAGAAGTGAAGTCGAAATCTGTTACTCTGCTTTACCAGCTGTATCTGATACTGCTGAACTTAAGCAGTAAGTATTGAAGTGTACCCGTTGGATTCGACTTGTGTATGGAGTAAGAACCTAAAGCTGGACTTGTGTACTGATGCTACAGAACGCATGAGCACACAAAAGCATGCATTCACAAATCCAACTAACTGTTCACTGTGCGTTTGTTCACAGCATCCATGAATCACCATCAGCTAGCAATGTCAAACATGAACTCTAAAACACTGGGTTAGCATGCTAAGCCAAACCTGCCTGTATTAGTATATCCTGAACTCCTGAAGGTTTCCATTACCTATTCGCAAAAAAAAAAAGAAAAGAAAAAAGAAGGTTTCCATTACCTACTATGGCAATAGCCAATAGCATGGCATGATTTTTCTGAACTCCAAAGACACTAGGTAAACGTGGTGCTAAACTGCTCATTGCTGACTCTTACAAAGCTAAGAGTGAGCATAAACAACACTGGTACAGCACTATTATATCAGACCGCGTGACGCGTATAAGAACAAGTACCCAAAACCCCGCTTAAATTTTTAATCATGCCTCTGAAAGAATTTTTAAATTTGATGCGCCTATAAATATGTGTGGGTGATCAAGCACTGGTTCCCCACCCTCATCATCTCACTGCAGCTACTGTTCGGTTGGTTGGCGGCTGGTGGCTGGTGCTGATTTGTTGTGAGAGAAAAGTACTGACTGGCTGGTGGCTGGTGGCTGGTGCTGATTTATTGTGAAAGAAAAGTACTACTGGCTCGTGGGTGATAAGCCAACCGAACAGAACAAGCGGCCAGCAGGCTCTGCTCTTCGACCCCTCCAATGGCCAAGATCCAGCCCCTGCCTCTGCCTGCAGCTTCATCACCTGCCTCCTGCTCGCCCTCCGGGGACGAGTCCCAGATCCTGCAGAAGCAGGCAGCGTACACGGTGTGGATGAAGTCGCTGGTGTTCAACGGCAACGGCTGCACGGTGTACGGCGCCGACGGCAGCGTCGCCTTCCGCGTCGACAACTACGGCTGCCGGGGCGGCCGCGAGGTCTTCTTCATGGATCGCGCTGGCAAGACGCTGATCAGGATCCGTAGGAAGAGCTTCGGGATGTTCAAGAGATGGGAGGCCTGCCGATGCTTCGACGCCGGCGAGGGTTCCAGCGAGGAGACGAGGCCGTGGTTCAGAGTGCAGAAGGCTGGCAAGAACGGAGCCGCCGTGACGATCCATGGCAGCGGCAGGACGTACGCCGTCGGCGGGTGCGCACGCAAATCGGATTA
The DNA here is from genome assembly GCA_004135705.1 of Alloteropsis semialata. NCBI lineage: Eukaryota > Viridiplantae > Streptophyta > Magnoliopsida > Poales > Poaceae > Alloteropsis > Alloteropsis semialata. Next base: position 2,056,092 of record CM014271.1, on the reverse strand, counting down.
CAAAATCACCGGCGCGGACGGCGCGGTCGCGGCAGCGATCGGGCGGAAGCAGACGGCTTCAGGGGTTGCCCTGGGGGAGGACGTCCTGACGCTGACAGTGGGGTCGGGCACGGATCATTTGCTCGCCTTGGGCTTGGTCGTCGTATGTGGCCTCATGAACCGGTGC
>CM014271.1:2035641-2055381 GCA_004135705.1 Alloteropsis semialata | reverse complement strand
AGCATTTAATATATCTTCAGAGCGCAGTAGCCAACAAACCTGTTGGTACCTGTCTGCTATATGCCTTGTTCAGCTGCTTGACAAAAACTGCCCAGTTCTTTTTCTTTCAGTCTTGCATCAGTCTGATTCATTATTCATATGCACATAATTTTACTTTTGAGAATATTTACATTTTAGTACAGCACAATTGTTGCATCACATGACTCTGCTTCTTTGCGGATTCTGCTTTCAAAAAGATGTCAGTCGATCATACATTCCCATTATTTTTTTCAGCTTTCTTCCAAAGCTCTTGCTTCAAAAGAGGCTACACTTTACTTTGAAACTGAAATACAAATTTTCATTTTACCTACGCAGAGGACCTGGATCTATCCGTGGGATTTCATTGCTGTCAAAACTATGAAGCTGAATTTTTGTAACATTTTTTTAAATGGGATAATGTTGACACCCAAAAGTGGCACAGCGACAGGCAACGGTCGGACCGGTCACCTTCAACGGTCCGACCGGTCAGGACAAACTTCTCCAAATGCAGGTTGGACTTCACCATTGGATAGCTCTCGTCGAGTAGATCAAGATTCATATATAGAACGTCCAATTTGGAGTTCGGATGAGTGAGATATGGCTTCGGGAAGTCCTGCACCCTGGGTTGACCGGTCAGACCGGTTCCCTTGATAGGTCAGACCGGTGTGGCTGTAGAATCCGAGTAGGAGTTGTATTTTGACACGAGATTTGTATAAGTTTTGACTCCACCAGGGGCAAGACCTACCCTCGCTATAAATATAAAGGGATTCGGCCGATTGAGGGTATCCCAATCGAATCAAACAAACATGCATCTACTTTTTATCTCCTAAACCCTAAATCCCTTTTCCAACCTCTCCATGCTGTTCGTCTACTGATCTCCGCGATCAAGATGGCGTCCTAAGCTTTCTGGTCAACCTAGGGCACGTCCGCCGACGTCCACGCCCTGACGGGGTCCCTCCCGGGCGAGAGCTTCGACGGCCTTTGCTAGTTTGCTCGTAAACTAGTCGTTCTTCGCTACGTAAGTGTGTTGGTTATCTCTTTGCTGGTTTGCTCGTAAACCTTGCCGTCGTTCACCACGTAAGCGTGATAGTTATCCTCTCAAAACGATCGATCCGGCGAAACCCTAGGGCACCGGTCTGACTTTTGTCCCTGACCGGTCTGACCTTTGCCACTGACCGGTCTGACCTTTGTCCCTGACCGGTCTGACCGGTCAAGGCAGCATCCGCCGTTCGGTCCGTTTGCGACCCGCGCGATCTAGCGCTCTCGTGTGTTGACCGTATTTTGCGTCAACATACTTTTGGCGACTCCGCTGGGGAAGAATATTCTGGTTATTCAAACAACCGAATTTTTCTGACCTAGCCATATACTTAGTTGATCTACTATCTTGATTCGCCGTTATTGTTGGATCTGGTCCTTTTAGACCGATTGCATCTATACTTGTAACTTTGCATCAGGCTGCTCAAGCCGTTTGCATTGTGTTTTGCTTGCTCTTACATATTGAAGATCAAAAGAGAAAGCGAAGTGTTCGTTATTGATTGCTCAAGTTATCAAGAACAATTTGATTCATTGGTCACAAGACTTGAAGCATCAAGACGTACATGGCGGGCTACCCACACACTCCACGACAATATTACTACAATGAGCCCAAGGTACAAGTTGCAAACATGTTAGATTTTTGTAATAATTATTTTGCAAGTACCACAAATCCTTCTGTTGATGTTGCTAGATATGATACTAGTAGGCATATTGCATCGGCTAGTCATTGTTCAGATAATGCTTTCAATTATGTAAATTATAATTCTGAATGTTACATGCAAAAGCCATTGTCAAATAATATGCATACTTTAGATTTTAATATTACTAGCAACATGCAACATTATTCTCATACACCGGCAGCGGAACAAGTTCAAATGCCGGTTAATGGTTATCAAGGCCAAACTAACATTGTGAGTTCGGCCAATTTTTATGAAGCACCATGTCTTAATGATTCTAATAATATTCAGCAAGGTGTTTCATCTTTTAATTCATCAGCTGCAAATTCACAGTATATGGTTTCACCACAATACATGCCGTTGAATGAGAGAATTGGCCATGTTAATTCTATTCATTCAGCCAATTATTCTCAACCATCATATGCTGCACAACATGTTACTGGAGTGGAGGTTGCATCTACTTTTTCAGCACCATATGCAAATGCTAATAATCGTAATTTGGCTCCAAGTGTTATTCATAACCATAGCCAAATTAATGGAAATTCAGCAAGCATACATTTGTCTCCACATGTGCAGAATCATGCAGTAATTGCAAAATCAGGATGTACTATTCTTGAAACCAAAACATCAGATTTTCTGGATGAAGATGTCAAATACGAGGACCTCTCTGAGGAATATCGCCAGGAATTCGAGATGCTTTTTGGAAAATTCAAACAGAATGACATGTATCAAAGGATAATCAATATGAAAAAGAAGAACAGTTCATATTTGAGAAATAGTTCGGTTATTACAACGACTGAACGATCTGGATCTGTTCAACCAAAAGAAACAAGTTTGGCTGTACAAAATCAAGTCAGTCATAAGAAAAAAGCCATACTTGATTTTTCTAAAGCCGAAGGTGTCGTGCAGTTTTCTAGTGATTATCACATCATTGAACGACAAGTTCTGGCTGAGAAAAGTTTAGTACATCAAACTGTTGAAGACCATGACAAAAGAAATAAGGAGAAGGCATTGGCATGTCAACGCAAGGTGATTTCCCGCAATCCTGGAGGCACCGGTCTGACCGGTCCTATTAACCGGTCTGACCGGTCCATGCAGAGTGTGGTTGTGGGCTGCCATCTAGAGGAGAAGCATGATATCATCCACATCAAGGTTCCTCGCCTCTCCAACATATTTGATAAGGTATGCTTTGCAAGTAATTCCCAATCAGATTCTGTATCTTCAGTTAATAATTCTAAAAGATCGATTGAGGATGGTAATTTACTTGCTAGCAATAGTATGCCTTTAGATTCTATCGGCCAATGCATTGTGAAGATTAGAAAGGCTGATCATAAAAATACTTTGGCATTTAAATTTTCTACATCATCATTGCCAAAATTTTTGTCTTCATGGTTTGCTTGTGGTCATTCTGGATTGAAAAACAAGAAACCAAAGTTGATAAACATTGTGAAGACCGATGATAATATAGTGATCAATTCAAAAACATCGGGCAAGGGAAGCACAAGTAAAGGTATAGCCGAATGGATCGATGATAAATTTGAACCATTCGTTTGTTTAGCCTTGAAACCTTCTCCACAAAAGAATCAACTAAAGAAGACAAAGTATACCTTTGATTTGACTTTGTGTAATGACTTATTTGATATCTTGCTTGAGCATAATTTTATTAAGTTATTTGATCACAAAGTCATACCATCACTTCTGGAATTAAAAGAGCAAGAATATTGTAAGTGGCATAATTCATTTGGTCATAACACTAGCCATTGCAATATTTTTCGCCAAGTCATCCAATCGGCCATTAATACAGGACGATTGAGGTTTGCTGAAATTTCAGAGGATGACCAGTTGACTCCAATTGGTTTTGATGGCAAAGGATCATCAGATCGGTTAGCCTCCACCGGTTCATGCAAAGATCCAAAGCTCCCAAGTGATGAAAAGGACATCGTCTATGACCTGCAAGATCAAACAATTATTGAGGATGATGAGCCTACAAAAATTCCAGAAGTCGCTGGGGGGCAAGCGAATATTTCTGAATCGGAACAAAAGCCGATTGCTCCTGCTGGGCTGACCAAACAGGTCAAACCGGTTGGGCACAACGGTCAGACCGGTCCTGGTCAGTGGCGTCCAAAGATCCTGGAACCAGAGTGTTCTACGGCGCAAAGAGTTAAAGACCGTGACAAGCACAATGGTAAAAAGCCGAAGCTCACTTTTGATGAACTTCTGGCTAAATACCAAAAAGAAAATAAGGCCAAGCGTGCTAATCGGTCAAATGATGTTAAATCATCAAGATCATCTCCTAAAAACAGTTCTGGGAATTGGAATTGGCAAAGAAAAAATTTTCATTCAGCAGCACCATATTTTCCTTTTGAATAATCAATGCCAATTCCATATGTTCCACATCCCACTTGTTTTGATCCTTACTCGTCATGGGAATGGAATAATCCTTGGACACATACTCCTTCATATTTTAGACCATATCATGTAGAGTATGCAGCTCCAAGAGAACCTTCATATGCGAGACAACCGTATGTTGAAAATGACCGTTTTGAGCGAAAAAATCGGTCTAGAGTTCAAGACAAGAAAAAAGGTTGTCAAGCAAGTGTATCGAGTTAAAAGGGATAGTCGCAAAGATAAAAGTTCAGATCTGAATATAGTTGATGAAAAGCCGACTGAAGTGTTGAAAACTTCGGCTATTGATAGCAAAGAAAAGCAAAAATCAGCTATTGATCCTTCAAGTGCCAAATCTGAACTAAATGAGTTGAGAGCACCAAAAATCAAGAAGAAAGCACTGATGTCCAAAACTGAAGCAAAGCCAAGTCATTCACTTGATTTATCTCATTGGCGGAAGAAGAAGTTACAAAAACTTGGTGCTCAAGAACTGAGAAAGATGGGCATGGCATGGGTTCCTAAAGTAAGCATTCAAACTCAAGATAAGGGTGATGTTCAAGCAAAAGGTGCAACAAAGTTAACGGAGAAGAAAAGGCATGAGAGAAGATTTTCAAAACTGAGGTTTGCACCAAATCATCAGAATTATTGGGATTTACATCATCCATTTGCTTTACAAATGCCATATATGCCTATATCTTGGAATTCGTCCTTAGATATGTTTGGTTATCCCTCATGTTCTTATTTTGATCCTTGGATGCTATATGGGTCTTTATATCATGGAGGGTTTTCACCAAATATCTATGCATATTAATTAAATAGGTATTGCTCTTGATCATTATAAAGCCAAAATATTTAGTTCCTAGAGATGGTTTTAGTTTCTACATTTATAAATCTCTCTATACTTTATTTCGGTTAAGCATACTATTATGGACGAATTCACTATGAGTGATATTTCATTATCGTCCTTGGCAACACATATGGCCGATAAATGTCTTTGACTATCGTCCTAAAGCAATAGTCTCCCGATGAGAGATTATTTATTGACTTTCGGGGGGCAAGATATCAGCAAAATCAAATATGCTGGTGTTAGCCATCGTCCCTGTATAAATTTGGATCAGATGAATGTTTCTTGGTACGCAAGCTTTACCAAGAAACAGGGGGGCATATGTTGACACCCAAAAGTGGCACAGCGACAGGCAACGGTCGGACCGGTCACCTTCAACGGTCAGACCGGTCAGGACAAACTTCTCCAAATTCAGGTTGGACTTCACCATTGGATAGCTCTCGTCGAGTAGATCAAGATTCATATATAGAACGTCCAATTTGGAGTTCGGATGAGTGAGATATAGCTTCGGGAAGTCCTGCACCCTGGGTTGACCGATCAGACCGGTTCCCTTGATAGGTCAGACCGGTGTGGTCTGTAGAATCCGAGTAGAAGTTGTATTTTGACACGAGATTTGTATAAGTTTCGACTCCACCAGGGGCAAGACCTACCCTCCCTATAAATATAAAGGGATTCGGCCGATTGAGGGTATCCCAATCGAATCAAACAAACATGCATCTACTTTTTATCTCCTAAACCCTAAATCCCTTTTCCAACCTCTCCATGCTGTTCGTCTACTGATCTCCGCGATCAAGATGGCGTCCTAAGCTTGCTGGTCAACCTAGGGCACGTCCGCCGACGTCCACGCCCTGACGGGGTCCCTCCCGGGCGAGAGCTTCGACGGCCTTTGCTAGTTTGCTCGTAAACTAGTCGTTCTTCGCTACGTAAGTGTGTTGGTTATCCCTTTGCTGGTTTGCTCATAAACCTTGCCGTCGTTCACCACGTAAGCGTGATAGTTATCCTCTCAAAACGATCGATCCGGTGAAACCCTAGGGCACCGGTCTGACTTTTGTCCCTGACCGGTCTGACCTTTGCCACTGACCGGTCTGACCTTTGTCTCTGATCGGTCTGACCGGTCAAGGCAGCATCCCTGCCGTTCGGTCCGTTTGCGACCCGTGCGATCTAGCGCTCTCGTGTGTTGACCGTATTTTGCGTCAACAGATAAGAGTAAGCTTGGGTTAGTTGGAGGAATGACAAAAGAAATTTGTTGATGTATACAAACTATTTTGATCCAGACAAGGCTTAAAGAAGTTAAATAGAAGCCGGAGAGTGTAGACCAGATTGAGTTTGATCGTAGACGACGTGCAAACCATATATGTGTATGGAGAACTGCATTGTACTATTTATTTGACACAATGATTCAGTCAGCAAAGGTTCCATGCTGATATTCAACTCCCCAAAGGTTCCTTGTGTCTTGAGAAAGTTTTAAATGCAAGCATGGGTTTCATGCCCAGGAGAAGATATTCCAGCAAATATCTATCGCATCGTATCCGGTACAGCTTCATCTTCATTCTGACCGCGCGCGGTTGCTGATCTGTGCAAGCCAGCAGCTCTCCGAATTTTCTGCGACAGCCCATCCGTTGTTTAATCTGATGATCACCTTATCTTATCCTGGAAAACTTGAAGCTAATTATAGCAAATTCAATGTTGCGTTCACACATACTAGCCATTTTCTCTGTCATGCATGTCTGGATGGCATCATAGAAAAGAGAGGAGGAGCGGCGCAATAGTACCGGCGTACCCACGAAATCTCGTCGCACATGCATGCATTTTCACCATTGCTTGACTTGATGTGTTAGAATCTCTCGTAATCTTGAACTGCATTGGTCATTGGAATAAGCCAGGAATTAAGTCTGTTCCACGCTCATGCATGCAGTGATCGATGCCAACATACAACTGGTCTTACAATTTTTTATAGAGGCCTTAATCTCAACCGAGCTCATAAGTTAGTTGGTGTATATTCATATGCAGGCATCATGTATGTGTGAACGCAAGGATCTTCCTTGCCCTTCACCCACAGGATGGAGATTAAGGCCTCTATAAAAAATCCGGCCCTTCACCCAAGCATATATTCACAACTTGCATGAACTACTAGCAGGTTATGTCAGTGTCAGGCATATATATGGGCTCTCTAGAAGATCGACCTGCTCGCACGCAGAAGTATTTAACGGAATTTCTTTGGTTGCTTATCAGTCTATAAATTTGAAAACGTGATGTTTCATTAGTTTTGCCCATTGCTGACTCGGACAAAGCATGAATTGAGCATAAACAACTGTCGAATTCGTGTTACGCTATTGTATCGTATCGTATCGCACGACGCGTAGTATGATGAGATGAGCAAGTACAATTAAGTACCAAATAGTGGTCCAACAAAGTTTTTTAGTTAGGTCTCCCGGAAGTGGAAAAGATTGGGAGATACACCAAGCACACATATAAACACACACACAGAAGACCTAGCAACTTGCACCCCCATCCTCTTCATTCAACAAGTGCCCAAGAACAACGGAGGTGGCGGGACGAGCGGTCAGCTCCCCGACCCCTCCAATGGCCAAGGTCAAGCCCTTGCCTGCAGCTGCTGCTTCGTCGTCGTCGTCGTCTACCTCGCCGCAGCAGCAGCAGGCAGTGTACACGGTGTGGATGAAGTCGCTTGTGTTCAACGGCAACGGCTGCACGGTGTACGGCGCCGACGGCCGCATCGCCTACCGCGTCGACAACTACGGCTGCCGCGGCGGCCGCGAGGTCTTCTTCATGGACCGCGCCGGTAACAACCTCATCAGGATCCAAAGGAAGGTACACATCTTCGAAAATCCTTACAATTATATTTTGTGGTCTTGTAGATGCCATAATATTCTCTGTTCTCCAAGAACTGTTGTTTCAGAGTTGCCTTCTCTCGCCATTGTTATGCACGCAGAGCTTCTGTGTGTTTAGGAGATGGGAAGCTTGCCGGTGCCTCGACGACGGAGAAGATGCGCAGCCATGGTTTACAGTGCACAAGACCTGGTGGAAGAACGCTGCCGCCGTGACGATGTACGGCCACGCGAGGAGGACGTACACCGTCGACGGGTGCTCGCGCAAGTCCGACTACAAGATCAGCGGCGCCGACGGCGCGGTCGTGGCGGCGATCGCGCGGAAGCAGACGGCGTCCGGGGTGGTTCTCGGAGAGGACGTTCTGACGCTGACGGTGGGACCGGAGGCGGATCATCTTCTCGTTCTGGGATTGGTAGTCGTGTGTGGCCTGATGAACCGCTGCTTGTGATGGGAACGGCGCGGTGGCCAATCAGGAAGGAAATTGTTCTTCTTTTCGCGAAGATTTTTTTTTTTATTAAGATGGTTTCAATTTTTAGGAGCATATTTACATACATGGTGACAAAATGTGTATATAGTTGGTGGCGCGAGTTTTGTTTCAGTTTGGAAATCTTTTTCCCATCAAAACCGAGGGCAGTGTTGTACCCTTTTTGGTGGATGATTATTTTCCCCTTTCTCCAGGGTATCAAGGTTGTACAATTGTAAGTTTTTTTTAAAAAAATTGTAGCATCATGAATCTAATTTTTTATCCTCGTTGCTTTTTTGTCATGGGCTTGATTTTGGTCGAATTTGTTTTACACAGCTCTACATAGCTACTATTCATTGTTGGCAAAGAGGAAAACAAATGCGCGTATGGTACATTGTTCTTCATAAAAGGACCGAACATAAAGCGTAAAACAATACTTAGAAGATTTGTACAGTTCATAAAATGGGATGTGCGCAATTTATTACATAAGTTAGTTCCTGGTGTCAATTTCACATATCCAAGCACCACGCGTTTGCAAATTTCGTTAAAGAAAGTACTAGCGTTATTATGTAAGCTTGGATCTTGATAAAGAAATGTAACGTTGACCAAGTTTATAAAAATGATGATTAAAAGGTGTGAAGGCGCAGGGCAATGATACATACAGAGAATTTTTATCATACATAAACTAAGATATATAGTTGTAGTTAATACTACTTCCTCCGTTCTAAATTGTAGATCGTTTTGGCATTTCAAGATTCATAGATTTTGCTTTGCACCTAGATATATACTTATGTCTAGATACACAGTAAAAGTTATGAATGTAGAAATGCCAAAACGACTTACAATTTGAAACGGGAGAAGTACTTAGATAACGGAAGGCACACGAGCAACGCTTTAATTTGGTTTGGTTCCCAAGAAATGAACGTCTCGCTGTCATATCCTATACTGCTACGCACACCGTCCACATCGGCGTATATACTGATCGGTTTATTGTTAGAGAGAATGAAATCGGAGTGCAACAGCGCAACGCCTTACCCGCAACACGAGCGGCACGCATATACGAGCTGGTCGATATGGTATTCAATGGCAGCCGATTAGATTATATTGCACGATGAAAAAGGCACACGCCATCAGCAGCAGCTAGCACACACCAAGCAGCACGTCTGATATATTACGCGACGAAAGGAATGAAATCGATCGATCCAATTCTAAAAGCGCTGTCGCAAATGATAGATGGCCCACTAATCGTCCGATGGATGTCGAAAAATTATCGGTCTTGCTGATTTGCCACGGTTGATACGAAAGAGCTTTATTAATTAGAGCACGAACCATAAAGTATGAAGTAATGTATTCAACTTCATTTCGATAATCATATCGAGTAATTTCCATAGGGAATGTTCGGCTTGTCTTCTTTGGCTCCTTCTGCAGCATTTTCCTCCCACAACAAATCTTTCGTGGTCGATACCTGCACAGTTTATTAAATTTGTTAGTATAATCGTTACCGCAATTAATGTTACTCAAGTTTTTATCTTACAGTACAAGTTAGTGAGTCAAATATATAGCTTAACTAAAGTTAATAAGTCAGGGTTTTGATGGGAGGAGGGGCACTTGCCCCCATGATAGATAGATGTACCCCTAGGATACACGATTAAGGGATGAATAACCAAAACTCTGTTGCTTATCATGCAATATATCCTTGTGCTAATACATAATGTTTTGATATAGTATAAGCTTTCATAACATTAGACAACTAACTTTCCATGTTGTTTACTACATGTCTCTCGGGAATACGCTTTTAGAATTTTTTTTAAAAAATATTAATTTGAAAGTTAAATACTTTAAATATTCATAAATAATAGTTGTTAATTATCATGAGAACTTGATTAAAATACTCATTTTTTTCCTTAAAAAACACATGCTATTTGTTTACATAAACTAGCCAATGAGATGGCCCCACCTTGACGTGGCATCTATGTCATCTATATTTTTTTCTTGGAGATATCATTTTTGCCGTGCACGAGTGTACTATCAAACAATATTTAAATGCTATGGTTGTATTTTTAAGGATGAATGGAGTACAATATACTGAGCGTAACTCAGCTGGTAAGACTTTTTATGGTGAAATTTACCCACCGAAGTTGATCCCTTGACTGAACACCGGTGCTTCAATTTTTATGAATTTATTTCATAATTTAACCTGTATTATTATTTTTATGGTAGGTGACGTGTCAATCTCTCGAAGATGCTTACAGGGTAGCCGGGTAGGTGTAACCGGGTCACCAAGGTTGATTGACTGAACACCGATCCTTCCATTTTTATGAATTTATTTTATAATTTAACTGACATGGTTTTTTTAATGATAGACAAGGTGTCCGTATCGATAGCAAACACAAGATATGATTTCGTTAAACTCAAAGATATGTCGAAAATCATTTGATAAATATACTTACAGTAGTAGAGTTGCGAACGTATATATGTGTATTTATATGGTTGAATGTACGATGCGTTTATATGAAGATCTCTTTATTAATAAAAATATATACTAGTATATACCGAGCGTCTTGTCTTGAATCTTGATTTTTGATTTTTGTTTTTTTTTTGGTTGCCGTAGCAGTCGAAGGAAAAACGTAACTAGCCGCCAGCGAGTGCGACGGGTAGCAAAAAGCCGAGTTGTGAGTTGTGACCCCTCGTTCCACGTTCGGACTCCCATCCAGCACCAGCAGGGTCGTTCTCGAAGAAAACTTTGTGCCTGTCTCTGTCTGCTGCCCCCAAACACCGAGCTTCCGAAGCCCACCTCACCCAGTTTGCGGGCGCAGCACTTTTCCCATCTGTCCCCCCGCTCCTCCTCCTCTGCTCCACACCGACCACCACCGCCGACCGCCATGCCGCTGCCGGCGATGACCCACTCCTCCGCCTTCCTCCTCCCCGCCTCGACTCCCCCGCTCAACGACGCCGCCACCACGACCTACGCGGTCGTCGTCCTCAACCAGCGCCTCTCCCTCCCTTCCTCCCTCCTCCCCCGCCTCGCTTTTGCCATTGCTAGCTGGCTTCCGGTCCGCCTGGTCGGTTCTCGCCGTGCCTGACTCGTGCGCTGTTGTTTTTGCTCGAGGGCAGCGCGCCTGCGCGTGTGCGCGGACGGGGGCGCCAACCGCGTCTTCGACGGCATGCCGGAGCTGCTGCCGGGCGATGACCCCGCCGAGGTTCGCTCCAGGTGAGGGGAACCCCCCAACTTTGCCTGCTCTTTCGTTTGCTCATCCCCGTACGTCGTATCTCGTGAGTCGTGATTGTGTGCTTGGCTAAATGGCTAAATGTAAATGGTCATCATGTGCTCGATGGAATGCGCCAGAGAGAACGATGATGAGTTTTGCTCTGCTCGTCTGCTTGTGCGCGCATGAGCCGCGAGAGCGACGTAGCTGTTCGCATGGCGCCAAGGAGTGCCTTGCCGAATCCGGTTTCTAGTTGCGTTGATTCCAAAATATGTTCATTGCGTGTGCATCACAGCAATGTCAGTGCACCACTTTTTGGAGTACATGGCTGGTATCATTTTCACTTTTGATAAAATTGACCCCTTACCATTCTGCTTTAGTTGCTATATGTTGCCATGGAATACTGTTGGGGGCTGTTTGTTTGGGGTGTCTTTTCTTCGATAGGAGCAAGCAACTGCTTTAAGCTAACGAGTTGCTCTTTCAGTTCTATGAAATCACTAATGATGTTAAATTATGCTTGTTTTCTCATACTAGCGTATGCGTCTCGGAGTGTTTGTAGGCACTCGTTGGGCTTTGGTAGTTTGCCATAAGTTTGGGAGGCTTCTATGCATTTCTTCTCAGATTCGATAATTGTTAAATTCAATCATGGTGAATCAGCTGAATATATTGCTTATGTGGGAATATTCCATCAGGCAAAGGAGCATGGTTGGTTGGTTTGTCATGCCTGATACTAGTTGCAAGAGATTTAAGACAGTTTGGTTTGTTGGTTGTTGGGAAGGATTCAGGACCATTTAATGTAATCTTATCTTCCTGCAGGTACAAGCCTGATGTAATTAAAGGGGATATGGACTCAATAAGGCCAGAAGTGAAGGAATATTATTCCAATTCGGTAACTACTTTAATTCTATATTTAGCTTTCCTGGCTGAAAATGACATGCTTATGTTTGGTAGCTGAACCATATAATCGTGCTTTATTCAACAACTGTCTAGGACAGTTTCCAGTGCGCTAAGTATAAACATATCATTACTTTTGCCTTTGGCTCCACGTGAATATGTTTGAAATTCTCCTTTGTCTGGTTTTTGTTGGCAAGCTCAAACTGTATTATCAAACCACTCTGCTCCCCCTGATTCCAGCCGCAAGTTGTTTTGGAACCTCTATTGGTCAATTAATAACGACCATCAATATATCAACAACTATGTAGATTCAGAACATAAATTTGATTAGTAGATTCATTGGAACTACCTTTACAACATATAATTGTTTTTATTTCAGATTACAAATGTTCATAGAAATCACTAATCAAAGTTTCACATTTGGAACCAGTGTTAATGCCCTAAAGACTTGCACTTGTAATCAGACAGAGGTAGTTTTAGTAATCACTAGGCATATGGACTGTCCAAACTTCCCAGTCAGGAACGAGCAATGCCTTGTTTTATTGTATATTCTTGTTCAGAGATTTTTTAATGAAGAGAAAAGAGCATTTAAGAAGTGCAAATGTAATAATACTTGTGGACCGTCTAAACTTTGAATTCCGCACTTCAATTTTCCTTCTGGACAAGTTTTGGAATATCCTCAGGAAGCTCATGGGCTAAAGAAATTAGGCACTTCAATATCCCCTGACCCCTCTATGTTAGCCTTTTGAGAAAATTCATAGAGGCCATTGGTAAATTGAGGAAGTGCTTGTTTTCTGATCCTCTCTTCTGTACCATTTCCAGTGTTACCTTTAAATTGCAGCCTCCCGATTCCTACAACCTTGACACTTGAAGCTTTTTTGTTGACTACGACAGGAACTTTTCATGACTTAGCAACTGATACCTTTTTTTTTTGTTTGATTGCAGGGCACAAACATAGTTGATGAATCACATGATCAGGACACAACTGACTTGCACAAATGTGTATCATTTATCACAAGAGATCTCCCTGTCTCAGACAAGTCTAACGTACTCAACTAAATCGATCATAATCATCCATTACAACTATGTAACATCAGCTTAACAGATTTTCCGGTGATTGCAGCTGTGTATTCTTGTTCTTGGTGCACTCGGAGGAAGGTTCGATCATGAGATGGGGAACATCAATGTATTATACCGCTTCTCAAACACCAAGATTGTCCTCCTGTCAGATGACTGCTCAATCTTTCTGCTCCCCAAGACGTATACCCATGAGATCCATATTGAGAAATCGGTCGAAGGTCCTCACTGTGGTTTGATTCCCATCGGCGGACCATCGACTAGCACCACAACCACCGGGCTTCGGTGGAATTTGGGTAAAAACATCACACACCTGGTTATCCTCTTTCTTGCATGGTTATATGCCAACATCTAATAGTTATGCTTCACTTTCCTCTTCAGATAACACCAGTATGAGCTATGGTGGATTGGTAAGCACATCTAACATCGTGGATGACGATAAAGTAACTGTGACTTCAGATTCTGATCTGATTTGGACGATATCTCTTCGGCATTGAGCTGAATTTGTCATAATTTAGTGTGGTTCCATCCCCAGATTTTGTCGCCTGTGTTACATGGATTGAGGTCATACTCTGTAACGTGGTGTGCTGTCTTCCGCTGCGTTTTGCAGCAGGATAGATGTCAATATGTGTGTGAAGTTCCTGTTCATAATTGACGGTTCCACTTTATGAAGGTCTCTACTAAATGCCCCCTAATCAATTAAACTGCTTGGGCATCTGATCATCGATAGTTCGAAGTTCATGGTTGAAACATCTTTGTATTTTCTTAAGATGATCTTATTGGCAGTTTTAGATGCATTCGTTGTTTGTTTTTTCATGAAATTTTGTATCCAATTTTTTATCTGGCAACAACTATTTACCTAATTCTAGATAGTGGCAAGAGATTGTGACCGTTTGTAAATCTTAAACCTGGCACTCTGAAAACTGAGCATGGTAGTAAAAGCATCCATACATCATTCTAATTTTCAAAACCTTGAAAACCTAACCAAGCATGTAAGCCAAACGATCAAAACCTGACCAAGCATATAAGGCCAAACGATCATTCTGAATTGCAGCCTTTGCAGGGAATTTAGGTTGATAAAGGGGAGCACTCGGAACTCACAGGCATGACCAACAGGTGTGTTCGGTATTCACTCCAAGAACACACGAATCCCCAGTACATAAATTGCAGGGAATTCCTGAGCATACGGAGTGCACGAATACTATGGCGTACTGTAGGTAAGAGAAACAAACTCACGGACATTCTCAAAAAAACTCACGGACGCAGCGGCGGCAGAGATCGCAAGACCCTCGTCGTCTCTCTCGGCATACCTGTCAACGCCGACGGTCGGCGGCCGACCTGGCCCCAACGTTTCCTTCATCCTCATCTCGTACTGGGTGCTGCTTCGATCTATCGCTATTAAACATGCATGTTCGACAAAATGCTCACCCCTTTTCAGCATTCTTTTGAAGCAAAGCCAAAAAAAATGGCCGTAATGAGATAGCAAGTACTCCCACTTAACCAAGTGCTACAGGTTTACTTTACTCCGTGCTCATAGTCATGAATGCAGGGATCCTTTTTTTCCCTTACAAAAGGTATTAGCTTTGCTGGAATTAAGGAATTTCTAGAATTGTCCTTATCTACAAATGGATTCCAAGTTTAATTCTTAGTACTAATTCTTACTACTTCAAGATGGGTAAAGCTTAGTTGTACAAATGACCCTTGGGGCTACATCTTGTCTCACGAATGGATGTGCTTAACTTCTTATTGTACAGGTTGTTTCAGCACCTCATATAACTCGGAGCACAACAATTTGTCCATTTACTTTAAAAGGATAGAAACTTTAACTTGTGTAAAGAGAAAAATATGATAGTGTTAGACTTTTTTTGAAATTTTGTGAATTTGATACAAGAATGTGACACCAAACTCTAGCACGGGGAAGGAGAGGTGATGGCGGAAATGAAACAATCCCTTCATCTGTCCATCACCACGTTTCTAGAATTTGGATAAAAATTACAACTTCACTTCACTGAAGTCTATCAGTAGTTGTATTGTTTGAAAGACAGCATAACACTATTTGACATGAATGGGTTGGTTTCAAACAATTGAGTATACACCAGAATACCAGATATTGGTAAAAACAGTTCTTTACACATAGACAATTATATGTTATAGGATCTTGAGCAACGGAAAAACGTTTCAAGATATTGGTGGGATAAAAAAAGTTTCCATCTCTAGGTATATCAATCAATGTAACATCAAGAGATGATTGCTAATTAATTTCTCTATTAATTGTTAGAGTTCATATGTGTACAAGTTTAATCTCCCAATAAGTTATACAATTTATAATCTATGTAATTATTGTATACGGTTTCTGTTATTTCTACATTTGATCCATCATAACTTGTTGCACAAGAAGGGAATAGAGTGAAATAGCGATTGATTTGATGCATATCGCATTTCCATCATATACAAACGAGATATATAAATTTTTTTGTCAATAACTACTAAGCAACAACTGTCGAGATTCTGTGATAGAAATAAAAAGTATGCAGCTTAATTTGATTTTTTTTTGAGGGGGATGCAGCTTAATTTGATGAGGTTGTGTATACCCAAGGCCCGGTGGCTCTTCTCGCCTCCCCCCTCCCCACCTCTTCTCTCTCGCCTCGACCCAGAGGCGGCCCAAGTCCAGCACCAACCCATTCCCACCCTGAGACCTCTCTGCTCTCCTCGTTCCTCTTTCCCTTTGAACCCTAGATTGCTGCGGCGGGCGGGGGTGCGGGCGGCGGCGGAAGGCGGATTGCGGTGCGGGCGGCAGCCACCGTTGCGGCCAGCCGGCCACTGGCAAGGAGCAGGACTGCAGGAGCAGCCTGCAGGCCAACTGGCCAAGTCCCCAAGTGGCCAACTGCATTGAGCCAAGGTCAAAGGTGAGCACATTTGTCATTTGATAAACCAGCTACTGATGATTAGAGCCATGGAGGAACATATACTAATGATTAGAGTTATTTTGTAATTTTTTATATACTTTAATATTCCTTCGTTTGATACGGCAGTCGGCGTTTCCCCGTTGGTTTTCTTGCAGTCGACTTGTAGTTCCTTTCCCAGTAATCCTCCTTCCACTCCGAGTCCTGGTCGCAACAGAGAGATTGAGTTGAGTTCCAAAACAAAAACAGAGAGGGAGATGATGCATATATGATTTATATAGATCCGTGGACAGAGCAAACGTCTATCGTCTGTCCTTACGGGCTACTGGCGCTGCAGCGGCGGCTCTCATGGCGCAGGGCGACCATCACCGGAAAATCCTTGCCCCGAGTAAGCCTAGTTCTCCCCCTCTGTTGCTTCATGCAATACGTGATTAGTCGATGGCCATGACCATGCTTGTTGGGTTGCAGATGGATCCGTTGCTTCAGCGAATAAAAGAAAAGGTTCACCCTGTCAGCAAGATGGGGATCCTTATTTTCTAAAAGAAAACGGTGATGGTGATTCTCAAGCTGGCGAAACCACAATGGGATGCTCACTCCCGCACCTTCCAGAGGTATGTGCAACACAATTTTGATGATGGGTGGATTATCTTGCAGGCATGATATGCGGTTGTTAACTCAAATTCTTTGGACTATGTGAGCTAAATAGTATCTGTAAACAGAGAACAGGGTAGAATGCTACTCCATGTAGTTCCACTGTTTTTCTCTCTGGTTTAAGTACCAATTTAGTTTGACAATCCCAGTGTTAACATTCGGTTCCCATGCTTGCCCATGCAGGATATCTGGCATCATGTCCATTCTCTAATGCCACTGCGTGATGCTGCTCGTGCTGCTTGCCTGTCGCATGCCTTTCTACGATCCTGGAGGTGTTATCCCAACCTCACCTTCAATGAGGATGCACTTCATCCTGAAGGATGTAGGTATAGTGGTGATTTCACAGACGCAGTTGACTGTATTATGAGAAATCACTCAGGCATTGGTGTGAAGATATTGGAGCTCCGACCATTTTGTATCGCTTATCACAATCTTAAAAGGTGGCTTCGGGTTGCTGTTAAACCAGGGATTGAAGAACTCAACCTTACGATCTGGCATCCATTAAAAGAGAACTACAAGTTTCCCAGGTCGCTTTTATCGGATGGGGTTAGGAACTCACTTCGGTGTCTTAAACTTGGTCGTTGTACCTTCCAACCCACAGCTGAACTCGGCCCCTTTCTAAACCTAACAAGTCTGCATCTTACACATGTGCGCATTACGGAGGATGAGTTACAGGGTCTTCTTTCGAATTCTCTTGCTTTAGAGAAGTTGGTACTGATTGGGTGCAAGGGAATAATTTGTCTGAGGATACCTTGTGAGCTTCAGCACTTCAGCTGCCTGAGGACTTCTGGATGCATGTTCCTGAAATTGATAGAGTGCAAAGCTCCAAATCTCTCCACTTTAGTCTTTTACGGAAAACCAAAACTATTGCTTGGAGAAGCTTTGCAAATGAAGACATTATGCATGTCACGTTCAGATGTTATCTGTTATGCTCGTACTGAGCTGCCATCCATTATGCCAAATCTTGATACTCTTTACTTATATTCCAGTGACGAGGTAATCTAAAACTTTTTTGTGGTAGATGATTAGCAGTATGTGCACATCTGACATCTGAGTAGTCATAGCTTGTGAATAATAATTTTAATATGACATGTCGCGTATTTGTTTATGCAGGTGGTCAATACACCAATGCTGCCTACCAGATTCCTCTGCCTCAAGCACCTGACCATTTATCTGATGTCAGGACCCTCGTCTGATGACTATTTTTCTCTGGTTTCTTTCCTTGAAGCGTCTCCTTCATTGGAGACTTTGAGCTTGGATGTAAGATGTTTTTCGTTATATCCTGCAAAGATGACTAATCGATCTATTGGCTCAATTAATTATGTTTTTTTTCTCTTTATAGGTGTTGAAGAAACCCATGGATAATGAAACAGTTTTTGGACATTCCCCACATTTGAGGCAGATGACTGAAGATCAGCATTGCCACCTCAAGAATGTGAAGATCACAGGGTTCAGCTCTGCAAAAGGCTTGGTTGAGCTAACCTGTTATATCCTCAAGAACGCAGTGTCACTGGAGTTTCTTACATTGGACACCAATTGTGGTTCTACTAGCAGGTGTTCTGACAACGGAATTGGACGGTGCCCCTCCAAGGGCAACGGTCTAAGGGAAGCTCATAGAGTGCTTGGGACTATTAGAACATACATTGAGAATAAAGTTCCTGAAAGAGTTAAGTTTACTGTTGTGGAGCCTTGTAACCGATGCCATAAGTAGTCATAATCACTTGCATCATGTATGATATTCCTAATTTAATTTAATGTACCATGATGTGTTTCTTGATCAAGCTATTGCAGTTGAGCAAATGTGGAACCTTTTTAGTTTTAATTTGAGATGATTGTGCTTGTGCCAAACAATTGGCTGTCAGTGAGGTCTCATTCTCATCGATCTAGGTGGGTTGCGAGCCTGCTGATTCGATCGAATCTGCAGAGCCTGCTGGGGGTTTCAGTTCGTCTTGCAGGCACCACAGCTACCAGAACCTGATCGATCGGTTTTTCCGAGGGTGCCGGCCCGGGCAGGGATGTTCTGACCCATCTCCACCATCAGGCAAGAAGCAACAGAGGGTCGGTCGGAGGCGAGTTGGAGCCCAAGTTGGTACGGTGGCCAACTCTGCAGAACTCAGCTTAGGATTCTCTGGCTCTGCCTAGTTGACCATGGCGGCTTGCTCATCTTTCAATTCGAACCAGCAACCCAAGGGCTCTCAACTTCACTGATTCTTCTTTGCGGTCACTGATCGTCAGCTGAATTCTGGTTCCTCTGGTTGAATGATATCATCACTTATTGTTACGACCGTTGTTGTGTTTTCTTGTTTTAATAAAAAAATCTATCAAACATTTGAAGAAATCTGACTCCTTAATGGTTTGTTTGTTGTATTTGGTGGCACCAAATTTGTGTTTGTTTGGTTAATATTGTGCTTGTACTTCACATTGGAAGAAACCAGACATTCTTTGTTTATCTTGTTTGTGTGCTTGTTTATCTGAAAATGCTAAAAATCAAATGAATGCTCCTAGACAAGGGGAGGCATCCCCTTTTCGTTCCAACATAAGATTCCTTGTCAGTTACCACCAGCTTCAGATAAGAGAATTGATTGGAGGAACTGCAGCTTTCTTGCATCTTGTTATCTTGAAAAAGTATAGCTACTCCTTTCTAAATTCTTTATCTGAAGATCATCACATGACGAATTGCAAATGCAATAGTGCAGCCATACAACAAAGTGAAAGCTCCAAAGATAAGCATAAAATGGAA
>CM014271.1:2021537-2034641 GCA_004135705.1 Alloteropsis semialata | reverse complement strand
TTCTCCTTATAGCCTCATTCATGGATATGACTGGATAGAACCTAGCATCAATGATGGAGTGATTGAAACTCTCACAGATATTGTTATCAACAGAGTCACAGTTTGACCCAAGCTTGAAGAAAGCTCTACACCAGTGTTCAGGTGCAGTTTTCATCATGTCCTCAGCTCCTTCAGGAGTATCCTGAGCTAAAAGAGCTCTGTTGTAGTTAAAAAGTGTCCTGCATGGTGATTTGGCTACCCTCCACCATTTCTTTTGCAGCTCCTTGTCAGTATACTTTTTCCTCCAGTTTGCATAAATATGCCTTGCACACATTCTATGCTCAGCATTGGGAAGCAGATCACATACAGCATTCAACAATCCCTGAACAAGTAATTAAATTAGCATAAGTAATGAACAAGTAATTAAATTAGCATAAGTAATGAACAAGTAACTTAATTAACACAAGTACTGAAATGAACATAAGCATATCAGTACCTTTTGTTGGTCAGATATGATTACCCAACCTTCACCTCCAATATTGATGTTCAGGTCCTTCTGCAATAATCCAATAAACCAGTACCATGAATCATTTGTTTCCTTCTCCACAGCAGCCCAGGCAATAGGATACATTTGATTGTTTGCATCCCTTCCAATGGCACATAACAATTCACCATTAGTTGCTCCTTTGAACCAACATCCATCTAATCCAATGACTTTTCTACAGCCAGCAAGAAATCCTTTTTTACATGCATCAAAGCACACATAAAACCTCTCATATACTTTTTGCTCCTCTATCTCTGGATTTAGACATACCACCACAGTGCTTCCAGGGTTACTCCTAAGCAGCTCCATTTGGTAGTCATACACCTTTGAGTATTCCCCTTTCATAGAATCAAGTGCTGCCTTCAGTACTAAGGCCTTGGCTCTCTTGCATTTTGCTATAGACACATCAGCAAGCATATCCTTCAACACTGCCTTCTTAATCAACTCTACTTTCCATGTGGGGTTGTCTTTGATTTCATTAAAGTAGCGCTTCGCAATCCTTGGAGATGTAACTAACTTGTTATCCCTCCTAGGTGGGCAGCAATGGTCATCTACAAATGTGACAACTTTAAACCATTCAGACCTACTTGTCTTGGATCCATATATCAACCAGTTGCAGCCAGGCCAAGAGCAAGTGGCCCTGACCCTGTTCTTCTCATCCTTTGGGAATAGAATGTGTCTATGTGTACTCAGCCCATACTTCACCAGAGCCTTCTTGAACTGCCTGCTGCTTCTGAAACACATACCAAGACTGAAGACTGGAACTGCAGCTTTACTGTCATACCTGTTAGACATGCTCTTCCACCTCTCAGATTCACCATCACTGTTCTCTCCATATGAGTACTCATCACTAGAGTCATTGTAAGCTTCTGCTTCATCATCTATGTTGCAACCTTCAGCAAACAGAGCTTCTGGAGTGTTATTCTTGAGGTGGCTACCATGAACTCCAAGCTTCCTTGCCTTCATCTTACTTTTAACTTCCTTAGCGAATTTTCTCATCTCCTCAGCTTCTTCATCTTCTCCAGAGCTGTCCTCTTCTATAGGCTGATAATAATCTTCATCAGAAGAGTCAGAGCCTTGGCCTTCTCCACCAGAATTGTCACTACTTTTGGCTTCTGCATTTTCATCATAATTGTCTGCAACTTTGCCTTCTACATCTCCATCAGAAGAGTCAGAGTTTGCTTGTTCCTCATCAACTGGTGCTGCTGTACCACTAACAGCCTGTGATGATTTGGAAGGAGATCTATAAAATTCTCTGAAAGATTTCAAGTCCTTCTCTTTCCTCTCTGCTGACTGAAACTCATGCAATACTGCTCCTGTAGTATCCACAGCAACACCTTCAACATATATTTCAGCTACTCCACAATCAGTTATATGATCAGCCATCAGCAAACATGATCTATCATCAACCAGCAACACCAATCCATCATTTATCTCCTTCCCAGGCATCAGCCAATGCATACGCATAACATCATTTGCTACTATATGATCAGCTAAGTGCCCCTTTATCTCTGGCAAGGAAATCTTGTCCAATTCAACAAAAGACATCCCACTTTTGCCTCCAATATATGTCAACTTCCCATTGCTAGTGACAAAAGCCCCACCAAAATGGAATCTAATCGCCAGGGAATCCAGATTTTCCATCCTAAAATTCAAACACACAGTACTCAGTTCTACAGAACCTAAATCACAAAAAAATAAATTATCCTGAACAACAAGCAGTGCAAATCGATCAAAAAAACATTCTTTGCCAACTACTACCTCGATTTACCATTAACCACTAGAGGATTCACCATCAGATACAAAACCCCAACCCAAATCCCCAATACCCCCACACGGCCTAGGTCAAAACGCAATCTACATTGGGGGAAAGAACAGGGCCGTACAGAAGTTGGGACTCACCTCGTCGTCCTGCTGTAGTCCGGTCAGCCAATCTCGATCCCGATCATGGAGTCGCCATCCGCTTCGCCGGGGAGGAACAGCAGCGCGGCGTCGGAGCGACCGAGACTGGAGTGGAGACGAATCGCCACGAAGCCGACCTAACGAGCGGGCCTGAGCGCCACGTTGTCCCATTTGCCACCGTGGACGGCCACATAAGCAAAACCGGGCACCAAAACCGCCTCGGGGGGCTAAATGTCTGGTTTAGCAAAGTTTAATGTGTAAGAAATCCGGTTTAGTAGCTGGGGGGTGATGTATACCACACTTCATAGTTGAGGAGGTTATATATACTTTTTCCCAGCAGAGGTGGTCACCTCGGCGGAGTCGGAGGCAGCAGAAGAAGCAGAGGTGGTCTCATCAGCGGAGTCGGAGGCAGCAGACGAGGTGGACTCGTCGGCGGAGTCGGAGGCAGCAGAAGAAGCAGAGGTGGACTCGTCGGCGGAGTCATCGGCGTCAGACGAGTCATCGGTGGAGTCGGACTCGTGGATGGACAGGTCGCGGGATCTGAAGACATCGAGATCCCGAACCAGCTGCTCGGTAGCCTTCCTCATCTCCGGAGGCGGGAGGGGGCGCGTGCAGTTCGCAATGAGTTTGTCGCAGATGTCGGTGGCGTGCGTGACGAACTCGCCGCCGACGCCTCCGACCTTCTCCCTGACACCGCGGACGTAGTCGAGTAGAAATTGAAGCGCCGGCTGGCTGGTGGGGTTGTTGCGGAGGAAGGGGAGGAGGCCGAGGCCGATGAGCTCGAACGAGGCGTCGACCTTCGCCAGGGCAGTGAGGCGGCGGATGTTGCGAACGATCCAGTCGCTGGCGCCGCCCTCAAAATACACCACTTCGAGCAGGGCGGAGGAGTGGGAGGTGGGGAGGGCGTCGATGTTCACTAGGCGCTCGACGGGAGGGCTGTCGATCACCTCCTCCCTGAAGCTCGCGAGGCGGCGGAAGTAGTTCACGGGGATGGGGTCGAGGCCCATCATCCCCGGCAACATGCCGCCGTGGTCGTTGCTGTCCGGATTGGACTGGGCGATGGTGACCCTCTCGCAGCGGAACTCCTTCAGGCGGCGGAGCAGCTCGGCGGCGGAGAGTCGCTCGGGGTGTCGGCGGGTGTTGTCGGCGTACGCGATCATCTCCTGGCAGATGCGCGTGGCGCGGTGCTCGAAGTCGCCGCCGACGGCGGGGGCGGCGGAGGACTGAATGTAGCCCGCGTACCGGGACAGCAGCTTGAGGGTCGGCGAGGTGGGGTCGGCGACGAGCACCGGGAGCACGTCGACGACGACGGCGCGGAAGAGGCGGTCGGTGGAGGCGAGCGCCTCGAGGCGGACGCCGTTCGCGATGTTCCAGAGGTCGCGGTCCTGCAAGTCGAGGAACTCGAGGAGGGCGGCGGAGTTGGGAGACTTGGACGGAGGAGACGACCACCACGCGGCGGGCGGTGGGCGCGTCCATGAACGCCTGGAGAGCCGCGCCAAGGGAGTCGACGGTGAGGCCGGCCGGGGCCGCCATGGGAGACCGCGAGCTCTGGGGTGGCCGGTGGAGATTCTGGTGCTCGGGGAGGACGGGGCGGAGAGGTGGGGGATTTCGATTTTGAATTTGGAATTGGGGTACTTATTTGGGGAGGGGAGGGGACGGGATGGGAGGCTCGCTCGCTGGTTCCGTGCAAAGGACGGAACACGAGACGTGCGCATCGGTGCGGAGCACGGGGGTACACGGTTGGATCGGCGGCTGGATCGAGCACACTCGGCCGATGGCGTCGTGCTCGTGGCGACGCACGTGCCATTGCGGCGGCCAACGCCAACTCGCTGCCTGACCGGTCGGTCGGTCTCGCTGCCGGCCGGACACGCCCCCTAGCCGCATCTGCCCCGCCTCATCCGATCCCGGCCGTTGGATATTCATTCGTTTCGACGGCGTCGGGCGTGTGCTGGTATGGCCGGGAGGTAGGCAGCTAGGCACGGACCACGGACGGTCTGCCGCGACGCGACGCACATCATTGTGAGCGATCGATCGAGGCGGTACACGGTTCGATTGGCGGCACGATCGAGGACGCGCCGATGCCGTCGTGTGTGCTCGTGGGCCGTGGCCCGTCCATCGGTGTTCATCGGTCGGTTCACGGTGTCATTGAACCGACCACGGTTCGACCAAACCGACCGACCGACCGACCAGGTCAGTGCAGGAGAATCTGACAGGCGCAGAGGATGTCTGCGGGTGGTTTCGACGGCGCGGTGCAGTGCCTTGGCGTCCCGTCTTCCTTGGTGTCGTGATGGTTTCGACGTACTGTACGGCTGCTCGACGCCCCCCGGCGCCGGCCGCCGTGGTCACCGTGGGGCTCGGCACGCCGGCGATCACCCAGACCATGCACATCGACACCTGCAGCGACGTCTCGTGGGTGCTGTGCCGCCCGTGCCCCGTCCCGGAGCCATGCCACCGCCAGAAGAACTCCGTGTTCGACCCGGCCGTGCAGATCGACCACGCCGGGCTCATGGCCCTAGCCGGAGGCTCGCCGTCGCTCGCGACGCAGACGGCGGCGGCTCTTACTGCCTCCCGGCGGCGACCCACTCCGGCTTCTTGACCCTCGATCGGCGTGCCGCGCGTCGCGTCGTCGAGGTTCACGGTGACGCCGATGCGCAGGGTCGGAGGAGGATGGCCCCAAACAAAACCAAGTGCCGTCAAGTCATGCCTCTGCACTCGGGGAGGCTCGCCGGTATGCCTCTGCACTCGGGGAGGCTCGCCGGTATGGATTGGGCCGCGTGAAGCTGTTGACGCCGAGGTCGACGTTCTTTGACTTGAGCGCGCCAAAGTCTAGGCCGATCGATGTCGCCGGCCCGCGAACGTGTTGTTCCGGAGTTGAGCACGTACGCGGAGCTAGCCGTTTCGGGGCGAGAGCTCCCTGGAGGCTCGTGAGCGCGTCCAACAGTACACGTCCTGGAGAACTGCAGCGACGCGACGGCGAAGACGTACGTCGCCGGAGCACGTACGCGCACCGCCGCCGGGGACACGTCGTACTCTGTCAGGTTGGTTGCCGGAGCCGGGGAGCACGCACCGGGTGGCTGCCGTTGAACGAACACGTTGCCCCAGACGACGTTGAACATGCGCACCGACCGACCGCCGGGAGCTCGATCACCGACACCGGCCACCCCGGCCGGCGAACGCGTTGGCGCTGACGTAGGTACGACGAGCACCTCGAGGCTCCGGAGCGCGTTGCTGGGGAGGGAGGTTCACAGTTCAGCACCCGGATGAGAGAGTCAGGTTCCCGCCCGACGGCGGCGGCGCTCCCCCGTGGCGCCTCATATATAGGAATGGCAACGGGTCGGATTCGGATCGGGTGGACTGTCTGGGTACCCAAAACCGAAACCCGAACTTAAAATCCGAAACCGCCCCGAAAACCGATTCGGGTGAAAATTCATCCCCGAAACCAAAACCCGCGGATGTCCGAAATCCGTTTGGATATCCGAAATCCACTTTGCATGCCAACATATTAAGATCAATAAGGACTTTTTATAAACATATGCATGATATATATACATATTCACATGTACAAACAAGAGACATCAAATAGTAAATAATTTCAAAGTCAATTTAGAATAGTATATAAGTAAAATTTATTATTAATATATTATAAAACATGAGTTTTAATTCCTAATTATTTATTTCGGTTATCCATTGGATATCCACGGGTGGAAAACCAAACCTGATAGGTTTCGGAGCTCCGAACCCGAAAACCGTGGGTGAAAAATCGAAACCAAAATCAAACCCGCTAGACCCGAAACCCGCGGATATCCGACCCGAAACCGCTTCGTTGCTATCCTTACTCATATATCGCCGGGGGCAGTGGCAGCACGCATCGTCCGACGCGTTGGCGATCGACGATCATATCATTGTACTCACATCTTGGGATCATGATCTAAAAAGCTCTGTTTGCTCCTGTTCTTCAACCTAGCTTGCTTCCTCATCTTGTTCCCTTGCAAGGAGAAGTAGAGAGAGAGAGAGCAGGTAACTGATTTTATAAAGTAGGGGTCATGACTTTTCCTAATCCCCAGAAAAAATTTAGTATACTTGTTGAGCGCTTGCTTTGGTCTGGGTTGGCTCGTTTTGTTAGATGCATTTGGACACTGCAGCTAACAAATGCAAACAAAGCCTGTTCGCTTGGCTTATCAGCCACCAGCCAGCAGTACTTCAGTCTCACAACAAATCAGCACCAGCCACCAGCCACCAGCCAGCCAGCAGTACTTCAGTCTCACAACAAATCAGCACCAGCCACCAGCCACCAGCCAACCGAACGGGAAGACTGCTCATCTTTCCTGGTATCTCTTTTAACACGTGGATGCGACGGCGACTTTGGGGCCTGCTCGACGCCACGTTCGAGAACCTTACCCTGTGCGGCGGCGCCGCCGAGAATGAACCTCGGGTCCCGTCCCCTGGTGGCCCTGCTACACTTGGCTCGCTGCTTGCATCCTCGCCCAACGCCCATCGAAGAAGAGCGTACAACACAAAAAAAAAGGTCTTCAGGTTCGCTGCTATACTGATGATCCAACGCTCCCTGATCGGCCTCGAGAACAATGCGGCGGAAGCAGATTCCGGCGACCTTCAGGTTCTGCACGGAGAGAGAGAGAGAAAAAAAAAGGCACGACAACACAAAGATCATCAGTATATGCTAGCTAATCATTAGTTTGAGCAGATCAGCGTGAAATACTAAGCAGAATTAACTAGTAACGTACGTTCAGATCTGAATCCCTGCTGATGTTGAGGTCGGAGAACCCGTGCTCATCCAGCGCCACGAGGATTTTGGTGACGAGGTCGATGCCTCTCCAGGCACTCTTCCGGATCTGGGCCACCAAACCATCCGCGAAGCAGGCCACCTCGTACTTGTAAGCGTCGCGGCAGATGTAGTCGTCGCCGCCGCCGAGCTCGAATGACGCCCAGTTCTGGAGGACTGCGTTCTTCTTACGAGCCAACTGCAAGCACATTTTATCCACACAAACAAGACGCATCTATCAATTTAACTAAAACCGGACAGCATACACATCAGAACGCAACGAGGAGGACCTCTCCCAAGAAAGGAAAAAGAACGCAACACACGAGGAACTCGAACCAAAACAAGAGAGCAAGATTCAGAGAGAAATAATCAACACACGACGGAGCCTAGCGTGCCACTGCTCAGAATCTATTCCACACCGAAGCAATTAGTACCAACACACACGCGTCGTGATGGAAATCCCCAAGCAGCAGTCACAAACAGAACAGGATAGGCAAGCAACCAAAGTATGAAATAGGATCAAAGCAAACACAGGGGGGCAAAAACTGCAGGTTCATATATATTCCACACCCCTCCGCGGCTCCGCCTTCTTCCCCATCAGAACTAGATCAGAGATCACAATACATAGACATGTACTGGCGAGAGCAGCAAGATGACAACACTAGTACAAACAAGAAGATCCCGCTGCTCCTGTTTGTCACCCCGTCAGTTCCCCGAGAACGTAACGTACCTCGTCGTTGGCGGTGTTCCCTGCCCCCGAGGCCGCGCCCGCGGCCACCTCGCGCCTGGCGCCGCGGCGGCCCGAGCGTGCGGCCACCGACGCCGGGACGGCAGCGACGGAGTACCCCGCCTCAGGGCCGGCGGCGTGCGCGGCCACCGCCAAGCGCATGGCGCCGCGACGGGCAGCAGAACCCGGGACGGCGACGACGGCGTACACGCCAGGAGGGAGGCGGCTCCCCGCCGGGGCGAGCAGCAGACGAGGAGGCACGAAGGCCCCCGTCGCGATCACGAGGACTCCGCCGGAGACGCTAACATTCAGGGGGCGGGGTGGCGGCCATGGATGGAAGGAGGGTTCGGGGTTGGGAGTGGTTGGTTGGTGGAGGCCGGTGAGTGGCTAGGTCTCTCTTGCTGGGAGCGGTGGGGTGGAGTGGAGAAGGCAGGGATAGGAAGTATATAGCACAAACTGCTAGGGTTTCCAGTGTCATCGAGGCGATGCGATGGGCGCGGCGGCGGCGGCTTTCGTGCGCGGAGAGACAAGGCTCGCGTCGCCTCGCCCGTGCCGTTGGGCCGTGGCCGACCGGCACGGCGCGCGGTCAGAGCGAGCGAGGCGCAAGGCTAGCGCTTTGCTTTGCCAGCTCGCTGCGGCCCCTGGCCCCTGCCAGTGCCAGCCCTTGGTCGCCGTGCCGTAGAGACTGGAGAGGAGAGGGAAGGCGTCGTGACGTCACGTGGGCCCTACCTGGCAGTGAGGCGAAGATATCTTGAGGCTCAAGAAGCTGGCGGGGTGGGTGGTGTTGGTGGGGGCCACTGCTGGGGTGTACGTGTAGCCGTGTACTAGTCGGGGAGGAGCCTCTGCCGCAGATTCTCCACACCAACAGATTGAAAGCAAGCAGGCAAAGCAGGGTGCTCGCCGATCGGAATCGGTGCGGTGCCGCCGCTCGCCGGCGTGCGCATGAGCCGGCCGGCCGGGCGACCGCATGAATCAGATGCGTTTGAACTTGCCTACTCCAGGTCCAGCCGTCGTTTGAAATTTGAATGATTCAAACGTCTCCTCACTGCTGCCGTGTGTGCAGGGCAGATGTGTCAGGCAGCACCTGCACCGTGGCCGATCGATGGAGGAAAAGAGAACCGCCTTTGGGTTTGTTTAATTTTGGTGAAAGTTGAAAATTGGTGAAAATTTTTTGTATTAGAAAACATGTTCTGTGAGAGAGGACACGGTTGTCAGAGTAGAAATTTTTTGGTAACTTTGAAAAGTTCCTGAAATTAAACGGGACCTTTTTTTTTCTTTACGCTTTGCTACCATCCCCTCTCAATAATTCCCTCATCTTCTCCGCCTTCCCCTCTCAGTTCCCTCTGCATTCTCTGCTTCTGTTTTCTTTTGCTCTGTGTGGACTGTGGAGATAGATTGGAGTTATTCAAACGGAACAGTGATTTCTTTTAACAATTCGAACAGTGATTCGCCATAACACAAATGCGTCTTTACTGACGTGCTAGTCGTCTACCACTCCACTCCAGTCTCCACTCCTGTCCTCTCTGCTCTGCTGCTGATCACGGTCATCGCGTGTTAGCGATCAAAATTGGCAAGGAATAGTTTCAGCAGGGAAACCGGTGGAACCGGATTTATAAACCG
Organism: Alloteropsis semialata; assembly: GCA_004135705.1. Taxonomy (NCBI): domain Eukaryota; kingdom Viridiplantae; phylum Streptophyta; class Magnoliopsida; order Poales; family Poaceae; genus Alloteropsis; species Alloteropsis semialata. The sequence continues at coordinate 2,025,089 of CM014271.1, read as the reverse complement.
GTGGAACCGGTTTGGATTACTGTGACGTGTCTGACAAGACAAACCGGTGGAACCGGATCTGGAAACCGGTGGAACCGGTTTTTCCCGAGTTGTGATAGGTTTGGACTCTTTTTGTAGATCCGACTTGTATTTGGACTTTCCTTGCGGGGCAAGACCTCCCCACCCTATAAATATAAAGGGTTGCGGCCGATTGAGTATCATCCAATCGATCAAATACAATTTATCTTTTATTTGTCTTTACTTTTTGCCTTTACTTTATGTTCTTCAAACCCTAGCCTCTTTCAAACCCTAACTGCTGTTCTTCCTTCGTCTCCACGGCGATTGAGGGCGTTCTAGGTGGCCTGACCGATCCTAGAACAACCCAAGGTGCGCACACCCTGACGGGGTCCCTCCCGGGCGTGCGTTCGTTGGTGATCGCTGCAAACCCTAGCAAACCGGTTTTACCGGTTTCCCAAACCGGTTTCACCGGTTCTGCGCAGATAAGTCTAGGTGCTGCGATCTCGTGCGTGTGGGTGTTTGGCGCGGCGCGTTTTAGCGTCAACACACTTTTTGGCGACTCCGCTGGGGAACAAGAAGAAGGGATCTACTTCCATGGCGAATCTACCAAAGCCAGGCGAGGTTGATTCCGAGAATATTCAAAGGCCGACTGCTAATGAGCTATCGGCTGAGGATCGTCATCTATTCGAGCAACTCCTGCTGCAAGAAAAGGAGGAGATGGAACGGGCCAAGAAGAAACTTGAAGATAAGGCGCAATGGTTCCTCTCGCACTTCTCCAAGGATCGAAAAGGTGCTATCTCCAAGGACAAGGAGGTGGTTGTTCTTTCAGAGGGAGAAGAAGAAAAAGATAAGGTAACACCCACTGTAAGTGCTGCATCCGCGCCTGTTACCTTTGATCAAATTAATGGCATATTACTTTCTGGTCAAAAGAATCTTCTTACGATTGTTCAAGGCATTATTGATAAATCCATAGGAAAACAACCTTCGACCGTAACTAGTAATGCTATTAATTCTGATGTAGTGGGTACTTCACAGCATGCAATTGTACCTCAAAGTTCATCGGCAGCAGTACCACCCAAAAATCCACAATATGGGATGCCGTTGAATCATTTAACAGGACAAAATTTTCAGGGACAATTTGGCCAGGCATTTCCGGTGCAACCGGTTTCCGTAACCGGTCCTACCGGTTTTAACCCCACTACACAGTACGGCCAAAATCCGGTTCAACCGGTTTTAGGAACCGGTATTACCGGTTCTGCTCCTGTTATTGCATATCAGACAACACCTGAGCTTATAACTAGTATGCCAATTACTCAGGCTAATTCTGGCCGAGTTAATGGTGTTTCTGGTCATGTACCTACATGTACTCCAATGACATATACTACAAATCCTATGTCTTCCCAAAGTTCGGGTTATTTGCAACAACCATTACATGCATCACCGAACCAAATGTCACAACATGTGCCAAATGTCAATGATCAGCAAAGCTCAAATGATCTTTATATTCAGGGTCTGATGGAAGAATATAAAAAAGATTTGGCTATTTTGATTAAGGATACTTTTGGCGTAGGGGTTAAGAATAAAACTTTATATCAGAAACCTTATCCTCCAGTTTTTGATACTATGCCTTATCCTCAAGGTTTTAAAGTGCCAGAATTTATTAAATTTACTGGGGAAGACAATAGGACTACATGGGAGCATATTAGTCAGTTTAATGCACAAATGGGTATTCATGGTAGTGTTGATCATTTGAAAGTTAGATTATTCCCTTTGTCATTATCTGGTGTTGCTTTCTCATGGTTTTCGGCATTATCTCCTAATTCTATTCATACATGGTCTCAATTAGAACATAAATTCCATGAGCACTTTTATAGTGGTGAAAATGAATTGAGGCTATCTCATTTAACATCGGTTATGCAAAAGAATGATGAATCTGTTGCTGATTATATTAGAAGATTCAGAGATACAAAAAACCGTTGTTATAGCTTGATTATTTCTGAAAAAGATATTGCCGAATTAGCTTTTAAAGGTTTGAAATCTCATATCAAAGATAAATTAGAAGGCTATGAGTTTCTTACCCTTAATCAAGTATTACAAAAAGTTTTGGTTCAAGAAAGCCGAAGTAAAGATGCTAGGCCAAAATCTGATCGTCCTAACATGCATATGTTAAACAATGATTTATTGGACGATGAGAATGGAGAAGTATGTGCTGCTGAATTTACATGGCCAAGCAAGTCTCAATCATATAGTTGCCCTTCACTTAAGCCGATCCACAAAAATCGGCAAGAAGAAGTGAAATTTACTTTTGATGTGTCTAAATGTGATAGGATATTTGATGAGCTACATAAGAATGGATACATCAAATGTGCATATACTTTACCATCGCTTGATGAGTTGAAGCGACGTGTATATTGTAAATTTCACAATTCTTTTTCGCATGTAACTAATGATTGTAATGTTTTTTGTAGGCGAATTCAATCGGCCCTTAATGAAGGCCATTTGACTTTGCATGAAATGAAGGTTGATTCTGATCCTTTTCCTAAGAATTTCTCTGTCAATACCATTGAATTACAGAATCCTAAAGTGTTGATCCGGCCAAATCAAGCCGATACAACAAAAGGAAAAAATGTAATCATTGGTGAAGCACGACCAGAACAGAAAAGGAGCAAGAAGGTATGGCAGAAAAAAGACCCTCAAGTTGCAAAAAAGAATTCGACACTCGGGCAAGCCAAGAGCAAATGTGCTGGTTCTGATAGAACCGGTGGAACCGGTTATTCAAACCGGTATAACCGGTTTGCGCCTGGAAGTTCCGGTGGATCAAAGGGAAAGGTGAAGCTGACATTTGAAGATCTTCTGGAAAAATATAAGAAGAAGGGAGCTGTCCAGAAGCAGAAAAATCAATCACATAGCACTGGAGATGCAGATTCAACACCAAGACGTCAAGGTGAACAAAGATTTCACCAACACCAAGGTAATTATGCTGCTGCACCATATTATTTTGGTGGATCGTACATGCCGTTGTCTTGGCCATATCCTTGTTATTATGCTCCTAGTGACTATGGTAGCATGTACATGCCGCCACATATTATTTCTTATCCAAATTATGGTGTCTTACAACAACCAATTGCTTACAATGGTAATTCGGTTAAAAAGGATGCATGTACTAATCCTAAGCAGTGTGAGAACATCAGCAAATTAGATTCTAAGTATATGCAACCGAGGTGGTGTCCCTCAGGCTTAACTCGCACTCAAAAGAGGAAATTACAAAGGATGCGCAGGCAATCAATGGAGCCAGAAGTTGAACAAAGATCAGCGGCACCTACAAGGATGGTGTGGAGACCAAAACAAGTTGCTTCAACTTCAACATAGACAAGACGCATGACATGGCCGATGCTTTATATGTTTAACATCGTCCAGAAGACAATTTTGGTCATAGAAGTGTTTTCTAGTACACAAGTTTACTAGAAAACAGGGGGGCATATGTTAGCGATCAAAATTGGCAAGGAATAGTTTCTGCAGGGAAACCGGTGGAACCGGATTTATAAACCGGTGGAA
>CM014271.1:2005572-2020537 GCA_004135705.1 Alloteropsis semialata | reverse complement strand
GCATGGTCACGACCGAGTTGATTAATCAACTCTAGCAACTCAGCATTGTAGGGAGCCTTGGGGACCTTCTCTTCATCATCACTCTCATATTGGCCCCCAGGCCTGCGAATTAGAGGAGGCTTGATATGCCTCTTGATCTTGCCGGCGAGTGAAGATTCCACCGACTCCTCCAACTCCTTCCTCTCCTCAGGTGTGAGGGGAGGGAACAGCCCCTTACCATAGCCACCTCCGGGTTTCCTTTCCCTGAAGACCCGGAAACGTGGTTCTGGGGTGCTAGCAGGAGAGTAGATGGACACATCGGACGTATAATGATATGCCACGACGTCCTCCCACTTGTTCCTGACCACCTCCTTCAGCTTCTCCCCTGGTTGCAGCTTGGGGAGTCCATCCCCCTTGATCGGAGCGGCCGCCGGTGTCTTCTTTGGGGTCAATTGCCCCGTCGTCGGCCTTCTGTACGGGCTTGATGCCCGTGCATCACGCCTCTGGATCCTTCTCGGGGACTGAGACCGCGCCGCCGAGCGAGAACGTGAGGGGCCACCAGGGCCGGTCGGCCGACCAAGCACATCAGCCGACCCCCTGGTGCGGCCTTTCGCGTCCTCCTCTGGCGGGATGCTGGCCAGAGGGGTGACAACCACGGCCATGGCTTGCTCCAGGTTGGTGGGCACCAATTGGTTGGCCGGAGTGGGCTCTCCATCCAGATCAAAGGTTGATCGAGATTTGGGGTGGCTTTTTCGGCCATTGATGGAGAATTGGGAGGTGTGGCTTGGTGATTTCAGAATGGGGCGAGGAAGAACTCAGATGAGAGGGAAGAAGAGGATGGGTGAAATTTAAAAGATAGGCTAACCCTCTTCTCGGATCAATCAGAGTTAGAATCGCTCGTCCACCGCAGAACGGCTTCAGAGACGTTAGAGTAGAATGTTGGCAAAAGATAGGGCCGATCGGGCTTAGGATCAAGTCGGCCGACCTGGTCAGGTCGGCCGACCTGGCCTTGAGCCCGGTCGCCCTCTTCTTCTTTGTGCACTACGTGACAGGTCCACTAAACCCCAGAATGTGTGCATTCACGTGCTAGGGGTTAAGGATTTAACATGAGGTGTAATTATAAATGGGAATCATCCATGACCAAATTGATCACGTCAAATTCCTCATCTACTTTATCAGGCTCAAAGAAAACTTTTAAACGTTGACCATTTACCTTGAAAATGTTACCTTCATCATCTTAGAGTGTGATTGCCCCATGCGACGAAGTCTCCACCACAACGAATGGTCCTTCCCATTTGCTTCAAAATTTTCCATGCCCAAAGAGCTTCACCCTGGAATTAAAGAGTAATATCTTATCCCCGTGGTGGAACTCCTTCACCTTGATCCTCTTGTCGTGCCATCTCTTGGTTCTGTCCCAGTAGATTCTGGCACTGTGGTATGCTTTGTCTCTCCACTCTTCCAATTCTGATAGTTGCATCCTTCTCATCTGCTGGGCTGCTGGCAAATCCATGTTCCACTTTCTTATGGCCCAGTGCGCCCGATGCTCTAGCTCAACTGGTAAATGGCAAGTCTTGCCGTAAACCAGCTGGTATGGGGACATCCCGATCGGCGTTTTGTACGCCGTTCGGTAGGCCCATAGAGCATCTGGTAACTTGCTCTTCCATCCTTTGCCCATTTCTGTCACGGTCTTCTGCAGAATGTTCTTGATCTGTTTGTTCGATGTTTCTGCTTGACCGCTTGTCTGGGGGTGGTACGGTGTAGCTATGTTATGCTTTGCCCCCAGTTCTGCCAGAAATTTCTGGAAGGTCTTGTCGATGAAGTGCGACCCCCCATCACTGATCACCATCCTGGGAGTTCCAAAACGTGGAAAGATGATCTCATGGAACATCTTTCGTGCGTGTTTGGAGTCAGCGGCTCGACATGGCATTGCTTCAACCCACTTCGAGACATAGTCCACTGCCACCAGGATGTACTCACTGTCATAGGATTTGACAAAGGGTCCCATGAAATCAATGCCCACACATCAAACAGCTCAACTTGTAAGTTGTTTGTGAGTGGCATTGCATCTCTTGCGGTGATCCCTCCATGTTTCTGGCACTGCTGGCATTGTCGAATGAACTCTTTTGTATCCTCATACATTGTGGGCCAGTAGAATCCACTCTGCCAGATCTTTGACCTTGTCCGAACGCCCTGTAGTGACCTCCATATGGGGCTGCATGGCACTGCTCAAGGATCTTCCTTGCTTCATTTGTTGGTACACATCGCCTGAGCATGCCATCAGAACATACCCTGTACAGGTATGGTTCGTCCCATAGATGGAGTCTACTCTCATAGATCAGCCTTCTCTTGTTCTCCCCTGGCGGTACATATCCTGCAACCATAAAGTTCACAATATTTGCATACCAGGGGTCGGAGGCGGTCACCTTGAGTAGGGTGTCGTCACGTAGAAAATCATTTATCGGTAGATCCTGCATGTTAGTAAACTGCAAACGCGACAAATGATCTGCTACTGAATTCTCTACTCCCTTTTTATCTTTAATTTCTAAATCAAATTCTTGGAGTAAGAGAATCCAGCGGATAAGGCGTGGTTTAGCATCTTTCTTGGTAAGCAAATATTTCAAAGCAGCGTGATCGGTGTAGACAATCACCTTAGCTCCTACCAAGTAAGATCTAAACTTGTCTATAGCAAAAACTACTACCAAGAGCTCTTTTTCAGCGGTAGCATAGTTAAGTTGAGCTCCTGTCAAAGTTTTACTAGCATATGAGATAGCATGATGATTCTTATTTTTGGTCTGTCCAAGGACAGCACCAACAGCATAATCACTGGCATCACACATATCTCAAAGGGTAGCGTCTAGTCAGGGGGTTGAATGACTGGTGCTGAGATGAGAGCGTTCTTTAAAATGGTGAAAGCATGTAAACACTCATCATCGAAGTCAAAGGGCACGTCCTTGGCTAAAAGGCTAGTGAGGGGCCTGGCTATCTGGGAAAAATCTCTGATAAAGCGCCGGTAAAACCCCGCATGACCTAAGAAGCTGCGGATCCCTTTAACATTGGTGGGAGGTGGAAGCTTTTCTATGACTTCTATTTTTGCTCTATCCACCTCTATTCCCCGTTCGGACACTAAGTGTCCCAACACTATTCCCTCTCGGACCATGAAATGGCACTTTTCCCAGTTTAGCACCAGGTCCTTGTCTCGGCATCTTTGTAGTACTTTGTCTAAGTTCTGCAGACAATGATCGAAAGTCTTTCCATAGACTGAAAAATCATCCATGAAAACTTCCATGATTTCTTCAATCATGTCTGAGAAAATAGACATCATGCACCTTTGGAACGATGCTGGCGCATTGCATAATCCGAACGACATCCTACGATATGCATACGTTCCATAGGGGCAAGTGAAGGTGGTCTTTTCTTGATCATCGGGGTGGATGGGAATCTGGTGATAGCCGGAATACCCGTCAAGAAAACAGAAGAAAGAGTGGTTCGCGAGTCTCTCCAACATCTCATCGATGAAGGGGAGCGGGAAGTGATCCTTCTTTGTTGCCTTGTTAAGTTGGCGGTAGTCAATACACATCCGCCACCCAGTAACGGTACGCTGAGGAATCAGCTCGTTTTTCTCGTTACTTACGACGGTCATACCTCCCTTCTTGGACACTACTTGGACAGGGCTGACCCATTCACTATGTGGGACGGGATAGACGATCCCGGCGTGTAGAAGTTTCAAAACTTCCTTCTTTACGACTTCCCTCATTGCATTATTTAGCCTACGCTGAGGCTCCCTAGAAGGTGTAGAAGCTGGATCTATGGGAATGCGATGGGTACAGAGTGCAGGGCTTACTCCCTTCAAGTCCTTGAGGGAGTACCCGAACGCCGAGCGGTGTTTCTCAAGCACCTTTATGAGTCTATCACTCTCGTCCTGCAATAGCTTGTCACTAATGATGACAGGGGTGTCCCGGTCTTCATTTAAGAAGACATAGCGAAGGCCAGCAGGCAAGGGTTTTAGCTCTACGTGTGTCTTAGGTGGCTCCTCGGTTTCAAGCGGCTCAGAAGCGTCATCCTCTTCCTCTATAAAATTGTGAACATTCTCTTCGAGGAATGACTCAAATGGGTCACTATGTTGTAGGGATTTCACTTCCTCAGCCGGGTTAGGTTCTGTCAAAGGTTCAACTATGGAGTTCTTAACCCTAGCTAATGGTATAGTGAGAAGATTCCTTCCTACTTTAGCTAGGAGGTTTCCTTCCGAGGTTACATCCTGAAGCAGGCCCTCGATAGGATGTCCTATAAGGAGGTCGAAATCTGATGTCTCAAAGACATAAAAGTCTAGAGGCATCTCAATCCCGTGGTGAAAGCGGAGAAAATCTCGTACTAGGCCGAGACTCTTGAGAATACGACCTGAGGGTGTTCTAAGAAGTCTTGACGTTGGGGCCATCTTTTTACGTCGTCCAAGGATGTAGGCGAAAGAACTGGACATGATGTTTGCCCCAACGGTCGGGTTGTACAGAATGTCTATGGCCACCTTGCTTATGAAACCTCGAATGGTCTGCGAAGGTGAGTTAATCCGAATAACTTCGGAAGAAGTCTCAATTCGTTCGACCATTCCGTGTTTAGGATGGCGATCAGCTCCCTCACGGTTTCGTTCAGAATTTCTTTCTCCATATAGATGGAGGGGGTCTTTACCGTAGGCTTTTTCTGTATTGAGTAGTTCAAGGTATTCCCAAAGTCTTCAAAAAGATCTTCCTCGAACTCAAATGGTAATCCGAGAGGTTGAGTTTCCTCTTCCTCAACGGATGGGGTCTCAGGAATTGGACTGGGCAAGACTATGGGTTCTATCTGTGAGTCTTCTTGCTCAGTCTCGGTCGCGTCCGCAGGAGAGTTTTCTCGGATGGCCGCTAGGACTTCTTTTGCTCTGGCCGGGGTTATGTGTAGGAATGAACCTCCGGCTGCTATGTCTATGTACGAGGCATCTTCACTATTCAACCCAGACCGAAAATGCTGCATGAGCATGTAGTCTGGGAAGCCTAGATCTGTTCCGGTTAGACATGAGTCCTGAAATCGGTCCCATGCTTTAGCGATCGTTTCCTTCTCTCGTTGCTGGAAGTTGATGATCTCCTTCCGAAGTGCACAGATCCGGTGAACAGGAAAGTATTCAAGACAAAACTTGTCCCGTAACTTTTCCCATTCACCGTTCGTTAGCGCAACGGTGTGATCGTACCACTTCCTCGCTTTCTCTTTGAGAGAGAACGGGAAGAGCTTCCATCTAATCGTTGCCTGCGTCATGCCTGATATGACCAGACACGAGCAAAGCAACTCGAATTCGTGCAAGTGACGGTATGGGTTTTCACCATCACCTCCAGAGAAGGATATGTCCTGGACCATAGCTATGAAGGCAGGGTGAAGTTCATAGCTATCGGTTAAAATAGGATTTGACGAGGGGTGCGGCTCCAATAATTCGCCCTTTGGAGCAGAGAACTCATGAATTTGGGTGGAATTCATGGTTGATAAAAAAAGAAATATAAAATAAAAGATATACGGGCAACCTTAGATCTTAGATAACTGCTACCGTTCCCCGGCAACGGCGCCAGAAAGCTTGTTGACACCAGCGGTGGCAAACAGAAAATCCGCAAGCGCACGGCTGTCGAAGTAGCTTTCACCCGTGAGTAAACCAGGTATCGAATCCACAGGGAACGTAAAAGTATATCTAATCACTAAAGCTGAGCCGGATCGATCGAGTGTATATAAAGGCTGGGTAGAGAGGATAACTTAGCACTAAGGTTCTGATTATAGTTAAGAGAATTCTCCTATGCTTGCTTTAGGCACCGGGGTATCCTAGGCCTCTAGGAAATTGCCGGCCAACAGCTCTACGCCGTACCCGTACGTGGAGGATTACAAAGGACGGACAGGGCTGTCACCACCTGCCGCCTACCTCTACTAATCCGTGGGGCTACGAGGCAAACGAGGGAAGATATACACCTAAGCACCACGCCTAAGATAATATCAGCTATCCTAACCTTGATCAAAGATTAGAATACTTTATAAATAAAGCAACGAATCCACAAGCACAATAGAGACTTATCTATAACTCAGACTTAATTACTAGTTGAATCCCGGATACTTACTGAGTAGCTCGCATCCGTCGAGGTACAGGTGGAGGGTCGCCGACAGGCCGGGACTCCTCCAGACTCTCCCTCACTCTCTCCCTATTTCTACTCTGGATATGAGGAGGGCTTCGCCTTAGATCTTCACTTCTGCTCGATGATGATTAGCCCTGCCCCAAGTTCAGCTACTTATAGCTTGGAGAGGCGGTTAAGAGTCGGTTCGCAGCGGTTGAGGCGGTCCGGAGGTGGGCCCAGGTCAGCCGACTAAGGGGGATCGACCGACCATCCGATTCACCGTCTTTGATGCTCCACGGCACAGATGAACTCCTGGTGATGGTTTACAGTTACTGGTGAAGGCGGTGCTGATTCGGGCACGTGGCCAGGTCGGTCGACCTAGGCAGGTCGGCCGACCCAGGGCTGTGGCCCCTCGGCCCCACTTCGTCAGTGTCTCTTGCTAGTGGGTCCTTTAGTCGGTTTCCAGTGGGTAATGGCAAGGATGTGTCGGTTAAGTTAGGAATGTGGGCCCATGAATCCATGTGCTTGCCACATGGCCCAATCCCAACTCTTCATTTCCACCGTCTTGATTTCAACGTGCCTGATCACTCCTGAGTGTGCTTGTTGCTGTTGGGCTGAAAATGGACCTCACTGGGCTTGGACCCAGGTCGGCCGACCAAGGTAGGTCGGGCGACCTGGCCCTGGGCCCACTTTAGCTCTTCTTTTGCCACTTTATTCCTGTAAGCACATATGCACCAAAACTCATGGAATTCATTAGTAATCAACCCTATGTCTATTTGTTTTATCACATTTTATATCTTTGTTGGCAGTAATAAGTTGTCATTAAGAATCGCCAACACCTATAAGGAGGTCGAAATCTGATGTCTCAAAGACGTAAAAGTCCAGAGCCATCTCAATCCCGTGGTGAGAGAGGAGAAAATCTCGTACTAGGCTGAGACTCTTGAGAATACGACCTGAGGGTGTTCGAAGAAGTCTTGATGTTGGGGCCAACTTTTTACGACGTCCAAGGATATTCGCGAAAGAACTGGACATGATGTTTGCCCCAACAGTCGGGTTATACAAGATGTCTACGGCTACCTTGCTTACGAAACCTCGAATGATCTGCGAAGGTGAGTCAATCCGAATGACTTCGGAAGAAAACTCAGACTCGTTTGACCATTCCGTGTTTAGGATGGACAAAAGTTCCCTCACAGTTTTGTTCAGAATTTCTTTCTCCATGTAAATGGAGGGGGACTTTACCGTAGGCTTCTTCTATATTGAGTAGTTCAAGGTATTCCCAACATCTTCAAAAAGATCTTCCTCGAACTCAAACGGTAATCCGAGAGGTTGAGTTTCCTCTTCGTCTTCGGATGGGGTCTCAGGAGCAGGACTGGGCAAGTCTATGGGTTCTATCTCGGAGTCTTCTTGCTCAGTCTCGGTCGCGTCAGCAGGAGAGTTCTCTCGAATGGCCGCTAGGACAGCTACCGTTCCCCGGCAACGGCGCCAGAAAGCTTGCTGACACCAGCGGTGGCAAACAGAAAGTCCGCAAGCGCACGGCTGTCGTAGTAGCTTTCACCCGTGAGTAAACCAGGTATCGAATCCACGGGGAACGTAAAGGACTTGTCTAATCACTAAAGCTGAACCGGATCGATCGAGTGTATATAAAGGCTGGGTCGAGAGGATAACTTAGCACTAAGGCTGATTATATCAAAGGAAATTCTCCTATGCTTGCTTTGGGCATCGGGGTGTCCTAGACCTCTAAGAAATTGCCAGCCAACAGCTCTACGCCGTACCTGAACGTGGAGGATTACAAAGGACGGACAGGGTTGTCACCACCTGCCGCCTACCTCTTCTAATCCGTGGGGCTACGAGGCAAACGAGGGCAGATATACACCTAAGCACCACGCCTAAGATAATATCGGCTATCCTAACCTTGATCAAAGATTAGAATACTTTATGAATAAAGCAACGAACCCCCAAGCACAATAGAGAACTCAGCTTTTCTATAACTCAGACTTGAATACTAGTTGAATCCCAGATACTTACTGAGTAGCTCGCATCTGTCGAGGTACAGGTGGAGAGTCGCCGACATGCCGGGACTCCTCCAGACTCTCCCTCACTCTCTCCCTATTTCTACTCTGGATATGAGGAGGGCTTCGCCTTGGATCTTCACTTCATCTCGATGATGCTTAGCCCTGCCCCGAGTCCAGCTATTTATAGCTTGGAGAGGCGGTTTGGAGTCGGTTTGCAGAGGTTGAAGCGGTCCGGAGGTGGGCCCAGGTCGGCCGACTAGGGGGATCGACGTAGATGATCCACGGTACAGATGGGCTCCTGGAGACGGTTGACAGTTGCTCCTGAAGGCGGTGGCGAAATGGTCGCGTGGCCAGGTCGGCCGACCTGGCTTGGTCGGCCGACCCAGGGCTGTGGCCCCTCGGCCCCACTCTGTCAGGGTCACTCCTGTGGGCCCTATGGTCGGTTTCCGGTGGGTAATGTCGAAGATTTATCGGTTAAGTCAGGAATGTGGGCCCATGGATCCAAGTGATTGCACGTGGCCCAATCCCATCTCTTCAATTCCACCGACCTGATCTCGACGTCCCTGATCACTCTCAAGTGTGCTTCTGTTGGTGGGCTAAGGCTAGACCTCCCTGGGCCTTGGCCCAGGTCGGCCGACCAGGAGAGGTCGGGCGACCTGGCCCTGGGCCCAATTTAGTCACTCTTTTGCCACTTTGTTCCTGTAAGCACATATGCATCAAAACTTGTGGAATTCATTAGTAAATAACCCTATGTCTATTTGTTTTATCATTCTTTTGTATCTTTGTTGGCAATAATAATTTGTCATTAAGAACCGCCAACAACCACCACGTTCGCCTCGGATTCAGTCGACACCCCTGCACAGTTTTGGTGATATCTTCTTCATACGACATCAAAAATGAGGCGACCTTTGATGTGTTGGAAAGAGGACGACGATGCCGTCATTTTGGTTCTGGTCCTACCTCTAAAACCTTCGTGGATCATTCTGTGGGACCACAACAAGGTGCCGCGTCACCTTTTTGGGCCATGTCGGGCCTTTGTATCGTGTCAGGTCTTAAGCCTAAGTTGTGGGCTCCCCTTGGTCGCCCCCAACCCTGGTTCGCCCCTTTAGGGTATAAAACTCAGTAGCCGCAGCCACTTTAGGTTAGGGTTTTGTTTAGTCAAGTTTTCAAAGTCGAAATTGTGATAGATTCATTGTAATTGTGGCGACAAGTCCGTTTACAGTGATCCAGGGGCCCCATTCTTGTTCTACAACCCTGTGGCGATTAGTCCTTTATTGATCAGAGCTTGAACCCCATATCTTTCGCTTCATATTGATCTGCAATTTCAGATTGCGTGTTTCACTTTCTTGCTTGTGTTCTTCGATTCGCTTGTAGGGAAAGCCTTCTCGGCAAGGTCAATCAAGTTGTGCTTGGTTGATAACCAACGAAGCAGTGGTGTAATTGTTGCAGGGTTTGAATCGTGTTTGATTTGAAGCCGGATCGCCAACATCGAGTTCTCCACCAATCGAATTTACCATTTACCTCTCGGAAGATCGGCCAGCGCCTTATCAATTGGCATTACACAAACTTTAACTACTGTTCTATGTACTTCGTTCATCAACCTACTCTCCCGGAGATCTTGACGCCGCCTCCACTACGGAGCTTCTCCACCAAGGAAGGGGGTCTCCTCTTCCCCCGCACAATGTCGTCGTCGCCGCTCCACACCAAGCCGGAGGGTCGAAGACTTGCCGGCGAGTCACAAAGACTCCAAGGGGCCGGCACACCGAGATTACAAGAGGTGGCTCACTCTAGAACCAAGCACAAGGCTCAAACACCTTGCAACTCACTCACTAGGGCTATCCTAGCTCTCTCACTCACTATGGAAGATCTCTGTAGCATAAATGGTGGCTTGGATGTCATGTAGGTGTAGATGAACTTCTCTGGACTCCAGCAACTCCAAATGGCCGAATGGGGGTGGTATTTATAGCCCAAAGGCTTGAACTAGCCGTTGCCCAAAAGCTGCACAGAATTCGTGAACATCGTATATTCCGCCGTGCAGCAAACCCCCATCGGCGGATCATACGCCGTGTGCTTTTTCCAACGGTCGGATTCCTTTTCCAACGGCTCTCTGCACACGCCGTATGCTTACCAACTTGTACGCCGATGGCCGGCGTATCATACGCCGTGCCTTTTCCTCCACCTTCACTTGACATCGCCCCTGTGTAACATGTACGCCGATTGTCCGCCGGGGGTCGGCGTATAGTACGCCGTGTAGATTTGATCATGTCTTGAACGCCATATGATCCGCTCTTTATCAGCACAGTGACACCGGATCATACACCGTAGCCTTTCTTCGGGATTCTCTGAACGCCGTATGCATTGAACTTGTACGCCGTTCGTCGCCGGATCATACGCCGTGTGGAATATTCTTGTTCTGCTTGATCAGCTTCCACACGCCGTATGCTTCTGGTTTGTACGCCGTTGATCGGCGTTTAATACGCCGTGTACAAACTCTGCGGGCTTATCCAATTCAATCAACTCAAGCCCTTTCCATGATTTCATATGCCAATATCACGTCATAAATACTTCAAAATAAGACTATCTCTGGTTTTTGGCTATGCTTTGGACTCATTCTTGGGACGTAATTTCCTATGTAAATTACTTAACAAACTTGTTAGTCCCAAAGACTATGTTGTCATTCAATCACCAAAATCATAATATAAATGGCACAAGGGCCATTTTTGTTACAATCTCCCCCATTTTGGTGATTGATGACAACGCAATCAAAGCAAGTATGAAATGTGCGAAAATTGACCAAGTTTGAGCACTTATACTTGCTTGAATGCTTACCATTCTTTTCATTGGATTAGGGAGCCAACTTCCTTACAAATCTCCCCCATATAATTTGAAGTAGCACCATGGGTGTGGCCTCCCGCTATGTCCAACATCTCCTTCATGACTTCTCCCCCTACATGTATCCTCCCCCTTTCTCATGGCTTCTCCCCCTATCTCATGAGGTCACTTACACTTAAGCTTGCTTTGATCCAAACTTCTCCCCCTTTGGAATCAAATCACCTAAAAGGACCTATCAAAAACATCATAGCTTATAGGGGAAGTTAGTAGCCTAGGGAGTTAGTCAAGTACCACTTGAAAGTAGAATTCACGCAAAAACAAGTGTGATACTTAACCAATTGGGAATGTATGAGCACATAGCCTATGAACTTAGATATGGAGATCGTAAACTCAATAGGCCAAGGCTCAGTATGCATAAAAGCTCAAGTTTTCTATAATCATACACATAGAGTTGTAAGATCACATTATGAGTGAAGCACATTCTCTAAGTATGATATTGCACGGCATATGGAGACAATAAAATAAGCGTGATAAACAAGTTAGTCTCCAAAATCACAATCCATAAGCTAAGCTCCCCCTAAATGTGTGCATTTAGTATTTGAATCACTATCAAGTGTATGCACATTGTTTTGAACAACAAATAGGAAGATAAGCTTATAGCTTGTGGTCATGGTACTAAAATCATACCTTGTGAAGCTCATGTACCATGAAAGTGACCAAGTGTAGAAAAACTACACAACTTTGCAGACCATGTAAGTTGCTCATGGGTTAGAGTGCATGGCACAAGCAATTTACCATAAGATAGTAACACTAGAATTTGCAATAGATACCACATGAATGCAAGGGATATAAAAATGTAGCACATGCAAAAACTAGCAAGGTAAATAGGTAAAGAATTTGAATTGAATTACCATTACCTCATTTACCTTAGTGTGGGGGATTTGGGCAAATGATGTCCAATCTTGCAAGCTTGGCTTACTTGATGTGATCTTTCTCCTCTTCTTGTGAGCCAAGCCTCCAAATCCCCCATAGCCAATCTTGGGCTTCAAGTATCCTTTGGAACCCAAACCTTTTGGGGCCCCTTCATGTTGGTGATGACCTCCTTGGGCACCCAAATGGGTCGGTTCTATCCCCATTCCTTCATCTTGGGCTTTCCAACCGAGCTTGCAACAACCTTGCCATTAGCATTTTTCTTAAGGACATAGGTGTTAGCTTTTACCTTGTTCTTGTGGTTGGGCTTGGTGTAGATGAGGGAGCTCTTGATGGTGGTTTTGGCCTTCTTCTTCTCACTCTTGGGCGTGGCCTTGACAGTTGGGCACTGATAGAACTTGTGGCCCTTTTCATAGCACTTGAAGCAAGCCACGGTTGCTCCTTCTCAAGCTTGTTCACCATGTCATCACGGTTATCTTGAGAAGGTTGGACTTTGCTTCCAATGTTCTTGCCCTTCAAGTTTGCCAAGCTTTGCCTAAGACTCTCCAATTCTTGCTTGAGCTCTTCATTCTCCTTGGCAATGAGATCATCTAGAGTTTCTACAACAATTTTCTCAAAATATTTCTCATTGTAAGGGGGTGAGCAAGATTCATTAATTAAATCAAAGCAAGAAGTAGAGGCATCAACCTTGGAGATAGGGATATCACAAGAAATAGATTGCTCCATGATCAACAAAGAATCCTTAGATTGATTGTTAAGGCTCTCAATTTTGAGTTCTTCATGCTCCTTGCTAAGCAATTGGTATTTGCCTAATAAATTATCAAAATTTGAAGTAAGGAGTGCATTAAGATCATTGAGAGCCTTATTATCTTTGGTTAATTTCTTAAGGCCTTTTTGTTGTTCATGAATCAAGGTGAGAAGCTTAGCGGGGGATTCATCATCGGAATCATCACTTACATCGCTTTCCATACCTTTGGCCATGAGGCATAAGTGTGGAGAGGAGCTCTTGTCGTTGAGTGTATCATCACTCACCCATTCTCCGAATGTGGTGAAGGCTTTGTGCTTGGGCTCCTTCTCCTTTTTCTCCTTCCTCTTCTTCTCATACTTGATCTTTTTGATCATCATGTGTTGATGATGCTTCCCATCCTTGATGTGGACCATGTATCCCATCGAGTTGATCTTCTCCATGCTCTTGACCAACTTCTTGACTTGTCTTTGGAGCTCGGGGGACATCTCTTCACCATCACTATCACTTGAGGAGGCTTCTTCTTCTTCACTTGAGCTCTCCTCCTTCTTCTTGCTCTTCTTCTTCTCTTGGTTGCTCGCAAGAGCAATGCTTGAAATAGGTGAAGAAGATCTTGGCTTTGGCTTGATTCCAATTCTTAGCTCAAAAGCCATCAACTTGTTGAGGACTTGATTTGGTGTGCACTTGGTGAGATCTTTCTCGTAGAGAATGGCTATCACCACATCATAGTCCGGCTTGCGAAGGCTATGTAGGATCAACCGAATGATACCCATGTTGTCAATGTCATTGACACTGTTGGTATTTCTTAGCATCACTACTTAGAGTAGTAATGGTACTAGAGATACTTCATCGTAAATCTAGACGTTACAGATATTCTACAAGCGCACAAAAGTACGTTGTAGCATTTCACCCGGGAGTATTCCATAGTATCGTTATTTGTTTATCCGCAAGGAAAGCATTTAGTTAAAAGAGAGATGTGCCATCCAATGCTCTTACGTACAACAATATTAATGTACTATAATCTAAACAGGGGTAAATGATATAGAAGTGAATGAATGGGTTGACACACAGAAGTTCATTGCTCATCATTATGTTAGTCTTAGTTAGTATAGTACACTAGTGAAGATTAACAAGGGTTCATTAGCATCATACTTATGGAACTTGAATATACTATAATACCCTATACAAGCTCATTCAATGATTGTACACAAGAGGACACATCGAGGTATCCAGTGGTTCCCTCATCAAGGGACGACAGTAGGACGTCTTATCATAAAGGCCTAATACCCACTCCCGTACGTGGAGGATTACAAAGGACGGACAGGGCTGTCACCACCTGCCGCCTATCTCTACTAATCCGTGGGGCAGCGGTACCCTCAATCGTACTCCATATCCGAAACACCATGTTTGCAATACGGGATACAACTCTATCTATCACGTTAATAAATAGAGCAACCAAAAGGCACATTGAGCCAATGTCATAACATACATTCACTTGATAGAGGTGTAAGACATAAGTAGTATATACTAAGTGGATAAGGTATAACTGAAGCATACAACATAAGTATGAAGGTATTTCCAATAAGCTCAGAGTATTACAAGTAAGTAAGAGAATACAAGAACTGAACTCTAGAACTTACCAAGACTCCTTCGAAAGCCCTTCAGAAGATCTAACACTATGACTATCACTACTTGTCGGGGGTAGACCCCCAGGGGTACCCAGCAGGCGGATTGGCCCAACCAGCAAGGGGCGGCCCAATCCGAGTACAACTGGGCCGGTTTGTCAGACTGGGTGGCCCACCACTCGGGAGGCCCACCAGTCGGACGAACCGGATGGGCGCGACGACGCGCGCGGCAAGGAAAGCACACGGCGTATCCCGCAAGAAGCTCGGAGATCAGGATAAACTAGCCGGAATTGTAGGGAAAGATATCTGTAATCGTTATAGGATCAAATCCTTGTAATTCGGGTAGGTTACGATCTCTGGCCGACTTGTAACTCAAGGCAGCCGGACTATATAAGGCGCCTTGAGACCCCCCTCCAGAGCATCAACATCTACGCTACAACCCACGATCATACAACCCTAGGACAGAACCCAACTACGGAGATCCTTCAGGAACTTCATACACAGCAATACAATCGCCGCCAACACAGGACGTAGGGTATTACGTCATCTCGACGGCCCGAACCTGTTCAATCCTTGCGTCTTGTGTTACCATCGACTTCTGATCCTCGATCTGTCCCTCAACAAATCAACCACGTAGGCTACCCTGTGTGGACTGCCGGGTCCAAACATCCGACAGTTGGCGCGCCAGGTAGGGTTGATCGACGAGATCAATCTGCAAGCTCGATGGCA
>CM014271.1:1977302-2001581 GCA_004135705.1 Alloteropsis semialata | reverse complement strand
CTGGGCCTCGCGCCCTGCGCGCGCGTGGGCGGTGCACGTCACTGGGCCGGGCCGAGCCAGGAATCCGGCCCAAGAGCCCTTTCAATCTTTTCCAATTAGAATTAATGAATATGGTTTGGTAAAATTCATACAAAATCACAGAAAAATGAGAAAAATATAAGATAAATTTTGTTAAATTACTCACACAAAGTTCTATCTAAGAAAAATATACAATCATGTCTACATTAAGCTTACATGCATATCTTGTTATAAGTTTAAATAAGACTTATTAACTTTGTTAAAACATGAGAAATATGATAAGATTTTAAAAATATTAAAATTTATTTTTGTTAGACATATGATATATTTTCTTTTCATACAAATGCTAGTATAAATATATTTGCCACTTTAATTTTAAATAATTAAATGATGCACCTTGCATAGCTAGGTAAAACAAGTTGTCACATAAGTACATAAATAAAATATGTTGCTTTTATTATGATAAATATCATATTTTACATATAGCAGAGGCTCTGAATATATTGAAGTTAAAAATAACCAACACCACTAATAAAAAGTATATTCATATCACATATGTGCACATGATGCTAAACTCTTAAGTACACACACCATATTCTTTTGCTTCATGGGAGTTAATGAAGGAAGTAAATTGAGAAAAGAATATTAAGTAGCTCATGCATCATCTCATGCACTGCATCTTTTTATTCCTTTAGAAACCGCCGAGGTCGTGTACGAGCTAGTAGCTGAATCCCAGGAGCAGCAAGGGTCTATCGAGCAACCACCAGACTCGGCCCCAGGTCCGGAGGAACTAAACTCAGAGCAAGCCAAGCCCCGGAGCATAACCCCTGTTTTCAAAACTATGCAATATTTACTTAAGTATTTCTGTGCATTTACATTTCTAGGAGTTGTATGAAACCCTGGATGCATGATTCTTAGGTACCTGGTCTAAAAACTAGTATGTTACATCGCTAGTTGCTATGCTTAAATAAGTTCGGTAGAAGTCGAGTGATTACCGTCACTCGCGAGACATAAGATTTCCGCTTTAAAGGATATACGTGGGATTGATGGTTTATTATTAAAAGTGAAAGTCGTTCGTGTGGCACATTGATTGAGGGTGAACTGTACTAATCACATGCCGGTAGCAAGAGGTAGTTGAACCCGATAAACCTACGTACCTATATGCAAACTGGTAGAGTGAACTGATACTGTCTTCTTCAGTGGTGCTAGTCAGTAACTCATGGCTGACCCGTCGTTGGTATCGGTGGGGATTAGCGGTCCCGGGCTGCAAAACAGTTCACCTATGCGGGGTGCATATAAGGAACGGTTGCCATGTACGGCTCGACGGGGCGCGTACGTGTCGTGTGATTAGGTCTACCTTGCAAGGTTTAATTCGAATCGATTCGTTGTACCTCTCAGATAAGAGGACCTTGGTCTTTCTGTCACATTGCGACATAATGAAAATAAATGGGAATATGAAATAGTTGATTGAATGAAGATATGGTAATTGTTGCTCATTAATGAATTGCTTTTAGACTTAATTAAGATGGATGGCAAACATAGAAGTTAGTACTATCACATTAATCTTGATGCTAAAACCTTGAAAATAGGGTCAATTCTTAGTAAGCTTTTCAGCAAAACAAACCTACAGCCAAAAACCTTTCATACTAGGAGTCTTGTCGGGTAAGTCTTGCTGAGTAGTAGTTACTCAGGGTTTGTTGCTTAATTCTTTTCAGGGCAAGATAATGTTGAGTATTGTCCTTGCTGTGTTAAGTACAATGGTCGTAATGCTGAAGGATGGGAAGTTGAGGAGCTCAACGAGTAGTACCCTAGCTCTATCTTGTGTTTAATTAGGGCTTGAAGAACTCGGCTTGTATAAGACCTATCTTATGTTGTAATGTGAACCTCTGTTGTACTCATACTATCTACGCTCATCATCGAATGAGATATCTGGTGTATTATTTCGGTCCTTATGTTCAACATGTGGTTGAATCGGGAATTACCCGACAGACTGTCAAATTACACCGTTTTAAGTGCATGATGACTTGATTAATTGTTAAAATGATGGTAAGTGTATTTAAGCCGGTTTAATTTGGGCGGTTCTGCCACATTAATGCAGAGGGCATGATGTAACATTGTAGCATTAATTCGGAAACTAACCATAATTTGGGAAGCCATCTTGAGGGCTTGGTTTGCTGAGAGGCAGACCTGTCCCGACATCGATGTGGCCTCCATGTACTGCATGCATTGTTCACCAACACGACGGTTGATCAGTAGCTAGATTTGCACTAATGTTGATCAGTAGCTAGATTTGCTTGCCGGTTGCTAGTGGTATACAAACAAAGAGATCGGTTGCAATTGCAACACGACACGTACCAGGCATCCATGGTCAATGTAGACTATCTCGTCGTAGCGGTCCATCACGTGCTCCGTCTCCTCAGCGAAATGGCTGTCGGCCGGCGGTTCGCCCGCCGGCTGGACGCCACCGCCGCGGTTCTGCTGCGCCCGCGCGCGCCACGACGTACGGGCGGCGAAGGGTGGCCGTCTGGCCTCCACGCAGCGTCGTCGTCGTCAGGCCCGGGAAGCGGCGCTGACGGCGGCCCGGTGGAGCGAAAGACAACATGCTCGGCGGCCGCACTCTCGCGGAGGCCGCCGCGAGCACTGCCGGCGTTGGCGAGACAAAGCGGCAGCTCATCTGGAGAGCGGCGGCCATGGCAACCGACAACCGTGCGTGTCTTTGACCACCTTTCCTCCTTGATGCATGGTCCAACCGATCGATCGGGGAGGACCCTAGCAACGGTGGTTTCAGCGATGCACAGGCTAGAGCGGCAGGGCGCGTGCTAGATATACAGAGAGGTAGAGCGCGGGAGAGAGCGCGTGCTCTGGGTTTTGACTTCGGAGTCGGAAAGATGTTTGGACTTTCGGAGTTCGGAAACACGACTCCGAACCGTTTCCCTACAGAGGGCGGCCGGGCGGGCCATGTTGGCCTATTATCTGTTCTGAAACGTTTTGGGCCAAATTGATAACGTTGGCCTACGAAAAGGTCCGGTGTAGTTGTGGCACTGAAGGCCCATCTAATACATTGGGCCAAATTGAGCATTCTTCTTCTGAAAGGAAGCCTTGAAATTTTCTGTTTAGCGTACACACTGATATACTGCAGATACATGAAGGCATTTTTTGCAACTTCCATTCCACAATAAAATGTTACATATGTATATACCTATCTACTCCTCCCTCTGTGGAAAACTCCGATGAAACTTCCGTGCCCATAAGCCAGCGTGAGCGTCATTCTTCTTTCGCATCCTGTTCAAACTATTGGATTACGATATTTGGAGTGCACGTCAGGTCATCTCGCGGCACTGCAATGGCCTACTGCTGCCTCATTTCTCTTCTTTTTGCCAATCGTGCCGATTGCGTGCAACTGCATGAAGATCTGCACGCTGGATCACTAGCATCTTTCTGAAACGACAAACAAGAGCACAAATTCCAGACAAATCTTAACAGCTAAAGCACGAACAGACAATGGAATATAAAAATTTAGAACTTCAGTAAGCTTGCGCCACGCTTTTACTGACTTACCTCTACAGCTAAGAAGAAGCTGAAGAACTCTTGCTCTAGCCAAATTCAGGCCACCGGACAGCGTCATCTTTTGTGTTCATCGTATTTGATGGACGGTTACTTTTAGGTTCGTCATTCCAAATCATTTCCATCTGCAGACAATACAACTTTTATTGAACCTGATAGCTCAGTTGCATGCCCACTGTTTGTGCCAGCATGGGATGGCCCTTGACTACTTCTTTTAAGTTCAGCAATTGATCATGCCTGATTACCACATACATACCTCACCAATTATCACTGTGTCTCCCTCTTTGACTCCACGTTTGATAAGAGTTCTATTGACACCACATGCCTCTAACGCATGCTGAAATCTTTTCAATGAATCTGAGTACCTACACCAGGAGAAGATGTTAGGATAGAAAAAATGTAGCGGCGTCAGTAATGTGCACTGAAAAACAAACTACTTACTGCCAGTTGGTCATCTGAACAAAACGCTCAATTCCAGCTCCAGCAACAGTCCATGTATTTGTGCCCTTATCATGGAAAATCTCAAACTCATTCATGGGAGCACGCCTTTCCTTTTTTATTGCATCGGACACATGGTTTAGATTTTCTTGTCCACTCCACTCTGCAGCAAAGAATACATCAAGACAAATAACCCAATAAGAAATGTGGTGCTGTATAAAAAGCATGTCAGGGTTCATTCAGTAACTGGTATTGGTTGACTGCTCAATCAAATTGAGAGGATAAAGTAGTCACCTTCAGTTTCCTTTATCCTTTGCCTCTCTTTCTGTAGAAGCTTGTAAGCAGCATTAATAACATCCTGTGTGCCTTGCCTGTTTATTGCACTAATGCAATAAGGTTCGATGCCTTGAGCCTGTAGTTTTTCCCTAAAGGTATTCCATCTCGCAGATGCCTCTGGAAGGTCCATCTTGTTGTGCACTACCACATAGGGTTTGTCAACCAAGGATGGGCTAAATAACTCCAGTTCCAAGCGAACCGCCTCAAACTCATATTCTGGCTGTTGCGCAGAGCCATCAACAACATGCACCTAAGAATCCAACAAGCAATAAAACAATGATCGGCACAGTCATACATAGATATTGACAACATGCACCTAAGAACATAACTGTATGGACTATGATATAGATATCCAGATGAGAGGAAAAGAAGGAAAAAGGAACACACCAAGACCGAACATCTCTCACTATGTCTTAGGAACTCATAACCCAAACCATATCCACGATGAGCGCCTTCCAGCAGACCAGGAAGGTCTGCCACAACCATTGTAGCATCAAAATCTAATGAGACAACTCCAAGGTTCGGCAGTAATGTCGTGAAAGGATAATTGGCTATAGTTGGCTTGGCAGCACTAATAACACTCAAGAGAGTGCTCTTTCCAGCATTTGGAGCACCTACAATCCCCACATCAGCAACCAACTTTAGCTCCAAATCTAGCCACCTGCCAACCACCAGTGATCCCAAAAAAAGGGTTTAATGCTAGCAAAACAGAGCTGGATTAGATGAATGTATCCAATAATTAATCAAGAATGAGAACCATATATTATTACGATAAAAAGAAGCTAGTGCATGGAAAGCCAGCTGTTACAGACTAAGAATAACGATGATGCCATGATTCAGGTGGGCATCATGATTGTAGGTCTATTTATTTTTGGATAAATATTAGTCATGGAAGTAGGACGCTGCAATGGCATTCAATTCTCTATGTGGGGGGTTTATGCCACTTCAAGGATTTACAAAACCTCATGACATACAGTTAGAAATTTGAAGTACAATGGAAATACAACCAATGCAAACCACATAGCAAACCAAAGAGCTGGGATAATTCCAGATATTTAGCAATGTCAGACCAAACAAATTAGGCACAAATTTAAGTTGCACATTTCTTCAGATTGTATTCTGTCTTATAGTGTCCATAAGCAAGAACCTGGGTCATTTGCTCACTGGTAGCAGAATGTTCGCAAATAAAACTACAGACAATATTCCCCATGCCTGATCTGGTGATCATCATCTATGGCCTGATGAGTGATGAGTCTGATGATCATCAACAACTGATGCTGCAGATAGTGTTCTAATACTAAATGGCATTAGCTGGTCTATTTCGATGCTCTCAACAAAGACCATTGGCAAATGTAAGAGCAGAGATAAATTCAGTGCAAGTGTGTAACCATATGAGACGATAAACGATTTTTCACGGTAGAGAGAACTCACATTTCTGTGCCCTTCTCCCCCTTCTCTGCGATCCTGGGCACCTTGTTTGTGCCGGACTTGAACGCCGCATTGCCGCGCCCGCCGCGCCCACCAGGAAGCAGCAGCGCGCGCTGCCCAGGCTTCATCAGCTCGAGAAGCTCCACGCCACCGTCCGACGACCGCACCACGGTCCCCGGCGGCACCTTGACCACGACGTCCTCGCCCTTGGCCCCGGCCTGCTGCTGGCCCATGCCGTGCGCGCCGCGGCCAGCGCGGAAGTGCACGGACTTGCGGAACGGCAGCAGCGAGTTCATCTCCCGGTCCACCTGCACGTACACGTCGCCCCCGCGGCCGCCGTCGCCGCCCGAGGGCCCCCCGTACGGCACGTACTTCTCGCGCCGGAACGCCACCACTCCATTGCCGCCGTCCCCGGCCTTGGCGAATATCTTGGCCGTGTCGAAGCATCGCATCACGGCGGGCACGCCCTTCCCCTTCGCCTCCCCGTCCTCTTCATCCGCAACCTCCTCCTCGTAGTCGTCGTTCTCAAAGGCCTCTTCCTCCTCCTCGTCGTCTGGGTGGAACACTACAACCTCCTCGTCGTCGTCGTCATCGTACTCCAGCTCTCGGAGCTCCGTGCGTGGAGTGGCACCAGCTTTGTGACTTTGCTTGATGGGGAACATGTCGAACTCCTCCTCGTCGTCGCTATCGACGCCGTAGTCCGGGTCGAACACCACGACGTCGTCGTCGTCGTCGTCGTCGTCGAGCACCTCGGGCACAAGAGCCCGAGGTTTCCAGCCCTTCCTGACCTCGAATACGTCCCGGCTGTTAACGACGAGCTCCTCCTCGCCGTCGTCGTCAAGGTATTCGACCATTTGCCGCGTAAATCCGCGGCCTCCCGCGCTCTTCCTGCCAGCTGCGCGCGCCTCGAACTGGCCAATGGTGAGCTCCACGCCGTCCGGAGACTCCCGCAGAGGAATATGCGCGAACGAGGTGGGCCCCAAGCCCAGCTCGAACTCCTCCTCCTCATCGTCGTCCAACCGCTGAACACTGTTCCGGCGCGTGAGAGCGGGCGCCGGCGTCTCCGGATTGGCCGGCGCGGTGGGGAACCGGTCGAGCGTGACCTCCGCGGACTCCGGCGCGTCGCGGAGCGGGAGCCGGGTGAACGTCGTCGCCGCGACGCCGCTGACGGAGGAGGAGGAAGAGGAGGGAGGGCGAGGCGGGGGCGCGGACTTGAGCGGCCTGGCTGCGCCCCGCTTGCCCCGCGTACTTTTGGCGTTCCGGCGGGCCTCCGCGGAGAAGAGGCGGAACGGGAACACCGCGGCGGCGACGGCGGGCGGCGCCATGCCTGAGCTGAAGATTTCGCAGCAGTTGAAGTTGGCTCGAGTGGATCGGATAAGGTGGCCGGGGCTTGGCTGAGATTTTTGCTGCTGCGTGGTATCTGGACCGTTGGTTTCCAAATTTGTTTGACCGTTGACTTCATCATCAGTAAACAAGAGGATATATGGCCTTGTTTAGTTTCTACGACAAACTTCACTGTTCATCCAACTTCACTATTCATCAAAGGAAATCTTGTATGTATGGAGTACTAAACGTGAGTTAATGACAAAACCCATTCCATAACCCTCCTAACTTTGTGAGACGAATCTAATGAGCCTAATTTGGCCATGATTAGACAACGTCGTGCTACAGTAAACAATCTCTAATGACGGATTAATTAGGCTTAATAGATTCGTCTCGCGATTTCCCGTCCATCCGTGTATTTAGTTTTATAATTAGATCATATTTAGTCCTCCTAATCTTCGATTTAGTTTTGCTACAGTAAAGTTGCTACAGTAAGTTGCGCGAACTAAACAAGGCATAGTAGAGCTGTAGTGAAGGCTGACGAGCTGTGAGCATTTCCCATTTGTCTGACCATTTGATCTACCTCTGGGTGAAGTACTGGACTGGAACCTAGCTTGGTGCCTTTTGTTGTACAGCAGCAAGAAGAAAATCGGGCGATAGAAAAGGGAAATTCAGTCAGTCAAAGGAGCCGGAGCGCCCTGCTGTGACCGCACAGCATCTCTCGTCCCAAATGCTCACCGCCGGCGACGGGCAAGACGCAAGACGCCTCCGGCCACTGTTTCACATCGACGGCCCAGGGTATCTGTTTCGCATCAACTTGTTAAATCAGAGAGTGAGAGTCTTCGATAAGGACCCTGTTTAGTTTGTCAATTTTTTTCATCGCTATAGTAAATTCGAATATTTGATACTAATTAGAAGTATTAAATATGGATAACTGATAAAACTCATTTCATAACTCTTGAGTGAAATTGTGAGACGAATCTATTAAACCTAATTAGGCTATAATTAGACAATGTCGTGTTATAGTAAACAATCTCTAATGATAGATTAATTAGGTTTAATAGATTCGTCTCGTGATTTTCCGTCCATCCGTGTAATTAGTTTTATAATTAGATCATGTTTACTCCTCTAATCTTTGATTTAAAATTGGTACAGTAAATTTCGCAAATAAACAGGTCCTAATACATGGGTACAGTCACGATCCAAACGCATCTCAAGGACAAAAATTAGGTATGGATCGGTGCCTGCCTATTCGTCGGCGCTACGCATCAACGATTCCACGAGATGCCCGGCGCGTCCCTGTTCCTTGGCGGCACCAAACTTTATCGTGTCCCCGTGCCGTGTCCATCCTGAACGCAATCGTCGATTGGTGTCCATCCTGAACGCAATCATGGACTGGAAATGGATAAGATAAACCTTGACGGCAGCCTGTTCGCTTGGCTTATCAGCCATCAGCCAGCAGTACTTCAATCTCACAACAAATCAGCACCAGCCACCAGCTAGCCAACGGTACTTTTCTCTCACAACAAATCAGCACCAGCCACAAGCCACACGAGCCTAACTAGCTGCTTACCTACTGCCCGAATTCCAAGCCGTCTGTTGTGTTTCCCTCCCTCTTTTGCGTAGGACATTTCAAGCTGAACACATCGCCCAACTGAAACTTCCGCAGGAGCCAAATTGCGGCAGAAACATCGCCCAAAGTTGGCACTAGGTTTTTTCGAAAACCTTTTTTTTTTCTAAAACTATACAGCCATGATAGGATATATGCCACCTCAATCATCGAAAGCCAAGAGAAAAACATAGCCAGTACTTGTTTATATTCCGAAAAAAAACCAACTAAACAAAATACAATAGTCCTTGTTTTACCGACCAAAGAAAGTCTTTCTCAAAAACTTATCCGATAATTATCTTTCAAAAAAAACTTATCCGATAATAATAGTCTAATGTTTTGGAAGGATATGCCCAAAATGCCCCCTAGCTACCACCGTTGGTCTTCTCTTTATATTCGGTTCACCGCAGCTCTCTTCCTCACTCGTCGGCGTCCTCGATCCTCCCCATCAATCGTCCTTATCCCCCGCCGGGACTCGGGGACTGAATTGGAGTGGGCGCCAATCCGGTCTTGACTGCGTTCTCCTACTCGACGGTACGGAATCCCCTCCTTCCTCTGCTTGGATCAGCTCTTCGGCTCCCTCTAAGGCCTTATTTGGTGCGTGATGCACTACTGGCAGCAGCAGATTACTTTCAAATTCTGGGTTCGCTCGAATCAATTCTCATGAGTCTCAAGTCCTCCTTCTTAAACCAGTGAACCCTGTGTAAAGATGCATGTTTAAGTCTTAGATAGGTGCACGATCTGCAATTTACAGCCAACGAGCCATTAGAATATTCATTCACTATTTTGCAGCTACGATTTTTCTCACATCTTACTAATCTATAGTGATTGCTGAATAATGTTTCCCAGAGGCGTTTCCTGATCTCAGCCCGCCATGAGGGGCTCCAAGTTTTTGCTGTTACTGGTGGGGGCGTCATCGCTGTGCCTATATGCTGCTGTAAGCCGCTGCTCATTTTGTACCATCTGATGTTAACAATGGCGATTAGATCGATTAGAAATGTGGCTCTGATTTTTGTTTGGTCCGTTTTTTACATTCAGATTGCTGCGCAGCAGACTTGCCCTGCTGACCTTGATAGCAAATGTGAGGATGCTGCTTCAGATGATTGGGAGGGGGAGTTCTTCCCCGGCATCCCAAAGATTAAGTATGAGGTGAGACTGTAAATTTCAGATTCTTCAACTAGATTGTGATTCTACGGTAACGAATTGTCGTGCACTAAACCACTGTCCCTGAACAATTGATACTTAATGGTGCTGCAGGGTCCAACAAGCAAGAACCCTCTTGCTTATAAGTGGTACAATGCAGAGGAAGTGATTCTTGGAAAGAAGATGAAGGTATGATCTGTGTACTCCATTGCCTGGTTATATCCATTGTCACTAAGACCCCTTTTAAACTGTAAAGTCAACCTTTGCACACTGTAGAATAAGGTCAACATCTAAACTTATTTGCTTGCTCCTAGGACTGGATGCGCTTCAGTGTTGCATTCTGGCACACATTTCGTGGTACTGGTGCTGATCCTTTTGGTGCCCCTACAAAGACTTGGCCTTGGGAGGACGGCACAAATTCGTTGGCCATGGCTAAGAGAAGAAGTACGATCATTGTGTTTGGTTCCAGCCTTCTAGGTTTTGTTTCAATACTTTGTTGGAACTAACGTTTGTTTGAACCGGTTTTGCAGTGAGAGCTCACTTTGAGTTCATGGAGAAGCTGGGAGTTGACAAATGGTGCTTCCATGATCGAGATATTGCCCCAGATGGCAAAAATCTTGAAGTACGTTTGTCAGTCGTGTTGCAATTGTTTTAACACATAAACTCGAAATATAATCAAAGAAGTCTGGTAGAGTTATATTTGCGACCTTGCAATTGGTTGGATAGTTGCGTTCTTTCAGTTGCTTTTCATGTCTTGGCAGAGTTACCTGGGATACTTTTATTAAGATGCAATCTTACAATTTACATTTAGTTAGGTCGTTAAGGGTATCATTGTTGAGTCATGGGATGCTATCTGTTATCATATGTTCTCCCTAGCTAAAGGACGAATTAATTTTGATCATCTGTTTCATTAACACCCAAAACTAGGTGTATCCAGAGCTCCAATTTGTTTGTACTTGGCACAGAACATAATTGAACCAATAGAGAATTTCATAAGAATGTTATTTAACATTGCAGGAGACGAATGCTAACTTGGACGAGATAGTTGAGCTGGCAAAACAGCTCCAGGTTAGTGTAACCTTAAATTGTCAACACTTCTTTTTTTTTTTTGGCTTTGGCTGTACGCCAGTTGTTTGTATTGCACTGTTTCCTCAGTTTTCTATTTCATCTGAACTATATTTAGAGTGAGACCAATATCAAGCCACTGTGGGGAACTGCTCAGCTCTTTTTGCATCCACGCTACATGCATGGAGCCGCTACTAGGTTGGTATCTTAAATTCTTGTCTTTTTGTGTTAGCGAAAGATTCTTGTTTTTTTGTGTTAGTGAAAGTTATGGACTCAGAGTATGACTAGAGATTAAGAAAACTCTTCAATAATTTTACAGCCCGGAGGTTAAAATATATGCTTATGCAGCTGCACAAGTTAAGAAAGCTTTGGAGGTTGGTTATCTCTGATTATTCGTATTAATCTTCTTTTGTTTAGTAAATACTTAATGGGACATTATCTCCTTACAGGTCACTCACTACCTAGGTGGTGAAAACTACGTGTTTTGGGGTGGTAGAGAGGGTTATCAAACTCTTTTAAACACTGACATGAAAAGAGAACTTGATCATCTGGTATGAGTTGGATCTATTTTATTTATTCACTTATATTTTTGCTTTATTTTATGTCACAAATTATTTACTTATTTGCTGGATTTGTCCAGGCTAACTTTTTTCATGCTGCTGTCGACTACAAGAAAAAGATTGGATTTAACGGTAATTCAGTCCTATTGATTTATAATTTACTTTTGTCATTTTAAATTGTTGTCATCATAAAAATTCGGCAATAAAACTGATTTTTGTTATTTTAGGAACATTGTTGATCGAGCCTAAACCACAAGAACCAACAAAACATCAGTAAGCTTTTTAATTAGTGGAGTAGCAAAATATTCGCAGACAAAATTACATATTCTTTTTTGCCTCTGTCAGGTATGACTGGGATGTTGCAACTGCATTTGCTTTTCTACAAAAGTATGGTCTTACAGGTACATGCAGCTACAAGTCAATATCTGTTCAATTTATCAAAATGTTTGAGATGTTTGTTGAAAATTTATTAGCATCACAACCAAATCTTCAAACATTTTCTCGATATACATACATTAATACCAACTCTCTGCAAGTGAAGCTTGTGGTAGTTTAACTATATGTTCTGAGAGCTATCTAAAAGCATCCATGCTACTCTATCACATGATGACACAGGAGAATTCAAGATTAATGTCGAGTGCAACCATGCTACTCTATCTGGACATAGGTAAAAAAGAAAAAAAATACTTGCATACCTTCAATCATGTAATAGCTTAAAGTGATATTATCATAACTGTATTTTTCAACTTGCAGCTGCCATCATGAACTGGAAACTGCACGAATTAATGGGCTGCTTGGAAATATCGATGCAAACACTGGTGATCCACAAGTTGGTATGTTTCGCTGTTGTTTGTAACTTCTCTGTTTGATTGATAAGCATCTGACCCAATATTCTTCTTTGTATTGCACTGGGAGCATACAAGCATATTTGTAGAAAGAAAAGAGAAAAATGAGGCATACATAGTAACTTTCCCGTTGAGAAAAATGAGGCATACATAGTAACTTTCCCGTTCCTTATGGACAGGTTGGGACACAGATCAGTTCATGACAGACATTGCAGAGGCTACTTTGGTTATGTCAAGTGTAGTTAAGAATGTGAGTGGCATGAATTTGCTCTCATTTTTACTTGGATCAGAAGTTGCCTGTCGACTACTTGTTTTGGTTTCTTTTTTATATTCACGGAAATGTAGTAATATTAATGTCACTCATAAGCTTGCTGCATCTCGGTTTGTCAACAGGGTGGACTTGCACCTGGTGGATTCAACTTTGATGCCAAATTGTTAGTGCACATTTTCATCGATTTTGTTGCTGTAAACTGATCTCTAGTTCAGGGGAAATTAATTGTAATTATTTTGTGATGACAGGCGGAGGGAAAGTACAGATGTTGAGGACATGTTTCTTGCTCATATCTCAGGAATGGACACCCTGGCCCGTGGCCTCCGCAACGTCGTTAATCTGATCGAGGTAATTGAAAATGTAATGACATGCTACAATTTTTTCATATGCTGGTTTCTGAATTATATAATTTTTTTTTGTTTGTGGTGTTAGGATGGTTCCTTGGATGAGCTTGTCCGCAAGCGCTACCAGAGCTTTGACAGTGAGATTGGTGCCTTGATCGAGGTACACCACTTTTCTAGTTGGGAATTTGATAATTTTTTTTTAACCCTCGAAGGGTTGGATTGAAACTGAAGGTTTGTAACTTTGGTGTATGGCTTGAAACAGGCCGGGAAAGGAGACTTTGAGACGCTAGAAAAGAAGGTTCTGGAGTGGGGTGAACCCACTGTTCCATCCGGAAAGCAGGTAAATGGAATGACAACCCAGGGGTCCTCTCCGCATCGTGCAGTTGTGCTAACAATGCAAGTAGCTCTGCGCCGATGGTTTGCTGACTGTACTACATTGTGCTTTGCTGATGCAGGAGCTGGCCGAGATGCTGTTCCAGGCTGCTCTGTAGACGGTGCCATGTCCCATGGCTGCAGCAATAAGCGCAAGCGTGCACCCCCGGAGGAGTGCGCGGACGTCCTATCCACGGGCAAATGTTCTGGTTCCATGCTGTGAACTTTGTACAATAGAGCGTGGAACTGAGAAATAATCAGTTGTAACTTTTCAGGACCAGTAGGATTAAGTCCAGATGTTATCCTCTTTGTTTGAATGAAGCAGAATCAAACTGAATTTAGTTCTACATCCTGCATCTCATCGTTGATCCAATGATTCGTTGTACTAGTCAATCAAGCAGCCGTTGATGCAACGATAGTGCCAGGTTCAGTAGTACAGTAGAAAACTCTGCTGCGCTGGGCCGCATCATGTGTTCATGTTCATTGTTCAAGGCAGAGAGCTGCATCAAGTAGAGGCAGAGCCCCAGCCGCCGGCCAAGCCCGTTCGCCAGCAACCCGCACCGGCCGGCAATCCTGCAGCTCGCTCTGGCGTAGCTCCGTGCGGGGACGCCTGCAGCTCGCTCTCGCGTATCCGCGTCTGCTGAACTGTGCCGGTCTGCCTCCCCGCGCACAAGTCCGCCGACGCCGGAGCTTCTCGCGGCGCCTCGAGCTCTCCCTGCCGTCCGCCGGAGCGAGACCACGCCGGCTCAGGTCGCGTTGGATGTAAGCCAGTGCTGACGTTCTGTCTCAGGTCGCTGTACAAAGACGCGGGCTCAGGTCGCGTTGGATGTAAGCTAGTGCTGACGTGCGGCCTCAGGTCGCTGTACAAAGCCGCGGTCTCAGGTCGCGTTGGACGTAAGCTACTGCTGTCTCAGGTCGCTGTATAAAGCCGCGGCGCAACCGGGGCCCCACCTTTCATTGAGATCGAGACTATAGACTCGTCGTATCTCTCCAGGCCAGATCGATCCCCTCCCGCCTGAGCAAACCACACCGCCCCGCCGCCAACGCCGCCGCCGCCGCCGCCGGCGGTCGAGCCATCGAGGGGCTAGTCTCCCCTTCCCTTGTCGCGAATCAGCGCCCGCCCTCGCGCGAGAAGAGAAGAAGCATCAACAGCAGCAGCAGCCATGTTCGGCTCCACCAACCGTAAGCACCCGAGGCACCCCCTTCTTCGTCGATTCCATCACATTGGATGGATCCCGTCGCCTTATTTTACTCGAAATCCTCTATTCTCGTATGCATATATGTGTTGCTTGCTCTATTGCCCTGATGATTCGCTTTCATATCTGGGTTGCCCCTGTGCCTGCTCACGCTAGGGTTTCGTTTCTCAATTTCGATCAAATAGGGTACCTGCAGTGCAAACTCGCAAGGATCCATGTAACACCTAACCTAAGATTCCACCACTTACTGTGCATATAGAGGACCGGATTATCTCGATAGGGACAAGACTGGACTGTCTTTTCCACTTGCAATCAAAACAAAACCATGCTTCAATGCTTATCGTTTTTTATATACAAGCTAGCTCGTACAATGCGGTGCCAAACTATGATTGTCCATTCCTTGTTACGGTTTTAGGTTTGCTTGCTGCAACCCCCTTGCATGTATGATTAGATAGTATACATTTTTTGTTTCTCGCAATGTTGTTTGTCATGATTAATTATCTTCTCACCTCTCTTGTGTGCTTTCTTCATTGCAGCATTCGGGCAGTCGTCCACGAGCCCATTTGGCCAGACCTCATTCGGAACACCGCAGGGATTCGGTCAGGCTACCCCTGCTGCCAACAATCCCTTCGCACCGAAACCGTTTGGCAGCCCAACCACAACTTTTGGGGCACAGACTGGAAGCTCTCTTTTTGGCAATACATCCACTGGTGCCTTTGGCCAGCAGCAATCCACCCCCACATTTGGCACTACACCCACTGGTGCCTTTGGCCAGCAGCAAAATACTCCCACATTTGGCACCCCATCCTCCTCTCCGTTCGGGAGCTCCACACCAGCTTTTGGTGCATCGCCCACTCCCGCATTTGGTGCCACATCGTCTACCTTTGGCTCTGGTATGTATTGTGCATTCTATATTTCTTCTCTGTTGTGGGGTCACCAATGTGGTCGTACTAGATTGTCAAGGTTCTAAAACAACTTTCTATATTGTGTAATCAAGGATGACATTCTGATGCTAACTTTTCCCCCGAGACTGGGAACAGCACAAGCCATTTCACAGTTTTGGATGTCTGATGCTAACTTTTCCCCCGAGACTGGGAACAGCACGAGCCATTTCACAGTTTTGGCCATGTCTTGCGATATTTCCTTATTACTTTCTGATAATGCATGCTACACTTGTTATACATAACTGCTCAGGTGAAATTATACCAATTCATTCACTGCTCTGTTGTTTAGACAAGACTTGTTGTTCTTTAGACCAACAATGGTGTGTACTATATATGATGTCTTTGTCACTTTGACTCTGCTCTGCACATGTTGCAGGATCTTTGTTTGGACAGAAGCCAGGTTTTGGATCATCTCCTGGCCAGTCAAGTCCTTTTGGTAGCACATTCCAGCAAACGCAACCAGCATTTGGCAACAGTACTTTTGGTGCATCAAGTACGCCGGCATTTGGTACTACAACTACGCCGGCATTCGGTGCAACCACATCAGCCTTTGGCACCACAACTACACCAGCCTTCGGTGCCACGGCCACTCCAGGATTTGGATCAACATCAACATCTTTATTCGGTGCTTCCAGTACCCCAGCATTTGGTTCTACACCCTTTGGTTCATCTGCTCCTGGTTTTGGAACTTCAGGGACCCCAGCATTTGGTGTGAGTAGTACTACTCCAGGTTTTGGATCTTCAAGCACGCCTTCATTTGGCACATCTAGTGCATTTAGTTTTGGTTCTTCACCAACCTTTGGACAAACAGCAGTTTCCTCTGGTAGCTCTCCCTTTGGAACAACTCCGTCACCTTTCGGTGGGCAGACTCCTGCATTTGGTATGTTTGCCTATTCGATATTCGCTCTATTTAGTTATGATATATGCATATGCTCACTAAATTGTTATCTTCGACTCCATATGATGTAGCTGTTGAATACTGATTCTCTCTCTCTTTATTACTTCAGTAGTCCTATTTTGTCGTGGAACTTCTTTTTTCTGTTTTCACCCCGGCCATGCCATCTTTTCCCCATTGGTAATTTTGTTTGTCCCTTTTGAGTTTCAGGCTCACAGCCAGCAGCACCAGCTTTTGGGCAAGCACAATTTGGTAACCAAGCTGGAGGAACCAGAATAAAACCTTATGCTCAAACACCAGATGTTGACAGTGCTACAAGTGGTACTCAGGCTGCTGCAAAACTTGATTCCATATCAGCAATGCCTGAATACAAAGACAAGAGTCATGAAGAATTGAGATGGGAAGATTACCAGCGTGGAGACAAAGGTGCTGTTGGCAATCATGTACTTTGCTTGATAACCGTCATATTTAGCTTCATGTACTTCCTCGGATCACAAATACAAGTCCTTTGGGACATGAACACTGTCTCCAACAACATGACACACATTGACTAGCAATATAAATATATATCATCTTATTTAGAAAGGCTTATGTAATATGAGAGTCTTTTTCATGACAATTTTAGTATTAGGAATCTTTTGTTTCCAATCTATATGTGAAATTTTAGCCTTTGATTGGTCAAACCTAGGTTTTTTTTTACTTAGTACAAACCGAAATGGACTTATATTTGTGATCAGAGGAAGTATTTTTTTTAGCATGCTTATTTCGTTTGAACTGGAGTAATCAAGTAACTATTATTTCCTGGCAGCATAACAGCGAGTGTTTCTGTTTAGTACGATCAACTAATACAACATGCTGTTTGATTCTCCCTTTATTGATTATGTATTATCATTGGATTTATTTGCTCCTTGTAGCTTGTTCCTGTAGCATATTTGTGAAATTCATATTGTTTGAACTTTCAGGTGGACCGAACCCTTCAGGACCTCCAGCAGCATCTCAACTGGCTTTTACTGGCGCATTTGGCCAAAATACTTCAAACCAATTTCCATCAGCAAACAATCCATTTGCCACTAAGCCCTCAACTGGCTTTAGTACTACTAGCCCATCAATTTTCAATTCTTCATCAACTTCAAGTTCAAATCCATTCGCACCGTCCACTACTAGCACACTATTTGGACCAACGAGTGGCTCTGCAACCGCAACAACTACTACGCCATCCTTCTTTGGAAATACTGCTCCTGGTTTTAGTTCATCTTCGCTGTTCGGCACATCATCGGCTACAAGTCAATTCAATACTGGCTTGTCATTAGCTAATACTCACTCAGCTGGGCTGTTTCAATCTTCTCCATCGTTTGTGCAACAGCCATTTAGCCAGCAGTCGTCAGGGTTTCTATCAACACCAGCTTTCTCCACTGGAAGCCTATTTAGCACACCTACTCCTGTCGCAACTGGCAGTCTGTTTAGTAGTGGACCTTCACCTTTTTCAACAGTAAGCGTCCTTTACTTTTTCATATTTTAGACTGGATATAATTGTTACATTATTAATCTAAATTTTTTGTCGCTTTTGCAAAATTCATTGCTAACAAGTTGATTTTTTTTTCTCCTTATGATTAAGACAACATTTCAACCATCTGCCCCTGCTCAGTCTTCATTCTCATTCCAACCTCAGACTCAACCAGGTCAGTGTTTTGTTTGCATAGTGTTTTCTGCTCTTTCTAATTTATCTTCAGAAACGAAGTTGGTCCTAATTTTTGTGCATATGCATGCATGCATGGGATACTGCAGCTCCTGCAGGTGGATTTACTGGTTTTCCCAGCGCTACAAACCCGGCCCAGTTGATACAGGCGTATGATCTTTTGCTACTTTCCAATTGCACATGATTGTTCTTTTACCTTTTCAAATATTTTCTTTCGGATGGGTTAATCACTGATTAGCAATACACTGAAGGCAACAATACTATGTTAAGTGAAGTCTAATGTGAAAATGGAATCAAAATACTTTGTGGTTCTTTCAGGCAATAGGTGTTAGTTTAAACACTCAAGCAGTCGATTCCTTTAAATTGCCATGTGGTTATTTAATCACTGATTAGCTATACAGTGAAGGCAAACAATTTTACGAAGTCTAATGTGGAAATAGAATCAAAATATTTTATGGTTATTTGATTCTTTCAGGCAATAATGCGTCAGTTTAAACAATCAAGCAGTGGATTCCTTTAAATTGCCATGTTGTTATTCAATCTCTGCTGTATAAGAACTGTTTTGATTGATCATAGTTATCCTTAGAAGTCAAATGAGTTTTGGCAACGCCAATTATCTGTTCTTACATGGTGTTTCCTGCTGCTTTTTGACACAGAACTCCTAGCCAGTCCAATATGGTTATGCAGCCTGCTCCTGTTTCGAATCCATTTGGGACACTTCCAGCGATGCCTCAGATGTCCATTGGGAATGGAGGATCTCCTTCAGTTCAATACGGAATATCAAGTTTGCCAGTTAGCGAACCCCCCCACCCCCACACGGACACACTCACACTCACACTCAAAACCCCCTAGATAGGAAGATGATTGTTGCTTTGTCACACCATTTTGATGGTTTGCAGGTTGCTGAGAAGCCTCTTCCTAGCAGAACATTGTCCATGGTGGTTCCTAGGCATTTGTCACAGAGAAGGATAAAATTACTGCCAAGAAAATATAATCCAATTTCAGATGGCAAGGTAATGATCTTGAAAGCGACTAAACATATACTATAAATTTATATGATCCATGGAGCTTGTGAATGCATTAAGAACACATTGAGTATGGTGCTGAGTTTATTTTATTGCTCGTGTAGGTTCCATTCTTTGCTGATGATGAGGAATCTCCTGCAACACCAAAAGCGGACGCATTTTTCATCCCTAGGGAGAACCCAAGGAATCTGATAATCCGTCCAATCGAGCAGTGGCCTTCGCGGAGTGGAATTGACAGGCAATCAGTTCCAAAGGATTCAGCTGATTTGGACAAATATGAAGGTAAATCTTGTCATTACGATACTTTTTTTTTATTGAATGTCCCTAGTAAGGGCAAATTTCAATTTTCAGGTGCTGATTTGGTAAACTTGTGCAGATGCATCCACTGAAAGTGCGCATGATAAGACTGTCAAGTCACCAAGGAGCAGATCAATGGTGGAAAATGGTAAGCAGCATGTGCCCAGTCATCATGGGAACAGAAAGGGTACTTCAGTGGAGACGCTGTTGCCCAAGCTCCCGCAGGCAGATTACTTCACGGAACCTAGTCTAGAGGAGCTTGCTGCCAAAGAACGTGGTGAGCCAGGCTACTGCGGCCGGGTGAAGGACTTTGTTGTGGGGCGCCATGGCTATGGCAGCATCAAGTTCCTGGGGGAGACAGACGTGAGGGGCTTGGATCTGGAGTCAATCGTGGAGTTCAACAACCGGGAGGTGATTGTGTACAAGGACGACAGCAAGAAGCCCCCGGTGGGTGAGGGGCTGAACAAGGCTGCGGAGGTGACTCTTCTGAACATCACGTGCGTGAACAAGAAGACTGGGGAGCAGTACCGCGAGGGCCCGCGGGTGGAGAGGTACAGGGAGATGCTGATGAAGAAGGCAAAGGAGCAGGGCGCGGAGTTTGTGTCCTTTGATGCGGCCAAGGGAGAGTGGAAGTTCAGGGTGAAACACTTCAGCGCCTACGGGCTTTGGATGGATGATGAAATGGTGTAGCGCCACCGTGGCCGTTAGCCTTTTCTGGTTACTAGTTTTGGTGGAGGTGTAGTTGCACGCTGTGGTCATATGTCAATGTAGTGCATGGGTTTTTTGTTATTATGCTTATTTTGTATGTGTTGTCCTTTGCTGTAGAATGCTTGTCAATTTTCCTCATTAAAGGAGAATGCTTAGCAATTCCCCTTATATATGTGAAAAAGAATGCTTGTCATTTCTTATATGTATGAAAAAGAATGCTGGCCAAAAAAAGGAAGAGAGAAAGAATGCTTGCTAATTGTGGTCGAGCACAAAGCACCAAAACAATTAAGAAATCAAGCGGAGGCCCTCCTTGGCCGGTTGGATATTATTTACATGAATGAATTCAAATACGAACGTGAGTAAATTCCCTTCTTTGGTGCTTGCTTGGCATCCATCCCATTCCCAATTCCCATCTGATTCTGAGGGGAGAGGAAGGCGGGAAGGGCAGTCTTTCATTGCCGCTAAGCCAAAACACTGAAGCTTTCCAACCGCGTGGATCACAACTAAATTCGTGACACCTGATGAAAAGAAGAGACTCAATCGGCAGACGAGGAATCTTGTTTTCTTGTTACGAAGAGGCCGTCCCAGTCCCAGTGATCAGCTGAAGGTGTGTGTGTTCACGACCTGCTCGCTCGCCTGACACGCGAACTCCAAAACTTATAGGACGGTATCTGAATCGCCTACCATCGGCCCAAGTCGAGGGCCCAAACGGCGGTTCGCGGTCGGGCTCGCAGCAAATCCGTTAGGCCAGCGGCTGCCTCTTGCCTGAGCCATCTGCCTGCTTGCCTACCCAGAACGAGCTTTGCTGCTGCAGAAGATCGCCTGGTGTGCAGTGGTGCCCGGATACCGGATCTGAGGCCCGTAAGCAGAGCAGGCAGCCGTGAAACAGACAGGCGCCGCCTTGCTCACGGCGACAGCGACGGGCAGCCTGCCAGCCTGGAGCCACAAGAAGTGAGTCCATGCCGGCGCCCGTCCGTCCGCGTCGTGAGGAACGTACAAGCGAGCAAAACCGGACGCGCAGCCACACGCGGCGTGCGACTGGCAACATGTTCGTGAGAAACGCTGAAGAACAAGTACTGAACCCCAACAGCCTGCTGGTCAGCAGCAAACTACAAGCTATGCTGTACTACTACACATATCTCCCTTCAAACGGGGTATATGTTGTATCTCTTTCCTCGATACATGTTCTACAATGGTACAACAACACTGAACCCAACAGCAGATCAGCAGCAACCAACAAGCTATGTGGTACATATCACTATTTAAGTGGGGCTCATTCATTACATGTACATTGTAATTTGTACCTATTTCCTCTTCTACCCTGTTACAACAATCACAAAAAAAAAATAGCAACTATACATGTGTGATGTACAAATTACATATTTCACAATTTGCATGGTATGAACACAGAAGATGCAACCCCGAAAAGTGTTCTGTTCAGAAAAGTTCGGCGCGGCAGAAAGGATAATACCCAGCTTCTCCTGCCGATTCTGATACAACTCTCAACTCCTTCTGAATCTTTCTCCGTTCATAAAAGACTGGGCATGCAAGGGAAATACACCTGACCCCACTTTCAACAATCCAGTCTGCACCGCCACAGTGCCCACATATCTGGACAACAAACGAAGTTCAATGCTTCACTGTCAGCTAATCTTGAACAAGTCAGATCAAGAATATATGTGTTTGTGCACAAAAAGATTAAACGTCAAGTACTGCTGCAGGTGTTTGACAAGATGTCAAGCCTGCTAAAAGAATACAGATTTCCAGATATATTGACTTAGTTCTAGTCACACAACTTTTAGGAAACGATCAAGAGACGAGTATATGTAGCCATAATTAAATGCAAATGCTAATGGAACAATATTTCATCCAGAGACACAATTCTGCTAAGCATGTAAATTCACTGTGACCTCAAGGTTCTCTAGCTTGTACGTTGAATGGAGTAAATCTGTTAATATGAGGGTAAACTACACAATTATGTTTTGACAGGCAATATGGACTTACAGCAGCAAGGTGTTGGATTTCTCGCTCCAACTTTGAAGTTCTCCCAGCAACTACAGTGGCAACAACAGCTTCGTTTTTCAAGCAATTGTTGCAGAAGGTCTCTGATCCTTGAATCAGATCACCACAAATCGAACAGTGGCTTGACATGTAGTATGTATCTATCCTGCCTCCTTTGCTGGAGGCTTTATTATTCAATCCTGACCGGATGAAGCTGCCATCACGAGAAAATAAACCATGACCAGAAGCAGACTGGCGTTTCGCAAGAGTTGGTCGTATGGGTCGAGGCATCTCATTAAACCACTTATTCAGGTCGGCACCAAGGAGCCCAAAAACACGTTGTAGTGCAGGGATAATCTGCTTGGTTATGTAATATAGCTCATTTAATCTATAAGGTGATCCAACTTCTAGCAGATAATAAGGATCAATAACCATGTCGACGAGACGAGCCCCTGGTTCCCCATGGATTACAACATATGGCACTCTCTCTGCATAGCGAGGCTCAGCCCTTGGATCAGACAACATAGCTTTTGTTGCAACAATTGCTGCAGGTGGAAGAGTAGAAGCCCTTGCACTGTAGGTACCTAAACGGACCTCCTTCGCAAAAATGAAGTCTCGAATAGAAACTTTTCCCGATAACATGCGTGTCCATTGACGCTCCAAATATGACCTGACCTGCAATGGTAGAAGATCATCAAGCTATACACTTGATAAAACAAAAACAAAAAAAAGGAAAGTGGTCCTTACGAAGAGGATATCAAGTAACTGTTGAAAGAAGGAATACTACTTACTTTGGTCAAGTCTTGTTCTTCAAACATTATTCTGATAGACCGTTCCAAAATCTTTGCAACTGCTGGGCACGTATCTCTCCGAACAGTTTCTATCCCCTTCGCATCAAAGATCGGTTCATTCTGTTCAGGACTCTCATAGCTATATCCAACATATCTCTTCTTTGTAAGAAGAAAACATGGCTGATATACTTTCTCGAACTTCAATGTGACTGGATCAGGATTTATAGCACTTATTGATGAGGCGATCTCCTTTCCTATTCTGAATGCTTCTTCCCTAGAACGTCCTTTTAGGAGAACAAACATACTACAACAGAAACACGTGTATAAGTATATTATGACTATCTACTATAGTTCAAAGAGAAAACAGAAACAGAATAATACCTGTCAGTATCACCATAGACAACCCTTGCTTTCCACAAAGGATGCTGGTTGACAAATGATATTGCTGTCTCAAGTGTTCTACGACCACATTGAACGATGCTGTCTGCAAGCTCTGCACATGGCATCCGACCGCTGAATCCAGCAGCTGTGTAGCCATATGTTACATTTGCTATCAGCTTCAGAGCAAGCTGCCGTGCATTGAATATCTGAAAACAAATTAATTATTTATAACGTATCCACCAACTGGTAAGAACAGCCATTTTACTGAAAACAAGGATTGCAAAAGGGAAAGCGGCATGAGGACTGCCTAAGCAAAGCACAAACAAAATGACTATTGTACCATAGTACAATCACAATATCCGTAAGACATTTAGGCATTTCAAATGATGTTCAAAAATTGGTTTACAAAAACTGAATACCCTGTGCAGGACTTGCTGTGATGGACCCAACTTTTTCATTGCTTGTTTCACCATAATTCGTGTTGACAATATCTCCTCTAGAAGGCGAGGAAGCACGCCTTTTCTTATCTGCAGAATACCATTGAGATTGTTCTGGAAAGTCAGTACTTACTAGGGAAACATAATGTTAGTAATATATTGAATGTGCCAGGAATCACTAAACATGTAACTGTAAGCAAAATTTTCAAGAATATAGCCAGTAACTCATCTGGATGGTAGCAAAGGTCAATCACAAAAGTCGATCGACCAACCATGGAGGTAGTCAGGTAAAATGTAGGATAGGAACAACTATCTATGGAAGGTTTCAAATTTACCATTACCAATATGAAGACCACCAGATATTGCTCAGAAATTAAGAACATTACCTCGGGTTGCACATACAGGACCCCATTTGGAGTAAGCAGCAACTGATTTTTCAGATTTACAAGTGTATGTGGATCTGCTGAATATGAACTGACACCAAGTACATTTGACTTCGACGGGAAAACTTTACCCATGCATGTAGAATAACATAGGTTATATGCTATTATCATGGAAGGATAGAGGGACTGAAAATCCAATACAACAACTG
>CM014271.1:1947777-1976302 GCA_004135705.1 Alloteropsis semialata | reverse complement strand
CCGGCGGACAATTGGCGTACATGTTACACAGGGGCGATGTCAAGTGAAGGTGGAGGAAAAGGAACGACATATGATACGCCGGCCATCGGCGTACAAGTTGGTAAGCATACGGCGTGTGCAGAGAGCCGTTGGAAATGGAATCCGACCGTTGGAAAAAGCACACGGCGTATGATCCGCCGATGGGGGTTTGCCGCATGGCGGAATATACAGCGTTCACGAATTCTGTGCGGCTTTTGGGCAACGGCTAGTTCAAGCCTTTGGGCTATAAATACCACCCCCATTCGGCCATTTGGAGTTGCTGGAGTCCAGAAAAGTTCATCTACACCTACATGACATCCAAGCCACCGTTTATGCTACATAGATCATCCATAGTGAGTGAGAGAGCTAGGATAGCCTTAGTGAGTGAGTTGCAAGGTGTTTGAGCCTTGTGCTTGGTTCTAGAGTGAGCCACCCCTTGTAATCTCGGTGTGCCGGCCCCTTGGAGTCTTTGTGACTCGCCGGCAAGTCTTCGACCCTCCGGCTTGGTGTGGAGCGGCGACGACGACATTGTGCGGGGGAAGAGGAGACCCCCTTCCTTGGTGGAGAGGCTCCGTAGTGGAGGTGGCGTCAAGATCTCTGGGAGAGTAGGTTGATGGGAGCAAGGTCTTGGTGACTTGCTCATCATCCCTCTTGGGGAGCCTTTGTGGCGAGCTCAAAGCCTTGACCGGGAAGAAGACTTGGCGACCGGGAGCATATCCTTTGTGGAGCTCCAACGTGGAGTAGGCGT
Source organism: Alloteropsis semialata (assembly GCA_004135705.1). Classification (NCBI taxonomy): domain Eukaryota; kingdom Viridiplantae; phylum Streptophyta; class Magnoliopsida; order Poales; family Poaceae; genus Alloteropsis; species Alloteropsis semialata. Next base: position 1,975,536 of record CM014271.1, on the reverse strand, counting down.
AAGCCGAACCATGGGATAAATCTTCGTGTCAAGTTTGCATCCCTCTAACCCTTCTAAGCTTCCGCCTTTCATATTTGCAATTGTGTGCCTTTACCTTTCTAGAGTAGTATCTTGATAGGATTTGCTCTAGGTTGCAAAACTCTTTGGGTGGGTGCAAACACTAGAAGAAAATTTTAGTTGCACATCTAGATAGCTTGTCTTAGTTTCATATTGTGCAAATAGAAGGCATGTGGTAGGTTAAGTTTTTAGAAAGCCTAATTCACCCCCTGCCCCTCTTAGGCTATCATGAGCATCGATTCCTTTCAAGTGGTATCAGAGCCGGGACTCACATCTTTCACAAGAAACGCCCATTCAATTGGCAATTTGTGAAATCAGCTCATTTGAATCGGTTAGGCTTCACCACCTAGTAAATTAGCTCGTTGGGGAGAGGATGGATCTCTTAGGAATGCCTCCACGTTTCGATGGCACGGGGTTTCAAAGATTGAAAATTCTCATGGAAGCTTTCCTTCAAGTAAAGGGACTTGATGTTTGGCGTGTAACTAGTGAAGGGAGAAAAAGTGACTCCAAAGGTGAAATGCAACATGATTCTACTGCTAGGAGCATTTTATTGTCCTCACTTAGTGATGATATTTTCAATCGTGTATTCGCATGCAAAAATGCTCTTGAGTTGTGGAAGACTATTCTTGAGAACCATGAAGGCACAAAGGATGTGGCAAATGAAAAATATCATGTTCTCAAGGATAAGCTCAACAACTTTAAGCAACTTGAGCATGAGTGTGTACAAACTATATACTCACGCCTAACCATGCTTGTGAATGAGATAAATTCTTTAGGTGTCTGTTGACGGTCCTTATAACATAAAATTCGACCGTCAATAGGCTCAGAAACCAATAAAGATCAAGGCATAACTTAGACATTAGTATTCAAATAATAGTATACCATGCATATCTGGAATATATTTGAGTATAGGGACTACGGTGCAAAAGATGGGCGAAACTGGGCATAGGCCTAGGTCGGCCGACCTGGCTAGGTCGGGCGACCTTGGCTGAACCGCAATCAAGCTCACTTTCGACACAGGTCAAGAAGCACACTGAGGAAGGATCATGAACGTTGAATCATCGTCGGCTCAAGTCAAGGGTGAGGATAAGCCACGTGTCATTCCCATGGATTGAAGGGCCCACACATCAACACAATTGCACCCAAATGCAGTATACCCACCTGGAACCGTCATGAGGACCCACATGGAAGTCTACCAGAGAAGAGTGGGGCCGAATGGCGGCGGAACCAGGTCGGCCGACTCAGCTAGGTTGGCCGACCTGGCCCTGCGGCTGTTTCGCTTCCCCCTTGACTAGTACATGTAAACCGTCATCAGGAGTTCATTAGAGCCATGCAATGCTGAAGACGGTGGATCCAAGGGTCGGCCGACGTGGGGAATTCGGCCGACCTAGGCCCACCTCCAAACTGCCTAAACCGCCTCTGGCCGGCTCCAACCGCCTATGTGATGCTACAAATACCTGCAAAGGGCACCGTACTCAACACACACCAGAAGAAGAGCTCTCTTTTGCTACAAGCTTAGTCTTAGCCTTAGTAGTGATAGTCATAGTGTTAGATCTTCTGAAGGCTTCCGGAGGAGTCTTCGTAAGTTCTAGAGTTCAGTTCTTTATTCTCTTACTTACTTGTAATACTCTGAGCTTAATGGAAATACCTTTATACTTATGTTGTATGCTTCAGTTATACCTTATCCACTTAGTATATACTACTTATGTCTTACACCTCTATCAAGTGAATGTATGTTATGACATTGGCTCAATCTGCCTTTTGGTTGCTCTATTTATTAACGTGATAGATAGAGTTGTATCCCGTATTGCAAACATGGTGTTTGGGATATGCAGTACTATTGAGGGTACCGCTGCCCCACGGATTAGTAGAGGTAGGCGGCAGGTGGTGACAGCCCTGTCCGTCCTTTGTAATCCTCCACGTACGGGAGTGGGTATTAGGCCTTTATGATAAGACGTCCTACTGTCGTCCCTTGATGAGGGAACCACTGGATACCTCGATGTGTCCTCTTGTGTACAATCATTGAATGAGCTTGTATAGGGTATTGTAATATATCCAAGTTCCATAAGTATGATGCTAATGAACCCTTGTTAATCTTTACTAGTGTACTATACTAACTAAGACTAACATAATGATGAGCAATGAACTTCTGTGTGTCAACCCATTCATTCACTTCTATATCATTTACCCCTGTTTAGATTATGGTACACTAATATTGTTGTATGTAAGAGCATTGGATGGCACATCTCTCTTTTAACTAAATGCTTTCCCTGCGGATAAACAAATAACGATACTATGGAATACTCCCGGGTGAAATGCTACAACGTACTTCTGTGCGCTTGCAGAATATCTGTAACGTCTAGATTTATGATGAAGTATCTCTAATACCATTACTACTCTAAGTAGTGATGCTAAGAAATACCAACAAGCATTTCTGGCGTCGTTGCCGGGGAAAGCAAGTGGTTAAAGAGATTTGAACATCCATGCATTTCGTGCAACAAAATTAATTGCCAGTAATCTAGCAGGTTTACCCTTTTCGCTCTGTTTCTCTGTGATGTGAAACAGGGTAGTGCATGACTGGTTTCCAACTACCATCCAACTACGTCGAGAACCCAAATACCATAGGAAGGAGGGTACGCTCTCGTGTCGTAATCCCTCAGGTGTTCTTGTCGGAAACCGAACCAGTCATCGGAGAATCCTCCAACCAAGGAGAACAACCCGTTCCCGTAGCACCCCAACCGGAAGAAGGCATGGCCGACAGGACCATTCGTGGCTACTTCGCTCCGTCCGCTGCCCAGATCCCTACGGGTCCAGCAGTGGAAGTGGGGGATCATGCTTTTGAGCTGAAGGCTCCGCTTATCAACATGGTGCAGGCTAGCCCCTTCTGTGGGAAAGCCAATGAGGACGACAGTGCTCACCTGCAGCACTTCCTGGAGGTGTGCAGTACCATCACCATCCGATGGGTGGATCAAGAGGCCATCAGGCTCCGTCTATTCCCGTTCTCGCTGCTGGGTAGAGCCAAACAATGGTTCTATTCCAACCGTGAGGCGGTGAATACATGGACCAAGTGCTCCAACGCCTTCTTGGCGAAGTTCTTCCCCATTGGAAAAACCAATGCCCTTCGGGGAAGAATTTCCATCTTTCAACAAGAGTCCGGGGAGACGGTCCCGGAAGCGTGGGATCGCTTTCAGGATTACATTCTGGCGTGCCCCCACCATGGCATGCAAGAGTGGCTCCTGCTTCAGAACTTCTACCATGGGCTGTCCCAAACAGCCCGTGAACACATGGATGCTGCTGCTGGAGGGGCATTCTTCTCCTTGACTGTGAACGCCGCAAAGCTTCTCATCGAGAAGATGGTGTCAAACCGATCCTGGAATGACGACCGTCTTCAGGGACGCAAACGCGGTATGCACACCGTAAAGGAGGTGGACGTGCTGGCCGCCAAGATGGATCTTATTATGAAGCGCCTTGATGACCGCACCAAGGATGGAGGCGCCGACAACGAAGGGCCACTGGACTCACACATGACGTGTGAAGTCTGTGGAGAAACTGGCCACTCGGGGAACAACTGCCCCGAGACACAAGAGGAGGTACAGTTCGTGAACGGCAACAACGGATACCGGCCTCAAGGGAACTGGAATCAGCAACACCCATTTTACCAGGGAGGTAACAATAATAACTCTTTCTCCAATCAACCTTCCCTTAAAGATCTTGTCCTTGGTCAGGCCAAGATTAATGAGTCGATTTTCAAGAGGCTTGCTGTTAATGATAAGGCTCTGGAGGGCATAAACTCTAAAATAGAAAGTTTGTCCTCCACCTTCCAAAGCCAGCTGAGTTTTAATAAGATGTTAGAAACTCAATTAGCTCAGTTAGCTGCCGCTGTTCCGTCTGCTGATAAGGGGCGAATTCCCGGACAGCCGGATGCATCCTTTGAAAATGTTAAAGCTATGTCCACGAGGAGCGGAAAGGCTACTCGGGACCTGGTTCCCCCTAACCTTGCAGAGAAAACAACAGCACCAAGAAAGGAGATCCCTACTGTGGAAGAAGAGCCAGAAGCCGAACTAGCACCAGCTGGACAGACCGCGCCGCATGAGTTCTACGACTCCAACGTCTTGCCATTCCCGCAGCGTCAAAAGAAACCATCCGCGGACGAACAATTCGCCAGGTTCGTAGAAGTCATACAGAAATTGAATATACATGTGCCTTTGCTGGATGCTATGCAGGTACCGACCTATGCAAAGTACTTGAGGGACATTCTCAACAACAAACGTCCACTCCCAAGTACCGAAGTCGTAAAGCTGACTGAGTAGTGCAGCGCAGCGATCCTAAATAAAGTCCCGGAGAAGAAGAAGGATCCAGGATGGCCCACCATCACATATACAATCGGGACACAACACTTTGAGCATGCGCTCTGTGATCTAGGCGCAAGTGTCAGCGTGATGCCAAAGGTAGTTTTTGACCGCCTTAATTATACTACTTTGTCTCCTACTCCCATGAGACTGCAGCTGGCCGATTCCACGGTTCGCTACCCGGAGGGGATAGCCGAGGACATTCCTGTGCGTATCCGGGATTCCTTCGTTCCTGTCGACTTCGTGGTACTGGACATGGACATGAGCAACGATTCGTCGCTCATCCTTGGGCGACCCTTCTTGAGCACAGCAGACGCTCACATTAATGTGGGTGCTGGAGAAATCCAGCTCAACATTAACGGAAGGAAGGAGAAGTTTGAGTTCAGGCCAAAAGTGGAGCAATGCTCCATGATCAAGATCAAGTACGGGAGAAACAGTCAGAACGTCAAAGAGGTGGAAGTGACACCTCCAGAGAAAGACAGCCTAATTAAGTTCATGGAGAAGTTCTGGGAGAAGGATTTCCCCATCCGGTATTATGCAAAGCACAACAAGAAGTCTACACGAGGTGCAAAAGCACAGACAAAGAAAACACCGGAACAGGCTATCGACCGCCAGAAAAAGGGAAAACAGGTATGGTGGGTTAAATCATCTGTATCCTCATCTCCAGGGTCAGATGCTGCTTCGTCAAGTTGAATCCTACAAAGGAGACGTCTTCGCTCGACGACGTAAAACACGAGTTCTGTGCCGACAGGTACATCGGTGTTAACAAGCTAGCTTGGGGGAGAACCCTCCACCAGGTAAGTTCAGGTAAGTATTATTGAATAAAGATTTTCGTTCAAATAAAGTTAGTAAATGAGAGCCATCCATAATAATCCCGTAAATGTTTTAAGTCTATGCTTAAATCTTTTCTTTGGATATGATGAAAAGTTGCTCTTATTTCTCTCTTGTACCTATGTTTCAACCTGTTATTCTCTTAAGTTTTGAGGTTGCTGGTTGAGCATGATCTTTTCTGTTATCTTGTCTATCTATGGGTAGCATAAGCACGCTCTGGTCTAGGTTGTTGTTAGCTAAGATATGATAAGACCTGAGTGCCCTAAGATCTTACTAAGCTGGACTTGATAACCGGAGTTTTCTCTTTTAAAATAAAACAAAAGAGTTCCTTATGGTGATTAAATTCCCTACCAAAGCTCATAATGTTTTAAACCCCTACATAAGCAACTTGCTTTTGCAATGAGTTTTGTCAAGGTCACTGTGATTCTTAGAGATTTACTTCATGCTTTTAAAACCAAGATCACGTACACGCCACCATATACATGTTATACTTCTACTCTGGAAGTGAACATGACACCCATCCATCCACAATAAAAGCTCTACATAAAGTATGGTACTCTTCCCTAACTTTGTTGCAAAAAGAGACATGGAGCTGAAAAAAATATATTTATATAATTTGGACACATGAAGGTCCAAGAATATAAAAAAAAGAGTGAGAGAGCAAAATTAAGGCTCTTAGTTCAAAAATAAAGCCATGTCTCTAAAAAGCAACTTTATAAAAAGGGAAGAGGGACCTGTAAAAAAAAAGCTATCATCTGCTATGCCATACATACACATGCACATCTTGGTTTGAGAGTATGACTTATTTCACTTTTGAATCCTGATTTTGACTTTACAATATGTGCATTGCAAGTATGCAATATAGCTCTCCTAGCACAAGCTCCACTCCAATGAGTGACATGAGAGTTGAGAGAGGAAATTGGTAACAAAATACGCCATGAGTGACTTGAGAGTACCACCTAAGGAACTCCACCTTTTGAAAATCCCAAAACCTCCGGTTTGATTGTCAAGCAAGGTAGAAGGAAAGGTGCTTGGTCTAAGTCGTTCTAGCCATCAACCGCCCAAGACAATGAGAAGCTACAAGCCCCATGAGAGGCCAAAGTAATAAGGAAAGTTTATTTTACCAGCTTATTCAATCCTTGGTAGAATATCTTGCTGAACCACTGGTACTTTTGAGGAGTAATGAGGAAGCAACTCCTGATCCACTGAGCCTAAAAGTTCTAATCTTTGCTCGGGACGAGCAAGGGTTAAGCTTGGGGGAGTTGTAGATGGTCCTTATAACATAAAATCTGACCATCAATAGGCTCAGAAACCAATAAAGGTCAAGGCATAACTTAGACATTAGTATTCAAATAATGGTATACCATGCATATCTGGAATATATTTGAGTACAGGGACTACGGTGCAAAAGATGGGCAAAACTGGGCACAGGCCCAGGTCGGCCGACCTGGCTAGGTCGGGCGACCTTGGCTGAACCCCAATCAAGCTCACTTTCGACACAGGTCAAGAAGCACACTGAGGAAGGATCATGGACGTTGAATCATCATCGGTTCAAGTCAAGGGTGAGGATGAGCCACATGTCATTCCCATGGAATGAAGAGCCCACACATCAACACAATTGCACCCAAATGGAGTATACCCACCTGGAACCGTCATGAGGACCCACATGGAAGTCTACCAGAGAAGAGTGGGGCCGAATGGCGGCGGAACCAGGTCGGCCGACTCAGCTAGGTCGGCCGACCTGGCCCTGCGGCCGTTTCGCTTCCCCCTTGACCAGTACCTGTAAACCGTCATCAGGAGTTCATCAGAGCCATGCATTGCTGAAGACGGTGGATCCAAGGGTCGGCCGACGTGGGGAATTCGGCCGACCTAGGCCCACCTCCAAACTGCCTAAACCGCCTCTGGCCGGCTCCAACCGCCTATGTGATGCTACAAATACCTGCAAAGGGCGCCGTACTCAACACACAACAGAAGAAGAGCTCTCCTTTGATACATGCTTAGTCTTAGCCTTAGTAGTGTCGGATGTTTGGACCCGGCAGTCCACACAGGGTAGCCTACGTGGTTGATTTGTTGAGGGACAGATCGAGGATCAGAAGTCGATGGTAACACAAGACGCAAGGATTGAACAGGTTCGGGCCGTCGAGATGACGTAATACCCTACGTCCTGTGTTGGCGGCGATTGTATTGCTGTGTATGAAGTTCCTGAAGGATCTCCGTAGTTGGGTTCTGTCCTAGGGTTGTATGATCGTGGGTTGTAGCGTAGATGTTGATGCTCTGGAGGGGGGTCTCAAGGCGCCTTATATAGTCCGGCTGCCTTGAGTTACAAGTCGGCCAGAGATCGTAACCTACCCGAATTACAAGGATTTGATCCTATAACGATTACAGATATCTTTCCCTACAATTCCGGCTAGTTTATCCTGATCTCCGAGCTTCTTGCGGGATACGCCGTGTGCTTTCCTTGCCGCGCGCGTCGTCGCGCCCATCCGGTTCGTCCGACTGGTGGGCCTCCCGAGTGGTGGGCCACCCAGTCTGACAAACCGGCCAGTTGCACTCGGATTGGGCCGCCCCTTGCTGGTTGGGCCAATCCGCCTGCTGGGTACCCCTGGGGGTCTACCCCCGACAAGCCCCCGAGTAGTACGTGGTTGAGAGACAAGTCGGCGAGGTCGTGCTGTCCGATGAGCGTCGAGCCTGCTGCAGTTGGAAGCGAAACCGCGTGATACTGGAGAGAAAAAAAGCCGTTTACCCAACGGATGCGCCGCGAGGTGCGTCCGTTGGACGTAGCCCCCGAGCCTTGAAGCGATTCCGAAGGAATCGGTCCAAGGGTTAGTAGCCTTGTTCTGAAGTCGTCAGACAATCAACGGATGCGCCGCGAGGTGCGTCCGTTGGCCGTAGCCCCCGAGCCTTGAAGCGATTCCGAAGGAATCGGTCCAAGGGTTAGTCAAGGAGCATCTGGCTAAATCATCCGACGTTAATTTCGGCGTCCAGCCCCCGAGCGTGAGGGCCAGCGGAGTCCTGCGAGACACGCCGAGTGGTTGTCCCGGCGCCAGCCCCCGAGCGTGAGGGCTGAGCACGCCGAGTAGTCGTCCCGGCGCCAGCCCCGAGCGTGAGGGCTGAGCACGCCGAGTAGTCGTCCCGGCGCCAGCCCCCGAGCGTGAGGGCCGAGCACGCCGAGTGGTCGTCCCGGCGCCAGCCCCCGAGCGTGAGGGCTGAGCTCGCCGAGTAGTCGTCCCGGCGCCAGCCCCCGAGCGTGAGGGCCGAGAACGCCGAGTAGTCGTCCCGGCGCCAGCCCCCGAGCGTGAGGGCCGGAGCACGCCGAGTAGTCGTCCCGGCGCCAGCCCCCGAGCGTGAGGGCCGGAGCACGCCGAGTAGTCGTCCCGGCGCCAGCCCCCGAGCGTGAGGGCCGAGCACGCCGAGTAGTCGTCCCGGCGCCAGCCCCCGAGCGTGAGGGCCGGAGCACGCCGAGTGGTCGTCAGTACCCTGTAACAAGGTAAAAACTCGAGGAGAAAATATTCGGCGATACAAATATTAATGAACTCCGCTTCCTGCTTTCAAGTCTTTTAATTTCCTCGGGTAGTTAGCCTGTTACGTTTATGCACCTGGTCCCCGATAGCCGTAGTCCATAGCGCAGGGAGCTGGGCCGCGTGCACGCGTAGGAGGGTAGGCGTACGGAAGAGCCGAGGTTTCACGGATCAAGGCGTGTGCTCCCCGAGTACTTTAGCAACTTGTTTTAAAGCTCGCGGAATTGGCGAAAATAATCAAATGAAACTTATCTTGGCGAGAGGTTTGAGTCCCGGAGGATTCCTTCTTCGCAGGATATGCCAAGGAGAGGCAGGCAAGGCGGCGTTGCTTCTGTGATGCGGCGTCAGGAAAGGAGTTCCCGTGACTGCACAGGGCACTCCCGTGGCCGAGTGGAGCCAAAGGAGATAAGGGTGACCTGTGCGCTTCAGGCTGGAGGAGAGACGCGTGGCGCGGAGCCCGCGCTCGTCATCGTGGAGTAAATCTTCCGTCCTCCGGCGGCCAGGGGCTATAAATACCCGTCGGGGAGCCTGAGCTGCCACCCAAGAGCGAGTAGACATAGGATCCTTGTAGTCAAGATGCCGGAGGTTCATCGTTGGGTTCATCCACCGGGGAGAGCTCATGGAGTCATCACGGCATGGTGCTAGAAGAGTGCTTGCGAAGGATCTGAGGCGTTGATCGGTGTGTGAGTGCTGCCCTGTTCACCCCCGCATTCCCATGTGACGAGGGCCATGTGGGGTGAAATGCTTTGTAGAGCCAGGGATCGCCGAAGGCATCCGCCATCAACCCTCCACCGGTGCTGTCCCGTCGACGGCTGCAGTGGTGCTACAAGAGAGCTTGCGAGGAGCTCATGTGGGCCGAGCTTGCTTCGGATGTAGCACTGAGCGCAGGGACCAGTGCCCCAGGCCGCCATCTTGGCGGTTATTGTGTTTGATGTTTGTAACCGGCGCAAGTCCGGCTCCGTTGTAACTGTATTTCCTGCAAAAAGAATTGCATTGCTTGATCGTGGCGCCAGCCCCCGAGCGTGAGAGCTGTTCGAGCCTTTGCAGCACACCACTAGGTTTGCAGTGTTGGCTCCGAGTGGTTCGGGGCCAATCGAGCCCGAGAGGCACACTGACTTGATCATGGCGCCAGCCCCCGATAGTGGGAGCTGTCCGAGCCTTAGCGGCACGCCAACTTGGTTTGCAGTGTTGGCTCCCGAGTGGTTCGGGGCCAATCGAGCCCGAGAGGCACACTGGCTTGATTGTGGCGCCAGCCCCCGAGCGTGGGAGCCGTTCGAGCCTTAGCGGCACGCCAACTTGGTTTGCAGTGTTGGCTCCCGAGTGGTTCGGGACCAATCGAGCCCGAGAGGCACACTGGCTTGATTGTGGCGCCAGCCCCCGAGCGTGGGAGCCGTTCGAGCCTTAGCGGCACGCCAACTTGGTTTGCAGTGTTGGCTCCCGAGTGGTTCGGGGCCAATCGAGCCCGAGAGGCACACTGGCTTGATTGTGGCGCCAGCCCCCGAGCGTGGGAGCCGTTCGAGCCTTAGCGGCACGCCAACTTCTTCGTCTTGCTTAATTGCTGTGGAGTAACTTTTTACCGTTGACGCCCGGCGTGTAACGGAAGGTGAAGCGCCCAACGGCTCTTTGTACCGTTTCGCCCGCCCCCGCTAATCGCGTTATCTCGCGGTAATTTCGGGCATCAAGGCGTGCTATAAAAGGCGAGGATTAAACCCGGAGGGAAATCTCCCCATTTCCAGATCCGTTCTCCCCGTTCTTCGCTCTTCATCCCGCCGCCACCAAAGCTCCCCGCGCTCGCAAGTCCTTTGCGCGATCTCAGCCAACACGGGGAGCGCGGCCTCGCTGATGCGTTCCAAGACCCCTGCCGTAAGATCCATGGCGGGGAGGAAGAAGTTTGCTGCCGGCGCTGTCCCGAAGTCTGACAAGATCCCTTCCCCTGTCCTTGCGTGGACGCGGGGGAAGGTGACCTCGGAGGTGCTGGAGGAGATGGTGGAGCGGAATGTGCTACCGCCTCAGGCCGTGGCGGAATGGCGGCCGAGCGCGGGGGAAGTATTCCCGTCGGAGAACTCCGGCGAGCTGGTCCTCTTCAAGCCCTTCTTCGAGGCGGGGCTTGGCTTGCCCACGGGAGCATTCTTCCGTGGGCTGCTGCACTACTACGGGATCGAGGCGATCAACCTCAACCCCAACTCGATCATGGCCATCTCGATCTTCATCCACCTCTGTGAGGCGTACTTAGGTATTTCTCCTCACTTCAATCTGTGGAGGTACTTGTACTGGCTGAAGCCTCAGCCAAGCGAGGAGAAGATGGTGGTGGTCGGAGGAGCCGGCTTCATGCTTCGTCAAGGGCGGAAGGACGACTACTTCGACATCGCCCTTAACACCTCCAACAAAGGGTGGAAAGCCGAGTGGTTTTACGTCGGGAACCACGCGCCGGCGATCCCGTGCCACACCGGCGAGCGGCCAAAGGTCCAAGACTGTTGGAACGAGCTTCCCGACGCCTCGGATATGGATCAGGTCGAAGAGCTCCTTGAGCTGATCAAGGAGTTGAAGGTTCAAGGCCTGACAGCAGTCGGCATCGCCTGCAACTTCAGCAGGCGGTTGGTCCAACCCATTCAGGAGCGGAAGCACCCGGGCTTCGAGTACTCGGGGCGAGACGACCCCACTCGGGCTGCTAACCGCACCGTGGGGAAGGAGGAGATGAAGGAGCGGGTCGGCGGGTTCTTCCTCGGCCGTGTATCGGAGAAGGGGCAGCCGCGCCCCTTTTCGTTGAAGAGGCCTCCACCACCGGTGAGTTTACTTTCCGAGTCCTTTTGAGTGTTTCTCTTGACTTATTTTCTGTTTTCGTCCGTTGGCCGTTCTGATTTTGCGCCTTTTCTTGCGCAGGATCGGGCCTTCGAGTTCTTCTCTGCTGCTCCACTTCCGGAGGACTTCCCGAGGAAGGTAATCCTCGAGGATACGCCTCCGGCTGCTCAGGGAGGCACTCGGCCAGAGGGGCCAGTTCAACCCACTGCGCCCCGTATATGGGCGCCGAGTGACACGGAGGGCTCCCTGAGTCCTTCTGACGAGGAGGTGGTGGAGGACCGTCCGCGGAAGCGCCGGGCGGCAGTGGCGAAGAGGAACAGCCGTGGGGGCGGCGCTCCCAAGCGGGCGGTGGAGGTGGATGACGGGGCGGCCGACGACTCGGCCACGCTGTCAGACGAAGCGCCCTCCGTCCGGGACGCGGTGGCGGGTACGGCGCCGCCGCCTCCCAAGCGGAGGCGCACAAAGAAGGTGTCGGCGAAGGTGGTGAAGAAGCCGGACGCGCAGCCGGCCCGGAGGCCGTCTGCGGGTTCGGAGGCCGACGTTGACGAGCCGGTGCGCTCTTCCCCGGTCGTCACCGAGGAGGAGGAGAAGGACGAGGCCGTGCCCGACGAGGTGTTCCAAGAGCAGGAGCACGCCCGGGCCATGGGCGTTTCGGTGGAGGAGAGGCGGCGCATGGTGGCGGAGACACTCGTGCAAGCCTCGGCGGACGCAAGGCCAGTCTCTGACTTGGGGACCAGGCCGATCCCCGTGGCGGTTTCGACGCAGCGGCGCCCCAAGCTCCCCGTCATTCGGCCCCGGGTTGCGATTGTAAAGGGTACTCGGTGAGTAGTTGGTCTTCGCGTTTCTTCTTGTTGTCCGAGTTCTTGTACTAACTTCCGAGTGCTTTTTTCAGTAATGCCTCCGATCTGGACGGAGAGGCGGCGAGTGGGAGAGCTCCCTCGACTGATGCTCTGCGAGATCCGAGTGCCCCACCCACCGCTCCTGCAGGGCAGTCGTCCTCGGGTGCTTCGCCCAAGGCGGCGGATTCGGCGGACGGACCGGGCGCGGCGCGGACTGCGGAGGTCCCAGTCCGGCCTGACCCGGAGGTGGCGGAGGAGGTGCCGGCGGCCGATGATGCGGCGATCACTCCGATCGTTGCTGGAGATCCTGTCGCGGACACGGTGATCCAGTCACCCGTCGGCGCCGGTGATGCTACCCGGGAGGAAGTCCAGGAGGAGGACCCGCCGAAGGAGTCGGACACCTCAGGGACTATCACTGTCCCTGGGGTGGATGCTATGGCGGAGAAAGAGGGCTCGGTGATCGCCGAGCTCCAGATTGCTGTCGACCACGCGCAGCGCCTCGCGGCGGTTAGTTTCCTCCTCTGGCTTATTTCATCTTTTCTTTCTCTTTGTTGGTGTTCTGAGTGGTTCGTCTTCTTGGAGCGTTTGTAGAAACTGGCCACGCTCCGGCAGTCGCGCCTTGCGCAAGCTCAGAGCGCGGAGTCGGCGCTTCTTCGTGCGGCAAAGGCGGAAGCGGAGCTCAAGCGGGTCAAGCGTCAACGCGACGCTGCCAAGAAGAGCTTGAATGACGCTGTCGTGGAGCATCGCCACATTCTTCATCGTAAGGCCTTTTCATTGTGATTTCTGAGTGGTTGCTGAACTGTGCCGTGTCATTTTCATCCTGACCGAGTGCTTTCTTGCCCTTTCAGAGAAGGAGATGGAGAGGGAGCGCCACATCTCTGAGCTGAAGCAGTTGCGGTTTGCAAACGCGACTCTTCAGCAGTCGGAGGAAGTAATGGCGGGCAAGCTGAAGCAGGAGCAGGACTTCCGAAAAGGTGCGGACATGACGATGCTCCAAGCCATGTATACAATCCAGAATAACTGTCAAATCATAACAGGCTTGGAGCAAGATCTCTCATCGGCGCATCTGGCCTTGACGGAGGTCAACGAGGCGGCGAGGGACCTGCTGGACTCCGTGGCCCCGGAGGAGGGTGAGCCGACTGCTTTGGTCCCGCGCCTTCAAGCCGCACCAACCCGCATCGCCGAGTTGATCAAGGAGTCGGCGGTTGTGTGCGCGAACGACGCCTTGGCGCGTGTTCGGACACTGTACCCGCGGATTGACCTTGCGCCGGTCGCGGACGGTGTGGCGGCGGACGCCACGGTGGAGCAGGTGGATGCGGCGACGGCGGAGACTCGCCTGATCGCCGAGAAAGTCGGCGAAGCTCTGAAGTTTGAGTAGAGTCCTGTATCCTGTATAGAGTAATGTAAACCTTTGTATATACAAGTAGTCAGAAACAAGCAAAGCAAAAGTGTTGGATACTTTGTTTCGTATTTTATTGTTTCCCGAGTAGCCTTTGGCTGGAATGTGCTTTTCCCTTTGCCTCACTTATCCTAAGTTCATAACGTCGAGAGCAGATCCCGTGCACGTGTAGAAGGCTTAGGCGTCGTTCCGGGCCCGGTTACGCAGCATTTAGTTAAGAGCCACTCGGGAATGGAGTAATTCCGAGAAGTTTTGCGAGGAGAACAAGTAAACGAAAAAAGCATATAGTATTATTGAACACTGTGATACATAGCTTTTCATGGGTAGAATCGACGTAAATGCTCTATGTTCCACGGGTGTGGGACCTCGGTGCCATCCTCGTATTGGAGACGAAAAGTACCCGGACATATGACCTGAGTCACGATGAACGGGCCTTCCCATGGAGCGGAGAGTTTGTGAACCCCTGCAGTGGATTGCACTCGGCGTAAGACGAGGTCGCCAATGTTGAAGTCCCTTTCTTGGACGTTCTTGTCGTGGTAGCGCCGGAGTTGTTGCTGGTAACGCGCGTGCTGTATGAGCGCGTTAATTCGGTGTTCCTCGATGGAGACCAGGTCCACCTCGCGAGCTGCCTCAGCTTCACCTTCGTCGTAGTTGTCGATGCGCGGAGATCCAAAAGCAATGTCGGTGGGGAGGATAGCCTCGGAGCCGTAGACGAGGAAGAACGGCGTATGACCTGTTGCTCGACTCGGCTGGGTTCTGAGTCCCCAGATGACTTGTGGTAGCTCCTGGTGCCACCGTCCGGCGAATTTCTTCAATGGGTCGAAGACCCTCGCTTTTAATCCTTGGAGTATCATGGCGTTGGCTCGTTCCACCTGTCCGTTGCATCTGGGATGGGCGACGGAGGCGTAGTATACTCCGATACAGCTGTTCTCGCAAAAGTCCCAGAAGGCGGATCCGGTGAATTGTGTCCCCAAGTCGGTGATGATCTTGTTAGGGACTCCGAATCGGTGTGTGATTTCTTCGACGAAGGCGGCGGCCTGCTTTGATGTTGGAGTTCCGACGATGGCTTTGTACTCTATCCACTTGGAGAATTTGTCTATGGCGACGAGGATGTGCGTGTAACCTCCCGGGGCTGCCCTGAATGGTCCCACCATGTCCAACCCCCAACAGGCGAATGGCCAAGAGGGTGGAATAGTGCGCAGAGCTTGGGCCGGGAGGTGTTTCTGCTTGGCGAAGAATTGGCACCCCTGGCATCGGCGGACGAGTGCTTTGGCGTCGGAGACGGCAGTGGGCCAAAAGAATCCAGCTCGGTACGCTTTCCCGACTAGAGTTCCAGCGGCGGCGTGGCTTCCACAAACTCCCGAGTGGATGTCATCGAGGATCTGGAGGCCGACTTCTTTCGTGACGCATTTGATGAATACTTGATTTGTGGCGGCTCGTCTGTACAAGGCGCCTCCGACCACCACATAATTTTTGCTTCGGCGTTCCAGGATCTTTCGCTGCGTGGGGTCTTTTGGCACTTTGTTGTTGGCGAGGAAATCTATGAACTCGGCCATCCAGTCTTCTTCCTCGGTGTTAATGGCTAGCACCTCGCAGAGTTCCGGGGCAGGCTCCGGCTCGTCGTTCGGCTCCTTTACGGAGGGTTTGAGGAGGCCCTGTACGAACACTCCCCCTGGAACTTGTGCGCGGGTGGATCCCAACTTGGCAAGTGCGTCAGCGGCGAGGTTCTTTTCCCGTGGGACGTAGTGGTACTCAACTCCGTAGAATTTCCCTTCCTGCTTATGCACTGCCTCGCAATAGGCGTTCATCCGCTCGCTGTTGCGATCCCACTCTTTGTTCACCTGGTTTATGACAACAGCCGAGTCGCCATAGACCAGGAGCCTCTTTATGCCTAGTGAAGCGGCGATGCGGAGCCCGTGGAGAATCGCTTCGTACTCGGCGGCGTTGTTGGTGACGGGGAAACGGATTTGGAGGACGTATCGGAGCTGTTCCCCTTTCGGCGAGATGAAGAGTACTCCGGCCCCTCCTCCGTCGATCATCAGGGAGCCGTCAAAGTACATCTTCCAGTGCTCGCCG
The DNA here is from genome assembly GCA_004135705.1 of Alloteropsis semialata. Taxonomy (NCBI): domain Eukaryota; kingdom Viridiplantae; phylum Streptophyta; class Magnoliopsida; order Poales; family Poaceae; genus Alloteropsis; species Alloteropsis semialata. The sequence goes on along the minus strand of CM014271.1, from coordinate 1,959,668 downwards.
CTGGTGTCTTCTTTCGCGTCCTGGCTCTCGGTCCATTCGGCGATGAAGTCGGCGAGGATCTGTGACCTGATGGCGGTGCGTGGGACGAAGTCGATGTTGAAGGAGCCGAGCTCGACGGACCACTTGATGATTCGCCCCGTGACGTCTCTGTTGTGGAGGATCTCCCCGAGTGGAAATTGCGTGACCACCTTGATGCGATGCGCTTGGAAGTAATGGCGGAGTTTTCTTGATGTGATCAGTAGTGCGTAGAGTAGCTTCTGCACCTGGGGATAGCGAGACTTGGACTCGCTGAGTACTTCGCTTACGTAGTAGACTGGTCGCTGTACTCGTTGCACCTTTCCTTCTTCCTCCCTTTCCACGACGATGACGGTGCTTACCACGTTGGTGGTGGCAGCGATGTACAGGAGCAGTGTCTCGTCATTATGCGGAGCGGCGAGTACTGGTGGATTGGAGAGGTAGTCCTTGAGGTCGGTGAAAGCCTGCTGCGCCTCTTGGTTCCACTCGAACCTGTCGGTCTTCTTGAGGATTTTGAAGAACGGCAGGCCCTTGTCCCCAAGCCGGGAGATGAATCTGCTCAAGGCTGCCATGCAACCAGTCAGCTTTTGGATCTCTTTCTTCCCAGTCGGCGGTTTCATCCTCCGGATGGTGTCTATCTTCTCTGGGTTGGCTTGGATGCCTCTGTTGCTGACGATGAAGCCGAGTAGTTTCCCTTTGGGTACGCCGAAGACGCACTTAGTCGGGTTTAGCCTCCAGTTGTGCCTGCGGAGATTGTTAAATGTTTCGGAGAGGTCGGCGATGAACTCGGCTTCGATCTTTGTCTTGATGACTATGTCGTCGACGTAGGCCTCGGCGTTGCGGCCAATCTGAGTGCCCAGGGTCAAGTTGATGGCCCTCTGGTAGGTAGCTCCGGCGTTGCGGAGGCCAAACGTCATCTTGGTGTAGCAGTAGGCGCCGATCGGAGTTATGAAGGATGTCTTCTCCTGGTCCTCTTCTTTCAGGGCGATCTGGTGGTAGCCGGAGTAGCAATCGAGGAAGCATAGAGTACGCATCCGGCGGTGGAGTCAACGACTTGGTCGATGCGGGGCAGGACGAAGGGGTCCTTAGGGCAGTGCCTGTTGAGATCCGTGTAGTCAACACACATTCTCCATTCATTATTCTTTTTTCTTAGTTAGCGAGCCAGTCTGGGTAAAAGACTTCTCTAATGAACCCGGCTGCTAGCAGCCTTGTAATCTCTGCCCTAATGGCCTCCTTGCGATCCTGCGCGAAGCGTCGGAGCTTTTGGCGAACTGGCTTGGCGTTCGCGTCAACCGTCAAGGAGTGCTCGACCACCTCCCTCGGGACACCCGGCATATCTGATGGAGTCCATGCGAATATGTCGGCGTTGTCCCGGAGGAAGGTGACGAGCGCGCTTTCCTATTTGGGGTCGAGCCCTGATCCGATCAGGGCGGTCTTGGAGGAGTCGGAGAGCCCGAGGGAGATGGCGCGCACTTCTTCAGCTGGCTTCATTGTAGTCGGCGTGGCCCTTCGCTTGGAGGACTCGGGGACGGAACCCGGGTCCCCTTGGAAGGTTCTTGCTTCGTGGACCACCTCCATCTGCAGCACGCTGCGTTCAATGCCGGTACAGAGGTGGAGCCCTTCTTTGTCGCAGCCCTTGGAGAGGTGCACGTCGCTGCGGATGGAGAGGACGCCATTGGGTGCTGGCATCTTCATCAGCAGGTAAGTGTAGTTGGGGATTGCCATGAACTTGGCGAGCGCTGGCCTCCCCAATATGGCGTGGTAGGCGGTGGTGAAGTCGGCGACCTGGAAGTTGAGGTACTCGGTCCTGAAGTTGTCTTGATCGCCGAAGGTGACGGGCAGAGCAATCTGCCCGAGTGGTTTGGAGCCCTTGCCCGGGATCAGCCCGTAGAACGGGTGGAGAGAGGGAGTCAGGGCGTCGAGGCCGATGCCCATGTCCCTCAGCGTCTGGGCGAAGATGATGTTGAGCCCGCTCCCACCGTCGATGAGTACTTTGGTGAGGCGGGCATTGTGTACGATCGGGCTGAGTACCAGCGGGTACTCGCCCACGTCGGAGACCTGGAACCACTGGTCCTCCCTGGAGAAGGTGATCGGCTGCTCGGACCAGCGGAGTGGTTGGATCGGCGATGTGTAGCAGGAGAATATCTCCCGGTCACGTACTTTCTCCCGGCGCTTGTCGTCTACGGGCGGCGGTCCTCCGAGGATGAAGTTCACCTGCCTGTCGACGTTTGGGAAAGCAGGGTTCGCGGGAGCCCCTTTTCCCTTGTCGCCTTTGTCGTCGTCTTGCGGTGGCAGCTTCCCCTCCTTCTTCTTGTAGGCGTCGGCGAGCCCCATGCAGTCGATCATGCGATGCTTGGACTGCTTGTGGATGGGGCAGGGTCCTTGGAGCATCTTCTCGAAGTCGGCGCTGAAGTTGGACCGCGGGCGAGGGCCACTACGGTCCATGGCGGCGACGGTGAAGTCTCTCGAGCGCTTCCGGTCGTCCCTCCTGCTTGGCTCAGGTCGGGAACGGCGCGTATCCTCCTTCTTCGGGCGGTCTTCTCGGCGAGGGGGACGATCGTCGTCCCGAGTGCTTTTCTTGCCGTAGTGGAGACGGACAGCCTCCTTGGCGTTGGCCATCTTGTTCACCCGGCCAAAGAACTCACCGGAGGTCTTTGGCAGGTCTTCACAAAGGCGCTCGAAGACGGCGGAGTCGGCGAGGCCGTCGAGGAAGTAGCTGATGATCTCCGACTCGGAGCAGCCGGGAACTAAGTTCCGGTTCTCCATGTACCGGTCGGTGTAGTCACGGAGGCTCTCCCCGCGGTTCTGCTTGACCTTGCCCAGGTCCCAGGCGGTGCCTGGTCGGATGGAGCTCCCCTGGAAGTAGCTTTTGAACTTGTCGCAGAGGGTCGCCCAGCTGTCGATGGAGTCGGGCTCAAGGCTGTGGAGCCAAGTTAGCCCCACCTTGGTCATGGCGACGGGGAAGTAGGCGCACATGGCGTCGTGGTCGCCGTTCACCGCGCGGATGGCGATGCTGTACGTCCGGAGCCACAGCGTCGGGTCCGCCTTCCCGTCATACTTCTCTATGCCTGTAGGCTTGAAGTTGGCAGGCATTCTGATGGATCTTACTCGGGCAGTGAATGCCGGGAAGCCATCGCAGTCGTTGAGGTTCCCGGTGTCCGCGTGCCCTGAGTCGGCGGAGTAGTCTTCCGGGGTGTTAGCTCGGGGTGGCCTGCCCTGTCCGAGTGGAGCCCCGTACTTGCGGTCGAACTCTCGGCGGCGTGCGACCTCAGCGGCCTCGAGTTCTCGGCGTTGGCGTGCTTCGCGATCCAGCCCCGGAGGGCCATGTTCGCGGTTGTACTCGGCGCGCCGTCGGAGTTCTTCCTCATCCCTCCGGCGGTGACGATCATCAAGGTTCCTTCGGAGATCGCGGTTGCGGAGTTGTTCGCGGAGATCGGGCTGCTCGACCACGCCGCGATCGGCATCTCGGCGACTGGCCGACCTGGAGTGGTGAGATGAGGAAGCAGGAGCCCTCTGGGCGATCATGCCCGCGGCTGCAGTCAGCCTGACCTTGATCCGGTTGAGCTCAGGGGTCTCCGGGATCCCTTCTAGATCTTGGTGCGCGGCGGCAAGGTTGGCCGACGGAGTGGCGTAGACACCCACGCCGCCGATCTCTTGGACGAAGTCGTTTTGGAGATTACGTGTGATCCTGGGGTTTCGGCCTTCTCGCCGTGCGTCACGGCGTCGTTGCCTTTCACCGTTACGCCCGATCCTGGCGTCACGGCGTGCTTGATCCTCGCCCTGGACCGTCGGTTCGTCGGCGGATATGTCGGAGACGAACGTCTCCCGCTTGGCTGGCGTGATCCTCTTATTTGGAGGGAGGACACGTGTCACCCGCGGGAAAGCCGGAGTTGGTTCGGGTGGAGTCGGCGTATCTTGATGGTGAGGGTGCTGCGTCGCTGCGACGTCCGGAGTAGATCCGATCTGGGTGGCCGTGATGGGTTCGACCTCCCCGATCGCATCTGGAGAGTAGTCGGCGTTCATGCGTTCGCCGAGTGCTTGCTGGTGGACGGCCCCGCTGTTCCTGAGTCCCAGCGGGAACCGAGTCGGCGAGGCGATGCCCTGACGAGCGGATTCGGTGAGCTCAATGCATTCACCGATGGAGGCGATGGCGTGATCCATGTCCGCCTCGAACTGGCGTTGGCGTGCAGCCCATCGGCGCCTTCGTTGTTCGGGCGTCTCCTGCACCCTGGGTGGTCGAGGCGGAGTGGACGAAGCAGTCGGCGGTGTAGGAGAGGGCGTGTTCCCCCCGGATGGCGGGAGAACGATGCCGGCCGTCGCGGTCGCCGAGTGGTTGGCGATGGTTGGCGACGGAGTGATGATGGTGACGATCCCGTCTGGCGTAGCGTCAAGTCGTGGCGCTGTCTCCTCCGGGGTGGCGTCACGGGTGAAGGAGAGCTCTCCCTCGGGCCCGGCGGTGAAGACCATGGATCCGAAGAAGAACATAGCCCCCTCGGTGATGGAAATCTTCATGGTCGCCGGCGTGATGACGGCGGAAGTGAATGCCATCGAGCTTGCAGATTGATCTCGTCGATCAGCCCCTACCTGGCGCGCCAACTGTCGGATGTTTGGACCCGGCAGTCCACACAGGGTAGCCTACGTGGTTGATTTGATGAGGGACAGATCGAGGATCAGAAGTCGATGGTAACACAAGACGCAAGGATTGAACAGGTTCGGGCCGTCGAGATGACGTAACACCCTACGTCCTGTGTTGGCGGCGATTGTATTGCTGTGTATGAAGTTCCTTGAAGGATCTCCGTAGTTGGGTTCTGTCCTAGGGTTGTATGATCGTGGGTTGTAGCGTAGATGTTCGTAAAAGGTTGTTTTCTGGAGGGGGGTCTCAAGGCGCCTTATATAGTCCGGCTGCCTTGAGTTACAAGTCGACCAGAGATCGTAACCTACCCGAATTACAAGGATTCGATCCTATAACGATTACAGATATCTTTCCCTATAATTCCGGCTAGTTTATCCTGATCTCCGAGCTTCTTGTGGGATACACCGTGTGCTTTCCTTGCTGCGCGCGTCGTCGCGCCCATCCGGTTCGCCCGACTGGTGGGCCTCCGACTGGTGGGCCAGCCAGTCCGACAAACCGATCCAGATGTACTCGGATTGGGCCGCCCCTTGCTGGTTGGGCCAATCCGCCTTCTGGGTACCCCTGGGGGTCTACCCCCGACAGTCCTCCTCGCCTAACTCGCGCCGGCCGTCCTCGCTTCCCTGTGCTGCCAAACTCGCCGGCCCCGCCGCCATTAATACCCCACGCGCGAAGCTTCTCGCCGCCGGCCGAGCCCGAGCTCCCTCGCCCTATAAAACCCCCTCCCCCGGCCGCTTCACCTCCACCTCAACGCCACCGAGCTCCCCAGCCACCTCCCACGCTCCAAGCCGCCGCGCGCCGCCCACAGAGCCTCCCCGCCGCCGCCGTCCCCTTCCATCGCCGCCCGCACGCGGAGCCGCCGCCCCAAGCCTCCTCGGCCCGAGGTGAGGCGAGCCCCATACGCCCCTCGGCCCGCTCTTGCTCGCGCGCGTGCCCCTGCTCCACCCCCGCGGCCCGGAGGCCGGGAACGCCGGCCGAGCCGAGCGCCGCCGCCCCGTTCCCCATCCTCTGTTCGGGCCGGCGAAGAGGAAAGAGGAAAAGGCCGGCGCTTTTGCAGAAAACCCCCTGCCCCTTTTCCAGTTCACATAAGAGCCCTTCCCCCTTCTAGCAAAACTTCAAGAAAGCCCCTGTCCTTTTTGGATAATTCCATATATGTCCCTGGTTGATTTCCAAACCCCCCATACACTTTCTAAATATCACAACCATGCCCTTCCACCTTATAAAACCTTCACAACTAGGTCCCCGGCCCTTTATAATTATTATAAAGAGGTCCTAAAACCCCCGTTTAAGCCCTAAACTCCCTTAACTCGTCATTTCATGCGCCAAATCTCTCCGGTTTTCCACCAAACTCCACCATGCCTATCTTATATCTATTCCGGCCGAGCTTTACACAAATCATCCCAATATAATTCCGTTTTCTATTTTATTTTGTTCTTTTCTGATTCCAACTCATCGGTTAAGGAATGTGTTTTCTTATTGTGTGTTTGTTTGATCGTGCCCTAGACGACGGAGTGAACGAGGAGGAGCAGTACCGCGAGCAGGACTACGCAGGAGAGTACCGCGAGCCCGACCCCGAGGACCCGTACCGCGAGCAGGATCTCCCAGAAGCTTTTGTTGACGGCAAGTCCAATCCCATCCTTTGATGCATATTTATCCCATGTTTTATAAACACAACCCATTAAGCCTTTGATATTGCATTGTTTTAGTTTCAAAACCCGGTTGGTTAGCCACTCCTTGATTGATATGACATGCCTTGATCACCCAGTTATCACTAAATATGATTTGCTCTGTTTAAGTGATAACGATGTCTAGAATGCTTAGGTTTAGAATGCATAGGATTTGTTACCCTTACTCAATCATGACTATACACTTGTTTTATCAAAGGATAAATGTGTGAGTTGGTTTTGGTTTTGGGTTTTGGGTTTGAAAAAGAGTAAAACTGTGTGGATAAAATGGATGGGCATAACTTTGTGAAATGCCAAAAGGAGGCTTGTACCTTTGTGGTTAAGCAAGTTGGGAGATATCCATTTTGTCCGGTTTTAAACCGAGGTGATGTGTCATCTTGCCTAACCCACTTTCTCGTACAACCACTCGACTCTTGTATGGTGCAAGGGCTTAGTCTAAATCCCACTAGCCGTGCTGTTAGTTGTCTGGAGGCAGGTGTGCAGCGGGAAAACCAAGTGCCGTCTTAGTGACATGGTTGCCGTCTTAGTGACATAAACCCTTGGTGTTTTTCTCGTGATGGCTAGGCAGTTTTGGCTATGGTGGGTAATGACTTCGATAGGATCCGCACTGACACTAAGGTGATCGTGCTGCGGTACCCTACTTGTGGTGAAAGTGTACACCTCTGCAGAGTTTCCTAATCTATTCGAATAGCCGTGCCCACGGTTATGGGCGAGTTATGGCTTGGTCACAATGCTAAGGTTTTGGGTTGGGTTTGGAGTGTGTGTTTTGGAATGAGTTCGGCTTTGTGCCAAAAGCTACGGCGGATGGGAAATCCGGTAGCACTTAAAAGATGGATCCTTTGTGGATCAACCCCCACTAATTAAAGTTGTTGTTTAGAGTTTGCTTTGCTAAAGAATACCTTGATAAACCCGTGCATGTGTTAAAACTAGCTTTTTGGCCAAAAATAAAACCTAGCCTTATCCTTGATATTCCTTGTGCATACTTCTGTGTTAACCCCTCCGTGGGTGTGATTGGGCTTGTTGAGTACTTTTGTACTCACCCTTGTTGTTGTTAATCCAGAAGAAGACCCGGACTTTGTTGAGGACGCTGAGTAGGTGGTCGCTTCCGCACCCAGCTTTGCCTGTGGAGTTTGGTCCCGCCCAAGATGGCTTCGCTGCCGCAGAACTCTGATCCCTTGGTTGAACCGGTCTGGTTCATCCTTTGGCTTACCGCCGTAGTTTACCTTTTAGCAGTTCTAGTTTGTATTAGGTGCCCGCTTCCTCGTGGGCTGTAAGTTTCTGTACCAACTGTTGAATAAATGTGTATCAGCCTCCTGGGACTGATAATTTGTATCACATTTAGTCTCTGCTTAGGCAGGGGCGCTTCAGGTGGTATCAGAGCCGTAGTTGGCTGTAGGACGTGACCCCTAGGACGGTTAAGCCCTTTTGACCAAGCCTTAGGTTTTTATGAAAAACTTCTTGCTTCCTATGCTCTTTTGCAAAAAGTAATTTACCCCTGTTCTGTTACAGATGGCCACCGAAGGATGGATCACCAGCCGTTGCTTGGAGGAACCCGGTTTTCCTAAGTTGCTCTTTGCCTGCTTGGACAGAGTCGGCATTTATGAGCGTCCGGAGTACACCATCATGGAGTACGAGGACCGTGGAACCCCCCGATGCGAGATAACCATCACCGTGGGGAAAAGTAGCCGTTACCTCGGCACGGAGCCATGGTGTGTAACGGCCGTTGGTTTTGGTCAGCAAGACACTTACCAGAAGGCAGCCCGAAAGGCCCTGCGCCGCCTATGCCAAGTGTATGAGAAGCACATCGGCCACACACCCATGAGGTTTTATCCGCCTGCCAAGAAGGACCGCCCGGTTTGGCTGACCCGGGTGAAGAAGGTGAAAGAGCGTGGTCAGCACGAGGATAACCTCACGGTGCTCAACATGGCAGCCTATCTCCTCACCTTGGACGAGTACTGTGATGATCAGAATGCAAGGATGAAGCAGCAGGTCCGCAGAGCTGAAGAAGCTGAGTATACGGTGAGGAGGCTTCAAGCAAAGTTGGCAGCCGCTGAAGCCCAAGCTGCTGCTGCTCAGGTGGACAAGGTCACCGCCATGGAGGCCCTCAAGGAGGCTGAAGAACGGCACTCCAAGGAACTAAAGGAAGCCCGCCTTGCTGGACCTACCCGGAGGAGGATGCAGGCCTCAGATCATGAGGAGTTTTTTTTTTTTTTTTTTTTTTTTTTTTTTTTTTTTTTTTTTTTTTTTTTTTTTTCCTCCCGATTCTGGAAGGGATTCCTATCAACCGAGGATCCGGCAAGAGGAAGAGCCTCATTGCCTCACTGTCCCTATCACCTGCAGGAGCTACCCCCATGGATTCCAGTCCCGAAGCGGCAGCAGGAAAGGAGCCACTGCCACTGACACAGCCAGGGCCAAGTGTGGATGTGCGTTCTCTCCTACCCCCAGGGGGAGAACCCACTCAGGCCGACAAGTCCGCCTAAGTGCCAGTGTTCGTCGGGAGTTGAAGCCGTCCCGTCTGAGTTCAGAGTTGTACCCTTAGTCTTGCAGTGTCCCAGTCCAGAGTTGTACCCCGTGCCTGTATCGTGTAGTGCCCTCGTAGTTTAGTGTCGTTGTGTTGTACCCCAGTGTTGTACCCCCCCTTTGGAAGTAATAAAGTCGTTGTGCTTGTTGTGTGTTAGCTTTGTGTGCTCTTTTAAAAATGCGCTTTAAATAACTTTAATATCACTTTAAGTCCCAAGTCTCATGAAAACCCCTCTCAATCTGCAGATGGCCCCCAAGCGCGCCAGGACCGCCCCGAGTCAGGCCCATGCCACCCCCAGTGCAGACAGGCAGCCAAGGCAGAATCCACCCACAGCACCCCCAGCTGTGCATGAAGTGAATCAGATTGAGGGCGGTGGAGAAAGCCATGTGGGAGAACAGTTACCCCCACCACCTCAGATTGACTTGGTCCAAGTCATGAACAATCAGACCCTTCTCTTGGAAGCTTTGGCCAATGCCATCACTCAGCCGAGGCCCCGCAGACATGGCATGAATGAGAAGTTGACAGACTTCCTCCGCACCAAGCCACCCACCTTTGCAGGATCCACTAACCCCTTGGATGCAGATGATTGGCTGCGGGTTATTCAGAGGAAGCTAGAGCCGTTTGGTTGTGAGGACCGTGATAAGGTTCTCTTGGCCGCACACCAGCTCACCGGGACTGCTCTAGCCTGGTGGGAGAATTACTGTGCCGCTGCCCAGGATGCCACCACTATCACCTGGGATGAGTTTGTCACAGAGTTCCGCCGCTACCATATTCCAGTGGCCACCATGAAGCGCAAGGCAGATGAGTTCCGTGAACTGCGCCAGGGCAGTAAGTCTGTGGAAGAATACACTTATCAGTTCATGGAGTTGGCCCGCTATGCACCGGAAGAGGTCAACAAGGATGAGAAAAAGCAGGACATGTTCAAGAAGGGCTTGAACGCAGAGCTCAGAACCCTGCTCACCCCTCAGATCTATCCTGACTTCAACACTTTGATGAACATGGCCATACTCACAGAAAGGGCCAAGTCAGATGAAAGACGGGACAACAAGCGCAGGTTCCTAGAGAACAAGGCCCATCAGCAGGACCGTTTTCAGAAGCCAAGAAGCTTTGGTCCCTCAGCATCCAGGTCCCAAGCACCTATGCAGTACCGGACCCAGTCACAGGTTCCGAGCACTCGTCCGCCCAATGCTCCCTTCAGAAGCCAGGCCAACAAGACCCCGCAGAACAGCACCAGTCAGGTCACCGGCAACGTCAGAGCCTGTTACAATTGCCGTGAGACAGGGCATTTCATAGCCAACTGTCCCTATGGCAACAACAAGCCAGCAGCTCCAGCCTTCTCCAACTCGGTGAATGGACCAAGGCCAGCACTGTCAGGAGCCAATCGAGTTCCAGTCCGCAGCAGCAACCCCAGCAACAACAACAACAGCCAGCAGACGAGGCCGCCCCAGCAGTCATTCGGACGAGCCCGCGTCAACCACATCAACGCGCAGGAGGCTCAAGAAGCTCAGGGCGTGGTACTCGGTGAGTTTTTAGTCAGCTCAGTTTTGGCAACAGTACTTTTTGATTCTGGAGCATCACATTCATTCATATCATCAAGCTTTGTGGAGAAGCACAATATACCTACGGTACTACTAAAGTTACCCCTAGTAACCCGAACGCCTGGAGCTGACATTCGCTGTCAACTAGGTTGTTCCCGGGTAAGGATCAATTTAAGTGGGGTAGAGTTCCTAGCAGACTTAGTAGTACTTGAGTCTAAAGGGATAGATGTGATCCTTGGAATGGATTGGTTAAGCCTATATGATGGTCATATAGGTTGTGCTGATAAAGTAGTCCACCTGACAAACTCAGATGGAGTGCAAGTGACTTGCCATACTCGAGGAAGTGGACCAGACCCAATGGTTTTCAGTATGGAAGCCAAGGCCATAGAAGAAGTTCCGGTAGTATGTGAATACCCAGATGTGTTTCCAGATGATCTACCGGGAATGCCACCAGATAGGGACATAGAGTTCATAATTGATCTTGTCCCCGGGACAGCACCCATTGCCAAGAGGCCGTATCGGATGGCAGCCGCAGAATTAGCAGAGCTCAAAGAACAGTTGAGAGAGCTTCAGCAGAAAGGTTTTATCAGACCCAGCTCATCACCATGGGGATCACCAGTCTTATTTGTGAAGAAGAAAGATGGGAGTCAAAGGATGTGTGTGGATTATAGATCCTTAAATGAGGTGACCATTAAGAATAAGTACCCTTTGCCCAGGATAGATGATCTCTTTGATCAGTTAAAAGGAGCCAAGTTCTTCTCCAAGATTGACCTAAGATCAGGTTACCATCAGCTCAAGATCAAGGAAAGTGATGTCCCAAAGACAGCTTTTGTCACCAGATATGGGCAGTATGAGTTCACGGTGATGTCTTTTGGGTTAACCAATGCCCCGGCTTATTTCATGAATCTCATGAATAAAGTCTTCATGGAAGAGTTGGATAAGTTTGTCGTAGTCTTTATTGACGACATACTGATCTACTCTAAGAATGCCCAAGAGCATGAACAGCACCTAAGAGTAATCTTGGAAAAGCTGAGAGCACATAAGTTATATGCCAAGTTCAGCAAGTGTGAATTCTGGCTTGAGAAGGTAGCTTTTCTAGGCCACATCTTGACTGCAGAAGGTGTAGCTGTAGATCCAGAAAAGGTAGAAGCAGTATCCAATTGGCAGCAGCCCACCAATGTGACAGAGATCAGAAGTTTTCTTGGACTAGCCGGATATTACCGGAGATTCATTGAAGGATTTTCCAAGATAGCCAGACCAATGACAGAATTCTTCCAAGAATTGAAGAAAAGACTGACAACCGCACCAGTGTTGACCTTGCCAGATATTCAGAGAGACTTTGTCATATATTGTGATGCCTCAAGGCAAGGATTAGGATGTGTGCTCATGCAAGATGGAAAGGTAGTAGCCTATGCCTCCCGGCAGCTTAAGCCTCATGAGCAAAATTATCCTACCCATGACTTGGAGCTTGCAGCAGTTGTGCATGCTCTTAAAATTTGAGA
>CM014271.1:1896922-1947362 GCA_004135705.1 Alloteropsis semialata | reverse complement strand
CGGCGGCGGCCCGTGGGGGAGGAGCTGCAGCTGCGGAGGCTGCTGCGGGGCTGGAGAAGAGGAGAAGGGGGGAGGGAAAGAGGAGGTGGGCGGCGCCGGAGGCCGGCGGCCAGCCATGGCAGCCCCTGCCGGCGGCGGCGCTACAGGGCGGCGGTGGCTCTACAGGCGGCGGCTGCTGGAGAGGGAAGAGAGGAGAAACCAAGCTGATACCATATTGGAATGGAATATTCTCTGTATTCCTCCAAACCCTAGAGGGTGGGTAATATAGTAGCTATACATGGGCCTCTAGATGGGCCTTATACATAGGCCATAAGGGCCTCAATATCTATACACCAACAGTCTGAAGTAACCAAAGTTGACATTATAGTAGCAAGAATACCATGGAAGAAATTCAATTTACCAGGTCCAGTTGATTCATTATTTTAAGATTGATTCTAGCTCTATCGTTGATATATTCTATGCATCGGTGTCTTCCTCGTCCAGGACCTGTTGCAAACCATCGGTTCAATATCCTGCTTGGTATCAGCGGTATCTTTCGCCTCAGTACTTCATCAGCTACAGCTTCAAGGGAGTAATTATTAAGCTTAATTTCTGCTCGCATGAGACGCCATAAATTAAGCACAATTCTTCCACCAACATGTATACCACTCGCATGAGTATGACTCCAATCGTTCCCAGTGACATCGTCAATAACATCATCAGCAGAAGATGCTTCAGCAAGCCCCTGACTAGAGTCATCACCTGAAACCTTAGGTGGATGATTCATTTCAAGTGGTGGTGTTCTTGAAATTCTTTTCAGTAAGCCTATGCCCAGATAAGCAGCTCTTTCAGAAAGAAATCCAAAAGATCCTAACTGAATCTCCCATCCAACTAGGATATCAGGATCAATTGAACAGACTGCACTGATAAGGTTGTTCAGAAGGTCTCTCTCTTCAGGGAAGATATCTACATGACAGTCAGCAATACCATCCAGATTTCTGCATTACAAGAAAGAAGAAGTTTGAGACATTGGAGTCTATGAGCTTGTAAGAAAGAAAAGCAAATATAACAAGCCAGCACATTGGAAGCACCCATTGTTTCTGATAGAATCAAACAAGCCTACAATAGATTCTTTAGTAACTTAGCTATACAATGCAACATATTTTCATGAAATGTGGTATCAGTTGCCATTGTCACCATCCTAGTCAGTTAATATGTCAAATAGATCTCACTTGTTTATAATTCAAAGGGAGTCAGTCGCTTGGCAAAGTTGACTGATAACTGCCATTAACTGCCTGGAACCCTCCAGCAGTAGCCAGAATCTGGAAACTTTTCAAGAAATAAAGGTTTGATACTCCAGTGATAACTGATATTTTAAATTTTGAAAAAGTTGCTGCAATTGAAGATAGATAGTAGGTGTTTGTTGAGATAATCTTTGAAGCCTTTGTGGATTTCTATAAATCTAAGAGAGCTTAGTGTGATGATCCCAATATAAACAAGATTACATATCAAGTGGTTTCAAACCTCCTCCTATGGGATTTGTCACTGTTGTCACGTATAAACACATGGACTTCAACATTATTATCAGCATCATCCTCGATGGCCAAAGATACAGCATTGATGGCATCAAACCGTGGATCAGGACGCAGCTCTCCTCTGCTTTCTGTTAAAACCTGTTTCGCAGTGAAAGAAGCTAGATATCAAGAGGTACATTCTACTTTTGCCAATATCTCAAGCATTTTAAAACTTTTAGTATACGATATGCCGATTAGTCATTAGCAAGTCAAACTTTCATGACTGGTAGGTTTGTCCTTTACTCATTAGCAAATCAAATTTTGTCATGACTGATAAGAAGGATAGTTCCTGTTGATTGGTCTTAAAACAATAGATTATCCCATTGCACCCATGGATGAATGAAGAAAAAGAAGCATATTTATTTGGAACAAAAGAGAAAAGAATGAAGTAGAACCTCCATGCTAAGTATAGTCAGTTGTTGTCCACCACCGATACTAGCAGGGTCACAAAATCCAATTTGACTGAGAGGTGTGAGCTTATCCTTCTCATTTCCAGCTGATATCTGGGAGAAGTCATGCCATTCGTCCAAATGTTTACTTTCTTTGTTACATAGATCTGATTCCATCACATCTCCATCGACAACAACTTTCGCTGCGGAATTCTCTGAAGTAGATCTGGTAGGAGAGTTTGGTGATAAAGTAGAACTGCGTGCCACTTCCTTATCATCTGCGACTCCCTCATCATAGTTGGGACAACCTGAAACACCTACAAACACAAATGAAATTTAATTAGTATAAGAAATGTTTTGTCCCACAGTATGAAAACTAAATGTGCAGGAAATCTCGAATACCAGAGGAAATACTGGTACAAGATTGTTGGGCTAGCCACTGGCCCACAGCTACTGCAGATGGCGGTGAAAGTGCATGCGTCAGCAAATATAGGGCTGACCCATCATTTTGGAAATGAGTCGGGACACCCAATACACCACCTGCAAACTCACTGCTTTCCATATGTTGAAACAATTCATTTAGCTTATTCTCCTCTATATTGTGATCGAAAAATGGAAGGAGATCAGCTAATCCCAATTTAGCAGCTGAAAAAGATAGCAGAAGAAAATGTATCTAAATTTATGGAGAGACAAAAAAAGGTGTTCCTTATGATATTAGTAAGAGGGACGCTAGCGACTCCAAGACAGATTATGTTGTGGTAGGCCTCTTGATAAACAGGAGTACACAATACAATTGTACAGCAAAGGTACCTCAGATGGCAAATATTGTGAAGACAAAAAATTTGTATGAACTATTAAGCACGAAGAAGCATACCAAGTTCTACGATCCGTATTACTCCCTTTGTTTGAAAAAACTATTTTATTCATCATCCAAGGATCATTTCATACTCCAATGCAAAATGCGTGTGTTCCTTCATATATACCCCTAATAACTACTTTACTTTAAACTTTTTCATACTTACATGCATGCATTAAACATAGTCTTTGTAGACAGTAATGAGGGGTGGTGTAGTCATCTTGAATGATTTCTTGCTGTATGTGCAAATGAAAAGTATGCCTTTAATTTTAAACAGTGTATCATTCGCAAAAATATCATGTCCATTGTGACAAGATAAAGATTTCTTGGGGTACTTACAATCACGTTGCTCGCAAACTGAAGGACTCTCCAAACCAGAACATGCATGGTTCTTCAATGGAGGCTTCTGAGCAAATGTCATCCGTAAACATTCATCACCAGAATAAGCCATTTCTGAGTTTGGAATATCACTTACAAAATCATGAAATGGCAATACCCCAGAATTCATGATTTCACTCTCTTTATCCATTGTGCATGTCGCAGTTCCAGAACTACCAAACTCCAACTGCTCACGACGAAAAGATCTCCTCCTCCTCATCAAGTCCCTCACAGAATGACAGACTGAATCATGTACACCTACAAAACTAGAAGATTCCCTGTCGGTGTTGACTGTGGAATCAGCTGTACTCTTGTTAGGTGCACTTAAATCCATCTGTGACAGCATTGCACTGCATGACCCATCAGCATCTCGATGCGTCCTCTTTTTTCTGGAAAGAGGCAAAGAGCCCCATAGATGTTCAGTTCCTGCACACTTACTGGCTGACTTTGAAGAATTCTTAGCAGATGTGTAGCTAGGCGATCCTACTGTTTTCCTATTGATCTTGCTCCTATCATATTCTTGGGAGACCTTTGGGTTCTCATCAGATGACCCATCAACCTGAGGAATAGTGTTGCCCAGAGAAGCAGCAGAATTAGGCTTTACAGAATCGAGGTAAGAAGTATGTGTGTTTGGTTCTTCTGCTGCACTGACAGGATCGACTGAATCAAGAATATCCTGGCACTCCTGCTGAGAAGCACTATCAAAATCCAGGTGAGCAGACTCTAAGGCAACTTCAATGGACTTCTTGGCTAACAAAGGGCTGAGGATGACTTCATTAATTAATTCATCATCACTTGTTGGTTCCTCTGCAGCTTGTGAGGAGGCCAGCCAGCTTAAAAGTCCAAGGGCTTCAGCATCCACATGCTATAAAAGAACAAATCCAAGGAGACAAGAAGTTTAGTTAGTAAATAACAAAAGCAAATGCAGAAAAAAAAATGAAAGATACGCAAGATTCCATAAACTGAAAATTTCAGGCCAACTAAAACTAAAAGACCACTATAGGGGATGAATGATAGGATCAGAAAAAAAATATTTGCCTTTGGTTACGATACAGGGACTCAACACCGTCCTGTGATTGGAAGCAAACCATGACAATGCAACTAAGATCTGAGGAGTGAGGACTACCTTTTCACCTTCGTCAGATAACTGAGATAGTGTTCTTTGGGCTACAGATGAGGACACAAGATATTCACTTTTTCTCTCAGGAGATATAGTCTGCACATTTTGTTTTAATGACCCTGAGCAAAGACTTGCACTTGGTTTACCATTTTGCATACCAGCAGAATTACCAGCATCAATATTATCACAGTAGTCATCCTGTGAGAATGTAACAGTCCCTACAATATCAGTCAATGATTTGAAACACCTTTCTAGCCTTTCAGACTCTTCTACAGTAGAAACTTTACGATGTGGCTGTTCTTGTGAAAACAGCATAGAAAGGGCACTCTCATACTTGATACCATGGAGAAAATCTTTAAGAACTTCTTCCCGTAAAGGTCTCCCAAGATCTGCACGTTTTGTTTCCTCCAACAATCTTGAGTGTTCAAGTTCCTGAAGACAATAACATAGAGGTTTAGCAGTTATTAATATTTTGTAGCACATGTGCACAAACAAAGCAGAAAACACACCTCCCAGATTGCTAAAAGTGACTGAACCATTTTTGTATCTTCTGTTGTTTGAGAAAGAGAAGTGTACATCTTATACTTCTCATTTAGGATACCTGAAGGTGAAACTGAAATTTATAACGCGAGTTAAGGATATACCAAACAATAGTGCTAGAATGTAGTAGCCAGACCTTCTACTCTTGAATCAGCTTCAAGCATTGAAGAACTATGTCTACTAGCGAAGCTCAAATTGGTTCCACCCAAGAAATTGGAAGCAGCAGAACTGCCCAGTATTGAAGTATGTGACACTGTTGAGGATATCCAAACTGTCGGACTTTTTATTTCCGAATTATTTGATTGTGCCTATCATTTTTATTCCAGAAAACAAATAAAGCTTTGGTACGAACAAAGAATAAAGTTTGAATTGAAATAAAATGGATATTCAAATGGAAAACATTAGGTGTCGACATAAACAAACATATAGAACTTGTTTGAGCAACACAGTAAAACAACCCACCTTCCTGGGAAGAGATGACTTAGGATGAAAATCATGTGGCAATGGAAGACGAAACTTGAAGTCTTTGACATGTATATGTCCCATTCCATACAAGTTGTAGTCAACCTAAAACACAAATTCAACAGAAACAACTATGAAATAAACAAGCATATACAAGTTGATATCATGCAGATTGTGTATACCTATAGAAAAAATAGGTAAAATGGTACCATTTCTGTGCTTACCAAAAAGTGAAGAAGATATGGAATGTGAGATTCATAAGGCTGAAATGCTCTATTAAAAACAGCACCACTCTGAAATCAAATAGCTAGAAATCAGTCCCTGAAAGAGTATTTCAATAATTTTCCATAATAAGATTTTGTTTTCCATGGAAGAGCAAATACAAATACTAGCATGTTCAACTAATAATTAGCCAATAGTTTTGAACAAGACGAAATATTGCCATCCAAGCATACTCTTCGGTACTCCATCCATTTGAAACACTTGAAATTACAAAGCTTATTTTGTTTCGTTAGGATGAGTCTTTAACCAAGGATTACTCTATTAATGCATAACTTTTTGTGACATAAAATTGATCTTATTAGATTCAAATTAATTAAATATTAATAGAGTAACTGTTGACCAAAGCCTTGTCCTAACGAAGCGAAATAAACCTTGTAAAAAGTCGGAGGAAGTATGAGATTGTTGGAGAACAAAACTGAAGGCTCACACCATGAAAGGTTAAACAAAGTCATGGGTTTACACCAGAAAAAGTATCGGTACAAAATAAGGGCATGCTTTCAGGTGAAATAGTGAGGACCATTGACATGATATTGGTGGCTGTTAAAGGTGCATATAGTCCACATTGGGCCTCAATACAACCATCCATTTGGCCTCTTTTATTCAAAACATTAACAACAAAGATACAAGTTTCACTAATCACTACTGCCCTACAAGTGGGAAAATGGCATAACGGGAAAAGATCCAATGAACAGGAAAGAACAATAATATGTTTGTTCACACACGTCTTCCTTCAGTAACTACTAAATAGTAAAACCAAGCATTTTCTAAAAAAGAAAAATCCTTTCACTTTGGACTTACTTAGCTTTCAAGAAACAAATTAATTTTTCCAACGTTTTACAACTTACCAACAGAAGGTTTGCAGCTCGAGAAACTTCATAAGGATAATATCTAGAGATAAAATCAAGGAAGTCAATGTACAAAAAAGTTTTATAATCAAAACGATAAGGCTGCAGCCACAACACCCGAAAATCACATCAGCCATAGAAGATTTATGCGACATCATTTTGGTCCGAACAAGCAAGGCACTTATTACAATCCAAGAGCTGGACCAGATGACCCTTTCTGTCGTTTCAGAAGTCAATTGGTTTTGGTAAGAAACAGTAAGGACAAGCTATATTAAAATTTTCCACCTTCCCTTGACACTGACTACAAAAGCATGTGACAAGTGATGTTGATTAGTACACAAATCTGTAGAAGCAATGTTGGATTTATGAAAATGAGTAAAGTGTGGATACAGATAGATCTTCACAAAAAGCTCCTCCGATGCATGGTAGCCATACAACTTCTTTGCTCTAACAAGGTTAAATCCATGCACATGCTTCTGTTTTGATGGACCACGAATCTGCAAGAAAACAATGATACGTACAAACAGAGAAAGTACACAATATGTAAACCAAGTGGACTCTAGAATACCTGCAAAGCTTTCTCAAGGTCACTCAAGAGACCAGTTATATATGAGTTACCTAGAGAATAGATGAAAAGGATGTATTAATTCAACTGATCAAGAATTGCATTCCTTGACACTACAACCAATAGTTAATCTCCAGCACATCAGAACTAACATGTAGGTTCTTGAGTGCAGCTACTTGATTGCTAGATATGGTTGCTTTCTGGCAAGTAAACAATAACAGGTGCTTTACAGGCAGCCAGGAAACGTCAAAAGTAAAGTCTAGTCGACCTTTGTGTCACCTAACTGTGGCAGAATTGTATTAGGTAGCCTGTCTAATAAATTTATAAACACCATGTAGAACAAAAGTGGAACCAAAAAGAAAAAAAAAACATTAAAAAGCATAAGTGACCTCCAATTTGTACCAGGGTGCAAAAGTAAGATGCTAAAAATCACCTTTGTGTATATTATCGAGCAGCTCTGCTGGACAAGGCACATACAAATATGGCAGGACCTAAACACCAAAGAGACATTAGATAGTTACAAACTAGTTGAAACAATCAGGGAGTGATGAAATAGATTGAGATAAAATCATATGTAAAATGTTGGTGGACAAATGGACTATAGTATTTTACACATTAGAGATTCCAAATACATGGGGTGACAACAAGATAAGCAGATACAAACCATTGTCTGTATGTCTAGACTCCAGAGTCAAGAAAATCTGATTGCAAAGAAAAATAGAAACATATAACAATCGTGAAATATAAAGAGATTAGAGGATGAACATGAATTTGAGAGAATAAAACTGAAGCTCTGCCTGAATCTCATCCCAGGCCATTCAGTGAAAGTTTACCAAGGGCAGAGAACCTTGGTACTGGAGCTGGAAATCTTAAGCTTCACTAGTATCTCAGAGAGCAAAGTATTTCAGAGATGTCCATTTGCACTACTATTTCAAGACAGAGGCAACACTAGGTAAATAAACAATGTTCGGCTACAGTCCTTTTCTATCAAGAAGCAGGCAGGCCAACTCTAAACCATATGACTCCATAAGGTACCTCACTACCGCAAGTACAAGCGACCAATCGAGTGTAAAGTTACTACAAATAATGAAAAAACCGCCACTCGAAATCAACAAATGGAACCATGGAAGAACGTTGAACTACTGATGGACCCAAGCAACAGCGTCCCAGACAGTTCACTTTGGTGCGATGCACAGAGCAAGTTCCCTCCAAATTTTCAAAATTCAAATCCAAACATGAAAATGGCATGTCCGAGCCGTTGTACACATGCCCTATGATGCCCTGACGACCACCGAAAGGCTCCGAGCAGAGAAAAATGCAGAGACGGACAGCACGTTGACAGAGAAGCTGCTGGGTGGTACGCACCCGGTGGATGTGCAGGCAAGTCTTCTGCCCCGCGGGGGTGGAGCCGTAGATCCTGATTACCGGCACCTCGCCCACCTCCTCACCTGCGTTCCGGGAGCTCAACCAGTTCAATTCAGCGCGAGATAGGTTGCTGACGGGGGGAGGAGGAGGAAGAGGAATAGGGCAGGGGGGGATCGCACCGTGGAAGGGGCTGTCGGTGAAGTCGAAGCCGGGGAGAGGCGGCGCCATGTAGTAGTCTATGGAGACGATGCGGACGCTGAGGACCGGGGAGGGGGTCCCCAGCGTCGAGGGCTCCGGCGACTCCGACATGGTCGCCGGCGCTGAAGGCGGCCGGGTACGCGTGCTGCTGTGGCGAGACTGGGCTCGTGCGACGCCCGCTCCCAGGCGGTGTGGGCTGGTTAATGGGCTGATGAGGGTCCTCCTTCCAGCGCACGCTACTGAGGAAAAAGTACATTCTACTTCCCTCAACTATGCCCAAAGTCTATCTTTCATCCCTCAACTGCAAAACTGGGTAACCAACCTCCCTCTACTGTCAAAACTGTTCACTTAACCTCCTTACCACAGTTATAAGCGGTTTTTAAAGACGGTTTTTTATTTTTTTAATTAAAAATAAATCTAGTAAATACCTAATGATGTTATTAACCATGAAAATATCCCTAAACTTCTGAAATTCTGAGAAAAATCATAGATAATGATTGAGACATGATAAACCCAAATAACATATTAATGTCTTGTGAAAATATGTATCGAATCTTCCAAAAGTTATATTTAGCTCAAGTGAAATAAGAACAATCAACAAAAAATAGAAAACTACAACAATATTCTAATTCATGTCTAGAACAATTTAGGAACTGTCTATAATATAAAGATGAGATGTAACCATAATAAATGTAACATATATTAACATTAAATGCATTCATGCTGAATGTATTCATGTTAGCTTGATCTCATGTTTTTATTGCGGAGTATTCAAGATGCATTATACATAGAGTAGAATATTTTAATATTACTTTTATTTTTATTTTTATATTTTCCCATTTTATATTCATGTTAGTTACGTCTCATATTTTTATTATTTTACTTGAGCTAAATATAATTTTTGGAGGATTCTATATATATTTCACGAGATCTAAATATGTTATTTGAGTTTATCGTAATCTATCTATATGATTCTTCTCAAAATTTCTAAAAGCTTAGAGATATTTTTTGTGGTTTAATTACCTCAATAGGTATTTACTAGATTTATTTTTAGTTGAAAAAGGTAAAACCGTATGTGAAAACCGCTGAAAACCTGGACAGGGAGGTTAAGTGAACGGTTTTGATTGTTGAAAGAGGTGTTTTACCCGGTTTTGGAGTTTATGTAGGAAAGCTGGACTTTGGTTACAGTGAGGTAGAATGCACTTTTTCCCGCTCCTGATGCTGCCGGTTCAGAACGGACTGGGTCGACGCGGGAGTTTCTGTGTGGGTCGGTGGGTGCTCTGGTTGGGCTTTAATTGCGCAGACTAAAGCCCATACAGTGCATCTCGCCGGGCCTGCAGGTCCAAACAGGGGGGGAAAGGACGAGAAGGGAAAACAAAACCAAAAAAAAAACGTGTCATCATCAGTCAGATCAGATATGTAACAGTTGAAAAATGTAATTTGCTTCCTGTTCTTACTTTCACTGGCAGGCACGCAATAAGGACAAGAGGTGCAGTTGGGTGCGGGTAGGCCTCTCATCATTTTTTTTTCCCTTCCCTTTCGCTGGCAGTACGAGCAGCTGGCTCCTTGGCAGAGACAGTGCCCACGTTTACAGGAGTTCGAACAATCGAGCTCAACGCGTCACCGCGCTATTTCTTCAAGTAATAACCAACCTGTGGATAGAGAACGACGACTGCTAGGGGCCGTTCGGCTGGTAGAATGAATAGTGCTCGGCTGGTAGAATGAATAGTATTGTATGAGAGGAAATAAGCCGAGTTGGACCAGCCGAGCACTGTTTATCAGTCAGCCGAACAGGCTCCTAGCTAGTACCATTAACCTGCAGGATCGAGGTCGTTTGCAATGGACATGGCGACCGCGACAACGTATCCACGTACTGCACGTCTACTCGATCGTATAGCTGATGAATGATCGATGATAGTCCCCTCGTGCCGACGTCAGAGGGGCGACACGTACGTACGTGTCGGCCAACCGCCGGCCGGCTCAGAGACGATCGTAACTCAACAAAACCGCCGCATACGATGTGAGTAACAAACGAGCGCGGTTGTTCCTTGGCAAAAAGAAATAATATCTGCAGGCCTGGTCTTTGTTTCTCTCAAACACCATGAAGAGCCAGAGCCATACCCGGCAGCACTAGTTTCTTCTGGAACCATCTCTAGACAGTACAAGTGTACACCGCCCAGGAATAATAATCCGAGCCCAAGCTTCCTGAAGCTATGATGAATAATTATGAAAACTACACATAATACAATCATAGCGTCGTGATTAGCAGGTCAGCTGCTGATCGTGCGGGCCCTCGAAGATCCTGGGAGGCAGGGCAGGCACATGATCCAGCCAACACTACAGGTGGCGACGGACCGACCGGCTCTAGTCAAAGGGCACCACGGGCGCCTAGCCACGGGATGCCCAGCTGGTCATGTCATGTCCTGAAAGCGACCTCAAACCTCTTATCCGTCAGATGCGACAAATGTGTACATATAATCTAGCTTAGCTCCTACGGAGTACAAACCAAAAGGACCTTATATTTCCAATTTCTTAAATAAAAGAGTATTGAAGGCCATTTTTTTTTTGCAAACAGAAAATATTAAACAATGCCCACTTGTGTATTCTCTCGAACCTATTATTTCCAACAATAACGTTCCACCTCCATCCATCATACTAGGAATAATACGCAGGTTATACATGTGTACATTGTACAAAGCGTTCTACCAAACCTAGTCAGGCATGTACCACGTTAGTTTGGCCTTTTGCATGTGTACGTCGTCCTAGAATCATACAGCCCTGTCATGATTAATAACTGGAAAAAAAAGTGGCATCCGCTGTCCTGCGCCAACTGAAAACCAACTTTGTTGCTGTATCAAATAAGTGATCCAACGGGAAAAAAAAATTGATCTTTAAGCATATTCCTGCTCATGTACCCCACTTACTTTTTTTTGCACATTAATTATGAGAAAATAGTGGTACAATCTTTAAACACGAAAGGCTCCATACATCATACATGCCCGCTGGTACTCCTATACCAGCCAATTTGCTGTGGTTTCAACTCGAGGAGCATGTCGCTTTAGTTCATGAGCTGCCTATTTTGATCTCTCTTCGATTTCCCTCTTATTTTAATAGAGGTCAATAGTATCTATGATTACTACCATGATACATGTAGCTCGTATTATTCCGAGTGCTAAAGCGAACCATTAAGCGAAAAATACTGAGAGCTATAATCAGATTTGCATGTTCTTCTCATTGCAATCCGAAATGAAAATTTCCCTCCCTTTCTGTGCATTTAAACTCGCTTTCTGTTTAAAGAAACAAGATATCTTTGCTGTTCTTGATTGACAAGGCAACAACCACCTCAACTCAACTGGGGGGTACACACCATCGCCCCACGAACCAAATTCCTCCCCGTATAAAACACACAAATTTGCCAGCCAATAGCCTGGACCTTCGCTACCGTCCCAAGTCGCGCTTTTGTTTACTATTATATAGGCCTCTCCAGTCTTGACTTCCCCCCTCTTCCTCTCTCTCTCTCTCTCTCTCTCTCTCTCTTCCTCCCTCGCCCTCAGGCGGCCGGAAATCTCCCCAAATTCAGCTGGTTTTATCCCGGTGGATCAGCAGGCGAGGGGGGAGAGCGACTCTTGAGCTGAATTTCTTGGAGGGTCGGCTGGCATTTGTAAGATAGTGTTCAGGAACGGGGTGATGAGCTGCTTGCCGTGCTCCGGTTCGTCGGGGAAGGAGGCCAAGAGCTTGGAGGCGCTCTCGCCGTCCCCCCGGCCTGCGGCGAAGTCGGCACCAGGTAAACCCCGGCTCCCGAGCTGTGCGCCTGTCCGATTTGGCGAAAGCTGCAAAAGTTTTCATTTTTTGCGAACCTATACTTCTTGCTTTGTTGTATGATTGTATCGGCTACAGATGTTTGCTACTTGCAGTGATTAATTGATTGATCCATTCATTTCTCTAGAGCGTGTTGGTGTAGGATAGAAGCTGGATTTTGGTTGCGGGGAATAAAGGATGGGATTTTAGTGTTTGTCTGCAGAAAAGGTGAAGTTGCTTACTAACACGCAACTGGCACTGTTGATTCATTGAAGCAAACATGGAATTAAAGTGTCTAGCAATAGTTGCTTCTCAGGGTTTGATTTATGAGCTTAGCAGCGAGGGTCACTGCATCAGTTTTCATTCTTTATGGTGCATATTTTTCTGGTGGATAGATGTGCTGGTTAACTGATCATTGTAACTAATTCGTTAGTGCTGAAGGGGACGCAAAACTACCTGGTGTAAAACTGTAATTTGACTTTCCATTAGAGGTTGAGTGAAAGGGGAAGAAAATTTCATAGGCAACAGAAAACAAAATCTGAGGTGAAGCGTGCAATTAAAATAATTTTGTTTGCAGTCTTTTTTGTCTTGAGCAACCAAAGAACAATTGTTTCATGTGTTCTGTAACCATGTTGTCTGACTGATTCCTACTTGTGTCAATTTGCTTGCTTCGAGGTTGCTTGAAGTATGGCTCACTCTTTGTGTGGTTGTTGGAGCAAAGGGAGAGTTTGACACACGTATAGCAGTTTAGTTCTTAGTTGCTGAACCTGCAAGTCTGATCCTTGATTTGAAGGCAAGCTATTGTTCATTTGTTTGTTCTGTGGCTACTGCATTTTCTTATCCATCTGCAGCCAGAGACATCTTCTAACATTAAATAACCATTTATAAAATTGATCGACAAGTTGTTTAATGACAAGAGGATACTTGATGGTCCACTTGGTTTGATTTTTTTCAGTTGCATTGAAATACAGAACTAATGCAACTGCTAGTCAAATTCCTTATGATGTGATTATGTTGTTTGATCCTTTTTTTTATTGTACATATCAATTGGGAGTTCAATAATAAATCGCAGCATAAGGTAACAAACTTATGTTGATGTGAGAGTGAGAATCCCATATTTATGGAATACTCCTGATCCTGAAGGATATGATTCAATAGCCTGATATTTCCTAATCAGGTTGAAGTATTTAGCAATTGTAAAGCTATTAGGATACTTGGAAAATGTTAGGAGTATTAATAACATGCTGAATGTGTGGGTGCAACAGTGAGTAACCACATCATATCGAATCTTCCGATAGGTCTAAATATCTCTCAAGTAGCATCCTGATCTAGTATTTGTTTATCCCTGGTTTTCTGTATGTCTGAGCTGTGTGGGACTTATCTGTATTTATGAAAGCATAAGCATCATTAGTGAGGATTTATATTCTTACTCTTAACTTGTTGATGGATCAGTTCGGTCAAATTCACGTTCTTGGGGCTCCAAGAAGGAAGATTCTGTACCTGTTCGTAGAGGAGGAAACACTGCACATGGCCCGTCACAGATTTTCACTTTCCGGGAGTTGGCTATTGCTACCAAGAATTTCAGGAAAGATTGCCTGTTGGGAGAAGGTGGATTTGGTCGCGTGTATAAAGGACGCTTGGAAAATGGACAGGTTTGCTAACATTTTTGTACCCTGCAATTTTGAATAAAAGTCTCATTAGGAAGAACAGGGAGAAGTCCCCTGATTGGTTGAGTAGCTGACACCTTCATTTTTCATCTCCAATTTTGCCATTGTCATCTAACAGGTCGTTGCTGTGAAGCAACTTGATAGAAACGGTTTTCAAGGAAATCGTGAATTTCTTGTGGAGGTTCTCATGCTAAGTCTCTTGCATCATCCTAATCTGGTCAGATTAATTGGCTATTGCGCAGATGGTGATCAGCGCCTCCTAGTTTATGAATATATGCTGTTGGGATCGCTAGAAAATCATCTGTACGGTAAGAATTGCACTATATTATGGCAGTTAAATAGATACTGATTCACGATTTCCCTAAGGTTCCAAAACAAAAATATTTTCATTTTAAACGGTTTCTAATTGAGTTCTAACCTGCTATATTCCAATGTGAAAAATCCTACCTATTCTCCACCATCAAAGCTTTTTTGTTACTGCCGACAAAATCGGTCTAGATATCGTCATCCATATTTCCCCTTTTGTAACTCGTGACACTTTCTTGTAGATTGTCCACCAAACAAGGAACCTCTTGACTGGAATACAAGGATGAAAATTGCTGCCGGTGCAGCAAAGGGTCTGGAGTATCTTCATGATAAAGCAAATCCACCAGTCATATATAGAGATTTCAAATCATCAAATATTCTTCTGGGTGAAGACTACTACCCTAAGTTGTCTGATTTTGGGCTTGCAAAACTTGGTCCAGTCGGTGACAAAACTCATGTATCAACACGAGTTATGGGAACATATGGATATTGCGCCCCTGAATATGCCATGACAGGACAGTTAACAGTAAAATCTGATGTTTACAGCTTTGGTGTTGTGTTCCTTGAACTGATCACAGGCCGCAAAGCAATTGATCACACCCAGCCTTCAGGGGAGCAAAATCTTGTTGCATGGGTAGGTTCTACTGCACCAAGTTATTCCACTCATTTTGTTGAGGGAGGCAAGTGCCCTGTTATTTCTTTGCATGTGCCAACGACCAAGTGTCTGATCTCCATTAAATTTGCAGGCACGTCCACTTTTCAGAGACCGAAGGAAGTTCTGCCAGCTTGCTGATCCATTGCTGCAAGGCCGCTATCCCAAAAGGGGTTTGTACCAGGCTTTAGCTGTTGCAGCTATGTGTTTGCAAGAGCAAGCAGCATCTCGGCCTCTCATAGGAGATGTTGTTACTGCACTTTCTTATCTAGCTTCGCATCCTTACGATCCAAATGCACCTTCCACAAAGGATTCTAGGACATGCCCATCCACCCCAAGGGCAAAAACACACCGACGAACAACCAGTGTTCCTGATGCTCAGCATGCTGCTGAGTCACTTATGTTGAACTTCCCAGACTTGAGGAAGGACTCTATAACAGGAGAGCAGGATCATACTGAAGGCTCTGGCAGCAGCAGTAGCTCTGGAAGGAATGATGGCCTGGATGTTCCACAACTTCTAGCAGTTCCTAACGGCAAATCTTACAGTGAAGCTGATAGCATTCAGAAATCCACTTGTAAGGTTGATGCCCGTGGGAAATAGAATGCAGAGCCAGAAAAATTCTGTAGGCAGATTTGATAGTACATGTGATAGATGGATTATACCATTCTTTCCACGTTTGCTATCAATTTTGCCAGGAATCTTCATTGTTTGGCACGAGTCTTTTATGACGGGGCTATTGTCGAGAGTTGAATACTATTACTGCCAAAAACTTGTTTTTGCAGACCCAGATAGCCATATACTCTCCATGGTTGGTTCTAGTTGCCTTCATGGAACACTATACTTTTCTTCCTGGTTTTACATGATGACTTGGGCAGATGAAAGGAAGAGCTATTCCCTTGCTGATATTCAGACTTCAGTGTACCCCCTCTGATGAAAATCAGCTACGATCCGACTGTCAAACCTCCCACTGTGCTGGACCCTGCAGTATGCATCATTCAAGAATGGGGGTGAGTTTGCTTGTTTTATTTTTGTAGAAATCACGGATTGTGGGACAATGTGGTGCAGAGTCGCAGCCTGGATTGTGCATCTGTACATGTAAATGAGCTGTATTTGTAAGTAGAGCCGTTCATAGTGTTTTTCTTTAATTCATGTACTGGAGTGATTTGCAGACGAACATGTCTCACTATTGTACAGAAAAAAGTTGCTTGATTTTTGTTGATTGCTATGTGACGTTGTCTCATCATATATACAGTACTATACTACTACTTATGGAGTAGAACACTGCTTTGAGAAACTGTACTCGTGCTCTAAATGCTGCTTCTCTTTGGTTTTAACTGGAGCGAATCGGAATAGACCGAATAGCAGAAGGGAGAAAAATACCAGAATTTTTTTCCCCTCTTTGTACTGTCTTCTTACGCTCTGCTGACACCGTACCTCCCAAACGGCGGCCTCTTCGCGCCACCAAACGGCGGTAACTCGCGCTCCAAAGGGCGAGGATGGACGAGGCCGTCGTGGCCAGAGCCGCCGCCAGGCGCCGGCTGCCCCAGTTTACTTCCCTATGGGCCTATGGCTCAGCGGCACCAACCGCACAGATACCGTACCGGCGCGTCCCTGCGAGGACTGCGGGTCTGCGGCGGCGCCGGCGCCGGCGCATGGCGCCCGCATCGGCCGTCGGAACTCAGAAGGTGGCGCCGTCCGATCGCTCTTACGTGGCCAAGATGAAGGCAGCCGAGGAAAGTTACTAAAGAGCCCCTATATAGTCTTGGTATCCTTGTATAATTGTACCTCCGGGATTGGGTCGCGATTATCGATCGCGATCCATTTTTGGGCCTCCGTGACCATGCGATCCATTTCACGGTTCACCGGGCAAGTTAGAGCTGATTGCCTGAACCTTTTGTCTGCAAACTTGTGGCGGAACCGAGAGAGCTCATCTGAATTCTTAAGGTTCTCGCTGGACAATGACGCGAGCGCGAGACAATCTGAAACAACACATGCCAGTGCGCAAAATCGACATCCAAGGGTCTGGTCAGTGCCCAACATCCAGTTTAAGTAGTGCTACGATCTGCACCGACTTCTTGAACTGAACTCCTGGGCAGTTGACACTTGCTGATGGAGTGCCATAAGCCAGGAACGTTAATATATCTTTTGCTGGTATTTTTGCAAATATGGACACCACGTATGAATGGGGCTATTCAAATTTTATTGCAAGTTTACAGCGTGCATTTTACAGAGAGCTCTATCATCATCCAACAGAACCCATGACCTATGAATCTATCTTCCTTATATACATATCTACAGTCCTACAGATTTACAAGACACCAAGAATATTGTGTACATCCCACACAGAATGAATCCTCCAGCCGAGCTTCTTTAGCCTTCATCTTCGAGAGAGCGCTTCGCTTTTTGCTCTGAAGTTGGATTTTAAAAAAAGAATGCTGTGGCTATCTGGAACTGCCCTAATCTTTCTGTATGCTAGGTTCAATAATAGAGATGTCCACATTGTACTTTGTCATGATAATGTTGCTGCTGAGCTCCTCTCGCAATTGCTTAACGCTTTGAGCTCCGATGATTCTGCAGGTGCTCCAGTCATCCGCTTGCATGTCGACTCCCAGGTAGGTGAAATGGTCCTGAATGCTCAAGCTAAACATGGAGATGCACCTAGCACCACAAATGGAGGGGGCGAAATGTTACAACAGAAGATACAGACTACAGAGGAACCACATTTAAGCTGCTAGGAAAATATGAACCGTCAAACCTGCAGCAGTGTGGGTCTTCACCACTGTCATCACAAATCTGTTCAGTTGTGTTGCCTTCAGAATCCTGGACCCATACCTGAATTTCATAAACATGACGGTCATACATGTACCTAATGTAGTCTGCAAAAAGAGTAGTTTCACAAAGCTCACACACAAGGCATACCTCTCTTGGGAAGTGGTGATATGTCAGCTTGGGAAGAAAGGAGAAATAAGGTGGCAAATGTGGCACGATATCATGTCCGTGTGTCACTCGAATGGTGTTGGGCACATATTTGGCAAAGCATGAGGCAAATGCAGCATTGCCAACACGAGGCTGCCCGAACGTCATGAGTTGCACACTGTCACTTCCAAGTTTCATCTGTGGAAAAATGTTATGTTTAAACTTGGTTCCTGGATTGCAATCCAAAAGGATTTAAGAGAGCACATCATGGATCTCTAAAGCCTTACAGCAAGATCGAGCGCACAAAAAGAAGCCATGGCTCCTCCCATCGAGTGCCCTGTCACTATGACATTGATATCTCCATATGATTTTCTTGCCTTGCGAACGGCACTTGTGATAGCTAGACGCAAAATTGTATTATTATAGGAGGAGAAAAATCCACGGTGCACCTTCAACCAGAGTAATACGAACAAATGAATATTCAACCTTTTTTCACTAAGAAAAAAGAAATGAGAGATACTTTATTGCCATTAACCTTTGCATTCGGCATGTTTGGATAGCTCAGATCAAGCTGCTTCCATATCAAGTCTTCGACCCAATTCTGTACACTGATTAATCGAATCTATAGATAAATCATATTTGAACTGAAAACAGTAACATGTAAATCAGAATTAGTCTAACGGAGAACAGTTGAAGCAAATGCAGCCAGATCACCTGTTCTCTTGAGTTCCTCTTATTGCAATGACAATCGAATTTAGATTATGAGCTACACCAACAAATGCCTGTCACAATATTCAGCCAAAGAATGGTAGGTGAAGGGAAGGATATATCATAAAAAGCTTGCTGGGTATGGTAGCGACAAGCTATACAATGTCACAGAAAATTCCTGACAACTTAATTCAAACTGTGGTGAGAAAGGAACCTGCAAACAGTTCTCCACATCGACAATTAGAGATCTGATCTCAAAGCCCTATTTCAGAAGTAGGAAACCATATAAAAAAATGAAACT
This sequence comes from Alloteropsis semialata, assembly GCA_004135705.1. Lineage (NCBI taxonomy): Eukaryota > Viridiplantae > Streptophyta > Magnoliopsida > Poales > Poaceae > Alloteropsis > Alloteropsis semialata. The sequence continues at coordinate 1,928,460 of CM014271.1, read as the reverse complement.
AATTTATCTAGGCCAATGGCCAGTTTAGAGAACAACTTTATGTTTTAAAAAAGGAGAAATGGTTTGATAATGAGTGCAAGAGAACAAACTTGGCGGTTTCTTACCTGAGTCAAGTCGTTGCATCTTGAGCAAGTCCATGTATACAGAGCAGTTAAATCTGTCATATACACCTACAGACAGTACAGCAACATCGGCTTAAGTTTACTTTGACATAAAAGTAGGAAACACTTGGAAACTGTGAATACTCAGTTCAGAACAATGGTTGTGAAAAAACTGAAGAAAGGTTTTAACTTACCGCTGAAGCATATTCCACAAGAGTTTTTGCAAGAGTGTGGTTGTAGACAAAACTCTGGCCACTTTTCTTGACAGGCAGCACTGTGATAAAGAAAATTGTAGGTTCATTGGTGTTCAACGATGGAAGATTAAAAACAAGTATCAGCTAGACACTAAGAAGACAATGAACAGAATTAATGTCTATTTGGACAAGCTTAGACAATGTGCTTAACATGCCGGCACCTGCTGGTTTCAGATTCTCAGTTTCAAATGGCCTTAGCCTTATAGAAGTGACTACCCCTTCTTTCATCTGAAAGAAAAAGCAGCCTCTTTGGTCTTGTAAAGTTATTTCAGCTAAGCATAAATCACTGAGTCAGTAATTCCATAAAACGAAACAATTCGTGTCCAAACATATCATGGACTCATGGTCAATGTGCAAAAGTTAACGTTTATTGGAGTCTCAGCATCACTCAAACTAGAACCCAGGAGGACTCATGGTCAATGTGCAAAAGTTAACGTTTATTGGAGTCTCAGCATCACTCATACTAGAACCCAGGAGCCGAATTCTACAAAAATCTGACAATTGAAAGCAGTAAGTAAGTTCAATAACCGACAGATGCTGGCCTGTCCCCAGTCCCCACTAACCGACAGCCAGAACAGGGCCATTCCATCAGTTGCTGGTAGTTGTCCCTTCTGTCTATACAAAACTAAACCATTTCAGATGTTTGCGAATGCATTGCCACGCTGAATCTATCAATTGGAAACTGTAAAAAGTATAGTGAACGTCTTTATTGCAATTGTTCAAGCCAACACAATACTGGATCCCAGCAAGCACGAAAACTGTATAAATTAACACAGGAGAATCACATGGAACTACCTCTTCCATGAGAAGCAGCAGATAGCAAGAGTATGAGAGCCACCACGCTGGCGCATCTCCATCTCTCCATGAACTGCCGACACATCCAAACTGAATTCCAATCAAATGAAGCATAAATAAAAAGACACATGCAAAATGAATTCCAGTCCATGAGTACACGCGACGAGAAAAGCAACTAAATTGATTGAGCATTGACCCGCTACGGGCTCCAAAATGCAGGGAGAAAGAGCAGGAAGCAATTCCAGAATCAAACGCATGAACTGAAGGAAAAAGATTAGGGGGAAGAGGAAACTTGTGGGGGCGAAGGATTTGACCTTCCAGGGAGCTCGAGGCGCGGGGAGAGACGGACTGAATGAAGGAAATGGGGGGAGACTGGAAGGTGCAGGAAACGTGCGGCTGGTTCTCGGCAAGGAAGAAGAGTGTGGGCGCGGGCGCCTCCCTCCCCTCCCTCGGCTGCGGCTGGCTTTCGCTTTCAGGGCGCTGCGTTTGGAGGGAGAATCAGAGTACCGGCGGGGGAAGAGAGAATATGCCCGGCTCCTCCTCTGGTTCGTTGGTTGTGCTTGCCAAGAACTGAAGACGGTAAGACAGGCCCTCCTTGATGCGTCGCTTTCAGAGAAAGGACGTCGTCGATTTGTTGGATTAGTTAAAAGAGGATTAGTAGTAGTATCATGCAGAGGAATCTGCTGCGGTGGTCAGCATCTCCGTTGGTACGCACCGGCATCGGCAGGTGAAGACGGACGCTGGTGGATCGATCTGAAATTTTGCCGAATATCCGAAGAGAAGGATTTTGTTTTCGGGTGGATAAGCAAGGGGAACATGGGCGCATTTGCGAGAGTCAGAGAGCTCCTCCGAAGCAGCAAGCAGGTGGGCAGCGGATCAGGGCACGTGGCGGCGTGTCCAAGACGAGCGCGGGCGCTGTTTGGAGTTGACTCTTCTACCACTTGGGCGTCGGGGGCAGCGCCGCGTGGGGGAACTCGGAGAGGAGAAGATTCCATCTCGCCAAGTCGGATCGTTTGGTAGAGCTCATCAAAAATATAGCTTTATTAGCGAAATTGTTCTGATGAAACTAAAAAAACTAATTTTGCATCATTTTCGAAACAACCTCACGCTATAGTGTCTCGTTTTACGCAAAATAGATGAGACTGATCTGTTATAAGCTCAGAGCCCTTTATATTTCGTTTTGACATATGAGTAGGATGCTTGTGTTTGCAAAATTCGACATGTGACTATGTGAGTAACATGAGTGCGTGGATTTATCTATAGGCGAGACTAAAATGCAACAAGGTGCATTTTGTATAGGAAACGCACAGACCCTGGGCGTACTACCGAAAACTACCGTAACGCCTGCGCGCGCGCCAGAAGAAGAAAAAACGCGCCCGCGCGCCAGCGCCCCGCGCGCGCGCCCCCGCTGTGGGCTTTCTAGACTTTTTCCAGACTTTTTCTTCGTGGGCTTTTTTCGGGCTGGATTTTCTTTTCGAGAATTTTCTGACTACAAATAAGGTTTTTTCGAGACTTTTTCTTGAAATTTTTATTATTTTTCGCCGGGCTATGGGTGATAAGGGGGTTAACACGGGTGGGGACTTACAACACAGAAAACTAAAGTGACACATTGACTAAAACAACGGGTACAGACTTACAGCTCACAAATGTAAACTGACAAAACGACTACTACATGTTTTTGGAACAAAATACTCAATTGCAAACAGCGGAACGACATGTTTGCAATAGCAATAACAGCTCAATTGCAAGGTGAATAGATAAGTTTTTGGAAGAACAGATCTATTTGCAAACAGTACAACTACATGTTTGCAACGCTGATAGTAGCTCAATTGCAAACAGCAGAACGATTACAACAGCTGGACACTAACAACTTCCAAAACTAAACTGACACTATAACGATTACAAATGTCTGCAAGCAAAGACGCAATTGCAAATAAGATAACAGAACGTTTGCAAATCTGATAATAGCTCGTTTACAATCACAGGGCAATAGTTTTCTACAAGAAAAGATGCAATTGCAAACAGGATAAAAGAACGTTTGCAAATCTGATAACAGATCATTTGCAGCCAAAGGGTAATAGTTTTCTGCAAACAAAGACGCAATTGCAAACAGGATAACAGAACGTTTGCAATTCGGATAACAGCTCGTTTGCAACCAAAGGGTAACAGTTTCCTGCAAGCAAAGAGGAAATTGCAAACACAATAACAGAATGTTTGCTATACAGACAACAGCTCGTTTGCAACCAAAGGTAATAGTTGTATCCAGTGTGTGAAACACATAGAAACATGTCTGCACTACTGATATGATAACAAGGGATTTGCAACACTGGTAGGAGGGCAATTGCAGTCACAGTAAAACACATTATTGCAGGTTTAGAAACTTGATGACACGTAAATTTGGAATTAGCCTGCATGCATGCATGCATGGAATCCTTTTGGACTCGAAATTTCAATTCATTTTTTCTCCTAAACCGTAAGTCGGATCTGTGAACCGTTTGTTGTTTCTTACTCACAAAAATGTGCTTAACAAAACAAGATCCAACATGGATATATTTTGTGCATTTTTTGTTAGTTGCAACTCGGAAGCATATACAATTGCAACTCGGAAACATATACAATTGCAACTACTAGTTACAACTAGACTTGCAGCTCAACTCTGTATGTGTTGTAACTCGAGTTGCAACACATACAGAGTTGAGCTGCAAGTCTAGTTGCAACTAGTAGTTGCAATTGTATTGCAACTCAAGTTGCAACTCTGTCACCGATGCAGATTTATATAATTTAAAAAGAAACTGAAAGGCAACCATGCTTCTAGTACAATAACTGCGCGCCATCAAACTAGCACTGGTAACCAGTAAAGATTGCAAACGAGCACAGTGGAAGAATCTAGAGCCTTGTAGAGTTGTAGCCTCTCTTTTTTTAATTGCCGTTTCATTCTCTCAGGCTAGGATGGTTCTGGTGTTTAGATTTTTTTTACAAATAGGTCCCACGTATCCTATTAGCGGTGCACAGACTGGAACTTGAGCATCTGTTGTTAGCATTTAATTTGGGATATTTTTTGAATTCTAGAAGTGCAGATAAATTAGGACAGAGGGAGTACGCAACAAATGTTTATACAAATGCAACAAATATTTATATAAATACAACAAATGTTTATACAAATGCAACAAATATTTAGTTTCGTGACACAAAGACAAAGACATTAAAAAATACAACGCAACAAATATTTAGACAAATGCAATAATATTTATTTTTGTGACAAAGGGACAGAAACATTCAAAAATATAACACAACAGACAAATGCAACAAAATGCTTAGATAATAGGTGAAAGTCAAATATTTGTTGCAATTGCAATCGAATTGCATCCAGCTGCAAATCCAGTTGCAACTCTGGGCGCAACTAAAAGTCAAACATTTGTTTTTTTCTTTTTCTGAAAAAAGTCAAACATTTGTTGCATTTATTAAACAGAAAGACATTTATTAATTCATTTATTAAATTAGCCTGCATGCATGCATGCAGGGAATCTTTTTGTGACTCGAAATTTTAATTCACTTTTTCTTCTAAACCGTAAGTCGGATCTGTGAACCGTTTGTTGTGTCTTACTCACAAAAATGTGCTTAACAAAACAAGATCCAACATGGATATATTTTGTGCATTTTTTGTTAGTTGCAACTCGGAAGCATATACAATTGCAACTCAGAAGCATATACAATTGCAACTACTAGTTGCAACTAGACTTTGAGCTGCAAGTCTAGTTGCAACTAGTAGTTGCAATTGTATTGCAACTCGAATTGCAACTCTGTACGCACACTACACGATCTACCAGATTTGCTGAGCGTTTCCCACAGGTGGCCGACCGGGATTGCAGCGCTTACTATTTTTTAAACTAATGGCGACGGTAATCTAGCATTATATGAATATTTGCCGACAACCAATCACCGAGGAAGAATATCCGACCAGATTCTGCATGCTATATTTTAATACTACGTAACGTCGGCTGCTGAACTAATAACTCTCGGTACTTTATGTAAATCTAGTAGTGGCAACAAATGTTTATACAAATGCAACAAATATTTATACAAATGCAACAAATGTTTATACAAATACAACAAATATTTAGTTTCGTGACACAAAGACAAAGACATTCAAAAATACAACGCAACAAATGTTTAGACAAATGCAACAAATATGATTTTTGTGACAAAGGGACAAAAACATTCAAAAATATAACACAACAGACAAATGCAACAAATGTTTAGATAATAGGTAAAAGTCAAACATTTGTTGCAATTACAATCGAATTGCATCCAGCTGCAAATCCAGTTGTAACTCTGGACGCAACTGAAAGTCAAACATTTGTTTTTTTTCTTTTTCCAAAAAAAGTCAAACATTTGTTTTTTTCTTTTTCCAAAAAAGTCAAACATTTGTTGCAATTGCAATCGAATTGCATACAGCTGCAAATCCAGTTACAACTCTGGGCGCAACTGAAAGTCAAACATTTGTTTTTTCTTTTTTCAAAAAAAAGTTAAACATTTGCTTTTTTTCTTTTTCTGAAAAAAGTCAAACATTTGTTTTTTCTTTTTCTGAAAAAGTCAAACATTTGTTGCAATTGCAATCGAATTGCATACAGCTGCAAATCCAGTTGCAACTCTGGGCGCAACTGAAAGTCAAACAGTTCTCACACTCCAAGACTGAATGTCGGGGTAGCGGCTGCTTTTCCCGACACAGATGGTTATCTCACACCGGGGAGTCCCACGGTCCTCGTACTTCATGATGGTGTACTCCGGGCGCTCATAGATGCCCATGCTATCCAAGCAAGCAAAGAGCAACTTTGGAAAGCCGGGTTCCTCCAAACAACGGCTGGTGATCCATCCTTCCGAGGCCATCTGTAAGGGAAACAGGGTGGGTAAGTCCATTTGTAAAGGAGTATAGAAAGCAAGAAGCTTTTAACTCNGCAGCTTTTGATCGCATAACCAAAGCCAAACGTGATCGGGAGATTTCTCGACAGGAAACTCGTCCGACCAGACCATTACCAAAGCCTACTCTTGGTGCCAAGAGATTTAAACTCAACATCCCGATAGCCAAGTAAGAGCTTTGACAATCTTTGATTATGTATGAACATTTTTCTCAAATGTTGTTTTCATTGTACTTTGATTGTTCGGGAATTCAGGCGTCCCGATCCCACAGCTTCTCCTCCTGTCAAGCCACCTGTCAAGGAGAAAACTCCCGAGCCGGACTCGACAGCACCACCCGATGGCTCAGAGAAAACTACGGAGATTGTAGGACCCGACCCGACGCCCCTGGACCCGGTCTTCAGCGCGCTTTTGACAGCTAAAGAGCAATGGCATTTGCTGAACGCTCGTGCCTCAGCCGCTGAAGCGTCTGTGACCAGACTGGGAGCCCAGGTGACTGTTCTCCAGTCCGAGAAAGAAGGTAAAAGCTTTACGCTTCGCTTATTGAATCTTTATCTTTGAACTTTTTTGTTCATACGCTGCCTTTGATCCTGTAGCTGACTCCAAGAGCATTGAGTTGCTCGAGAAGAAGAACTCGGACCTGGAAGGGAAGCTGGCTGATCTGACCGCCCGCCTTGAGGCATTAAAAGCATAGTTCGTGACCTGGAAGGGAAGCTGGCTGATCTGACCGCCCGCCTTGAGGCATTAGAAAAGCATAGTTCGTCCTTGGAATCTAGGTTGATGGAAGGTGCCTGCATTGCTGCAACTCACGCCATCGGGGCTTTGAAGAGCCATATCCCTAATCTGGACGTTTCTGTGCTCTCAGAGGGCTTCAAGTGTTCGGAGTCAGATGTCGAGGTGATGTGTGAGAATCTTAACCCAGTAGTAGAACCTTTTGTCAAAAAACTTGGTCTCCATCTTAGCGATTCGGAGGAATCATCCTGAACACTGTGCTGAATTCCTGTAATAGGACAAAATTGTATCAGTTTAGAATGCGATTTAATTTTGCTAAACATATGCGTGCACGTTTTTGCGTAACTCTTAGAGCTGATCGGTATTTTCATGGATCTTTTTAACTGACAGCTTTGTCATAGCCAAAGGTCCCGTTACCATAAGCTATTCCGGAATTGTTTAGTTGCTGAGACTCGGGCGGCCTGCTGAACTGTGTAATTCCTTGTAGTCATGGTGTTTGGTAATTTTAGCGTAGCCTAGCTTTCTTGAATTAAAAAGCCCGTTTCTTGCATGGTAGTAGTACCGTAGTAGCCCCCGGGCTCTTTTACAGCCATGCTGGCATGCTAAAAAAGAGTCTAGAAGTACAAACTGCAAGAAACTTCCCGATCAAAATGGCGTCTGCCTAGCTTTCTTGAATTAAAAAGCCCATTTCTTGCATGGTAGTAGTACCGTAGTAGCCCCCGGGCTCTTTTACAGTCATGCTGGCATGCTGAAAAAGAGTCTAGAAGTACGAACTGCAAGAAACTTCCCGATCACATGGGGAGCCCCCGAGCGTAGAGCTCGGGACGCATAGAATAGGTCTGAAAGAAAATTTTCAGCATGGTAGTCCCCGGCTCTTTGTTAGTATATGCAGTATGGTAACAAAGAGTAGAAACAAAATAGAAAATAGAAAACCCAGCCCCCGAGCATAAAAGCGAGGGTGAGTAGAGTATATAGAACTTATCTTTTTTTTTGTTGGCGCTGTAGGCGACGCAGATGATGGCTTGTACCTGCCAAACCAGATGGCCGGTCTAGAACTGTGCACGATCTTCGTTATTTAAGCGTAAAACCTGCGTAGTTGATCCATGTTCCACGTGTTTGGCAGTACGTCCCCATCTATCTCTGCGATCCTGTAAGCTCCTGGTCGGGCGATATCCCGATCTCGCATGCGAGATCGGGATCATGGATCCCTGTCAGCTTGAGCTCGTAGTCGCCTTGGTGCTCGAACACGAGATCTCCAAAACGGATCTCCCGTGCAGGCACTAGATGGCGGTGAGCGTAGAGATCGGAAGCGGAAGCAGAACTCCCGATCGCTTCCGACTTGACGGAACTGGGCATGTAGGGCATCGAGGAACTCGACGCGTCGGCGATCCAGACTCCGTTGATGATCGTCATGATCTTTCTTCACGCGAGGGCCCCTACCTGGCGCGCCTCTGTCGAGGTTGTACTCGTCAGATATTTGTCCGGCAGGCACCCCGCTTTATGCGAAGATTGATCACGGAGATGAACAGAAGAACACGGGATTTTATACTGGTTCGGGCCCTCGAGATCGAGTAATAACCCTACGTCCAGTTGCTGCTTGTATTATTTCGTCGAGTACAGATTACAATGCGTAACAAGTACCCTCGGGTGGACTTGTGGATCAATGAACAATGATTGGAATATCGGATACCCTCTACGGACAGGACCCCCGCTTTTATATCCAGGGAGACGTGCCTTACAAGACAAAACAGACCTAAACCTAGTAGGACTCTAACTATCTTCGGGCTTCCCCTCTGCGATCTGGTCGTCGTGTCCTGTTCGGAGTCTTGTTCGGTTTGGAGTCGGTAATCCTCGTGATCGGGTACCCTGGTATTATGGCCTCAACAATATAGCTTTCGGTTAATTTTTGCATCGTTTTCGAAACAGTTTCACGCTATAATGTCTCGTTTTACGCAAAATAGATGAAGCTGTTATAAGCTTAGAGCCCTTTATATTTCGTTTTGACATATGAGTAGGATGCCTGTGTTTGCAAAATTCGACATGTGAGTAACATGAGTGCGTGGATTTATCTTTTTTTTTAGATAATGAAATTTTCCGACCTCTGTGATTTAGTATACACAGCCTTCAATTATTACATCATCTCAGCTTCAATCACTGGATAAAAAGGAGAATCGAAAAGCAAAATTAAACCTGACGAAGTCTATTATTATACTTCCATCCATGACTCCCAAACAGTTCTAAGGCTACCATCTCCAAAGAAGTGCTCGTCTTCATGAATAGCTCTTTTGTCTTCTCCTCACGCTGCAATATTGACCAAAATCGCAGCCAATAGGTTCTCCTGAAAATAGCCTGCATAAAGGACGAGTGTTTAACGTTATCAAAGATAATATCATTTCGACAACGCCATATTGTCCAACACAGAGCCGCTGCCCCCGTTAGAATAGTAATGACCTCTTGAGTATTAAAATTTTGAAGCTAGTTCCTTGGCATGTGGGTTACTGATCTAGGTGGGGTTAAACCAGTAGCAACTTGGATAGTCCTCCAGATTACCTTTGTATGTTGGTATTCAAAAATAAGTGTTTAATTGTTCATTGCAATTGCAATAGCTACACTTTTGATTGCCCTTCCAGTTTTTCCTCAAAAGATTATCCTTGGTTAGAATGACCCCTTTTTATAGGTACCAAAGAAAAATCTTAATTTTTAGGGGAATTTTAAGTTTCCAAATCAATTTGACGGAAGGGGGAATTTTGGTTCATTATTTGAAGGTACATAGAACGAACCGTAAATTGTCCGCTCTTGGTTAAGCGCCATACAAAAGTATCCCTTTCCGGAGTTAAATTGAAATTGGAGACCTTCGCTACTAGTCTTAGCCATTCATTTAGTTTCTCGCCCACCAATGCTCTTCTAAAAGAGATGTTCAACGGTGTTGAACTCATGACATTTGCAACCGTATCATATGGATGATGACAAATGCTGTATATGTTGGGGTAGAGGTTTTTGAATGACCGGGTTGATGCCCATGTATCTTCCCAAAATCTCGTTTGTAATCCATCCGTTATCCGGAAGGATACATTCGCTATGACCTCTTCTTTGATTTTCATAAGCCCTCTCCAAAAATGAGAGTCACATGTTTGGTCTTAACTTGTGTTAGAGATTTGGAACTTAGATATTTATTCCTAAGCAATGTTTGCCATGTCCCTTCGGTATTAAGCAAATTTATTATCCATTTGCTCAATAGAGCTTTATTCTGGAGTTGGAGATTTATAATACCAAGACCACCTTGATCTTTAGGGCGGCAAATGATGTCCCATTTTGCTAGGCGGTATTTCTTTTTATCTTTTCCACCTTGCCAAAAGAATCTCGATCGATATTAATCAAGTTTCTTCAGTACCTCTTTTGGTATCTCAAAAAGGACATCATAAACATGGGTAAACTACTATGCATAGAATTTATAAGGATTAATATATCTTCATATGACAAGTGCTTGGCCTTCCAACAAGAGAGTTTTTTTTCGAGACGCTCTTCGATCTTTCTCTAGTCAATATTTAGGAGTTTTCTATGATGCATTGGGATCCCTAAATATCGAAATGGGTATTCCCCTGTGTTGCAACCAAAGAGTTCGATATATTCATCCTCGAATTCTTTTGCTTTACCACAGAAGATTTCGCTCTTATGGAAGTTTATTTTGAGACCTGATAGTTGCTCAAAATCAGTCAACAGTATTTTTCATATTTTTAGCCTATTCTAGATATATACTAGAAAACCTCGCGGCTTTGCCGCAATGGCCAGTGAGGTACCGGTGGTATGATGTTTATTTTTTTTCATGAGATGATATAAATAACTTTATATGGTAGGTTACTCTATAAATTTTTTGAGATAATTTGCTCTACATGAGAGTTTGTTGTATGGAAAAGTTTTGGAAATTTTGAGCAACTTTAATAATCGATACTTTTTAATTTAAAGATGTTTTGGTGTTGAAATTATAGGTGCATTATATCGCATTTGAATGTTAATGCGAATGAATTATGTGTGTTTTGTGTTTTTGAATAGATGACGTTTAGAGAAAGTACATGAGGCTATTTTTCATGAAGTTTGCATGTCGTAGACATTGTATATTAAAAAATGGAGGTAGTAGGTTACCACTCCAGTAACGGAAGGTTAAGAAGAAAAATTGATAATGATTGGAGGAGGCACTTGTCAATGAGTACTTTTTAATTGGAAGAAGTTTAGTTGTCCGAATTGTAGATACAACATATGTTATGTGAACATTTGTATGAATTAATTGGAAAACCCATTAGAATCCAAAACTTTGCTTTCTAGCAAAGTTGTAGGTTTTGAAATTTTGAGAAACTTTTGTATTGAAAACTTTTTAATTTGAAGACGATGTTTTGGCGTCCGAGTCGTAGATAAAACGGATCACATGTAAATATATGCGAATGAATTGCGAAAGCTCTTAGAATTCAAAATCTTCATTGTAACAAAGTTTTAATTTTCTAAATTTTGAGGAACTTTCGTATTGTACACTTTTTAATTTGAAGATGTCTCGGCGTTCAAATTGTAGGTACAACATATACCGTACAAAAGTAACTGACGTGGTGAACTGCGATTTTATTTTAGGAAAATACAAGGTTGTTTCATAGAAAATAGCTGATAGAGGTTTTGGACCGCGGGTTGGTTTGAGTAAAAGTCTGAGGGTGTTTTTGCAAAGATGCCTGAGAGAGAGGAACTGGACTGCAGGTTGATTTTCACTAAATAAGAGAACTTTTTTGCAAAATGCCCTAGCCTAACATGCTCTAGACCATTCATAGGCCCAATCCGACGGCCAAGAAAAGCAGACGATGTGGCCTGCTTCCCGGTCCTCGGAATTGGCCGCGAATCATAGGTAAAGATATATAAGTGGGTCTATCTATTTTTGGCCCGTTTATTCGTGTTGTTGGGCTGGGCTTGGTCATCGGAAACCAGGCCTGAAAAGAATTCGGGTTGGGCAGACAAAATTTATTTTTCTACTGGATAGATAGAATTGGTGGCCTGGCAAATGGAACGATCATTTCATGGGCACAAATTTTCAGTCGAAAATGAGCCAGCTTTTTTTGTTGGGCCCGCCCTAAAATCGGCCCGGCCCGGCGATGTCTAGGACACTCGGCAGGATGCATGACATTTGCCGAGTTTTTTTTATTTTTATTTTTTCTTTTTTACGATTTTGTAAAAACGGTGTCCGGATGACAGATTTTGCAAATATGTCACCCAACCGCCGATTGAAACTGCGGTCACCATATGATACGGCGGCAAGAGCCAAAACCGCTATATCAAACGTTGGACAGAAAAACCGTCGAATGAAACGGCGGTAAGCGACAGTATCTACGGTGCTACATTAACCGCACGGGTAATGTAGCGATTTACCGCCATTTCATTCGGTAGTACCTCCCTTCCTTATCAAAAAATCATAACTTTTTCATATGAACTTGAATGGAGCTAAAGTTTATACGAAAATTGTAGATCTCGGCGAGATCTACAACTTTATAGTTCAAACTTTTTTCATTTGAAATCATCTTCATGTTCAAATAATCCACACAATATTCATATCTAAAATTTGAATTTTAGATCTGAATATTGTCTCGATTATTTGAGCACCAAAATAATTCGCAATGAAAAAAGTTTGAACATCAAAGTTGTAGATCTCATCGAGCTCTACAATTTTCGTATGAAGCTTATCTCTAACCGAACTCATATGTAAAAGTTATAATTTTTGAAGATGTGCTGCCCAGAGAAGAAAAATTCTTCTGGTTCATTAGATCTGAGCATTGCGTGGATTATTTGAACATGAAGATGATTTCAAATGAAAAAAGTTTGTACTATAAAGTTGTAGATCTCGTCGAGATCTATAATTTTCGTATAAACTTTAGCTCCATTCAAGTTCATATGAAAAAGTTATGATTTTTTTTGACAGAGAATGAGGTACCGCCGAATGAAACAGCGGTAAATCGCTACGGTACCCGCGTGGACTGTAGCACCACGGGTACTGTAGCGATACGCCGTTTCATTCGGTGGTTTTTCTATACGTCATATGATACGGTGGTTTTGGCCCTTGCCGCCATATTATATGGCGACCGCCGTTTCAATCGGCGGTTAGGTGATATATTTGTAAAATCTGTCATCCGGACACCGTTTTTGCAAAATCGTAAAAAACAAAAATTAAAAATAAAGAAAATTCACATTTGCCCCCCGCTTCGTGCTGCTACTTATCGGGAGACCCAGTAAGCTTGGTGTGCTGGACTGAAGTAACCCGCTAGAGAGGCTGTTGACCTGTTGTGTGTTTAGACATGGGTGAGGTTTCTAAGTCTAGGGTTTTCCAACATTTGGTTGAATTAATTTGTGCGTCCGGCCGGCTATACCAACACTGGCCTGGATAGATAGACATGCTGACATGCGTACACCCCAACGACCTAAAGGGTGTGTTAAAGGTAGACCACACGGAACCTACGTACCGACGATGCATCCGTCTGTCGCGTATGTGTGCCACCATCGCCTTGTACGTATTGTAGCTCTTGCAGTCCTCCGGCCGAAAGCACGGCGCCCGCATGCGCCGCGCGGGAGAGCTGGTGAGAGTGTGAGACCCGTCGGCTTGCATTGCATGCCCAGCAGAAACAGGAAACCGGCCAATGTGCCATTACCGCCGAGCCCTCTCGCCCTCGCCTGCACCGTACCAAGGGATCGAGAGCGGACGAATTCTTCGCCTCCGATCGCTCCGAGCCTGCGATCGACACCACCCTGCAGGCCGGCCGCCGGCTAGCCACTTGTCCCGGCCAGCCGGCAGCCCGGCACGGACGATGCGGCTGTGGACTCGCTTGCCCCGTTTCTCCGGCGGCGCGCGGCGCGATTTCATATGTGTTCTTGTAGCTGTTTCACAAGTGAACGCTCTCTCATGCCATCCCTGATCCCTCCGCTGCCTTCTTCTTCAGTTCACATGTACAAAGTTAGAGAAACGTAACACATCTCTAGGCCAGGGAGTTACTGTTTTTTCTTCTTCTTCTTTTTTCCCGGGAATCAGATCAGACAGGCGAGTTAGCTTGCACTTCTAGTGTTGGAAAAGCAAAGCAGCAAATCGGTGCGATCTGGTACGCGTATACGTACGTGTGTAAAGCAGTGTATTTTCGCAATAATAATGCAGAGCAGTTTGTTTGTCTAGGACGGAGATGGAAAGTATCTTTTAATAAACCGCAAAAAAAGAGGAAAGTATCTTTTAGGACAACCAAGGTGTTGCGCACACCGGTTTTCGGAAACAACAATCCTACGTGGACGTGACACGATGGAACACAGCAATCCTACGTAGATTAGTTTTTTTGTCTGAGTAATATAATAGCGATTCTCAGCCGTGTGTCCATGCTTTATTTTCCATGAACACAAATTACTTAATAACTAATAAAATGATCCGGTTTAATATTACATAATTTAACCACTCACAGTCAATTAAGGATGTAGAAAAATTGCTAACATGATACCATATATCTTCGGGAGTAAGTATATTAAACCTATATATCACGAGTAGATCGATAAACTTTTCATTCTATGACGATATAACTAACAACAAAGGGATACTTGAAAAAGGAATTACCAAGAGGCGCACATAATAATTTTGCCCATAGCATTGTGCCTCTATTGATTTATGGTGCATCATAATTTACCACGATATTACTATACGACAACCGGTACCGCAAAATGTGGGTGCAAAAATTGCGAGCACGCAAACTATTTTCCTTTCGGTAACGACACGCAAACACACGTCATTGTGGTGCTGGCATAGATATCTTGCCACTAGCTCGTGGCTATAAATAGTGCCGGCCCAACCGTCCCTCGTTGATCGCACTTGTATCAGTAGGTATCAACAACAAAACATTGATACCACGATGCTCCCAAGTGAAGGTTACCATAGCCTTCTTCAGCCTGTCTTGGGTACATACTATCGCTCCCATTCTAATAGCATCGTCCCTCGCTCGGATTTATTTTGAAATTTCATCCACATGGAGTCGTCTTTTTTAATGGACCTTCCATACCATATGATTCTATTCTATTTTCCAACGTATCCCCATATTTGTTGATTTTTTTTACTTTGACTTTATTCTACTGTAGGCACAAATTATGCTCCTGGTGCGGGTCGAATTCGATTCAATGCAAATAGATATCTTCCCGAGACCCTAATTGTTATATAAGTGAGAATGTGATTTCTAATAAACCAAGAGTAACCAGACGTAGGGATCAAATAAAAAAAAACATGCCAATTGTAGCATATACAAGTGCTTCTTTTTTAGTTTATTGATGCATTATTTTTATTTTTTTGCAAAACATAGTATTGGCGCACACGCTCATACATCTCTATGAGCACCTGCGGAAGACTGGGCCGACAGATCTTGAGATTGACGAAATCACCACAAACACATCGCTTCTGTTCCACGATAGTGAGGAAGGTTTGTTCATAAATCATGGTGCGCTATTGTATTCTATGACATTATCTATTTTTGCTCTATAATATAACAGATGTTGGTAAGTAAAAAACCTAGATATATAACCAAACTCATATTAACAAGGGTGTAGGAAAACAGCAGTGTCGTCTATGCCCAATTAAGTGAAAGCCTCTTTCTGCTCAAAAAAAAAGTGAAAGCCCCTTTTGGATCCACTTTTTTTACACGTCATGCATGATAACAAGAACACTCCATAGCACGTATATCAAGCCAATTTAGGCTGCTTTACTTCTAGGAAGGTTCAGCCTGCAGCACAAGTGTCACACGGCGTACACAAACCATGCTCACTGTTGATCCCTATCACATTAGCATAGGACAAATTCACCCAACGTCCTTTGGGAGAAGGCTCTAGAATGCAGATGGACATACATGTCACTTGAGATATCCAAAGCAGGCCAAAAGCTTGTCCGCAACATCTTCAAGCTACATTCCTTGGCATACACACAGCACTACTGTGTTCGATCCCCTATAAATACAGGCATCAGGGCCTAGAGATTTTCATTACACCAACAAATATTGGCACACACACATCACACCTACATTTCTTGGTAGTGAAAAGTAAAGCCATAGCTAGGCCTCACCATTGCAATAAACGACCATGAGCCAATAAGCCAAGTAGCAGCCATCACTCGAAGCCCAAAACACCGTACCACACACAGTTTCGTCCAGATCTCTTCGTCAACAACCTCGTAGGGCATACATGGACTGAAACTAACTAGCTAATTAGTCGAGTGGTCGTAGTACTGTGTAGTACAGGCTAGTAAATTAATAGTATGTTTTAGCTAGCATAAGAAATTCTTCTTTCTTGATGGACAACATGTACTCCATGTACCAACAACAACAGATGATGTGGAGCGATGGCCCGCACTCGAGCGACCCCAGGACGTGGGGCCCGTACGTGCACCGTGGCCACCGTCTGTGGGCGGCCATGTCGGTGGCGTTCTGGCTCTATGTGTACAAGGTGCAGCGGTGCCGGCAGGTGAGCAGCCACGACTGGAAGACGTGCCCGTACGCGCACAAGGGGGAGCGCGCTCGCCGCCGGGACCCGCGCAGCTACCCGTACCTGGCCATGATCTGCCCGACGTTCCGCGAGTCCCAGCAGCACCACCGGCTGGCGCAGACGGGCGCCGCGCCGTCCTGCGTGCGCGGCCTGCAGTGCCGCTACGCGCACGGCATCTTCGAGCTGTGGCTGCACCCGGCCAAGTTCCGCACCGTGATCTGCGAGGCCGGGCTGCGGTGCCCGCGCCGGGTCTGTTTCTTCGCGCACTTCCCGGAGGAGCTCAGGGGCGTCAACGACCCCGTGCCGCTCGTCGGAATGCCGCCGCAGCCGCCGCCCCGCGTCCCGCGCGCCCCGGCGGCGCCGCCCCTCTCGTTCCCACAACGGGTTGATCTCGCCATGCAGGCCATGCCTGGCAAGGTCCGCCTGTACGGCGGCGCCTCTCCGTCATCCCCTGCTGTCGCCGCTGCCACGGTGGCACCTGTGCCGACGGTGCCGCAGGCCTCGCCGGACGACAACAAGAAGGATCCCGCCAGCAAGAGCGGCGGCCTCGGAACCTCGGACGACGGCTCTGTGGCCGGCGATTACCCATATTTTGATATCATTAAGGACATGATGTAATTAACTCATATTATTGGCCCAGTAATTTGTGTGGGCGAGTATTGTAAATTGACTAGTATTTCGATCTCATCAGAGACATTGAATACAAACTCAGATTGCTCTTCAGTTTTTTTTTTTGGGATAAGCATTTGTTAAGGAAATATATAGACTGGGATCCATGGATGCGCCACGCCTGAGCAGATCGATCAGTCGCGCGTGTGGCATATATCGTCACCTACCTAGAAGTAAGAACACTACGTGTGTTGAAGCTCTTGCAGCCCGTACGTGGACGATGGACGACGCGCATGTAGCCCCCCGGGCGAACGCATGAGGCCCGCATGGCCGCATGCACGCATGAGCCGAGCGCAATTGCTGGTGAGATCTGTCGGCTTGCCCAACGGAAACCGGCCGGCCGGAACGAGGCCATTACAGCCGCAAGCGCATGCAGGCCACAGGGGAGAGCGGACTTCCTTCGATCGCCGGCCAGCCACTTTTCCCCGGCCGGCAAGCACCCGCGACGACGGATGCGGCCGTGGACGCTACCGGTTTCCCCGGGGCGCGATCTCATGATCTGCTGCTAACTGTTTCACACGAACGCGCTCCTCCAACGCCACCTGCTGTTTCAGTTCACGTAAGGCCATCCCCAACCCAATGACTAGGATGGTTTCCATAGAATTAAATGA
Source organism: Alloteropsis semialata (assembly GCA_004135705.1). Classification (NCBI taxonomy): domain Eukaryota; kingdom Viridiplantae; phylum Streptophyta; class Magnoliopsida; order Poales; family Poaceae; genus Alloteropsis; species Alloteropsis semialata. Next base: position 1,910,868 of record CM014271.1, on the reverse strand, counting down.
GCTGCCACCTAGGATGAAAGATGATGTGGCAAGTGATTAAATGAAGGAAGAGAAGGAAACTGGGTCTTGCATGAGACATGGTTTCTACACGATATCCAAGACACAATGAGAGATGAGTGATATTAAATTTGGATATGAAAGGGTAGTGTTTGCATTGGAGAGGTAGTGTCTAGCACTAGTTTCTTGATGATGTGGAGCTTATGAAAACTATGAGTAGTGTCTTGGGTTGGGGACGGCCTAAACGCGCGCGCGCCATCCGCTTCAGCTTCTTGCCTTCTTTTAATCAAAGTTAGAGAAAGATCAGAAACGTAACACAGCTTTAGGCTATGAAGTTACTATCTTTTCCTCTTTCTCCGTTTTTTTTATAAGGCGTGCAAACATATCAAGATTTAAACTTCAGAATTTTTTATCAATAATTTAGCTAATATTTTTTATTTTTATAATATAAACTTTATATAGTTGGATTCGTAATCAAATATAATTTACAATGATCATAAGTTTATAATCATAAACAATATAATATAAAAATAAATGAATGGTCAAAGTGTAATCTGAAAGACCGTGCCAAATTCTATCACGTCTCTTATGAATAAAAGTGGAGGGAGTAGCTTGCAGTGTTGGATAAGCAAATCAAAGCGATGCACATGAGAACTGCTGCTAGACTGTCGATATATCGTGTAAAGCTGCAGCGCTATTTTAGCGATAATATTGCAGGGAAACTGGCGCCAAAAAACACGCGCGCGTGTGGAAAATTATCAGCACACAAACTATTTTGTCAATCACGACACTCAGACGCACGTCATTGTGCTGCTGGCATAGATATCTTTGCCGCTAGCCCGTGGCTATAAATAGTGTAGGCATAACCATATACCCCCTCATGAATGTCTCTTGTATGCGTAGGTAACAATCACAAAACATCCATATCACAATGCTCAGAAGTGAAGGTCGACATGCCGCTCTTCATCCTCTCTCATGTATGTACTATCTCACATCACACCGTCCCTTACTAGTTAAAGTTGTTGTTGCGACTACGGTTAAGAGGTTTCTTATTTTCAATTTTAAGCTTCTGTTGTTCTTTAAATTTTACCCTGTTCATTTATTCCTCACCAGGTCATGTCTTTGAAGTTCTTCCATTTTTTGCATCTATTTTTAACCAACCTAGCTTATATACCAGATCTACCTTTTTTTCCCACTGTATTCCATACTTCTTGATATTTTATTATACCATGGACACAAATTATGCTTCCTATGTAGGTAGAGTTCCACTTGATGCAAATATCTTCTTCGGACCCTCTATTTGGTCCTTTCCATCTTAAGATCGGTGTATCATATTTATGTTCAACTACGGTAGTTGTAAATTGTTCGCTTAATACCACAATAGTTTGCATGTGGCTTGAATATCCTGGTAGTAATTATTTTATGTTTACATGGGGTTTATTCATAATTGTTGATTTATGATAAACAAAAAATGATCAAAATAAACGAAAGGGTCCATTCTAAGGGAAAAAAACATGTCAATTGCAACATATGTAAGTGCTTTTTTATTTTTCCTCTAGTTTACTTGTATGGTATATTGTTTCATTGTAATGAACAGGGTTCGTTATCTTTCTAGATATTTGTTATAAACGTTGACACGAATCATCATGCACTATTGTATTCTATGTGTATTTTGTTTTTTATCTCTAGAATGCATATGCATGTCTATAACCAGAAGACATAAACAAATTACTCCTCAACAAATAGAAAAACTTATTGCTATTACCCAATCATGTGAAAATCTCATTTGGATCTACTTCTTTTACACCTCAGAGAAATGTGGTGAGTTCGCCAATCTCAAGATATACTCAGCCCACTGGAGGTGCTCATATGGGTAAGGTGTGCATGTCCTGTATTTATTTGGTTGAACATGTATATGAGCGTCTACCTTCATAGAAAACACTCCAGAGCACGTATGTGAAGCATGCTGACACACAATATACCCACCACGCCTTAGCTTCATGCATGGTTGATCCCTATCACGTTGGCATGGGACAAATGTCTCATACGTGGCCACCCTCTACCAACCACTAGTGACATGGAAATAAAGCCTCTTACACAAAGTCTCCTGGGGAAGGGGTCCAGAATGCAGACGCACCTCACTTGAGATATCCAACTCCCAAAGTCTACAACATCTTGAAGCTACATTGGTACTCGACAAAATAGCCCCGCTACCGAAACCCCACGCACTACTTCCAAACCCCTATAAATACAGGCATCGGAGCCTAGAGGTTTCCATGTACACGAACAAATCACTTGACATATACACCATCACACCTACATGGCTACGTACCATACCTTGTTAGTAGAATGTAAAACCATAGGTCTCGCCATTGCAAGAAACCATATGAACACGAGAAGATAAGCCAATGCAAGTAGATAGACATCACCTCGGTGCTCAAAACACCATATATTGCTTCTTAATCCCCTTCCTCTGCATGCTCAGGTCGTGGGACATGCCCTCCAGCTAAGCTAATCCAGTGATCGTAGTAGTGGAGATAGCCACATAGTGCGTAGCACATATATAAGAAATTCTTTGTTGATGGGCATGTCCTCCATGGCTACCGATAGGGTCCGACGGTGGACGACGTCGAGTGGCGGCGCGGAGCCGAGCGACCCCACGACGTGGTACGCATGGGCGCACCGTGGCCACCGCCTGTGGGCGACCATGTCGGACGCGTTCTGGGTGTACGTGTACAAGGTCCACCGGTGCCCGCAGCTCAGCAGCCACGACTGGACGGCGTGCCCCTACGCGCACAAGGAGGAGCGCGCCCGACGACGCAACCCGCGGAGCTTCTCCTACCTCGCCGTCCCCTGCCCGGCGTTCCGCGAGTCGCAGCACCAGCACCACCTGGCCCGGAGGGGCGCCGCGCCCTCCTGCGTGCGCGGGCTGCAGTGCCGCTACGCGCACGGCGTGTTCGAGCTGTGGCTGCACCCGGCCAAGTTCCGCACCGTCATGTGCGAGGCCGGGCTGCGGTGCCCGCGCCGGGTCTGCTTCTTCGCGCACTTCCCGGCCGAGCTCAGGGGCGAGCACGACCCTGTGCCGCTCGTCGGCCTGCCGCCGCTGCCGCCCCGCGTCCTGCGCGCCCCGGCCTCCGCGCCTCTCTCGTTCCCTCGTCGGGTTGATCTCGCCATGCAAGCCATGCCGGGCAAGGTCCGCCTATATGCCGCCGCCGCCTCTTCGTCATCCCCTGCGACTGCTGTCGCTGTTGCCGCGGTGGCGCCGGTGCCGGCGCTGCCGCAGGAGTCGCCGGATGAGGATGCCACCGGCGAGGGCGGCCTCTGCACCTCGGAGGACGGCTCCGTAGCCGGCGATTACCCATATTTCGATCTCATCAGGGACATGGTGCTCTGATGAGATAGAAAGCTAGCTAAGAAAGTGGTAACTACCGCACGAGAGAGTCCGTGCGTGCGTCCACGCACACTCGAATACGTACGTTTTTAAGTTTTAACGTTTGTGTCCGATGCTATAACAACCTCACATGTCATCACGCAGTGCATGGCGTCCATGCGTGCGCTCAGATGGATCGGCGCCGCGCCAGGTGGAGGTGCTATGGACGCGTGCAAAATGGGGACACGTCAGCAGCAGTGCCTGCAGCCTCAAGATCTGTGCCTCAAGATATGTATGCCGGCCTATGTACTGGGCTCACCCGTCACCAGTCCAGGTACAAATTGCCAAACTAGGCTGCATGCGGGCCTATGTATGGAAGCACAAGCCACGTAGTGGTGTGGGGTACCTTGGTAATTTATCAGGACCTTTATGTTTTCTTCACAATTTAATTTAGTTTTAATTAATTTTAGTTCAAAAATATATAGTATTTCAGACCAGTCTTTATCCAACTCTATGTTCAAAATCAGTAGGCTAAATTTTTAGACCATTTACCACCTTTAGGCCTTGTTCGTTTGAGCTAATCCTGGCCGGGATCAGGACGCAATCCCCGTGGGTCACACCGGTCTGAATACAATCCCGGCCCACGGTTAAAGACGTATCGTTTAAGCCCAGTCTGGTTTACTTCCCGGCCCACCCCGGCGCTTCTCCGTTACTCCGGACCGGGAACTCACCCCCGAGTCTGATGGCGTGGATTCAATCCCCGTCTGGGAGACGCTGCGGCGAGAGAGCAGGCGGCGCGCGCCGGATTGACGCTGCAGTGACTGCCGCAACGACGGGAGTCGGATGCGATGGCGGGTACGCCGCTCTCCCTTTCGGCATCCGTTCCCTCCGGCCGGCCACCTTGCCGCAAGTGATATCGTCGTCCTCATCTTCCGTCCCCTCTTTTCCTGCATCCTATGGTTCTTGATTCTACATGTTTGTGCTCATTCTCACTATCCATATCGGCGCGGAGCTTGTCCGCCCTCTAGGTTCCAGGCCCAGGCAGCGCATACAGGTGGGAGGCCTTCGCTCTCATGTTCCAACTGCAGGAGGTTCATCCATCCATGCCCCTGCCTTTTAAGAATCTGAAATCTGGGTGTCCAGGTGTGGACATCAGAAAGATGAACATAAGTTTACTGTGTAAATGGTGGTGGAAGTTGGAAAATGAAAATGGTCTATGGCAACAAATTGTTAAGGCTAAATATTTACATGGGGAGCTGATTAACTTTGTGCAAAGCAAACCTGATGACTCTCATGTCTGGAAAGATTTAATTAAAGTCAAGGGCGTATATATGCAAGGAAGAGTTATAACAATCAAAAATGGGGAAAGGACTCTTTTCTGGAGTGATCCTTGGCTTGAAAGTAAACCCCTGTATTTCCTTTGCCCTGTGCTATATGAACTATGTGATGACAAGTTGATCACTGTGAACAATTTTAAAAACAAGAATGGATTACTGAGTTTTAGGAGGTGGCTACATGAATTGTTGGACCATCAATGGTGTGATGTGAAAAATAAGGCAATGAACTTTCTTCTAACTGAGGAGGATGATATTGTTTCATGGAAATAGGGGAAAAAGTAAGAAGTTCTCTGTTAAAACTGTGTGTGACCACCTAACTGAAAATGATTATTCTGGGGATTCCTACAAAAGGATATGGAAAGCTAAATTACCATACAAGATAAAAATCTTTCTATGGCTGGTGGAACAAAAGGCTATCCTCACTAAGGACAACATCATTAAAAGAAGATGGATTGGTAATCCAGCTTGCCAATTTTGTAACTGTCATGAAACAGTTGAACATCTGCTCTTTGTATGCCCTGTTTCTAAGGTGGTTTGGGGAATTATGGCTATGAGCATTGGTGCGAACGACATCCCTTCTTCCATTGAGCAATATTAGTTGTGGATTAATAAGTGGCTTCCTCAAGGAGGGAATACTCATGTATTTGGCCTTGCTACTATTGCCTGGGCAATTTGGAAAGCTAGAAACAAGGCCTGTTTTGAAGGCAAACTACCAAAACACCTTGCTGAGATAGTTTGTCATGCATGTTCTCTTATGATTTACTGGACAGGTTTGTATAAGGAAGATGCTCAGGAGGCGATGCAAGATGGAATTGGAGTGCTGCTGTCAATGGCCTGCAGAATCTTGGCGACGCAGAGAAGGAATCAACAACTTAGGCTTCCTGAACCAGAAGCTGAACCAGAGCGCGAGGAAGATGCCAACTGATGACCTGCTACGTCTCTTCTTTTGCTGTCGGAATGGGTTAAATGTGGATGCTAGTGGCTATTCAGTAGTCTCGCTAGTCGTTACTTGTTAGCTGTTTCTGTTGCTGTACTCTCGCGAGGTTATATGCTGTACCTGGTTACACGCATATAGTCCCCCAGCGCCCCGATCTTTTCTCTTTTTCTATGTCTTTCGAACCTGTGGTTGTATCAGACTGCTGGTATTTCCGTTGCAGTAATGGAAATGGGGTGTTCCTCTCTTCAAAAAAAAAGGTGTCCAGGTGTGAAAGGTTTTCATTAGGGTTCTTGATTCATTTGTAGTTGAGGCTAGTGTCAAGCTGAACTTTCTTTGCTTGTTAATTATTACTTCAGGTGGCGTACTTCTCTTATATTCAGAAATATATTGGAACTGAAGCTTGGGTTACAGTTGTTACAATTTTCAGTACTTGAGTTACAATTTCCAAGTTACCTCTATTTTCCCCCAATGTGAATAACTAAAAAGCATTTTCAGTACAAGATATGTGTATAATACGTACATTTTATTGCAGCTAGTCTTGGTTTATCTAAATAGTCGATCTAGTGGACCATCCATAGCGCTGAGCAGTGTCAACAGCAGTAATTGCTACCACAGCAAAAGTCATATGCATATTATTTAAATATTCACATGGAGTATCTATTATGAAGTACCTCACTATATAATGCTGAACTGGGAACTGGCCTCAGACGTCCGTGTGCAATGTTAGTCCACAACTTACACTGAATTGTCTATCCAAATCTATGTGGAGTTTCATTTTTTTAGATTATTTATAGGTCTGAAAGATAACATTTTTGCTCCTTTTTCAACCAAGGGGAATTTATCAATTCTATACCCCGCATTCTTGACGAATTGCATATTATTCTGTTTTGCGGATAATTTGTTTGGCTTCCTTTGGTCATGTATCTATAAACTGGTGAATAAATATATTGCGATGATGTGCTGTGCATAAGCACTTACATCAGTTTTGATGTAAATAAATAAGATCCATAAATGAGCTTTCATTTCTGTAATTTGCACATGCCAATGGTTTGCTTCTTGCTTGAATAATGTATATATAATTCACGTATGCATGTCCTCCAATTTTTTTGGTAAAAGGATCGACAATATGGACCATATAAAGCACTAGCGATTGCAATCCCCACATGGCATGGGTGTCTCATTGTTCTTCAGATATGCATATTTCTTTAACCAATTGTTGAATTAGCTTTATGCACTATCCTGTTGTTCTTTAGAAGCTTTATGCACTAGCTTTAATGTTACTACTACTTGTGATAGTGCTGATTGCAATACCTGACAGCATGCTCCATGTTTTCTTCCTATTGTGCTGATTGCAAGTGTGGAGTGCAGTAATTCTAGCTATAGTTTACTCTTTGTTTCCAAAATTATTAAGCAAGTGGTGGTATAAGTTGCCTGTTAGTAGCAACATTATTTAGCAGTATAGAGCCAAGTTAATTTCCTGTCAGTGCTTGCTACATGGTCAAATATAGTTCAGCAACTAGTAATAGACATTGACACATGGAGTCAGCCAGTAGGAGTAGGAATATTTATGATAATAGTAGTAAATGTAATTACGGTTTCAGAATTTCAAGCACATTCTCTTGTTTTGAGAGTAGACAATGACATCTAATTGACTAATTCAAATATTCCATGTGGGTGATGTTTGTAATTTTGAATCTTGGTCGTGGCAAGGACATCTAAAAGGCTGTAATTCTTTCAGCCTGTTCGCTTGGCTTATCAGCCACCAGCCAGCAGTACTTTTCTCTCACAACAAATCAGCACCAGCCACCAGCCAGCCAGCAGTACTTTTCTCTCACAACAAATCAGCACCAGCCACCAGCCGCCAGCCAACCGAACAGGCTGCGAAGGGAAGTGCAAAACAACTTCGAATCTTAGCTAGTTATAAATTTGTTCTCATACAAGCTTGAAAAACATGCAGGTTGGAGCAGGGCTTCCAATGGTGTACATATTTGAAGGTCTAGTCATGTGATTGTCTGCGGTCAGTCCTACATGAACATAAACAAGCTGGACCTGAAATCAATAGCTTAAGACCTCTGTGAAGTGAAGGGAATATTGTATTACACTGTACAATCCAATTTTTGTTAACATTATATCTCCAGTGACCTTGTCATGTTCATGTTGGATGTATCAGTAGCTGTAGTACAACCGACCCAAGGTGTCCTGCAATGTCTTGCAGCGTGTGTGCTGTGTCTATTCCCTGTATAAATCCCCGCCCAACCGAACAAAGATTCTAGGTACAGGGATTGAGGAGACAAGGGGATTAAACCCCGAAGGCCTCGTTCGGTTGTGCCGGATTGGACCGGAATGAGGCGCGTTCCGAATGGTTTGGTTCAGCCCGGAACGAAGTCAGGTCTGGCCCGGAATCGCTCTTTGGTTGGGCTGGCCCGGAATCAAACCTGGGCCGGATTGGCCTCCCCTACCACCTCCACGGCCCGGAACTAATCCACACCTTATCCCTCCCGGATCGGATCCTGGAGCGAGGCGACGGCTGCTACGCGAAGCGGCGCGACATGGCCACGCTCTTCGCCGCCTTCTCGCCGGTAACGCATCGCCCTCGTCTTCCTTGCCTTCTTCTTGGTGCTAGGGTTCTTGCCGGTGCTAGACAAGAAGGCCGGTAGATCCATCGTACATAGCTGCAGTTTGCAGGCTGGTAGTAGGTGCCAGCCGGTGGGCGAGACCTGTCCAGCATCGGAGGCAGAGGGGGTGGCGGCGGCAGAGCCCCCCCGGCGGCACATGTTAGCTGGGCGGCTCCACCGTGCGGGAGATGGCACCCCACGATGCTTGTCGACCGCAGCGCCGCACCCCGTCATCCTCAACAGCCTCGCGGTACCAGGCTGCGCCACCGGCCACCAGCTGGTGTAAACACGACATGCAGACTAGTCCACGGTGTCCACCTCACCTCACTCTTGAGTCCTTTTGGCCGGTTGCTGCTGATCGATCATCTTAGTTAGACTGACAAATCAGCTGGCAGCTCACTTAACTCTGCTTTCATGCATGTCATGTATCAGTGACTTGGCGTTAGTCGCTTGAAATTACCGTTACTTACAGTCAGCAAAGGTTTTGGGACTAGGAATGTGATGGATGTAGAGCATAGGGAAGTTTTCCACATTTTCTTTTTCCAAAGAAAACATAGGAACAGTTTCTTGTTGGGAGGTAGCAGTGAGAAATTGTGTGTAATTGATGCTGATTATATTGATACTCTAGACAAACTGCACATCACAATCATGGTTTTTCTTTCAGTCATTGTTCTGAATCCAATTGTTTTGTTTGAATGTGCTTATTAGTGATACAAATTTTGCCATTTGCCAACTTCAGTTGCACTCTCCACTTTGGTTTCACGTATCTGATTCATGAGGGACATATGCATTGCAAAGTCTTAGCTTGAACTTGCTGCACAATTCTATGAAGCTTTGATAGGTGACATGTTTGCATACTTGCAATTAAGTTAGCTCATTTTTAATTCAGGAAAAAAAAAGCAACAAGTTTTTCTATTGTTGTAGCCTATGGCTGTGATTTTTCTATTGCTGTAGCTAGATTATTCTGTTGAATCTGTAGCTCCATTTTGGGACAGCCTAACACTGATGAATATTTCCATACGTTGAGCATATATAGTTACTGAGTTCATCTAGTCTTAATTACTTGTTGCATGCAAAGCTATATTTACGTAATCAAAGTAGTTACTCACATATGCTGCAACCAGGTTGCTCATGCTAATTTGTGGCTCCAGAGAAACATTGCTAATCTGCACTCTTCTAAGGCCTTGTTTAGTTCCAGTCAAATTGGTCGAATTTCCTGTAGAAAAAATACATTGGAAAACATGTTGCAGAGAGGGGGACACGTTTTTCAATGCGTTACTTTTGGTCGAATTGCACCAATTTGGTGCAACTAAACAAGGCCTAAAACCGTAGCTGTAATTCTTGGGTAGCACAATGTGATGACAGTCTATCATTGAAATTTGAAGATTTATTTATGGCTGGCCATCTTGTGATTTGACTATCTAGCCACTCTTAGTTTTGGGATCTGGACATTAAAGTATCCATTATCAACCAAATTAAATTTGTAAGTGAAGGTCTGTTTATTTTAGGAAAGAGCTATTGTAACTAACAAACATAAAGAACCAAAAAGGTGGAATACTGTGAGCTGTATTCTATGTCATGAAATAAGGACATGTTGTCTCTTGATAGCCCATCCTTTTTCTTCAAAATACAAATCAACAGCAGTATAATAATAAACCAAAGTGATTGCCAACTCAGGTCTGAATATGATCATGATCCAAAATGCACAAATCATATTGTTTATATATAAATTGAGAATAAGTTTGTCTATCATTCATACTAGTATACCCATACATGGTTAGTGGAATTCTATTCAGATCCATCTTTTAGATGTAGTATACAAGTTTTGGCATGGTCACTCAAAGAAGAAATAAGGAAGAAATGAAACGTGTATGCTTAAACCCAATTTATGAACATTTTGCACAAGTTGCATTCAGTGTTCATCCTAAGTAAGCAGCTACCTGCTGACCCTTCTTGGGCATCATGCATCTTAACTAGATAGCATCCATATATTCAGAAAGCAAAAAAAAAAAGATATGTTTTTTTGTACAAGGACTGGCATTGTATAAAAATATGCAGAGATCATAAGCTGCTTACCCCTACCCACTGGCACCTCATTGCAACGTCTCTTACTGTCTTGTTTGGTAATGATGCAGCTATCTATTGATAGGTAGTAGCAACTTATTTGTCTATACAAAGATTTATCTATGTTTTTCCTCTCTGTATATTCTTATCAAGTGACAGATGTATTCTTATCTACTTTTGTCTCTTATTGCTAATTTTTAACCGCTTCTCACCCAATACATAGCTACTAATTGTCTTGTTCCTTTCCAAAAACAGGTGTTGTGTTGCATTGCGGGACTAGAAGTTGATATGCAGAGGGAAGAGATGGCCTGCCATTACTGTAGTTTAGCATCTTTCTTTCCATCGGTTTAACTTCTGCAAGAGTGAAAGGGTGTGTATTTATTCAAAGATTTTACTGTTCTTATCTGGAAGATTTTTGTACCGTGAGCCTAGCTCCTGTCCAGACAGTAACTTATGAATTTATGGTGCAACTCTGGTGCAAGAGAATTGAACTTATGAACTGTTACTTCTGCTTTTTGTTAGTGGAACCAACTAGACAAGAACTTATCACCATTTGTTAGTGCTGTGCAGTACTATTATTTTCTACTACTGCATTTGTTGCCTGATTAGTTCCTGTGCAGCCGAACAGGCTGTAACCCCTGTTTTTTATCCTGGCCTGGAAACATTGCAGCACCAGGAATGAGTGACAGACCAGGATCCACTCGATCCTGGCCTGTCTTGGATCCAGGCCTATCTTGGATCCTGCAGTGCCGAACGAGGCCGAAAGGGGTTGAGTGACAGCAGGAGGATTCACCTAATCCCTGTTTGTATTAAACCCTCTTGGGGATTTCACCCCTGTGAACCGAACAAAGCCTAAGTGGTACCAAGTGCCAACCATGGCTTTATTTCCATGCTCGTATGTTCATAACCCGCTCCACAGACAATTTGAGGCGAATAATCGATTCATTTTAACATGATTATGCATCTGATCACATGGCCCGGCTGGACACAGATCAACATCACAAGGGACATCAAGCCAATAAAAAACTTTAGTCTCTACTCCACGCGTACGAGTACGAGGTGGGCGAGGCGGAGGGTCGTGATCCCCATCGCCTCCGTCGTGTCCAGATCGTCGGGCTCCATCGATCCAGCCCGGCAGCTCCCGGTCGAAGTGGTGCACATGCTCGCATGGTCCATCAGAATGAGACAACAATACCAAGTCAGATCCCCAGATACAATAATTCTATTCCCCTTGCGTTCTCGAAAATATTCTATTCCCCTTGCAACGGCACGTGGAGCTTAGGGACGAGCACGAGGTCAGAGCGCCGGCGGGTCGTGATCCCCAGCCTCTCCGTCATGTCCAGCTCACCGGGCTCCATCCCGTCCGGCAACTCCCAGTCGAAGTGGTAGAGAAGAGAAGCGAGAGCGAGGTCCATGTTGGCCAACCCAAACCCTATGCCCGGACACATCCGCCGCCCTGCGCCGAACGGGAAGAACTCGAAGTGCGTCCCTTTGAAGTCAACGTCGCCGTTCTCGAACCGCTCCGGCAAGAACTCCTCCGGCGCGTCCCAGTGCGTCGGGTCCCTGCCGATCGCCCACGCGTTGACGAGCACCATCGGTCCCGTCGGCACGTCGAACCCGAGGACCCGGCATGCGCTCCGGCACTCCCGTGGGATCAGCAGCGGCGCCGGAGGATGCAGCCGGAGCGCCTCCTTGATGACCAGCGGCAGGTAGCGTAGGTCGACGAGGTTGTCCTCCGTGACGATCTCGTGCCCGGCGAGGACACGCCGGACCTCGTCCTGCGCCTTACGCATCACTCTCGGGTTCCTCATGAGCTCCGCCATGACCCACTGCAGCGTGGTCGCCGACGTCTCGCTGCTCCCACCAAAGATATCCTGTGTAGTAGGAAGAATCACACAGAAGGATAAAGATGCGATTTAATTTGATCGTGATTTTGTAATGAAGAGCAAGCTGGCTAGCGATCTTACGATGATGACGGCCTTGATGTTCTCGGTGGTGAGGGGTGGATCCAGCTCGTCCTCCCCCTGTATCCTCAAGAGCACGTCGAGCAAGTCCTCCTCGTCGACGCTGGCGGCTCTGTTCTCCTGGTGCTCCTGGATGATGGTGCCGACGAACGCCATCATTTCCTCTCGCTGGGTTCTCATCAGGCGCGGCGTCGAGCTAAGGAGCATCGCCAGGCGAGCGACGACGGGAAGAGATCCGGCAGGCTCTGCGCGGGCACGTTCTTGAGGCGCCGCTCCAGCAGCCGCAGGAACGTCTCCCTGTCCCTGAACCTGCTGCCGATGATGGCGCGCACCGACGCGTCGGCCACGTACGCGGAGACCATCTCGCTCAGGTTCACCGCCGACGCCGACGCGGCGGCCACGGCGCGGAGGAGGCGGCGGACCTCCTCCTCCCGCACGGCCCTGAAGGAGCGGACCCGGCGCGCGCTGAAGAGCTCCATGGTGCAGATCCTGCGGAGCTGGCGCCACCCGTCGCCGTAGGGCGCGAATACGAGGCCGCGGCTGTCCTCGCCGAGCAGGATCTTGCCCGTGGGGCTGATGGGCCGCGTCGCGAAGGCGAGGTCGTTGGTGCGCATGATCTCCCGCGCCGCGTCGGCCGAGGAGGCGACGAGAACCGGGAGCTCGCCGAGGCGGAGCAGCATGAGCGGGCCCAGGCGCCGCGCGAGGTCGCGCATGGCGTGGTGCGGGAGCGCGCCCGCGAGGTGGTGGATGTGGCCGATGACCGGCAGCGCCCACGGCGACGGGGGCAGACGTAGCGCGCTGGTGCTGCCATGCCCGCGCGTTGAACGGCGGAGGTAGAGGAGTGGGATGGCGATGAGCAGAGCAACCAGGAGGAGGTAGAGTGGGAGATCAGCCATGGCGATTTGCGTTTAGTTTGCCTTCAGTTCAGACTGTATTATAACGCGCTGAGCGTGACGAAACCAAAGCCTCTGGCAGAGGGTGCCGTGGGCCAAAATTAAATCCAGTTCATTTGCCTCCTTGATCTAGGGGGGGCCTTGTCTCTGTAGCCCAATAGGATGTGTCCACGACGATTTGGGCTGGGCTACAAAGCCTAACTGTGGAGTTTGCAAGGGTAGTCCCCTTACTTGCCAGCTGAGTGGATCATCATGCATGGATCTTATCGATTATTTTGCCGACCAATCCTAGATAACAATGTAGTAAGTTTCTTGTGCGTGTTGTTCTTGCTCCTAGATCAACATCGTTCCAGCCGGCCTCTGTATCCAAGATCCAAGCAACCAAGCCACATACTGTGCTTTTGGTACCAAGGACCATAGGGGACGGAACGAGACGATCCTCTTTTGAGGATGTTTGGTTCAGAGACGAAAGGGATGGGGTCATCCCAGAAAGGAAATATTCCCTCCAGATGCGAGACAACCCCGTCCCTTCGAATCGAGCGGACGGGGGCATCCCCTTTGTCCGCGTCTCTGCTCCGTCTCACTCCGTCTCCCTCCAAATCAACTGCAAGGCTCCATGCGTCACGATGCTTGCTCCTCGAGGTGTCGTGACGTGGGCGGCGGCGCTAGCCTTCCGAGGTCGAGCCGTGGCGGCGCTAGCTCCTCCCGGGGCCGAGCCGTGGCGGCGGTGCTTGCTCCGCGGGGGCCGAGCCAGGGGCGGCAGCGCCAG
>CM014271.1:1866816-1896441 GCA_004135705.1 Alloteropsis semialata | reverse complement strand
GAGCCAGCGCGGCGGCGGCTGAGCTCCGGACGGAGGTACTCGCCGCTCCCTTCAGCAGGGCACTCTAGGCCATGGCCATGGCCATGCCGTCGGCCGGGGGCCGAAGCTCGAGGGAAGGGTGGGGCGGTGAGGCCATGGCTGATGGAGCTCGAGGGAGGGCGGCGCGGCAGGCCCGATGCCGATGGAGTCTTGGGGCCGTTGGGGGAGGGTGGCGCGGCAGGACCGTGGCCGGCGGAGGGGAGGGCGCCGGGCGGAGCCCCGAGGAGAGGGCGGTCACGGTGGAGAAGATAAGGTTGAGGGGAAAAAGAACATGAGGATGACATGTGGGCCCATGGATGGCATGTGGGTCCCACTAGATCCTGTAGCTAACGGTGTTACATTCTTCATCCGTCCCTCAATTTCAATCATTCGTACCAAACAAAAAATTAAGACGAGCTCATCCCTCTCAACCAAACATCGGACGGGACGATTCCATCCCAAAAAATCAGGACGGGACCGTCCCATCCCTCTTTGTCTCCAAACCAAACACATGCATACACTACACTACACACAGGATGCAGGGATGCTAAGGCCGGCGTCCTCTTCCTTGTGCTGTTCGTGAATCCTATGGTACGGTGCCGGGAGATTCAATTCACTAACTAGTAACTACTGGCTGACCACTTGGAAGAAGTGTATGTTGAACAATGCTAGCTGTACGTCTGTACTCAAAGGGCATGAAACATTAGGGTCCAACGAGTATGTAGGTCAAGTCAATGTCGTGGTCGCCCTTGAGCATGACTTGCATCGATCCGATCCGATCTCATCTAACTGGTCTGATACTCTGATCTTATCTCATCTCACTGGTGACTGGTCTATCGGGACAGAGGCATGGAATGGAACTGATCATCATCCACGAAGACAAGTGCAAGCAGTGGACATTAGTTTTCCATTCCCCGACCGGGGAACAGGTCCACATCCGATCGCTGCTCGATCACGCACGAGACCATTACTTGTATTCGAATTCGTTCGTTTGAGCCCGCGATGCAAGCGCGCGGCCGCGGCGGCTCCTCTCCTCTGGTTGGTCGATGCATGAGCACGGTGGTCAGTCTTGGGTCATGTCGCGCGTTATTTTCTGCGCAGTTTCATGCATGCATTACCTCCTCATCAGAGTGAAGTACTTGTGACCCAGTCGCAGCGCAGCAGGTCGCGAGGAAGCAGTGGAGGACGACTCGTCTCAGCTGGATCGGACAACGAATCTTCAAACTGACTTCAGAAACCTTCAAACTGAGGACCTGACATCCGATCGGAATTAATTTGTGTGCAACTGTGCATCCGATCCATCCTTCTCATCTGATGCATGCAGTGGCTGAGATTGTGTCTATCTACGATAGTTGCAGATGGACCTCTACTTCTTTTCATGGGCGAAAAACAGCCCAGCGCCATAGTGAACCTGACGCTTCTTGGAGGGGACGTTGCCACTAGCTAGTAATTCACATCAGAGTCGAGAGAAAGATGATTCCAACAGATACCTTAATTTCAAGTCAAAATCTGCGCTCACATCAGCGCCCCCTCTGGGTTGTACTAGTACATAGTCAGCAGCGTGCTCGTCTTGACAACCGCTGCCTTAGATCGGAGGTCAAAGAGGAAGAACGTACGCCTGCATACCGATGGATGCGTACTGAGCATGCATGGTCCTGTCATTTTTTTTAATATTATTGTGTGCCTGGTTTACAAAACTATCCTTCGAATTAGAGTAATCATGAAAAGGGGAAACCCTATATTTCATCTTTCAACATGATAGTTAAATAAAAATTGTTCAAAAAATAGTGGCATTGTGTGTTGTAGGTTGTCTGGTTTTATAGTTCCAGAATAGAAATTGCGTTAATATGATGGTTAAAGAGTTAAATATTGATTTTTCTAACCGAAAATATAGCATTGTCATGTACGTCTAGCAGATGGAAATTGAGTTTTCATTATGAAAGTTGTGGTTTCATACGGTGGTGGACAACATTGAATTTCCGATTATTGGACGTCCAACCCTGTAGCAAACAACGGGCTAGCTTAGGTTTTGTTAATAATGTCCACAATGGTATTAAAATAAAAAAATCCTGGTCCTGTCAACTGGCCACAGTAATTTTAGTATTCCCATTTCTAGTCTTTGCGTGATAGATATGTATATGCAGGTGCTTAGCAATTTCTTGTAGTGACGATATGATGCTTGTTATACAAGCAACAAGACTCATGGTTTCAACACAGATAGTGACGAGGTTTTTCTTACCTAATTATCTTGGTCAACTATGTCCATGTCCAAGCTTATGCTGGACTACAGGCATTGCCCGGTGACAATCGATCAAGTGGAGGCAGCAGCCAAATGTTCGACAGAAAGCTTCGTGCTTATAAGAGCTCCATCGATGAGCTCCATGCCAACTGCCTTGAGCTACTACGCTCCTTCAAACTGTACACGTTTGCGGCGGCAGCATGTCAGCTAGCGTCGTCCACTTCCTCCTCCTCGCCGTCGCTCTGGTTGCCTTCGCGGCGACGTTGCCGGCGGGCGCGGAGGATACCATCCTGGGCCACAAGTGCGGCAATCCTGCGGCGGCCAACGCGAGCAGCGACGACGCCTACAGGACAAACCTCAACGCGCTGGCCGCCATCCTCGTCGCGGGCGCGAGGGCGAACGGCTCGGCCGTCGGCGCGGTCGGCGCGGCGCCCGACGCGGCCTACGGCGTCGCGCTCTGCCGCGGGGACTTCACGGGCGACGTCTGCGCCCGGGGGCTCGGCGGCGCCCTGGCCAGCGCCGTCAACGACTCCGAGAGCGCCTTCGGCTGCCCCCAGCAGGACAGGGACGTGACGCTCTTCTACGACCGGTACCAGCTGCGGCTCTCCGGCGCCGACTTCCTCTCCGGCTACGGCGACACGCCAAAGTGGGCGGGGAACAACACCAACTTCGTGACGCCGGCCGACGCCGCGCGGCGGTTCGACGGGCTCGTCCAAGAGCTGGTGACGACCATCGCCGGCATCGCCGCGGGGAGGCCGGACAGGTACGCGACGGGGCGGTCGCGGTTCAGGGAGCAGCGCCTGACGCTGTACGGCCTGGTGCAGTGCACGTGGACATGCCACCGGAGCGGTGCCGGGCGTGCCTCCACGACCTGATCTCGGCGTTCCCGGCGACGTTCTCTAGTGGGCAACATGGCGGCAGAATCCTTGTGCCGCGCTGCACGGTGCGGTACGAGACGGACGACACCTTCTTCAACACCGCCAACTTGTCCGTCGACCTGCACAAGCCCAAACGTACGTATACTCACTCGCTTTATTGTCCTCCAATAGTCCATTCCTTTTCTCCAAAAAAAAGTACAATTCCTTGTTTTGGATATTGCTAAAATATCCTATAACACTTTTTTAAAATATTTAAATGTACACTAGCAAAATTTACTGAAAGCACAACTATTTTTCGTAATAAAATCTACTAATTATATCATTCTCACTCTAAAAGTGAAAAGAGTCAATTATCCTGTGCAAATGTTTTGTGAAACAATTACCTTGAGTAAATTAGGGATCATAGTTTTCAAAATTTGACTTCAGCACCCTAGAATCATGGTGTGTATTTTTTTTGACAGCGGTAGATCAGCACATAGAAGTTCAAAGGACGATCAAGGCATTTTTACAAACAATGAGCAAAGTGCATAATTCATTACTAAATCTGATTTCTTCATTTGGTTTTAACTGTCGTTGATCCTGAATGTGCACAGCGAGCAAGTCTTGGCTCTGGGCGACCATAGCGGCTGTCTCTGCATTGCTGTTGGCTGCTAGTTTTCTTCTGCATAGATGGATGAAATTACGAAGAAAAAGAGGTAAATACCTCACTCTTATACTAACAAAGAATCTTCTAAAAAATTTCTTCTTGGCTGAACATGAATCATTGAATTTGTACCTGTGATCAGCACTTGCTCGGCTGGAACTACGAAGGTTGTCTCTTGCTGTGAAAAGTGTGATCCATCTCTGGAGAATGGAAGAAGGCAACTCGGGGTTTTCGCTCTACGATTTTTCTCAAATGAAAGTTGCGACGAATGGATTTTCTGTTGAAAACAAACTTGGACAGGGTGGATTTGGTGCTGTATATAAGGTATTTAAGTCATTCTCAGTGAAGTTCAGATATAACATTAAGTATATACCGGCCGGCCCTATTTTCAAAATAAAAGAATTAGTCTAACTAAGTACAATGTATATTTGTCGTTGTCAGGGTCTGTTGCCTGATGGGCTTGAAATTGCAGTTAAAAGACTTGGTCGCTGTTCCTTACAAGGTTTGCTAGAGTTCAAGAATGAAATCCAGCTCATTGCAAAGCTTCAGCACAGGAATCTTGTCAAGCTGTTGGGCTGCTGTATTGAAGGGGAGCACGAGAAGATTTTGGTCTACGAGTACATGCCAAACAAAAGCCTAGACCTCATCATCTTCGGTATGCCAATAAGACGTACTACCTTGAAAACTTCTCCAAACAAAATTTCCTCCTTGAAAAATTCTCCAAAAGTTACCCTTGTAAACTTCATCAAGAAAACAAAATCTTCCCCTTCTAAACACCATGCATACAAAATATTCATTTGATGAAATTTGTGAATTTTATTCTGAATTTCTTAATCTAACTGCAGTTGTATATTTTGCAGATAATAAGAAAGGAGAGTCACTAGACTGGCCTAAACGTCTGAATATAATCGACGGGATATCGCAGGGGCTTCTCTACCTCCACATACACTCACGCCTCTGCGTGGTCCACAGGGATCTCAAAGCCAGCAACATTCTCTTGGATAGCGAGATGAACCCTAAAATTTCAGATTTTGGGATGGCCAGGATATTCAGCTCCAGCGTGGCCGAGTCAAACACCACTAGAATTGTAGGCACACAGTAAGAGCGCAGCTCGATCTCTCTGCAGACACTTATTAATTTTCAAGCTGACCTGTAATAAATCTTAAATAGTCTAGTTGTACAATCCACTAACAAACACTCTGTTTTGCATGATCAAGTGGCTACATAGCTCCAGAGTATGCCTCGGATGGAGTTTGCTCGGTCAAATCTGACGTCTTCAGCTTCGGCGTCCTGCTCCTGGAGATCATAAGCGGGACGACGACCACCGGGTCCTACACATACGATGGCAAATTGTACAAGCTCATCGCATATGTCAGTAGAAAATAATTTCCATTGCTCACTGAAGATTAAATTCAGTCAGAGAAAAAATGATCGAGACTTTCTTTTCTTGTAGGCTTGGCTGCTCTGGAAAGCCGGGCAATGGCAGGAGCTGGTGGATCGCTGTTTAGGGAGTGAGAGATACCACTTCACGATGGAGAGATACGTCCATGTGGCGCTTCTCTGCGTTCAGGAGAGCGCGGACGACCGCCCCGCCATGGATGAGGTCGTCAAGATGCTGAGCAGCGGCGAGGGCGTGGTCCTTCCGGAGCCGAAGCAACCGGCGTACTTCAACGTGCGCCCCGTGGGCACAGAAATGTCGGCGTCCTGCGATATGATGACCATCAGCATAACCTTGTCGAGATAGCAGTTGCTGCTGCCATGGTGCCAGTGTTTCAGTGTTTGTATGTATGACCTTGAGAGCGGAAACTTATCAAAAATGTCACGTAAGTTTGAGGATGCTAATTAAAAGTACTAAATATGATGTAATTATAAAACTAATTACACAGATGGACGAGAAATCACGAGATGAATCTATTAAGCCTAATTATTCTATCATTAAAGATTGTTTATTGTAGCACCACATTGTCTAATTAGTCTCAATAAATTTGTCTCGCGAATTTACCCGGGGTTACCGAATGGGTTTTGTCAATAATCTATATTTAATACTCCTAATTAGTGGCACCACATTCGATATGACTCGTGAATAGTTGGAACTTGCTTATCTAAACAGGACCTATGTTGTAATAGCATATATTAACATGACATCCAATGTGATGACCGTTGCACGCGTCATAAAGCAATGTAGACTGTAGAGTGCTCGGTGCTCTCCTATCACATGTTTATCATGCCTATTGAATGTTGATGCGTTCCACCAGCTATATGAAGAGGAAGGTGACTCTAAAGCTTTCTGACTAATCTGAATCGGAAGCTGCTGAACCGAAGGGCGAGGCCAAGGCGTCGCGTGCTGTAGAGCAGCAACGGGCAAGGAAGGCAAATGTGCGACTCAATGGGCCGGAGTGGATCAAAGCAATGAGCGGCCCGTGGTGGCGGTTGCGTGTCAGCCTTGTAACCTGTAATCTTCTTCAAAGACTTAAAACCGGTGAACTTTCTCAATCGAGAATGAGCCATGTCACCCATAAAACCTCGGCCGTCGGATCGGACGCATCAACGGCCAAGATCGAGCGGATTCTAAAAATTTTGTAAAAAGGCCCTCTAGATTTCGTGAAATAGAACCCGCAGTCCGAGGCCCCTCTTCCAACCCTTTTTGCAAAAAGGCCCTCGAGCTTTTGAGAAATAGAACCCGCCGTCCATGCCCTCTCTCTCAGCCAATTTGGAAAGAAAACCCTCGAGCTTTTGCGAAATCAATTCGGACGGTTCGATCGCTTATTTTATACGAACTCCATTGTACCTACAATTCGGACGCTGAAATGCCTCCAAATTTAAAAAATATTGAACACAAAAGTTGCTCAAAATTTCAAAATGTATAACTTTTTTATAGAGCAAAATTTTGAATTCAATTCGTTTTTGCAATTCATTCGCATAAATGTTTCCATGGGATCCATTCGGACGGCAAAACGCCTCCAAATTAAAAATATTGAATACAAAAGTTACTCAAAATTTCAAATCACTTTTGCAATTCGTCCGCATAAATATTTGCATGGGATCCATTGTACCCACAATTCGAACGCCACAACTTTTTTATAGAGCAGAATTTTGAATTCAAATCGCTTTTGCAATTCGTTCACATAAATGTTTGTATGGGATCCATTCAGACGGCAAAACGCCTCTAAATTAAAAAGTATTGAATACAAAAGTTACTCAAAATTTCAAAATCTATAATGTTTTATAGAAAAAAGTTTTGAATTTAAATCACTTTTGCAATTCGTCCGCATAAATGTTTGCATGGAATCCATTGTACCCACAATTCGGACGCCACAACTTTTTTATAGAGCAGAATTTTGAATTCAAATCGGTTTTGCAATTCATTCACATAAATGTTTCCATGGGATCCATTTGGACCGCAAAACGCCTTCAAATTAAAAAAAATATTAAATACAAAAGTTACTCAAAAATTCAAAATCTATAATGTTTTATAGAAAAAAGTTTCAAATTCAAATGACTTTTGCAATTCGTCCACATAAATGTTTGCATGGGATCCATTGTACCCACAATTCAGACGCCAAAATGCTTCCAAATTAAAAATTGTTGAGTACAAAAATTACTCAAAATTTTGAAATCTACAAATTTGTCAAACAGTAAATTCTTAAATTCAAAACGCTTTTCCAATTCGAATGGATCAGTCCACGATTATCTTCGACCACATTACCTACGGTAATAAATACAATTAGTTATGCAGTATTCTTACTATTTTTTCACCCACATATCAGAGACCAGTAAGAGAAGTCAACACAAACAAAAACACATCGCTCTTACAATAATACGGATAGACACATATATGTTACAGCCTCTGTTCTAATAAAAAATGGATAGAGCTTCATCTATCCAACAAAGAACAACCGTAACAAACCAAAATTTTGTTATTGACCCAATTCTATACAAAACACAGAATAACTTTCTTTACTTTCTCTTTTACACCTATAGGTTGCACAGCCACAAGCCCCAAATACACTGGCCATTCTAAGCAGGCGCGCCAACGGCGCGCCACAGTTTCTAGTTAATTGCTATAGTTGACTTCCCTTAAAAAAATGTTACAGTTGACGTGGGTTAGATGCTGTGGACTTGATTTGGAGCTTGGCGGGCCGGCCCGTTTGATTGATTAGGGCTAAAATTTAGTCGGGCTAAACTTTAGCCCCTTTAAATTACCTTACTTCCGTTTGATCCTGATTAATGGAGTGAGCTAATTTCATTAAAAGGACACCTTTACCCTGAATACAAATGGGGAGCACATCTTGAACGTTTTCCGAAAATTGATACTGGATCCATCCCATGACCATCACAATGGCTTGCTTCAACATTTCATCGGTATTTATATTGACAGCCTCACCTCCAATCACTGAGTATGGTACTAGTAATTAATTTGAGTTTTGAAGTCATAATCATAGATGAGAAAAAATAGTTGTACATGTCTTGATGAGTGGGCTCATGTGGACTTCTAGTTTCACTCAATGATTCCAATATCCTATGACCTAAATTGGTAGTTATGGAGTAGGAATGTGGTTCCATTCTTCACAGACAATGATTTACATTTCTAAGCAGTCAACCTAACTTTTTTGTGCGGCTAGTTGATTCACGTAAAAACATCTTGCCATTGTAGCGTAATGAATTCACTTTTTTTTGTTGCTTTGGAAAATTTTGCAGATAAACTTTGCATTCCAAGTATTGTTGTTGTTGTTCAAAATTTAGAAATTTATTAATTATATTTTTCATCGACTCTTTATTTAGGAATTTTACTCCCTAGTCAATTGAAAATTTGCTATCATTGGTTGCTTTATGTATTTCTTGTCAATTAATATGGAAATCAAATCACTAATTTTATTTTCTTAATTCCGAATTAGTCTATATATTTTATTGTATTGGGCGTGGACTCTTGAGTTGACTTTAGATTATAAGATCACTAAAATCCACATATTCCTTTCTCTTGTTTTTTATTAGCATATTAATTTCTGGACCCTCGAAACAAACAAGGTGGTTTCTTTAACACTAAAGCATTAACCTAATATCAAGATCACTAAACAACTTACCTAGGTGGTGAGTCCTTGACTCAACATGTGTTCTTGATTATATTTTTCGAGATTTGTTCTGGTCCTTGAGTCGGTATTTGTTTTTTAATTTATTTTATAAACTAATCATTTTTCTTTCAGTAGATAGGCACGCGCCCATGGACAAAGGTATAAACTAATCATTTATTTTATAAACTAATCATTTGTGTATACATGGTACTGATTTCGTTGTCCAATTTCCACCATGCAAACGGCCAAACTTGGTTCTTTGTCTACCGACTTAGATGTAGCATTTGGGACTTGGGAGCAAATGATGCTACCAGGCTAGCTAGCTTTTTTCTTCATCTTTTTTTTTTCATTTTTGGAGGGGGCTTGACTAGATTTTCTTTGTTGTAGGCAATTAGTGTAGTCTAGAGTCTAGTAACCCTAACAACACCCCCCCATCCTGTCGGAGAACGACAAGACGACTCTTGTCCAAGAAAACGGAGACCACACATGACGCCTGCACTGTTGGGTTAATTCAGGCCACCTAACCACCAAACACGCCGCGCGGGCAAGGGCAACAACAGCAAAGACGCGCCCAGCTTTCTGGATGCCAAACTCACATCAACCCTGCTGACCCCTTGCCGGCTTGCGTGTGCACGGCACACGGAGGATCGGATCGGAGCTGCAACGACGACGGCCGGTCAGGGTCTGGTGACAATGTGACATGACAACCGATCGATCGATGAGACTCCTGTTATGTTTGTTTAGCTACCATATCTAGCTCACTAGCTGCTCGCAGCAGCACAACCGTCAAACCAAACACCTGCACCCGCGCACTCCCGGAGTCGTCGTCTCCCCTGTCCGTCCCCATATCAAGCCTGCCACGGCAAGGAACCCAATCGATCGACAACATTTCCTAGCTCCTTAATTTGGCCGGCGACGGCGAGCGAGCTCGATCTCCTCGTTCCTTGGAGATCGATCTTGAGCTGTAGCTAACAAGCCAACAGGGTGCCTCATCACTCATGATCAGATCACCTACTTCCATCGTCGGCTACCTACTATAATACCACGCTCGATCAATCACCCCCTGCTTCCCGTACCTGCAACAGACGAGTTCGTGCTGTGGTGTTTTGTGTCCTAGTACTGCTCGCTTGCTCTGGCTGACTGGCAATGGTGGGCTGGGCGGCGGCAATGGCCGCCGTGTTAGCGGTGCTCTGCGCGGCGGCGGCGAGAGGCGACGCCGTGGTGGACGAGTTCGGGGGCGGCGCGTCCTTCATCTTCGGGGACTCGCTGGTGGACGCCGGGAACAACAACTACATCCCGTCGCTGTCCAAGGCCAACATGACCCCCAACGGCATCGACTTCGCCGCGTCGGGCGGCATGCCCACGGGCCGCTTCACCAACGGCAGGACCATCGCCGACATCATCGGCGAGATGCTGGGCCAGGCCGACTACTCGCCGCCGTTCCTCGCCCCCAACACCACCGGCGGCGCCATCCTCAACGGCGTCAACTACGCGTCGGGGGGCGCGGGGATACTCAACGCCACGGGCAAGGTCTTCGTCAACAGGATCGGCATGGACATCCAGGTGGACTACTTCAACGTCACCAGGAGGCAGCTGGACGACCTGCTGGGCAGGGACAAGGCCAAGGAGTTTCTGCATAGGAAGGCCATCTTCTCCGTAACCGTCGGCTCCAACGACTTCCTCAACAACTACCTCATGCCGGTCCTCTCCACCGGCACGCGCATCTCCGAGTCGCCGGACGGCTTCGTCAACGACCTCATCTTCCACCTCCGAGACCAGCTCACGGTGCGTGCTCGGATCGTCGCCATGCCAGATTCATTCAGTCACCATGATATATATTCATTCCACTGAGCTCTAAGCTCGATTGTTACTGCAGAGGCTTTACACGCTGGACGCGCGCAAGTTCGTGGTGGCGAACGTGGGGCCGCTGGGGTGCATCCCGTACCAGAAGACGATCAACCGGGTGGACGAGAACGAGTGCGTGAAGCTGCCCAACCAGCTGGCGGCGCAGTACAACGGCCAGCTCAGGGAGCTGCTCATCGAGCTCAACGACAACCTCCCCGGCGCCAGGTTCTGCCTCGCCAACGTCTACGACCTCGTCATGGAGCTCATCACCAACTACGCCAACTACGGTGAGCACTGCAGACTCATATCGATCGCAAGAGCTAGCCCATCAATTCTGTTGGTTCTTGCAGGTTTTGAGACGGCGGCCGTGGCGTGCTGCGGCAACGGCGGGTCGTACGACGGGCTGGTGCCGTGCGGGCCGACGACGAGCATGTGCGACGCCCGGGACAAGCACGTCTTCTGGGACCCGTACCACCCCAGCGAGGCGGCCAACGTCCTGCTCGCCAAGTACATCGTCGACGGCGACAGCAAGTACATCTCGCCCATGAATCTCAGAAAGCTCTACTCCCTCTGATGTCTGATCTGACAGCTTGCTCCGCTTAATCAATTGCAAATCCTTTGGCCGTCGTCGACCTTGAGCCTGCCTTCCATTCAGATCGAGCCTCATCATCGTATCAGTCTCTCTCTGTCGATCTTGGCCTGTGCTGAGCGCCTGAGCCGTGTCTTACTTTTGGGGTGTAATTTTTGTATGTAATGTATGGGTCCGTGACAAATTGCAGATACTATTCTTTTTATCATCGTGCAGTCAGCGTGATCTGAACTAGCCACGGTGCTCGGTGCGCATTAAGCCAATGTTTGCAGGACTCAGAGTGTTTCCAAGGTTTTTTTTAAGGAAAAGCTACAAGTGTATTGAAGCGCTCTCTCACCCAGATTTCTATCCGTTGGATCCCTCCCGCGTTGGATCTGAGCCGTGTCTTCTCTGCCACGCGCTTCTTTGTGATGAGTCTGCCACCGTTTAATCATGGCTGGCATTTTGTTTTTTCTCTCTCCTGTACATATGGCCCAGCTGCCAGTCTCTACTATCTGGATTGGAAACGCAGATAGTTGCAGCGTTCTGTCCCATCCGGCCGGTGAACATCGTCTGAATAAGTTTAGGATTTGAGTTTTAGAGTTTTCGGTTGTCGGGATTACACCGTACAGTATACGTTTGGCTTATCAGTCACCAGCCAGCAGTACTTCAGTCTCACAACAAATCAGCACCAGCCACCAGCCAGTCAGCAGTACTTTTCTCTCACAACAAATCAGCACCAGCCACCAGCCACCAGCCAACCGAACAGGCTGTTTATAGAGTTTAATATTTATGCATGGTTGCACAGTTAGAGCCTATACTATCTTATCAGGTTTAGCATCTATGCATGGTTGCACAGTCATATATGGTCGTGCTTATTAGGGCCCACAATTTTATCCTGTTGTACTCGTTTGTGCTATTTTATGAATCCATTTTGTGAAACTGGTGCTATTTTACGAATACATAGATTTTGAGTGTTATTTCCTGAACACCATTGAAAATTAGTTTTTTTTTTGAATTCCCCCGTCCATGTATGGAATACACAGATGATCAGGTGCCATGTTACGTGTATGTCCATGGCCCACCCGATACATTGCAGATTTTTTCAATCAGGATGGGAGGAAGAAGAGGCGGAGGATTGTCTTGGCCATTTGATGTGTTTGGATTTGTTGTTGTACATGATTCAATAGATCAAAATCGCAACATGATCTTCAACCATGAGAGAGATCAGCTTAAACCCTCACAAAAGATGTACGACGTCTTTTTCAGAAGTTATCACTAAGTCTCAGGATATTGTCCATTGAAAATAATGAATTATCAAGTTACTGACCATAAAATACAGAGAGTTTAGGAATTTTTAAGGTCACAGATGAATCTGTCTGAGGCGATACTCCGCAAATACTCAGCTTCAGCACTTAACCTTTACACTGTCGCCTATTTTGCTAACTACTCAAGGGGCTGCCCAGTGAATGTGTATTTGATTAGTGATGGAAGGTGCTATCATGTTATTCCTAGTTTTTACTGCAAGAAAGTCGTGTTCTCATGTGTGGAAGCATCAAAAATTAATTTCCTTGAGATAATTTCTATTTTTGTATGAAGCCTGAATTGAATCATTCTATGACTATCTCATGTCTATCATATCCTTTATGCATTAATGTATATGGGGTGGGTGAAATCAGACTATAGTTTGATTTTTTTTCGCAACTTGGCACACTCTTCGAATCATCATTTTCATAATTATATTCAATCTCAAACCATGGAAGCTTAATGTTTTGTCCAACAAATCATAATCTACGACTCATGGCCCGCTTCATAAATCGACTTATGGCCCACTAAACTCACAGCCCAAATGCTACGCATCCAATTAAACTCACAGCCCAACTCTGTGAGCTATGCCCTCCTCCGTCACAGCCCCCAGTTGCTCCCCTTCGGCCGCCGCGCGGAGAAGCAGAAGCCATGCAGGCCGCCGCCGCGCGCGCCCGCCGCTTCCTCGCGTCCCCGGCGGCCTCTGAGCTCCCCGCCATACTATCCTGCCCTCGCCTCACGGGCGCATCCTGCGCCGAGGGCGTTCTCCTGCCCCGTTTCGATGGCGTCCCCGCCTCGCCGTGCTCTCCGCATCATACAAGGGGCTTCTCCTCCTGCTTTGCCTCCCAACTGCCCGGTGAGCTCTCCCTTCTCCCGAATCCATCAAATGTGTCGTATTCTCGTGGTGATCCCTGGAAAAGCGCTGCTCGTGGAATCGCCTGGAGCGGCATTTCGTCGAACTGGTGGTGAGCGCGCAGAGCGGCGTGCAAACCTTGTGGTCTCAGCTCCCGAGCGAATGTTCCCGCTTGGATTTCGTGGTGTTAAGAGTGTTCCTGTTCTGAAGGGAATTGGTGAAGGTGGAGATCGGATTGAACTTGTGGCAAGTGCATGTTACATACACGATGGTTTTAGTTTTGTCTGGGATCTAATAGGGGTCTTTACGGATTAGCTGAAGTGTATATGCAGAATTTGGGTTTGATGGTTCACACAGTGAGCTATTTGTGATTGATATACTGGGATTTCTTTGACTATGCTCTGCAGTTGCCTTACAGTGCACTAATTTGCTTCATTATTCTTGCATTGGTATTTTTTCCCTTTCTGCTTTATCATCGTTACGCCACTAAATGTAGTATGTGTTTGCTTGAATATTTAATCACCATTTCCTTCATAACCCCACCCATTAATAAGTATTCAAGTCATAGCACTATATTTTTCTTGCTTGGACGTATGGTGTAGCGTTGTTGAATGATTCAACTGGCTAGTGAACTCAAATGATGATACACGTGTAGCTAGTCTGCTAGTGGGAGTGCGTTGCTGCATTTGTTGCCACGAAAGATTATATTTATAAGCAATCTCCATTTTTTTTGTGGGGGCAGTTAGTTACATAGAAGCATCTATCAGTTGCATAGAGTCATGGCTTGCCATTCATCATTCTGTGGCCTCTTACAGTCTTATCCATATTAAGCATTACCTTGGTCGGTTTGGATTATATTGATTTTTTGTTGCAAACACCTTCCGAAGCACCTTAAGTGGTGTTTGTTTTTGCAGTGAAATGTTTCTGTGTAGACTAATTTGTTGCATTATTGATTACATTAGTTTGGATTGACTAAATTGTGCTGACTAAACACCCTGCTCGCAGCTGGCCCTGATAGCGTCTAAAACATAGTTAGTTTGTGGTCGTCTTAAGTTTATTTTCCCGGGCGCGAATGTAACCTAAGAATCTATGGGGGTGTGAGTGTGTTGTATGGCTATTTTGGCCTTTCTTCTATCTTAATGCAATGATATGCAGCTCTCCTGCATATTCGAGAAAATATAAATTGTGCTGACTAAATTGTTTTCCAATAATTAAGCGAATATAAATTGTGCTGACTAAATTGTTTTCCAATAATTAAGGGAACCGTATATTGCCAACCATGGCTTCTCAGTGGCTGAGTGAGAAATCAGTACATTGTCACATGGCAACAGCTCACTTCTCAACAGAAGCAAGTGACGAGGACCACCCTACAGGTTATTTTGGAACACTGTTCTTTCAATTACTTCTAGTACCTATTATCCCATTAGCCCTATCAACTGTGCTATATTTGTTAACCTATTCAGTTTATGAAGAAAACAGTATCGAGATTAACTAGCAACTTTTCCATGCTGTTACTAAGTTAGCAACAAAAGGATCCCCAAACATTTACCATATGGACTCATCAATGTACCTTACCATCTTCCTGGTTGTCTTTGCAATGCCTTCAATTAAGTTTTCTCACGCAAGTGTTTCATGATTGTAATCCAGAAAAAGCTCCATTTATTAATTTATGACCTGATCATTTTCCCCGGTTGGCTCTGCTATATTCATGGATTTGATATTCTGTTTTTGCTCGTATATGTTTGTACTCATGTGAAGTTACAAGATTAAGATAACCTGCTCCTTTGAATATTTTTCCTTAATATTGTGTTTTCATTTGCTCATGTCATGGTTAGCCACAGAAGCTGTAGATGAGATGTACCAGAAAATGTTAAAATCTGTTGAAGCTGAGACTATGCCTCCAAACGCCTGGTTGTGGTCGATGATCGGTAGCTGCTCCAATAAGGAGGACATCAAACTCCTTTTTCAAATTTTGCAGAAGCTAAGAGTATTTGTAAGTGCCTTTGTTTTTTTCTCAAACCTGTAAAATACTCCTCTGAGCTATCCTGACTGAATATGCTTAGGTTCATTGTATTTCTTGTGTGCTACTTGGAAAACCAGCTTAGTACAAACTTTATAACCTACGTTTCATTATCTTTATGTTCGCACATTGATTGGTATTATCATCACTCACACAGGCACAGTTGCAAGAATCTTAGTTTCTAGGGTTTTTATTTAGTTATTCCGTGAAGTGTTCATTCAACTGAATTAACTTAGAGTTTTAGTTTTTTGTTGGTTATATTGACAAGTTTAAACATACGTATGCAATAAGAATGTGTGATATAGATTTGTGATGTTGACTGGATTAGATGTTGACGCAGGAAGATTCTTGAAAGGAGCACTTTCTTTTCCTGTTCTTTATAGTTAGTACTTTGTAGTTTCCTATATATCTAAATAATGTCTCTGGACATAGATGACCAAGCATGTCCTCTTTGTTTCTCCTCAATATTGTTTTGTCACTAGAAGCTATCTTAATCTTGTTCTTATTCTTGATTCAGAGACTATCAAATCTTCGCATCAATGCAAACTTCAATGACCATCTCTGTATGAAAGTGACTGAGGCTTGTGCTCGTGTGGGCGCTCTTGACTATGGTATGATTTTAAGCATCTAATAGATTGATTTTTTGTCTGATTCCTTGGCTGATGGGCCGTGTGCTTCGTTCCTTCGTTTTTTGAATCTTTCCTGTCGAACCAGGGTTATTAAATATTTTATCTTAACCCTAGCATGTGTCCTATTCTGCCTTCAAGATTTAGGCTAACTGAACTCAGGGTCCTCTTGCCCCCCCACTAAGTCAGTCTTATGTAACGAATGCAGGGTTGAAGGCTTTATGGAAGCATAATGTTTATGGAATCACACCAACCATTGGTTCCGCTCATTATCTACTGGTATTCATTTATATTTACTCTTATCACTTTCCTAGTTACTTGGTTATGATACTCTCCTTTTGCAGCAACATGCTAAACAGCTAAATGATACTAAACTAATGGAAAGCATAATGCAAGTCCTTGAGAGAAATTCCTTGCCGCTGCAAGCAGGAACTGCTGATATTGTCTTCAGGTATGCCAATATCTGCTCTAGATTTTGTAACAATGTATTCTTTTTCATACTTTCTTTTTCATATTATTACCTTATAGATAATTTTGAAAGATTGTAAATACTACTGCTTAGAGATATTAAAACTGATTCCAGTGTTTGACTACTTCAGTCAGTCCTATTGTTCTGCAATATAGCTCTGATTCACTTTGTCCTTGTGTACTTTTAAAAAATAAATTCCCAAAATGTTAACCGTAGTAGATTAACTGGAGATCTTACTGAATATAATCCTGGGTTATATCTAATTATGTGATTTTTTTTTTAGAAACGGTAGCCTCAAGAATTTCTTAGATTGATTTATTTACCTTGTTTTAGATTCCATGCTCCTTTCGGCTATTGATTTCATGGTTTTATACTGTCTCATGCAGCATCTGCTACAATGCTGATAGATGGCATTTACTCTCAAAATACGCGGAAAAATTTGTTAAGGCTGGCGTCAAGCTGCATCGTAGTGCGTTTGACATTTGGATGGAATTTGCCGCCAAAGTTGGTAAGCAGTTTGATTCTCAAATGACCTCAACCAAATATGATAACCTAGGGCTAAAGTAGGCTGTGTTGGACGTGCATTGCCATTGTGGACCTCAACCAAATAGATAGGATGAATAGAACATGTATCACTGCTCATTTGGAGTAGTATGGTTCAATCCCGAGGAAGCAGGTACCTGTACGATAAAATCAAGGAGGGGTTGGATGTTGTCAGATCTAATTCTTTTTTTAATAGTGTGGTCTTCTGAGGCTTCCCTAATACATTAGGTTCTGCTTCTGCAGGTGACTCCCAATCTATTTGGAACATAAATAGTCTAAGAGGCAAGTCTGTCAAACACTATACTCTTGCAACAGGTTTTGCTTGTGCAAAGGTAATTATTCCTGGAATGGGCATTATCACTCAACAAGCGAACCATAGTATTGCTTCGTATGTTATTTTGTGTGATATTGAACTAACGGTCTCTGCTTTTGAGCGTGTCATGTTAAGTTGCAACAATACATTTTTTATCAGTATTTTACTGTAGCATATCATACAAGTCATGATCAATGGGTATGTAGTTTAGCACTTTAACCCATTTTTAGAAGATAACTACATAGGTGCTGTTAGTAATTTGTTTTAGATTGTCTCCTTTGCTTCAGGTTTCTGATTGCAGACTCACTATGAATTATCTTGTTGCAGGGGTCTCTGCTTGATGGGAAGCCAGAAAATGCCGCTGCCATGATTAAACTCCTTTATAAGGTTTGGCACAGGACTGTTATTGCCATCAGACCTGTATTACTAAAATACTGGAATTGCTTCATACCAGCATTATCTTTGCAATTTTGAATGCTGATTGCTAATATGTTCTCCACAAATTGACATGCTATCTTGAATAATCTTGTAGCCTGGTTTTTTACATAGAAAAAAATATTGAAATGGCATGTTCACCTGATGAAAAATCTATGGTTGGATGTAGCATTTGCCTGATCAGAAGAAACCATTTGTGAAGGATGAACTGCAAAAGCTGATTGCTGAATGGCCTACAGAGGTGATAATAAGGCAGAAGAAAGATGACAGGAAGGTGAGATACTGGCATTTGGCATTTGTTATCAGCAGAAGTATTTCTCTCCTTGCGGTATTACGATATATGTATATATTCTCCTCTTGATGACATACATGCTGATATTATGTTATTATCAAGTTTTACTGCTTTCAAAACTGTTGAGCACTCTACATTCCTTGGATCTGTTGTATATACCCGCCTAGTTACAAAACATATCTGCTTTCATCAGGCGATGGAGGAAGCTTTGGTTAAGGACATCCCTACGATGATCAATTGCCTGACAAAGTCAGGACTGGACATTCCTGTGGATTTTGACAAGTTCACCCCCCAGCTCCAAGCGGCGTAGAGATGGAAGAAACGCCACCGCTTGCCAGATGGTGTGTAGTAGCTGCAGTATACATGATACCCGAAGTAGGGCTTTTTTTGGGCACGGATGCAAGCAGTCAGGCTGGCAGGATCAGCGCCAGGACATTTTGATCCCATGTGTACTGATACATGTAGTGCTTAGTCTCTCCGATAACAGCTTGTGTAATGCCGCGCTCTGTTGTGGATTTGTGATGTTGATTTTTGTCCGTTGCGCCAAAGCTGCAATTATTAAATATTTTTTAGCTGGAAACCTGCAGCGAACAGCTCTTGCCATGTGCCAAGATTGTTTTTCCTCGTATAAGAAACATGTTGATTCTAATGCAATTTTCTTGTTGTATATGGAGGCACGCACAGCCCTCTGAATAATACTTCTCTTTTCTTGAAAGCATTTTCTTTTTTGCCCAGATGGATATATTTATATAGCACGCATCAAGAATTGGTTCCTTTTTATTATTATTGTTATTGTTGTTGAAATGATAGTGTTCCAGCTCAAACTCAAGAGTGCAATTTTTTGTGCGGTTACTTTTTTAACTACTGCTGTATATTCCCCTAAAAAAAAACTACTACTGTATACAGCAATACCACGTGTTTTGGTTCGAGATAGCAGTTTCGAAGTGTTGAGCATGAATCCAACGGGCAACGGCCCTCCCAACTGCTGGCTGTCGTGGCAAGGCCTCACTTGTTCATCTCCTTTCCCATTAACAAGGGATTCTGCGCCAAATGGAGACGAACATCGGCGACGCCATGGCGTAGAGAGGACTTGGGTAGGTGATGTCTCATTCAAAGAGCTTTATCCTGCCGTCTATAATATTGCCCATCATCCACATGACTTAGTCAATAATGTGATGAGTTCATCTCCGTTGAATATTTCCTTTCGGAGAGCACTAGTGGATGATAAGCTAGTTGAATGGCACAACCTAGTAGCTAAGATCACGAACACAAATTTAACTAGTGGGAGAGACATGTTTGTCTGGAGACTACATCCGAATGGACAATTCACTGTTCGTTCTATGTATTTAAACCTGATGAATCAAAATATTCCTTTCTCACACAAAGTTATTTGGAAGTTAAAAATCCCGTTAAAGATTAAAATGTTTTTGTGGTATCTCCAGAAGGGGGTTATACTTACAAAGGATAATCTTAGTAAACGAAACTGGAACGGCAGTCAGAAATGTTGTTTCTGTAATTGTAATAAAACAATTAAACATCTTTTATTTGATTGTCATCATGCCAGGACAATCTGGAGGACTGTCATGTAGCTACTGGGTTAACTCCACCCAGATCCGTGCACCATATGCTACGGACTTGGCTTCAAAATTTTGATGCTAAGAATAAAAAATTAATTCTGGTTGGAGCTTCTGCATTATGTTGGGCAATTTGGAGATGTCGTAATGATCCGATCTTTGAAAATTACAAATATACCTCTTTTATGCGGGCTACTTTTAGGGGGACATACTGGCTGCGGTTTTGGGCATTACTGCAGCGTGATGATGAGACAAAGGAGATGTTCCGGTTGACGAGCAGACAGCTGGAGACCGTCGCATTGAAGTTGTTTGCTTCCAATGGATGGAAATTTAATAATCGATTTTGTCCGTCATAATTTGCTATTTTTTGTTCTCCTAAACTATCAGCGATTATGCTGAAACTTTATAATAAGGTAAACGCTGTGTACGTGATGCAGAGGCAGGAATGAAATTCCATTTAAAAAAAATGGCGTAGAGAGGACGGCCTGCAGGGCACCGCCGACGATATCGGGAGCGTGGCCGGCAGGGTCGCTGGACAACCAGATGCAGCTGCTGCCTGGGCGAGAAGGCGATGCGTGGGCTCAACGATCTCCACAGCTTCCAGGCGCAGGCACTCCAAGAGAACAGGAAAACGTGTACGCTGAAGTCTCTGAAATACTGTATTCATCACGGCTTACACTGAATTCTGAAATTTGCATTTGCTAACATGGTTCTTGTTAGATCTGTGTTACGATCATGCTGGAGATTGGAGTGATCAAACTCGGAGGTGACGACTTCAACACAGTGGTGGGTCCTGTCCCCCCAATCCAAATGTGTTACTGGCCAGATCAGTGTTCCTCACTGCCGCCGTTACTCATTTTTTTGTTGCAAGGATTACGCTGGTGGAGAAAGTACGGAAAATTGAAGGCAATGCCGGCGGCGGGGAGCACTAATACCCAGACAACGCAATCAATGGCTTAGCCAAAGCCATCGTGCTAGTACATACAAATTGACGAAAATGTCCCATCGTTTTTTCTGTGACGAAAATGTCCCTTAGGGCCTGTGTAGATGAGCAACTTTCGGCAAAAAATGACAACGTTTTTCACACTGACAACCGTGCCTCCTCTCAGAAACACGTTTTTCAATGGCAATTTTTTTAGGCAACTTTTTGAACTAAACAGGCCCTAACCACCGTGCAACTGTCATCTACGCGGTACAAATTCTGACTAAAATTTCTGAACCTCCCTGGTCCAGGAGACATGGCGTACTATGATCAGTTCGGCAGCTACTCCTGCATCTTCCACGAGCTGCAGGACGAAACCGGCAGCACGATGGATCCAAACTTGGTGCCGCCGCCGCAAGGAATTCACCTGAAAAATGGCGATTTACTGGAAGAAATCGGCGAGAACTCCATCTTCACATCAGACTCGATCAAGGAGATACAACATTCGGCCGTACATTAGACCGCCCTAACAACATAGAAATTGTAAAAAATATCAACACTGGGCTGAAGAGCAGAACAGTGGAAGGATTTAAAATTGACTATGTTTTTTTTTATTTAGTTTGACGCTCTTCTAGTTCCATTTTGATCTTACTATGTTTTTTTTAATTTAAATTTACTGTTTTTTATTTACTATGGAGAAAGAGCATTATAATGTAACTGATTGACGAAATAGCAGATAAAAAAATATTCAATTGATTGAAAGTAAGCTATGTAGAGTATCATCTAAGTAGACCTAGAAGTTCCATTCCTCACTCAAATAAATCTAACATAACATATAGCTGCTTATAAGAATGGAAAAGAGAACCTAATGTACAGAATTGACTAATTGAGCTCCCTCTCCAGCCTATACACTGACCGATGTTCGGAAAAAAAATCCGTACATGAATGGATCTGAGAAAAAACAATTCATTGTTGCAGCCCTCGATTCCAACTCAGATCTCTTAGTTTGTAGGAACCGCTGCAAAGTATTTTTTTTTCAGTATTGAAGACTTCTTTTGCAGTAAGCACGACATGATGTATCATCTAGCTCGGGCAGTTGATGGTTGTTTCGATGAGCGGCCAGACTTGTGTTTCCGCTTCTGGTTGCCTGCTGCATTATCAGCCAATGGTCCAGACCAGGTAGGCACTGCGCCTTTTTCATAGGGAAATACAGTGCTGAAGGAAGAAGGATCTGGGGGCTCAAATGCTGGTTCCATGTGATTCGAACAGCCCAAGGGATATCCAAGTGCACCATCCTGATGCGGTGGAGGGAACTTTTCACTCTTGCTCTTTGCATTTGCATGTGTTATTAACCTTCTTTTCTGCAGAGAGGAAAAAAGATTTATATTAGTCAACAGAGTAAATTTTGCACCCTTCAAACGGATGCTGTGCAGCACAGTATATGCGAAGATGCAAACAAGCTCTTGCCAATGAGCAATGAGCAACTTAATTAAATTAAGATTTAACATACATCAATATTTGCTTGAAGTTCAGCATTTGCCTCCGGAGCTGGAACAGCCCTGGGCCGGTCTCGTGTTCTTGTCTTTCTTGTTCCATCTCCATTAGCTCTACCACCAGCAGCTCTTAAGCTGTTGTCAATCCAACAAATAAGTCAATCAGCCAACAAGCAAACCAGAATGTTACGAAACGGTATATTAAGAAACAAGAAATTTGCATCTAGGAGAATACTTGGAAAGACAAGGACAATATACAATAGAAAAGTAGGGAGACAAATTGTTGCATGACTCATCATGATGTGTAAGCAGTATTCCATGATGATGTCTAAGCATTATTCTCAACAAGTTCCCAGAAATCCTGGAATCTTGGCACAGCAGCCAAGACTATCGCTTTAGTATAAATCAGTACATGTCCTTGGAGTGGGCCAAAGTTGCTTTTGAGACATGAAATAAAATTTTCATAAGCTGAGCACATTTTTTGTGATGTTATGTCCTCCAGTGATCAGCATGAGCAGTGTTGCCCTAAGTTTTTTAATGCTCGCCCTAAGTTTTTTAATGCTCAAGTATCAACTATAGAATTCAGGGTGCTGCTGTAATCTCAAACCTCAGCTCACGTTAACACCTCTGAATCACACACTTTCTAGGGCAAAGGAAAACACTTAAATGCCATATTTACAATACACTAAGCACTGTCTTGCATAGATGACAATACAGAGAATCCAGAACAAAAAAGGTAAAATATAGATAGAACTTTGTGGGTGTTAGTGTGACAAACCGTCTAGCTTCCTCATCTCTTCGTTTCGCATCCATCTCTTTGCTCGGTGGGTATTGGGGCAGACTTGACGGTTCACATGCAAGAGGCTCCGTTGTAAAGAACTGCATGTATAGTGAAAATAACGGGCCTTGCTTTTCAAATCATTCAAAAAAAAACAATAACAACACAGCACCACAGCAGTGATCTTTTCAAAATAAGCTTTTCGCATAAATTCAAATAAGAACTTGTAGTGATCTTGTATTATCTAAAAGAGAAAAACATTTGGACCCAGGCATATACCTTCAAATAGAACAAAGTTGGGGAAGCGAAAATCTTAGTCAGCCTAAATTAATATTTATAGAGATCAAGGTGGCTTAATTGCTTAATGGAAATATATCGATCAATATAATAGGTGGCAATTTAAAGTTCTTGTGGCCACAAGTCATATACTTTCATGTCCTGTAAAAATTGAACTAGTTGCCCTCTGGAAATATGGAGGCAGTGAACTTTTTTTATTCTCTGGACTAACATAGAGCATTGACTGGTCAACTAGCCGCTATATAATCTCTTCTTAAATAAAATTGAGAAAACCAAAGTGATCCGCAAGGAAAACTGGTCCTTACTACCTTCAACCTTTGGGTGCAAATAATCTTGGTGAATAGTATCCTACTACTAATGTCATCCTTGAAGGTCATTAACCGATCAAGTAAAGTCTGTGTTTTCATTCATATAAAAAATAGGAACAGAATGATAACTCAGACAACTTACATCACTTTGTAATGCAGACGTTGCCGTTAACCGATCAGCTGGATCAATTGCAAGTAATGTTTCAATCAGTCGTAATGCTGTTTGAGGGAAATCTTTGAATGTATCCGCTATTCGCCTTTTGTATGGTTGCTGGGGCTTAAATATAGTTGCATGAGGCAACTTTGATTTTTTCCAATATTCTTCTGTCGGAGAGCCACATAGCTTAAAAATTTTATGCAGCTGTTCCACCTGAAAGACACATACAATCCAAAGAAGAAACATTGGAGAAGCAATAGATTAAAATGAATATGACTGAACATATGACCATCACTAAAATATTTAACAGAAAAAAATTGTATTTCCAAATGATTTCATGGAATTGCTTGGTGAAAACAACAATTCAGCATCTGACATCTGGAGAAAAGCATGGGATTCAGGACTTTAATGTATAATGAAGGTTCTGTATTCCAATGAATCAGGTATAATTCTGCATTGCCAAAAAGTACATTCGTAGAATAACTGTTAACCCTGATGGAAAAAAAAACTGTCTTTTTATCGTCAGCAAGGTCATTTTTGAAAATTGTTGTCTAAATTTGCTCAAAGTTGAAATATGATTGTCATCAACAAGGTCATTTTGCACAACACCCCCGCCTTGAATAGGTTAAGCTATTGCCCACTTTCATCTAACAATATAGCAAAACCAATATAGATTAGGTGAGAAATTGATATTTCGCAGGTCTGCGTACACATGAGCAGTAGTACAGTACTGCAGTAGGATACCAACTAAATAGAATCAACTATTGCTCAGAAAATACAATTTTCATCAACAAGGCCATTTTGCAATTCACATGACACCCACCTTGAATAGGTTGAGCTACTTCTCAATTTCATCCAATGGTAACAAATAACAAAACCGGTTTAGCTTGGATGAGAAATGGAAAATTTTAATGGTTCGTCTCCAGATGAACAGTAGTACAGCACTACAGCAGGGTCACAGCTGAATAGAATCCACTATGATTCCTTTAGTAACGAAAATTTCACATCCATGATAAACTTAATCTTTCAACGGTGCTGATAGTCATATGGTATTCCAGGCACAATATAATGCAACAGTCAAGCATTCTGCAACTAACCTCAGTCCGTCCAGGCATAATAGGCTTTCCAGCCAGCAATTCAGCGAGTATACATCCAGCACTCCACAAGTCGACTCCAACTCCATAATCTGTTGCACCCAACAGCAACTCTGGTGGGCGGTACCAGAGTGTCACCACCCGGCTCGTCATTGGCTGTTTATGATTGGGGTCAAAGAAAGACGCTAGACCAAAATCTGCAATCTTCAGGACTCCATTGTTGTCCAAAAGCAGATTTGAGCCCTTGATGTCACGATGCAGCACTCCCCGGTCATGGCAGTGCTCGAGCCCTGACAGCAACTGATGCACATAGCACTTGACCTGCCTCACAAAAACACCTCAATCAGCCGCATTTCACATAAAAATGGGCGATGATGTCTCAGCAAGACGGGATCTTAGACCTGGGGCAGCGTGAACTTGATGTCGGGGCTGGCGGCAAGGCCTGCGAGGTCGTGGACCATGTAGTCGAAGACGAGGTAGAGGCTGCAGGACATTCGGGAGGTGACGAGGCCGTCGAGCTTGACGACATTGGGGTGGTCGAGGCGGCGCAGGATGAGGATCTCGCGCGCCATGAAGCGCACGCTCTCGGGCTCCAGGTTGTCGAAGCGCACCTTCTTGAGCGCCACGATCTTGCCGCTCAGCGAGTCCCGCGCCTTGTACACATTGCTGTACGTGCCCTGGCCGATCTGGAAGAGGGGGGAAGGAGGGGAAAAAGATGCAATTTTTAGTCACCTCGGCGTTCGCGCGTCATGGATCACGAAGCTGGGGAGGCGGGAGAAAGGGCGCACCTTGTCGATCTTCTCGAAGGAGTCGGCGCGGCGCGGGGTCCAGCCGTTGATGGCCTCGCCGGCGACGGCGGAGAGCCAGGCTGGCCAGCCGGCGGCGACCTGCTCGCCGCGCGCCTTGTTGGCGAAGCTCCCACCCAGGCGCACCTCCGCGTGCGCCGCGGCAGCGGCCGCCGCGGTGGCGGAGCGCGACGACCGCGACCGGCGCTCCCGCTTCACCTGCGCCGGCTTCTCGGGCTTCTCGGCCGCCTGCTGCTCCGGCGCCGCGCCAGCCTCCACCGGCGCGGCGGCGGCGTCGGAGGAATCGACCCCTTCCTGCTGCGGCTGGGAGACCGCGGGGTGGTCCCGGCGGCGGGATGAGGTGGCGGGGGCCGCAGCGGGGCTGGTGGTGGAGGGGCGGCCGTGCACGCAGCCCATGGCGAGGGGCGGAGGTCACCGGCGGCGGGACATGGGGTGGCGGTGTTTTGGTCGCCGGAGGAGGGAGGGCGGGAGGCCGCGATCCGGAGGCGGCGGCGCGGGGAAGGGAAGGGGAGGGAGGGGGGCGGGTGGGAAGCGGAAGGCGAGGTGGTGGAGGTGGGGGGCGAGTAAAGTAAAAGCTCTGCGCCTCGGCGAGTGAGGTCAGGAGGGGCAACGCCGCAACGGCGAGGGGAGGCAGTCTGCAGTCTGCCCGGCACGGGGGCTGGTGGTGGGCAGTGGAACGGGGCAGAACGCTTTGACTCTGACGGGTCTGTACATGCTGTCCTCTTTGATGTGCCTACGCCCTGCTATGCGCAAATTCAGCACCTAGGGAGAAAAACTCAAGAAATTTCGTTTTCAGGCCTGTTTAATTCCCAGAAGTAACCAAAAGTTTCACAACCGTACTCTCTCTCACAGGGCACGTACGTTTCTCAGTGTCAAAATTTTTCATCATTTTTCATCGGATTTAAACACTCCCTTCATTTTTTCCCCTGCCATGGCCTTTTTTTTTAAGATGAAACAAATGCAAGTTAAAAGTAAATCATATGGAATTACACAGTGTATGCCTGTTGGAAATGGAGTAGTATAAAAGATCAGCATCCTATCAGTACGACGTGATGATTTGTTTGATTGCTTTTTGTGTATGCTTCTTGAGAGATGTTATGTTAGGCCTTTTTTTAGGTCTAGCAAGTTTCTGCAATTCAACCAAAAGTAACATATTGAAAAATGTGCTCCTCTCTACAACACGCTTCCCAATACATTTTTTCACAGAAAAAATTCGACCAACTTTCACGAACTAAACAAGGCCTTAGTCTCTCTCTCTTTTGGGGTCCTAGGGATGTGACCACAGCCATGAAAAGAACAAAGGAAAGGGCCCCTGACATTTATATTCTAGGTCATAGATCCTTGGGGTTTTGTCTCACGGGGAAGGGGACAGAGGGCCTATAATGCATGGGATTATCAAACTGCAAAAGGAACAAAAGGGGAACAATAACCAGGATTATTATGCACAGTATACTACTTTCAGCACATGCCCCTTTTCAACCGAAATTTGGCTAATATAAATGTCTTTTCTTTTCCTCATACTAAAGTATTTCCTTATGTTTTATGCTTCTTTTCTTTTATGGTGATTACATTACATGATGAATGGCGCACGCATACACACCACCACATGCGCAAACAAAACACTTGATCCAACACTAGTGAGATGATGGGGCCTCTAAACTGTGGTCACCGTTCAAACTGAATGATGGAGACATACATCGTTAAAAAAGTTGAACGATGGAGGAGAACTCGTACTAAACAATGCCTAATCCCTTTCAGCACGCAACAATCGCTATATGTCACACTTGGAAAACACATGTTTATGGCTCTTCGTTAGACGATAATGAAAGAAGATGCGAATTGACCTGAGAACAAAAATTCAGGTCAGTATAGCTTGTGCCTATTATTGCAGAAAGCGAGAAGGGTCCAAAGAGAAAACGACGACCTGTAGAAGGTTGCCATGCTCTTTCCTCTCGTTCTCAGACTAGTATATTCATGTTTGAAAATTCGTCAGTAGCACAGCAGATGAATCCCGAGGAGGAAAGGAGATGCCTTGGAAGAGACGAACATGTCTGCATTGGCACTGCACACTAGCAGAAATACTCTCTCGGCCATTGGAGCACGGAGCCACCCGTAGCGGCGGGGGACAGCAACGGCAACGAATCGCTCTGCATCTTCTACCCGTCCGTACAGCGTCTTGCTCTTGGAGTTACTGCAAACCGTTGGCACGTCTGCACAGGACGTACTGAATCCAAGGAGTGGCCTAGATGCATGTGTCAGTGATTTTTTTAGCAACACACAGTAGGAATTTCATGGCAATTTCTGTGTCTGTGCATGCCAGAAGGTTGTAAACGGGTGAGATGATGCCGTGTCAACTTCTGTGTCTGTGCATGATGGATGATGGATGATTAACTGGTGGTATGGTCTCATGGACAGTATTGAAAAATTCCTGACACGTGTTGCTAGCAAATACGTATATTAGCACATCACAGTTTAATCCTAGCTGGATCATTATAAGAAGCTAAATGGGCAAATCAAAACGTATGATTGCTGTTCGTCTCCTCCCATGTCCCTTTCTACCCCGGGTATATTCTGCAGCACATTCAGCCAAACTGGCAAGGAGTCAACTGAAGTGGACGGAAGCAGCGGAGTAACTGACATGCTGGCCCCACAGACACACGCACACATGCTGCTCGCCTGCTCCTCTCCTGTAGGGCCTATCTCTGACGCTGCACCCTCCATTTGCACCACCACTCCACCAGACACCGGGGCTAGTTTTCGGGACACTTTCTTAGATCCTCACAGTTGACTCCCTCTTTCCTCGCTAGAGAATTTTCTCCAGCCTCCTTTCAGGCCAACTGCTGCAACGAAAGGGATCTATCAGGCTAACTGTTCTTGGTTACAGTGGATGGATGGATTCAGAAAGACAACTCGATCACTGTTCTGGTTTTAGTGATGTGTAGCGTGTAGGTGCCGAGGGTAGTTGCAGGAATTGCATCATGGAGTAGTTGCCGTGCTGCAACTGCCGAGACTGAAAGATCAAGTATTCAGGTGTAATAGACCATACTGGTAGCACTTGGCATGCTTGATGTCCCCTTTGACTTGCTAGTAGGATCCAGTCACACAGCATCCTTTTTTAGTGCGTGGATCAGGTCTATCTCTGCTTGGATAGGTTTGAACTTAAAGTACACCAGATTGAAGTTGACCATTTGCTACTTTAATCAGCAGAAGGATCTCTGCTATGGTTATCATGGGAGAACATAAGCAATGATGCAAAAAAAAAGGCTAAGCATCTACAACACAGACCACACCAACTGCTGAATTTGCTGGTAGGGTTGAATTTCATACAACACGAGATGCAGA
The DNA here is from genome assembly GCA_004135705.1 of Alloteropsis semialata. Classification (NCBI taxonomy): domain Eukaryota; kingdom Viridiplantae; phylum Streptophyta; class Magnoliopsida; order Poales; family Poaceae; genus Alloteropsis; species Alloteropsis semialata. Next base: position 1,867,554 of record CM014271.1, on the reverse strand, counting down.
ACCTTTTGATTGGATTCAACATTCATACACCAAGGTGCAGAGCAGATAATTCATCACTCATATCTAATACTGCTTGCAGCCTGAACTTGACATGCTCCCAAGCCATTGTCGTTGCAACATACATGATATTCCATTTCAATTCCTTCCAGGCAAAGGAGACGTAGTAGTACACTCATTGCACCTATCCTAAAGTGATATTCCATTCCCTTACAGAACAGCAAGTCTCGAACAGAGGCTAACAAAAATTCAGGATGACAATACATCACAAGCCTGCCCATTTTGACGACCAGCTCATTCTTCGGCGTGCTTTTTCTTCTTCTTCTTCTTGTCTTTCTTACTTGACTCATCTGTTTCCATTGGGGCATCCTGCTCGTCAGATTTCTTCTTTTTCTTCTTCTCAACTTCCGCATCAGCTGTAGGAGCTTCCTCGGCATCCTTGTTCTTCTTTTTCTTCTTCTTCTCGCCGCCATCAGCATCAACTGCTGGAGCCTCCTCCGTGTCCTTGGACTTCTTTTTCTTCTTCTTCGACTTCTCATTGCCCTGCTCTTCAGTTGCTGCCTCCACAATTTCTGCAGGTGGCGCGGTGTCTGCATCCTGATGCTTCCTCTTCTTTGAAGCCACTTCAGACTTCTTTGGCGTAGCTTCAGGGAGAATTAAATCTGCTGCTGGATTGTAAGTCTGACATGGCAAACACAAAGTGGTGAGCATATATGCTTCTGAACTCTTAAGCCATTTAAA
>CM014271.1:1836290-1849898 GCA_004135705.1 Alloteropsis semialata | reverse complement strand
AGTGGAACGGGGCAGAACGCTTTGACTCTGACGGGTCTGTACATGCTGTCCTCTTTGATGTGCCTACGCCCTGCTATGCGCAAATTCAGCACCTAGGGAGAAAAACTCAAGAAATTTCGTTTTCAGGCCTGTTTAATTCCCAGAAGTAACCAAAAGTTTCACAACCGTACTCTCTCTCACAGGGCACGTACGTTTCTCAGTGTCAAAATTTTTCATCATTTTTCATCGGATTTAAACACTCCCTTCATTTTTTCCCCTGCCATGGCCTTTTTTTTTAAGATGAAACAAATGCAAGTTAAAAGTAAATCATATGGAATTATACAGTGTATGCCTGTTGGAAATGGAGTAGTATAAAAGATCAGCATCCTATCAGTACGACGTGATGATTTGTTTGATTGCTTTTTGTGTATGCTTCTTGAGAGATGTTATGTTAGGCCTTTTTTAGGTCTAGCAAGTTTCTGCAATTCAACCAAAAGTAACATATTGAAAAATGTGCTCCTCTCTACAACACGCTTCCCAGTACATTTTTTCTACAGAAAATTCGACCAACTTTCACGAACTAAACAAGGCCTTAGTCTCTCTCTCTTTTGGGGTCCTAGGGATGTGACCACAGCCATGAAAAGAACAAAGGAAAGGGCCCCTGATATTTATATTCTAGGTCATAGATCCTTGGGGTTTTGTCTCACGGGGAAGGGGACAGAGGGCCTATAATGCATGGGATTATCAAACTGCAAAAGGAACAAAAGGGGAACAATAACCAGGATTATTATGCACAGTATACTACTTTCAGCACATGCCCCTTTTCAACCGAAATTTGGCTAATATAAATGTCTTTTCTTTTCCTCATACTAAAGTATTTCCTTATGTTTTATGCTTCTTTTCTTTTATGGTGATTACATTACATGATGAATGGCGCACGCATACACACCACCACATGCGCAAACAAAACACTTGATCCAACACTAGTGAGATGATGGGGCCTCTAAACTGTGGTCACCGTTCAAACTGAATGATGGAGACATACATCGTTAAAAAAGTTGAACGATGGAGGAGAACTCGTACTAAACAATGCCTAATCCCTTTCAGCACGCAACAATCGCTATATGTCACACTTGGAAAACACATGTTTATGGCTCTTCGTTAGACGATAATGAAAGAAGATGCGAATTGACCTGAGAACAAAAATTCAGGTCAGTATAGCTTGTGCCTATTATTGCAGAAAGCGAGAAGGGTCCAAAGAGAAAACGACGACCTGTAGAAGGTTGCCATGCTCTTTCCTCTCGTTCTCAGACTAGTATATTCATGTTTGAAAATTCGTCAGTAGCACAGCAGATGAATCCCGAGGAGGAAAGGAGATGCCTTGGAAGAGACGAACATGTCTGCATTGGCACTGCACACTAGCAGAAATACTCTCTCGGCCATTGGAGCACGGAGCCACCCGTAGCGGCGGGGGACAGCAACGGCAACGAATCGCTCTGCATCTTCTACCCGTCCGTACAGCGTCTTGCTCTTGGAGTTACTGCAAACCGTTGGCACGTCTGCACAGGACGTACTGAATCCAAGGAGTGGCCTAGATGCATGTGTCAGTGATTTTTTTAGCAACACACAGTAGGAATTTCATGGCAATTTCTGTGTCTGTGCATGCCAGAAGGTTGTAAACGGGTGAGATGATGCCGTGTCAACTTCTGTGTCTGTGCATGATGGATGATGGATGATTAACTGGTGGTATGGTCTCATGGACAGTATTGAAAAATTCCTGACACGTGTTGCTAGCAAATACGTATATTAGCACATCACAGTTTAATCCTAGCTGGATCATTATAAGAAGCTAAATGGGCAAATCAAAACGTATGATTGCTGTTCGTCTCCTCCCATGTCCCTTTCTACCCCGGGTATATTCTGCAGCACATTCAGCCAAACTGGCAAGGAGTCAACTGAAGTGGACGGAAGCAGCGGAGTAACTGACATGCTGGCCCCACAGACACACGCACACATGCTGCTCGCCTGCTCCTCTCCTGTAGGGCCTATCTCTGACGCTGCACCCTCCATTTGCACCACCACTCCACCAGACACCGGGGCTAGTTTTCGGGACACTTTCTTAGATCCTCACAGTTGACTCCCTCTTTCCTCGCTAGAGAATTTTCTCCAGCCTCCTTTCAGGCCAACTGCTGCAACGAAAGGGATCTATCAGGCTAACTGTTCTTGGTTACAGTGGATGGATGGATTCAGAAAGACAACTCGATCACTGTTCTGGTTTTAGTGATGTGTAGCGTGTAGGTGCCGAGGGTAGTTGCAGGAATTGCATCATGGAGTAGTTGCCGTGCTGCAACTGCCGAGACTGAAAGATCAAGTATTCAGGTGTAATAGACCATACTGGTAGCACTTGGCATGCTTGATGTCCCCTTTGACTTGCTAGTAGGATCCAGTCACACAGCATCCTTTTTTAGTGCGTGGATCAGGTCTATCTCTGCTTGGATAGGTTTGAACTTAAAGTACACCAGATTGAAGTTGACCATTTGCTACTTTAATCAGCAGAAGGATCTCTGCTATGGTTATCATGGGAGAACATAAGCAATGATGCAAAAAAAAAGGCTAAGCATCTACAACACAGACCACACCAACTGCTGAATTTGCTGGTAGGGTTGAATTTCATACAACACGAGATGCAGAACCTTTTGATTGGATTCAACATTCATACACCAAGGTGCAGAGCAGATAATTCATCACTCATATCTACAACACAGACCACACCAACTGCTGAATTTGCTGGTAGGGTTGAATTTCATACAACACGAGATGCAGAACCTTTTGATTGGATTCAACATTCATACACCAAGGTGCAGAGCAGATAATTCATCACTCATATCTAATACTGCTTGCAGCCTGAACTTGACATGCTCCCAAGCCATTGTCGTTGCAACATACATGATATTCCATTTCAATTCCTTCCAGGCAAAGGAGACGTAGTAGTACACTCATTGCACCTATCCTAAAGTGATATTCCATTCCCTTACAGAACAGCAAGTCTCGAACAGAGGCTAACAAAAATTCAGGATGACAATACATCACAAGCCTGCCCATTTTGACGACCAGCTCATTCTTCGGCGTGCTTTTTCTTCTTCTTCTTCTTGTCTTTCTTACTTGACTCATCTGTTTCCATTGGGGCATCCTGCTCGTCAGATTTCTTCTTTTTCTTCTTCTCAACTTCCGCATCAGCTGTAGGAGCTTCCTCGGCATCCTTGTTCTTCTTTTTCTTCTTCTTCTCGCCGCCATCAGCATCAACTGCTGGAGCCTCCTCCGTGTCCTTGGACTTCTTTTTCTTCTTCTTCGACTTCTCATTGCCCTGCTCTTCAGTTGCTGCCTCCACAATTTCTGCAGGTGGCGCGGTGTCTGCATCCTGATGCTTCCTCTTCTTTGAAGCCACTTCAGACTTCTTTGGCGTAGCTTCAGGGAGAATTAAATCTGCTGCTGGATTGTAAGTCTGACATGGCAAACACAAAGTGGTGAGCATATATGCTTCTGAACTCTTAAGCCATTTAAAGCACTAGGCAAAGAAAATCATTGCTAGACATAAAATGACAAATGTGGCACTGAGTGAAATGCTGCATGGAATAAAAGATGAAACACATCTTTAACTTAAAGTTAAGTTAGCAACCAGAGAAAAGTTAATGTTACATACTTGTGTCTACATTTCAAACTAAAAGAAAACTTGCTCCAGGGTAACATTTTAATACCATATTACTCTCCCAGTTGAGATCAATAAGATTTCACTAGAAAAAAATTGGGCAGGGCATGAAACAACTTACTTTGGCAGGTGTAATCAAAGCCCCAGCACCTTTCTTACGGTCCTTTTCATACGCTTCTATCTTGGGCTTTCCTTTAGTCGAGCCTGCAGCGCTCGCAAGTTCTTTTTTCTCAAGTATGTTAAGCCTTGTTTGAAGCTGTGGATATTATCAATGTTAACAATATCACATGGAATGTACAGTATACCTATTGCTTCCACATAACAATACAAGGTACCTTAGCTCGGCTTTCAAGGCCAATGGAGTTGTCTTCACCATCACCAAGAGCATCATATCTTATGGCAAGTGCAGTCTTAGCTGCAAGTGAACGGGAGATCTTCCCTTTGTTTTTTGGAGCAGCCTGGCCTATTAATGATGCATGATAGATGAGACCATACTTTGGCGTAGAATGTTTCGTCTTTAGAGCTCTGAACAAGGCCTGCAAACAGATAAGACATTTAGACAAATGAAAAACAAACATTTGGAAGTTGAAACAATAATAACAAACGAACAAAGAGAACACTGATGGGCAGCATACAGCACATACAAGTCAGGAATTACGGGGGGAAATTACGCTATAGAAAGTATATTCAATTCATCATACCTTCTCTGCTCCCAGTATCTGAATTGTGCTGCCAGGCGCCTTTGCCAAATTCAGCAAACTACCACCATGGGCAATGAGGCGAGCGCCAACAAGTTCACCAACAAGTGCAGTCAAATTGGGAGCAATAGTATTCATCCTACTTTTCAGGTAGTCATACAACTGGCCTCTGTACTCGGAAAGAGCTAATACTTGGTCACACAGTTCCCTGATGTTTAACAGGTCAATATCACTAACTTCTGTGCCCATGGATATCACAGCTGCCTCCTTTAGCTCTGCTTCCACATCTTCAGGCAATATCTAAAAGAAGCAGGAAACTCAGTACTAAGATAGCTTAAGGAAGATGCTAAACAAAAATAGGGTTATGCTGACACAACTTACCTCAGAGAAATCAAGGTCAGCAGCATTAGCACGATTGCCCATTAACTTTACAGCTTTTGCATAGTGGATATTATCTGTAACAATTTTGGTAAGCTCTGGAAAGTGCCAACCATACCATTCACGGACCCTCATTGCATATGTATTAAGCTCCTTGTCAAGATCATCCAACAATCCAATGGCCTGAATGATCATCGTATCAACCTGTAGAAAAAGGGGTAGCCCAAAAGTTGGTGAATACTCGCGATCTTGCACACAAAACATGAAACAGAGTGCCAAGAAATTGGTCTTGCACACATGGGGGCAGAGTATAAACAGCACATTAATAGAAACCACCAGATCATATAGGTCGTAATAAAAAGGAATGAAGTGCAACAAATATATTATAAATTAGCAGGATAGTAGCAGCAGCAGACTCACCTTCTCAGGGCTGAACTTCAGCTTATACCTAGACAAACTGTGGGACAGTCCAAGGCTCATGGGACCCAGATCTTGTTCAGCTAATCCAGTCATAAGTGCTGTTAACTGATTCCTCAGCCCTCTCATTAGTTCCATCACAGCACTATTGTGCAGGCAGTCAATTTTCTGCACCCGTAGCATAGCTATCAGTTATACGGTCACTGCATGTGATATCAGGGAGAAAACAAGGCATATAACTAACCAGTTTTTCTTTGATCGCATTTCCAAGCTTTGAATCAGCAACTGCCAACGTTTCACCATCACAATGCTTCTGCAGGAACTTGCGCAGGCCCTTGCTAGGCTTGCTATCAATTAGCAATGTGGCAGCTGAAAGAGCATCGGAGGTGTTCTCAAACTTGTTGAAAGCCTTAAGCTCAACCACCTGATACAGAATACAGTATAGCAAGTGAGCATTGATTCAGATAAATTCAATACAGCTAACCAAGCAAAATGAAGCCAATGTTCAAGAAAACATGGGGATATGGCCTAAAGATATACCATTACTGATCATTCAGTGGAAAGATATTGAATACAGTAAAATCGGTACCATGACAGGCCCGCAAATCATTTAAGCTTTGAATCAACTAGCTAATAGCTAAATCAGCAGGGGAAAGACCATGACAACTACATTGAAACCATTTGAACATTCAGTGAACTTGCAATGGCAACAATTGACAGAACAAAAAAATGAATGGAATCTCTGAAAACCAGAGAAGTTATTAGTTATTATCACACTAGATAAACAAAGCATCCACTGCAATACTGCAAGTGCCTGCATTAACACCACTCAAGACTCAAATGTTCAACTAGTAGCCTAATTGAACATAAACTGAAACACCAATGGCACTGACAAAGCTGACAAGGTACTGGTAAACTTAATAAAACTAGTATTACAAACCCCACAAGAACTCAAAAGCAAGCCAGCGGCTCATCCTACCTGTCTTGCTGAATCTGACGAGGCGAAATCTTTCCACAGATCCTGTAGCACAAAACCAAGACATCATTAGCCAAACAAAAAAATAATCATGAATACATCAAACACACACGCAAACTGGGACCGATAGATTCATGGAGAGCGACGGAGCAATCATTCACCTCAACATTGCTGAGCTTGCCCTCATCCAGCACCTTGAAAAGGGCGAACCCCGCGGGCGTCTCGAACAGCACCAACATCTCCGCACCTGAATCCCACACAGGAAACCACCAACCAAGTACTGGTCAGCTCAAAACCATGGAAGGGCCGTGAACCGAGAGACGGCAACCCGGCACGGCCGCAAAGGTGCCGCCTTTACGGACGGCAGCGGCGGCGGCGGCGGCGGCGGCGTGAGGGGTTTACCTGTGTAGGAGAGGAGGCGCCGCGCGGAGGGGAAGGAGAGGAAAAGAGGCCAAGAGGGGCAGCGAGGGTTTTAGGGCTCCGCTTATATTGGGTAAGCGACGCAAAGGTTTAGCGGCCCATGGGCCACTGTTATGCGGGCCAGAATATTCTCCGGCAATTGAGCAAGCAAGTTGGGCCTTAAACTTGCAGTCCATTAGGCCATTAGGATAGGAAACTGTTTGGTTATTCGGCCCAGAAGTCAGGCGGTGGCTTCGCTTCGTTCTCTTCCTGCGGCGGCGACAGCCACACGGACTCTTCCTCTTCCGTGGCGGCCGATCTGGACACCAAACCCTAGCCGCCACGCCACTCATCTGAATCGCGTTGGGCGAAGCGGCGGCAAGGACGGGGACGAGGATGGAAGACACGCCGTTTCTCAGGCTTCCCGAGGACACCGTCGCCGACATCCTCATCCGCCTGCCGGCCAAGTACCTCCTCCGCTCCGGCGCCGCGTGCAAGGCCTGGCGCCGCATCACCACCAACCCGCACTTCCTCGCCACGCGCGCGCGCCGCCGGCAGCCGGCCTCGATCCTTGTGCACACGTACCTGGACGCGGCGCCATGGACGTGCGGCAAGGATCTCCTGGCCGGCTTCAGCTCCGAGGACGTTGCGGTGGACGCGCTCCCGGTCTCCTCCCCCGACGAGGACCGGCAGCGCCTCATCCGCTACCCCGGGACGCATCTCACCGTCCCGGCGCACTGCGGCCGCCTCCTCGCCTCGTGCGACGGCGTCCTCCTGTTCAAGAAGGACACGGGGTTCTACCTCCTCTGCAACCCCATCACGAGGCAGTGGGCCGAGCTGCGGCTGCCTGACGAGTACTGCAAGGATCGAGACCCGGAGTACGCCTTCTACTTCCACCGGCCGTCCGGCGAGTTCCGGCTCTTGTGCTGTCTGCAGCACCGCATCTGGTACATCGTCTCCACCGGCGCCGCCCAACCCCGGCACTTGAAGGTGAACCCCGACCCTGATCTGATCACCCGATTTATCAGATCCCTGTTGACGACGACCACGGTACCCGTGTTTCTCCACGACAACCTGCACTGGCCTCCTCTCTGGCGCTCCACCACCGGCGAAACGAGAATTACAGCTTTCAATACAGTGTCAGAGACATTCAACCAATTGCTGTCAGGGCCGACATCAAGGAAACCCTCGGCATTGAGGCTGTTCGAGATGGAAGGGATGCTGGCAGCTGCAGACTTTGTGGAGGAGAAGCACGTCGACCTCTGGTTCCTCGAGGATTACGAAGCTGGGAGGTGGGAACGCCTGCACCGGGTCGCCTCGCCGTGGACACATGGCAAGGGAAGGCCACTCAACCATTGGGGTATGCATTCTGTGGCAGTAGCTGGCGACGACGAAGGCAATGTCATCCTCGGCAACAACGATGGGCTAGTAGTGTACAACGTGAAGAGGAAGGAGACGGTGAGGACTGTCGACCCAGTGATGCAGCGGAAGAACAGAGAGTTCGTTTCAAGACATGTGTTCAAGGGGAGCCTGGTGCAACGCGCGGGCTTCGCTGCGCCGCCTTCCTCTGACTTCCCATTGATCCACTCTTGGAGCTAAGTCACTGGGTGCTGTTATTTGAATTACACTTTCTACTAGTCCAGTGGTATCGTGGATAGGAAGAATGTAGTAGAGTCAACTGTCACTTTTGGTTTAACATGTGACAACTGCTATTTCCTTCATAAACATGTGGTAATTTGGATGTTTTATCATTTCACCTGAAAAGTATGTGATGTTTCGTGGTGATAGCAATGCCTGATGATTAGTGCAGAAACGGTCTTAATGCTATAGAGGCACATGGTAGGAGGTGGTCGATATCAGGGTTATAACTGAAACATGGCTTAGTGATGAGAGGTCGAAGAAAGATTGAGGCCATTGTGTTTCCATCATGTGAGATATATGTCAATTGTAATTCACTTTCAGGCATACAAAGTATAGCAGTGCTCATTATTTATGGAGTAGGTTCCAAGGGTGCAAGAGCAACAAAATGTCTTTAAATGAAATGATTCCCTTTTTAAAAACTATATATGAATTCCTCCACCGTATATAAGGCAATTAATCATTGTGTCTCTTGGATATTTAGAATGGAATGAATAATATTGTTCTGATGGATGTAAAATTTCAGATATTATTTAGCTTAACGCAAATGCTGCCTAGAAGTCAATTCTAGAGTAAAAGAAACACATTAGACCATACCAACCGATTTAGTATTCGTTATTTAAGATATCCAGTTTGGTATTTTTACAAAGACTTTCTCCAAGATAGTGCAGCTATTGTGACCGCATTGGAGCAAAGAAAGCTATTAGATGTATGAGCAGTAGTATTCTGCACTTGTGACTATGCAGACCTGGAATTGGATGTTCTCCAATATATATGGATCTGTCAGGAACTGGTAAGCCTGTTCGGTTGGCGGCTGGTGCTGATTTGTTGTGAGAGAAAAGTACTGCTGGTTGGCTGGTGGCTGGTGCTGATTTGTTGTGAGAGAAAAGTACTGCTGGCTGGTGGCTGATAAGCCAACCGAACAGGCTATTACAGGGCTGAATTAGTATTGCAACTTTGACAGCCAGCTCCATAGCTTTTGCTTCTGCCATTGTGTTTCCAGAAGAGGTCCTTAGCTGCTACCTTGATATATATATATCCCTGTTGTCTCACATTGTAAGAGTAAATGCCAAGGCATGCACTTCTTGGAGTATTTTGTGGTCTCACATTGTAAGAGTAAATGCCAAGGCATGCACTTCTTGGAGTATTTTGTGGATCATCAGGTGGAACTGGAACTCTGGAAGTGGAGCATCTGTTACTGTTAGCATAGGGTTGGTGGAGCATGTCATATGAGGCTGGCTGGGTTGAGAGTCTGTGAAGGTGCACAGCTCTGTTAGTCATCTGCAATGGCAATTGAGAGAGATGTTTGGATGCCAGCTTGTGTTTCGTGAATCGTGATGTACCTGCCTGACAGTCCACTTTTTGTTGTTTAAACTGGTGTCATTCCTCGCTCTCCATAGATACTCCAGTTTGGTTTATGGTCACCTTGCCAGGATACACAGCGCTCATATAGCAATGATCTACGCCTTTACTAGTACTTTGCATCATGTGGAAGTTGAAGAAGAATAGTTTGGAGGACGAATAAACAACCAGATTTTTGCTCTGCCTTTTCATTATAAATCAGATCACATACCAAGTGGTAGCAGGGGAAGGAAAAAGCTGTACGAACAGAACAAAATTAAAACAAGAAACAATGTTGTCTGAAAGTAAATTATATGGATATTAGGAGGCCTTGTAGTCTAACACTCGGCGACATTATTTCTTCCACAGGTTCTATGTTGCAGGCAGTATAGATGATCACCTGTAATAAGCGTTGTTTGTCCTGGTTACCGCCGACGTTGTGATCTTGTGGAGCAGTATTGACCACCAGTGTTTGCAACCAGATATATAGGAGTTGAGAACAAAGGGTTGGAGTTGGAAGAAGAAGAAGAAACAGCTAAAGCCATCCGATGGGAATCCTATGGCTGTGGTAAAATTTGTTCAAAAAAAAAACTGTGGCTGTGATACATTGACATAACCAATGAGTAATGACCGTTTTCGTACATTGTAAAATAGCTACTCTGTGCGGACATTATCATTTAGAGAGAAAAAATGCCACCCTAAAACACTGAGATAGTCAATTTCATTTGGATAGTCAAAGTGTTCTCATTTAAAGTCCCAAAAAGATATTATCATTGAAAAAATTTCAAAATTGATTAAAATCCTAAAAATATGTAAAAGGGGAATCTTCGCCAAAAAAAAAGTAAAGGGGAGAAAATAAAAGAAGATAGCACATGGCTATATGGGCCGGTCCAATTCTCATACTAGAAAAGTGGGGGGGGAAACGACCTAATGGGCCTAATTATTAGACCCACACAACCTCTTGTTGTATATCCTGGATTCCTGGATCGAGACTCTTAACTATGAGCACCCATATTGTTGAAGCAAATGAAGCAGGAGATCAAGGAGACTTGCCAGTTGCCAAGACGCGGACACGCGGTTTCGGCGACTTGCCGCCGCCGCCGCCAGCAGACGTTCATCTTCCTGATCGAGGAGATCGTCACCTAGATCCTGCCAGCCTGCCAGGCAAAAAGGGCGCTCCGATAGCCTCGTGCTCCGGCGTCCTCTTGTTCAAGATCATCGGCGCAGGTGAAGGCGGCCACGTCATCTGCAACCCCGTGACGAGGCAAGGGGCTCAGCTCCCGCGGCTGAAGGTGCAAGAGGACTTCATTGTAAGTCTATTTTTGATTCAAGATCATTTGAGACTGTAAACTGACGTGGTTTCGTGATAGTACTATACCTGAACGTCTGTAGTTTTATGATCATTAGAGAGTTTTAAGTGTAGGCATGCTTCGGTCCGTCGTCTCACGTTCACGTACTGTGGCAAGATCAAATCGATGGATACATGTACCGCTGAGTGCAGAACGGGGAACGCCATGGCTGATCGATTGTTCGTTCTGTTACGCAGAAGCATAAGGTGGCGCTGGTGAGCAGCCTGGGCCTGCGGCCACGGCAGGTGGAGAGGTGTGGTTCAGAGCCGCCGCGCCCGGACCAAGCTCAAGCAGACGGAGGTGGACTGCGAGTACCTCAAGCGCTGGTGTGCAAGGCCGAGGAGAAGCACAGCCTTGCCAAAGGTGGTCATCGAGCTCAGGGCACTCAACGCCGCAATGCCGCGCGCCGGCCGGTAAGCACTCGCCCTCCGGTATTTCCTTTTTCTTATTAAGGAATCAATCGCGACGTTAGGGATGACAAGTGGGACCCAGCTAGTCAAAGGGAGGGGGCGCTACATTTTGTTGTCTAGCAGGGGCAAAAAAAAAAAAAAGACATTTCGTATGATATGTCCACGCTGTCTAGTTGATGTGTTGTGTTGTGCCACGTCATCAAATCTGGCAAAGATGTAAGAAATCTTCTCTCTCTAATGGCTAAAACATATGATCCATTTTAAAATTGGCATTTGAATGCTTCTATCGGGAACGATGGTAAAAAATTAAATAGCCAAAGTTGAGCACACAGATGTCCAAGTGCGGCGCACATCGGGAGGGATCAATGGGTGGCCTTTCAGAATTTGGGTGTGTGAACAAGTAAACGTACTCGAGATATCCCTTAGACAACCACTCTTTTTTTTTATCATATTTTCACTATCTTTTAAAAAGGAAAGTAGGAAATCAGCCGCTCTAGCATTCAATATTTAAACACAAGAAGGCACCTCTCATCTTTTCCATCTCTTTCGTTGCTAAAAGAAATTTCTCCATTTATCCTTGACGTAGGCTCCACCTCGTCCTCTAGATCTGCTCTCTTTTGCCATTGGTAAAGCTTGCGGGCATTACCTCCGCTCCGCCATAAAGGTAGCCCACCCACACGCTGCCACAACTAAGAGAACTCGGGGAGCCAGATCCACCTCTAGGACCGCCGCCGCTAGGGATAACGATGCACCGCCATCACCACCTCCACAGGTGACAGCGGCGCTGCCGTCTCTACCGCCATTGGTGATAGCACGCGGCACTGGTGGTGGTGCCGCCGCCACCACCGAGGACAACAACACGCCACCGCCAGAAGGCAAGATGTGAGCCAAACTCTTGAACGAGATACAACTATCCTATTGTATTTTGTTCTGTTCTATTCTATTCTGTTTGTTTTTAAGGAACTATTTCATTTGTTTTAGTCCAAAAGTTGAAAACTCTTTTTATTTTGGAATTCATTTTTTTCATTTAGAAGCTATCTTTGAACATGAATACATTAGAGATTTCTGAGTTGGAATTGTTGACACATGCAGATGGAGGGAGACTGATCTGGAAACCACTTGACTCAAGACAAGAAAAGGCGTGTCTTGTTTCCGTATGAACATTACACAACGCGCGCATACACTTCGACAAAGCAAGAGACATATATCTGAGCTAACATGGGCAAGGCTGGTGCAAAGAAGGCACAACTCACTGCAAAGAAGGCACAACTCACTGGCGTGTTGGCTCGTCTCACAGAGGACAACATCACCGACATCCTCCTCCGCTTGCCGGCCAAGTCCGTGCTCCGGTGCCGGGCCGTTTGTAAGGCATGGCGTAGAACCACCAGCGACCCAGGATTCCTCGCCGCCCATGCACGGTCACGCCCAGCTGACGTTATCCTGTACAGGTACCTACACCAGTCAGGGCCCCATGACAATCGGGACTGCAACATCCATTAATCGATGTGTGCGCTCATGTAGACCAATGAAATAAAGCTACACTTTGTTCACTTGTGCTTATATATGTACTCCCTTCGTCCCAAATTATTAGTCGTTTTGGATTTTCTAGATTCATATTTTTAATTAAGCATCTAGACATAATATGTATCTAGCTGCATATATAGCAAAGTCTATGAATCTAGAAAAGCTAAAAAGACTAATAATTCGGGACGGAGGGAGTATATGCTACTGGTACTAAAGTTGCCAAACCACTGAAAGATGATCAGAAAGAAAAAAAAAAGCGTGCATGCAATCCACGCACGCAGATGATGCCCAGGACGTACGCACTCTCACTGCACCCTGGTGATCCGGTTGCATACGTGCGCGTACGTACACTTTTTTTTTTTAAGATGCCAGGAGCACTGGCCCGTCATGTAAGAACTCGGGTGGGCACCTATGCTGACCGCACGCTCAAACACAGGTGAGGCTGCTCGAGCAGTCTCGAAACGCGCCTACCGGGGCTCACACACACCTACACACCTAAATGCACACACACCCACAGCCACCGGTCCCCTCTGGGGAAAATCCCCGGTGCGACACCCAGGTTGCTCCCGACGGGAGTCGAACCTGGGCGGGTAGCGCTCCACTGAGCGGACTACCGCCGAGCGCAGCTAGCCAACCGGCCGCTGGCTCGTTCGCGCGCGTACGTACACTACCAGAGAACTTTCTATCCATCCAGCCTAATTGGTCACGGATGGAACGGACCCGGTACCAATGCTTGCATTGGTACCGGGTCTAAATTTATTGACCCCCGAGGATCTTTTGGTACCGGGTGGTA
>CM014271.1:1818939-1836175 GCA_004135705.1 Alloteropsis semialata | reverse complement strand
GGGCGGGCGCGGAGGCCAGGAGGCGCGCGGGCGGGCACGGAGGGCCAGGAGGCGCGCGGCTCCTCTCGCATCTCTCTCTGACTCTCTGCTCTTTCTCTTGAGCTCTTCCAGTGATGATGTGTTCATTCGATTTGTTCATTTGTGATGGTGAATTTGTGTGTATGATGAATTTGTGATGATGGGTTGAATGATTTGTTCGATTGGATTCGTTCGATTTGTGATTGTGGTTGTATGATTGTGATTGTGATTCATGAGATGGGATTGAGATTGTAGTTGTGATTCTTATCACAACTACAATTGTAGTTGTGATTCAGTGTATCCCTAGGTATACACTGAAATTGTAGTTGTGATTCATAAGATGATCTGGAGAAGGAATGGGGAAAAGAAAAAGGAAAGGAAAGGAAAAGGAAAAGAAAAAAAAAGGGACGGAAGACTCACGGCGTCGGTGTGGCACCTTTGGTACCGGTTGGTAAGGCACCCTTTGGTACCGGTTCTGGACCCGGTACCAAAGGCCGATCCCTTTAGTCACGGTCCCTTTAGTCACGGTACCGGTTCTGAAACCGATACGTATGAGGGTTAGGAACCGGTACCGATAGCGAGTTCTGTAGTGGTACTGCGCCGTCCGTCCGGCCGGCTGACCAGGGCAAGAAGAGCTAGCTAGCGGCGGCACACCGTACCTTTCCATACGTGTAACGTACAACGTCAAATTCATGCAAATAAACGCTAGGTAGCTAATGATTGTGGATAGGGCCGGGCGGCACCCTGTTGCCCTGACGACCGAAAACGAACAACGGGCTCCCAAACAAAACCGCCATCAATTCGGGTGTGGTTTTTGCTGAGAGAGGCCACGATCGACATGCATAGCTGATGATGCATGGCTTTGCAGCCGCTGCAGGGTCATGCATGATGCGTAGGTGCGCAAGTGCAACCTGGCCTAGCTAACCAGGCGCCCAGGGCATGGTCGCCTGAATCATTGAGAAACCGAGCGTGTGGGGGCTAGGCTAGCTTGGTAGTCGTCGTCTCGGTCGACCTTATTAGCTAGGATATATTCATCCGCAAATTGGCCTGACGTACGAACATATATACATTGAAAACGCACTAATAATGCAAGCGATCGAGGCCCACAATATAACGTACTGTATAGTAGCCCGGTGGTCCCTGCGCGACGATCTGTCCGAAGGTGCGAGGTCAACTTAATTCGCGTGGATCATGGATGCATGGATACTACTCTCGATCGGCGCTGAAAACGCCCTCAAGTCCACGGATGTTTTACCTGCAGACGATCGATGGAGCGGTGGGCAGTCAGCGGAGGAGATGAACGGAAATCAGCGGCTGCCCGTGGGCTGGCCTTGATATTTTTTTGGCTGGGCTTTGGACAATGCCAGCAGCCCGGAGAACTTCCGTTCTTATCACGCTGGGCCGACCGACCGCCCGACCCCTTACTTGATTTTCTGGACCTCAGCATGCATTTTTTGAGAGTAGGCTAAAAAAATCCGATTTCATTTTGGATTGAAAATTGGTATCTATAACCATTCCACGAGCATTGCTGGACCGATTTTCCAGTTCCCGCTATTTTTACTAAAAATAATTAAAATTGATTGCTTGGGACTTGGTTTGCGTCGCTAGGTTTAGGTCGGGCCAGCTGATCGAGTATAAAATCTCAAGTCTGCTCACCGAGCTGCATGCATGATTGCGGAGTCATACTGCATACTAGCACAGCCAAAACTTTACCATCTGTGTTCGTTGGAGTGCTGTTTTCGTAAATTGTACAGATATTTTTTTTCCCAGCAGAGAGGTATATAGGGAGGATATATGGTCGCCCTATGTTTAGTTCGGGAATTTGCCGGCAAATTGCCACTCCTCACCCGACACATCTAAACTAGTCACACCATTTAGGAGTATTAAACGTGGATTAATAACAAAACTCATTCCATGATCCCGGCTAATTCGCGAGACGATTTTAATGAGCCTAATTATGTACAATGTCGTGCTACAAGGCCTGTTTAGTTCCCACACAAAAAATTTTCACCCGTCACGTCGAGTCTATGGACACTAATTAGGAGTATTAAACGTGGATTAATGACAAAACTCATTCCATAACCTCCGGCTCAAATCGCGAGACGAATCTAATGAGCCTAATTATGTCATGATTAGACAATGTCGTGCTACAGTAAGTAGTCTGTAACGACGAATTAATTAAGCTTAATAGATTCGTCTCACAATTTTTCGTCCATCTGTGTAATTAGTTTTATAATTAAATCATGTTTAGTCCTCTTAATTAGTTTTGAAAAAGTTGTAAAAAAATTTTGCCAAATTTTTTTTTTGCAACTGAACACACTCAGTAAACAATCTCTAACAACGGATTAATTAGGTTTAATAGATTCGTCTCGCGATTCCCATCCATCCGTGTAATCAGTTTTTTTTTATTAGTATCCGAGTATCCTTCCGACATTTCATTTTCACGTTTCAGCAATTTACCGCTTTCCGAACTAAACATAGCCTCGTACCCGAACTGGACAACCAGAGCCGGGCTGATTTGTTGTGCATTGAGAAAAGCTAAAACCTACACGAACCGTTGGATGGAGAAGGGGTGGCATCCAAGATGGGGAAACTCACTCCGGTCGGCAACCTGAGCGCTTCCGGAGGGAAAGTGGTAATCAATTGGGGATTCTGGAAGGGAGAGCGCGACGGCACCTACAGAAATTCAAAATACCCCCCGAGTCCTTATCTTCTCTCTTCCCCTATGCATACGGCCGCCGGCTCCGGCAGCCGCGATTCCCGACGTGCTGACCCGTCTTGGGCTCCGGCCGCCGTGAGAGGGAGATGAGGACACGGTCGCAGAGCCGGAAACTTGCGGATCTCCCCGCGGGCTCCGGACCTGGGGCGAGACTTGCTGATTCCGCCGCAATCTCCGGCCCCAGCGGCGGATCTGGGGCGATTCTTACTGATCCCCCCGCGGGCTCCGGCCCCTGCGTCGAATGGGAGGCGACGACGGCGCGAGTTTGCTGGAACCTGAGCCTTGCCAGTCCGCTGTTGCCTTCGTATGGATCCGAGGCAATCGCGAATGCGAATCGGTTGCGGCGCTGCTGCGGCGAATCCGGCCGTCCGAGGATTCAAGGCAAGACTCGTCTCCGAAAATGGTGCGTTCGGCGGCCTCGCTCCTTCCCTCCCTCTCTTTCCCTTACTAGTATTTCTTCCCCCAATTCGTATTCACTGATTCATACTGTTGGGGCATGGGGTGGGGTGGGGTGGGCGCGCAGGAGGGATTGGGCCAATCTGCCTACTGAGCTGCTTGAGGAGATTGCAGCCCGGCTGCTCACCGTCGACGTCTCCGAGTACCTTCGTTTCCGATCCGCGTGCAAGCCCTGGCGCGAGTGCACCCAAGACCCCAGCTTGTCCGGCGGCGGGCTTGACCCCCGCTTCCGCCCCCACCACTGGATCGCGGTCTCCCACTGCGCATCCCCGTCGCGCCGCCGCCTCATCAACATCCGCACTGGTGCACGCGCCGAGGTCGACCGCCCGGAGCTCTCCACCCACCACTGCTTCGGCATCGTTGATGGACTCCTCGTGCTCTGCGACAAGGCCACTAGCGCCGTCCGCGTCCTCAACCCTCTCACCGGCGCCCTCACCCATTTCCCTGCCATAGCCGACGTGCGGGCCACGAAGGTGACGCCCGCCGTGGCCTTGAAGGTCTTCTTCCATAGCTCAGAACCACTCACGGAAGAGGAGATGCGCGGCTTGGTCATTGACACTCCCAAGATAAACGTCCCCAATCTCTCAGCAATCAATGGTGCTGCCATCGACGACTCGACGACCCCCCCGACCCTCGTGCTCGCCCTCAGAAAGGGGTTGAATCTTATCATTTGTGCAAAGCCCGGGGATCAGTACTGGGTGTCTGTCCATTCTGGCGAGCAGCGGGAACCCTTGTACAACGGCAATGGCCGAATTCACTTCCACACGCTGCTGTCCTTCCGAGGGCACTGTTATGTCACTACCTTTCATGGACATGTCATGCGGGTAGATCTGCGCGGGCCTCGGATGGTATACCTGTCGAGGGAGATGCCTGTCAGCTCTCAAACAGGCTCCTACTCCTACCTTGTCCGGTCCCAAGACCACCGGATGCTCATGGTACGCTTCTTGTCCCATATTGCCCTTGCACATGATCCCTACCCGCCAGAAGAATTATTCACGATACGGGATGGTGTTAGCTCCCGCATGGAGGTCTTCGAGGTGGATGTTGTTGGGAGGCGGCTGATCCCACTGAATGGCATTGGCAAATATGCAGCATTCGTTGGTCAGACTTATTCGGTCATGCTTCCCACTGACAAGTTCCCAAAGCTTGTTCCCAATGCAGTGTACCTCAATTACTTCCACCAGAAATATTGTCATTTGGGCATCTACCACTTCAAGGACAGGAGGATAAGCCCACCAAGAGAGTTCACACAAGATGCTTATAGGAGGTTATTCCCTTGTGCCTGCCACTGGGAGCTTGCTGATTATCTAATCCATGACACCGAACGACGGTGGTAGTTTTTCTTTGCTTCACTTATTATCTATAGACTTTCAGAACAGTGGTAACTTATTACTGTTATTTTCAAACTGTCAGTTCGCTTATTTCTGTTGTTGCCTTAATTTATCAATTGACCATCTTATTAATTTGTCTGTCTTGCTCGGTGTTATTGTGGAATTAAGCTAAACTTTGACTGTCTAGACTACAAACGGACTAACGCTGTCCCTGTGTTGCAACATAGCATCATTGTGAAACCCTACAGAATTGATGGGCATTGGAGAAATAATTAGGCAAACACCCAAGCCAATAATGATTACGTTCTCCATATCTTTCAAAGTAATTCTCTTGTGTCAATGTTGGCCACTGCTGTAAAATACATTTTTTGCCTTTGTTTCATGGAAAATAAAAATACCCCAAGTTTTTGAATGAAAAGCATTGAAAAAGTGATTAACCTGTTCCTGCCTAAGTTCTATTTATATGGATTGCTTCCATTGTTATTAAGTCTGTCCTCCTGGTACCTCCTTAATCAGCTATCTTATAGAGTGGGACTGTGGAGTTAAGATATTTAATTACTGTGCACAACAGAAATTTGAATTGTGCATGTCATGCTATCAGCTTCCAGGAAATATGATTGGTGAGAGCTGCGTTATTTGTGCTCTAAGGCAAGACTGGTTATCACTGCTCAAGTCTTAATGCATGGTCACCATGGAGAAGAAGAAGCAACTTAAGCACTGGAAATTATGGAATTGGATTCTGAAAATAATTTCATGGGCATGGAATGGTTCCCACAGTATTGGCCACCACTATTATTATTGGTTAAAGAAGGGTATTCATGTTTTCATAACCAATAAGAAAGCAAATTCTTAGTTTGGTGAAACTTTTTAAACAATTTTTTTCGTTTATTTGAATGCTGTCTGTTTGTGCCCATACGTTGCATCTGTGACAGATCTTGGCTAATCTAGAATCTTTTAAGACAAACTTTCTGATATACAAACATGACGACCACATGCAATGAAATGATTTTGATGCTTACTGCATTATTTCCACTGTATCAGAAAAGTTTGTTAATCAGGTGAATTTCATAGCTGTCCTGTGCACATCTTTCAGCTTTCCTCCTTTATTGTTTTAACTTCATTTTTTTAAATAAAAATAAGTCGGTTCTGTCATACTGAATCTATTTTTCCTATTTACAATGCCACCTAGTTCCTCCTAGGTTGATCAAGTTTTTTTTCTGAATGAGTTTAGGTTCAATCCGAATGTCAGTAGAAATTTGGTCTTTCTCTTGATATTCCCTTTTTATTTTTGGTGCAGATCAACAATGCTGGATTTTTTTTGGGATAACACAGCTCCTCATTGATTAATCAAAATGATTACAATCATTCTGCAGAGGCTGCATTAAGAAAGCAGGCGCATCACCTGATCATACATTGCTAGCCTTGCTTACAAGTGCCTGTTGAGCACAAGCATGAGCTACTCGATTCGCACTACGATTTACGTGCACTATTTCAAAGGGTTGCAGATGGCGACTCAACTCCCTAATGTCCTCTAAGATCATCCCAATCTTCGACCTGGAGTTCCTGCTCACCCATAGATTGGCCAGCTCCTTCGAGTACACCTCGATGATGACATGGCGTCTGCCGTCGCCTTGAAGGAGAAGCAGACCATCACGACATGCTTCTGCCTCAACCACAAGCGTCGAGGCTACCACAGGGAGTAGGGGTGGATATCAAGCTCGGTTCATTTTCGGCTTGGCTCGTTATAGCTTGGTTCGTTTTGACTCGACTCGTTATAGTTCATTAAGGTAACGAGCTAAAAGCTTAGCTCGGCTCAGCTCGTTTGATAGCTCGAGCCAGCTCGTGTAAAAAATTTGATCATTGAGCAAATATTATATATATATATATATATATATACACATATATATATATATATATATATATATATATATATATATATATATATATATATATATATATATATATACTGATCTATATTTTATATACTCCCAACAACAAAAAAGAAAAGAAACAAAGCGGTCGATCTGGAGGGCGGAGGCGGCAACGGGAACTGATGGGACGGGATAGGGGGGTCGGGTATGGTAGGGTGAGGGTTTTTTTGATTGGCTTCTGCTTTATGCGGTGCCTTTGTTGTGTTCGTGGGCCGTGTCCCTTGGAGGCGACTGACGAGTAGAGACTGTTGGGCCGGTACTTCTGCTGCTAGCCTGTTAAGAAAGGTCGGCTCATTGCGAGCAGCTCGCGAGCCAGCTCGTTATACGACCGAGCTAAAACCTTAGCTCAACTCGTTTAAAAATCATAACGAGTCGAGTCAAACCGAGAAGCTAACGAGCGAGTTTGCGAGCCACGAGTTTTTCGTGCAGCCCTCATAGGGAGCCACCTAGCAGCTGCCACATAGAAATCGCCTTCCGCTCCCCTGATGACTACCCCAGTTGCCCCTTGGTGGCTTGAGCAAACAAAAACCGTCTGTGTTTACTTTGATTGTTCCTGTAGGAGGAGGATTTCAGTGCACCAACGAAGCTTATCGATTTGCATCTTTAATCTTACCGTCAGGCCTTAGTAGAGCACAAGTATCTACTGCCCACTGGATAGCTAGTCGATGTTCAATTGCGTCCTTGCCATGGCGTCGATCATTCCTGGAGCACGACAACGACCACATGCCACACAAGATAATTCCCAGCTTGTCCTCCTCGATCAGGTGGCCTCTGATCAAGTCCGCAGACCATGTAGCTGGGCACAGTGATGGGAGCTTTATCCCTTTAGAGAGTTTAAGACAGTGCCAGAACTGACTCGCAAATGTACATTCAACAAGAGCATGGTATGTTAGTTTCATCAACAGCTCCACATATCACACAAGTGGCTAGTGGATCAATATGCCTCCTATGTAGATTCGCTCGTGATGGGATATACTCATGCAGGACACACCACCAAAATACACGAACCTTTGGTGGAATAGGCAGATGCCATAGTTTCGTCCAGAGCCGATGCGAAATTCTTAACTTGATTTGCCCTGGATGAGATTTTTTTTAACGAACCGCACAAGATAGTGCGTGTTTCATTGATATAGTAGAAGAAATACAAGACTACAGTCCTAGAAGACCATAGGCAGGAAAACAAAAAGAAAGAGAAAACAAACTATCTATGCTCGTCCGGTTGGATTGTGACATCAACACGAGTTACCACTCGGCGACACTCGCCGGCCGGTTGGATTGAAAGCTTCAACATGGCCGGCCCTGGATGAGATCAATCTATAAGCTGAACGTACTGTATAGATTCCAATTTTCTGTTCAGCCCATGCCCACAAATCCTCCTGCAGTCTTCCCAGAGGAATACGTTTCACTGCCTCAACATGATCTAATTATAAAACTGAAAGTGCATCTAGGCCCCTAAGTGGATTTTGGTGAATTGTATGACAAAGCGATTAAAGGACTAACTTGGTTGCTAAAGATTGTGAGCAGGTTTTGATTGTTGTATTCATGTTGTAATGATATTTCATATAAATGAATGAATGAATATGGCTCACATCAATGAAAGCAAGCAAGTGTGTGATCCCATGTTACAAATGTTGATGAATGACAAGCTAATGTGAAGATAATGTTGGGATATGCTTCAAGAGTGATTTACAAAGTCTCCAATACATGTGATAGCTTGGTTGCAAATAAAAGGGATTATATAAAGGAAAATAGTAATTTTCACAAGACAAATTTGCAAGGCTTCATGTGGATACCATAAAGGGACACAAGCATATTTCTAAGTTGATGGTCCTATAATTGGAAGCTTGCAAGTCATGGATATTCTTTGTCAATCAAGAACAAGCATTTGAGTAGTGGTCAAATGGGAATTCAATGTTGATGAAGTAAAGCTAAACTCAAAGTGGTTAGGGTAAGTGATGAAGAGATCAACCGAGATGACTAGAGCGAGGTACTAAGCAATCTTGAGTGTTTTGCTAAGGTCAAGTAACTAGTATCCTTGGGGTTTCGAAGAATCATACCTAAGCCTTACCGAGGGAAGCAATGCATTGCATCAACTAATTGTGATTGATAAATGGAGTGACTTAAGGATTCAAGTTTGCATTCATATGCTTTATGGAAGAATTTTAAGTCACTA
Organism: Alloteropsis semialata; assembly: GCA_004135705.1. NCBI lineage: Eukaryota > Viridiplantae > Streptophyta > Magnoliopsida > Poales > Poaceae > Alloteropsis > Alloteropsis semialata. Next base: position 1,827,547 of record CM014271.1, on the reverse strand, counting down.
GCTCAAGTTTGGATGTGCTCAAGATATTAGCAATGTTGGAAGCCCTCAAGTGGTTATTGCTCAAGTATGGCAAGTTTGAAGATATACAAGCTCAAGAGGTTGTTATGATATTTAATTTTATTCTTGAGTATAGGATTGTCGTACTATCAAGAGGGATGCAACATTAGCTTAATGACCATGTCAAAAGTGCTCTTAGAAAACCTATGTGAGAATTAGCCTTGAGAGTCTTTGAGTGTGCTTACAGTCCCAACTAACCTAACCTGAGTCATTTTATCTTTAAGGTGAAGTGTTGGTGAGATTGCAAGGGTTTTGGGGCTAACTCTGCCCAGGTCGGTCTGACCGGTCTAGGGGACCGGCCTAACCGGTCATAGGGCCAATGACTAGTTTTTCAAACTAACCGGTCTGACCGGTCAGGGGCACCGGTCTGACCGGTGGACCCAAAGTGCTAACGGCTAGTTTTCTTGGAGTGAGGTATTGTGACGGAACCGCCCTACTTAAACTGACTCAGGTGTGATCTGTAGTGTAAAACACTAACACATCACACACCTGGGTCAGCATAAGTCAGGAGTTTCATCGAGTGTCTTCGAGACAACCCGAATCATTCACTATCAGCTGTCTCATTCCAAATACTCAGGATCCCAACACCAGAGGAAACATCACAGATATTGCAAGGCACAAATATATACAACACAGTTAGATACGAGTTATACAAACCAGGGTAGCTCAAATTTAATTATTACACAGGGTTCTAAGTTCAGCAATAGGTTAACAAGATAATTAACAACCTAGTCGCAGATCATGTCGTGCCCTGACATGTCTGGTTCTCCAGACCACCACAGCACCGGCAACAGAAGCAACAGCTCGGCTCAACTGCAACAAGGGGGTCAAAGAACCCTGAGTACAAAGGTACTCAGCGAGACTTACCCGACAGACTAATCTAAAGGATCACAAGGGCATGCAAGGCTGTGAAGTTAAACAGAATTAAACAGGCTCTAGCAAGGCACAGCTTATTTAGTTACTAATCTAATTACCAGATTTTAGATTGACAAGATAAAATCCTATTCAGCTAGGTGAACCAACCAGTACTGCCAAACAAAAGGATAGAGAGTACTAAAGCAGGTATAAGAGCTTAATCACTGAATAAACACACAAATTAAGTGTCCGTCAGGCTCAAGCATGTATCAAAACCGTTGACACTCGGCGATTCGAATCGATTTCAAACCCTGCAGGGGAAAACCTGGGACACACGCCGCGTGCGCGCCTCGTCAGGCCACACGAAGCTACTTTTCCCGCTATGGCCACCATTGCCTGAACTGTGCCCACATAGCCCGGGGTCGCATCCCCAATCCCTACACAGTGCTCGAGCAAAGGCATGTGGGTTACTGACTACGACCCCGCCCACATTCCTCGCCAGACACGGTGGGTCACAGTTCAACCGTTAGTACCACAGAAGTACATCAGTTTCCCGGCTCCCTATACCGGTATGTGCCCAGTACGTTCAAAGCTTGACCACAGGCAGACCACAGCAACTCCTACACTTATCCAGTAGGCAGGACCAACTCAACACCAAAGCGTCCAACATAATCTCTTATAATCATCCATATGTCCTGCCCAATACTTTCAAAGACTTGTTAAACAGATTTAGCTCTCTAAGCCAATATTACCTAGTGGCAGGTGATTGGGATCACACCTGATTTACTACTATTGTGAGCAGTTCTAAGCAACTCTACTCTATCTTTTTGAAAAGGTGGCAGAGATGCTCTAAACAAGGATGGATAATGCATCAAAAGTAGGATGTACTCTATCCTAATCTAATGCACAACCATGGGCTCAAACACGTCAACAACAGTAGTTAAGTTAGTACTGGGACGTGTATGCTCCGGGGCTTGCCTGGCTCACTGATCTCTGACTCTGCAGCAACTGGGGCTTCTGGAGCTTGCGGAACGGCTTCGGCTTTCACCTCGAACACCACCTCGCCTCCCTCAGACGACGCCAGGGACCTCCACCAGCTCCGACTGCAGCGAACCCTGGTCTAAACAACATGATGCAAAAATATGAAAACTTCAAATTAGAGACCCTTAACCTCCCTAAACCTTTTTAAAACACCTAATTAGCATAAAGGAATTACTTAACTTTAATCAAGGGTTATAAAGAAAAGAATTATCTCTATATTTCTAATAAAACAAACCCCTTTAACTAAACTAACCCTATCTAATTAATCAAGGCAAGAATATATAAAACACCTAACATTAAGGTCTAATAACTTAAATGCAATGCAACTAACTCAACAAAATTTATTTCATTAATTTTGGAGCTTCCTACAAAAAGATATGAAATTCTAAATATTAAGCCTATTGAAATGCATTTCTAAAAACCTATTAAAACCTAAAACTTCCCGATTTTTCATAAAACCCCCTGGCTATTCCTTTATGCAAACCCGCTCCAAAACCATCTCCCACCTCTATCCAACGGGCCCGGTCCAAAGCTCCTTCTCTCTTCCTCTTGGGCTGATTCCGCAGGCCCGACCCATTTCCCCTTCTCCTCCCTCAGGCCGGCTTGCAGGCCCGGCCCATCTTCCTCGCCTCTTTCTCCTCTAACTGCCGGCCCGGTCCACCTCTCTTCTCCATTTTCTGCTGGTCGGCGAACTGGGCCTGGCCCAGCTGCCTTGTTTCCTCCTCTGGCCAGAAACTAGGCCCAGCCCAGTTCACACTCTCCGTCACCTCCCTCTTTCATCCTCGCGCGGAACGCGCTCGCACGAGCGCGACCAACCGGCCACGGCGCCCCTGTCCGGCAAGGGCAAACGCCGGCGGCGCAACACCGGCCTCCACAAACCCCAAGCCTAGATGTTCTCCACCCTCGTGCACCTCTTCCTCAAGCTGGGCTCCAACCCGGCGGCCTGACAACGGAGGACAGCAGCGACGGCGGCAGCACCTCCCGGGCACGGCGGCGACACGCCGGAACGGCGCAGGGAGCGAGGCTCCAGGACAACAAGTTACCTGCACCGCTTCTACGTAACCTAAGACACACCACGCTCACGCTATTAGGAACACTAGGACATGGAACAAAGGTTTCTCGCGGCGGCCGCGCTCCGAGCGGCGCCCATGGCAGCGCGGCCGCGCTCCGGCCAACTCGGGCACAGAAGTGGGCAACACTTCCCATGGTGAGCACCACGGGGACCTCCGGAGCACAACTGAGCAAACGGATACTGACGAGAAAGGTCGGAGGTAGGGGCTCACCGTGGGCTCGATCACTGGCGGCGGTTGCAGAGTAGGGATCGGCGGCGCGGCCGTCGCGGACGACGAAGCTAGGCACGGGTGTGCTGGAGAGACAGAGGGTGGCCTAGGGTGTTTGCAAGCAAGAGGAATTCGATAGAGAGGCGTCGACGGCGATGAATTCCGGTGGCGGCAGTGAGGGCAGGAAACGGCGGGAACAGAGACAAGATCGGCTCCGGTGTGATCATATTCCGTCCGCGGACGGCGCGGACGCCAGCAGCTGCCTGCTGCCTCGAAGCTGGCTCACGCCCTCACCGGCACGTGGCGGCGCGAAACTTGGCGCACGGCCAAGAGCGGTGGGCGGTGGCGACGGCGAAGCCCTGTCGCGTTCAAGCTGAAAACCAGCCAGAACCCGGCCCAAAACTCACTCCCGACCTTCCCATTTCATATGTCAACTCAACAAACCTCCAATACCAAGATTGTAGAGAGTACATCCATCTTTAAAACTTATTATTGGACTTTGATCTAACACCCAACAGATCAAAAGATCTGGAGCTCGGAACTTTAGCCCGTCACCGGATTTTTAACTGAACTTGCATTTCGTTTCTGAAACTCCATACAAACCAGCGATTTGACTCAGCTTTCTCTTCAAATTTCGTATGTAAACTCTTGGAGCTCAATTAACAAAAGTTGTAGCCTACACATGGATCTTCATTTGCTTCAATATGACCTTGAGCTGAATCTGCCTATATCATGAGTTATGCTGCCCTGAATTTGCCCCTTTTCAGTCACTTATTTTCGGAAACAGTTCAGTTAACCTTCTTTTCAAAGATGCCATCTTTAGGCCACTTTTTCTCCAAAAACCAATTGTGAACTTTTGAATCTTCGATAACCAAAGTTGTAGTCCTAACCTAGGACTACATTTCTCTCAATATAACCTTGGGCTAAATCCTTTTAGTTTGAAAGTTACAAGCCATTGAATATCGACCAATCTATCATCACATGTGGTTTTAAACTTAACCCAAATTTGATTCTCAAAGTTTGAATTCTTCTCAAACTTGATCATTCCAAATATATTTAATCATTTGCTATCTTTTGGAGTTGTTAACCCAAATTTGACTCGGTCAACCTTTTCAGAGCGAGGATTTACCAAATTGCCCCTAGGGCAAACTTGTGCTCAATTAATAACTCCTTAGCCCTTAATCCTTATATTTCTCCTCATTAGTCCTTAATGACCTTCTCATAGTCCAAAGTAACACCTGTGGTGTTACAGGTATTTATACCCCCACGACCTCTTCAGTGGAGAGGTGCTGTTTTCTAGGGTTGCTGGTGTGCTTCTCCTGCATTTCTTGCTAAGCTAAAGCCATAGAGACTCTCCCCAACCTCTCTTTGTGAGATTTGTGTGATTCAAGCCATATTCTTGAGTTGGGTTGAGAGAGTGATTTTGTGTGAGCATTTGTGAGCTAACAAGAGCATTCCATAGCTTGAGCACTTAGATTCACGTCAAGAAAGCCTTTGAAGCATTTGTTACTCTTGGAGGTGAAGCCTCCTAGACGGCTAGGCGTCGTTGGCTAGCTCCCAAGGTGTGGTGAGCAGCGGCAAGTTTGTGAGGGCTGTGATCTTGCCTCTTCGTGGAAAAGATCGCCTTAGTGGAAAGAGGAAAGCGGTTGAAAGAGACCCGGCTTGTTGAGAAGGAGTTGGAAAAGACTCGTATCTCGAACAAGCTTCTGAACGGAGACGTAGGATTCACTTGGGTGAATCTGAACTTCGGATAAACAAATTTGTGTGTCTCTTTGTGCTTTGCCTCTCTAGTTGTTTTTCTAGCATATTTCTTTTGCTTCTGCTTCGATCTACTTTGGTGTGCTTATCTTGTGTGCAGAGATCATTACCACTCTACAAGTTTGGTTCGTGCTAGAAGTCAAGAGGAGCTTGAGCTGAGTTTTGGCAGGTTCACTATGTATCACCGGTCTGACCGGTGACGGGTACCGGTCTGACCGGTCCCCTCTGCGTGGAGAGCCAGGGTCGGTCTGACCAGTCCGTCCAACGGGTCTGACCGGTTGTGCCTGGCAGTTCAAGGATTTGGAGTGAAAAAGTTTAAATTGGTCGTCACGTCTATTCACCCCCCTCTAGGTGACATCAAGGTCCTTTCAAAAACTAATTACACGGATGGACGGGAAATCGTGAGACAAATCTATTAAGCATAATTAATCTGTAATTAGAGATTGTTTATGGTAGCACGATGTTATCTAATCCTGACCTAATTAGGCTCATTAGATTAGGAACATATCTTGTGCAAAACAACCTCTTTGTGCAGCCATGCAAACTTATAATCTGGACCACATGATGTTGATCCAAGGGGCGCGTGGGGGAGTGGGAGGGGGATTTGAAAAACTATGATTAGGGGTGAGCGGTTAAGTGTACAATTACCTAATCTCATGTACTCCTTGGATCAACATCATGTGGCCCAGATTAGAATTTTGCACGGTTGCACAGAGAGCTTGATTCGCACATGATACATTGCCCATTAGATTCGGCTCGCGAATTAGCCGGAGGTTATGGAATGAGATTTGTCATTAATCAACGTTTAATACTTCTAATTAGTATGGCTAGTTTCGATATCACTGGTGAATAGTGACAATTTGCCGAACTAAACAAGGCCTAATATAACTTTCGGCCATGCCAAGCAAACAGTAACAACGAACAGGAGGAGGGCAGTTAAAATTGTTGAGCCTAACATATAATTTTTCACACAAAAAAGTTTTCACTGACCACATTGAATCTACGGACACTAATTAGGAGTATTAATTGAAAATTAATGACAAAATACATTTCATAACTCTCAACTCAAATCGCGAATTGACCCTAATTATGTCATGATTAGTAGGGTTGACAACGGACGGGATAAATCCCGTACCGTTCCGTCCCGTTTTCTACATCTGACCTGCCTGTTTTCATATTTACGGACAAATGTGGTAACGGGATGGGAAGCGGTTGAGGGTATATCCCGCCCGTTTTTGCGGGATCTCATTTTTAGCAGGAATGAACTCGTATTTATGCCGTATTTGAGAAATACAGGATGAACTTAATATGCATTAGTATGTACCTAGCTCTAACTTAATATTTTTATGGCTCAAGATGTTATGCTAGCCATATATTTTCTAAAAGATAATTTGTGTAACAATTCTTAGAGGTATCAAAACGTGTTTGGCAACTAGCTAGGAACAAAAATCAACAATGTCATGTGTATGCGAACCAAAGTATAAGTACCGTTAACGTACCCGGTTCCCGCCCGTTTTCGTAATCCCGCTCATCCCGCACCCGTTCCCAGCTATTCTGGAACCGGCCCCGTTTTCGGTGATAAAATATGTAACGGAAACGGGAGAGGGATTTCCCGCCCGTTCCCGTCCGTTTTCATCGCTAATGATTAGACAATGTCGTGCTACAATAAACAATCTCTAACAATAAATTAATTAAACTTAATAGATTCGTCTGACGATTTACCGTCCATCCGTGAAATTAAGTTTACTATGCGGATTATGTCGTGAAGTTTCTAGTTAGTCCGACTCGCACGCATCTCTCATTTCCTTTTGCACGTGTCGGCTCTAGGACCCACATAACAAAGCGATAAGGCTTCACGGCTTCACCGGTCACCTCCCCCGTATCTCACTCCGGGTCTGTTTAATTGGGGTGAAAGGGTGAAAGTGGTGAAAAATTTATGCATTGGGTCACGTGCACAGAGAGAAGAAATGAACTGACACCGTTCTCGAGGTGAAAAGAGAATGGAAAGTCATGTGAATTAAACAGGGCCTCCATCTCTTTCTCCTCCTCTATCTCATTCGTCTATTCTGACCGGTCTCACGTGTCGGTGAGTGTGACTGCAGAGGGGTGACTGCAGAGCATCTCATCCGTCTATTCTCGCGGGCGCCGGCCCCGTCTTCCGTTGTCACCATTCCAGGCGCGGCGGAGCCCGGCACCACGGGAGGCTACAGAACCGGGGGAGGAGGGGCAGGACCGCCTCGGGCCCCGTGCGCCTACGGGTGACGAAGGCGGCGAGATCAGGAGCGAGCGGCGGCAGGCTAGACGGCCGACCTCCACGGGGGGGATCACGCGAGGAGCGGCGGCGAGCTCGATCGGCTCCCCGTACAGGAGTCCGAGAGCGGCGGTCGCCGGTCGGCGGGGCGGTCGACCTCTCCGCACGGAAGCACGCGGCGAGCTTGATTTTTTTAAAAAAAAGATAGCATGAGCACTGCTCTGTCATATAAAAAGAAGAAAACATTCGTACGTAACACGCTGAAACGTACACCACCACACAAACAAACACACACAACACTACACCACCACCACCTGGGAGAGGAGCTGAAAGCAAACCGTCGAAAACTGCGCCGTCGTCACCAACGCTGTGCCGCCGTCGAAAGGCTACCTGAACTCCTCCACCATGGGACTATCCCCCTCGACTCTGCGTGGGGGCCTCGCCTCTCCCACCGCCTCACACTCCTCTGCCAATGACTCAGATATCTGAAACCGCTATGAAAACAACACCTCCGCCCAATCGTCGCCGAGATCACTACATCACCTTGCGCGCCAACTCAAGACCTTCAGTACCCATGGGCCCTCTGCACCTTCCCGCCAACATGGACTGAGCGCATACCCTCTGCCGCTGCCCACAGGCAACTCCACCGACCAACCACCACCAACTGCCACAAGCCGAGATAGACCTCCAGATGCGGTGCCTCCAAGGAGGCACGACGCCAAGGCGCCGCCGTCGCACAACCAAAGAAGGACAGGGTTTTCACCCTAAAGAGCCCCGTGCAGTAAGAAAACATGGTACCTCGCAATGGTGCCTCCAGCAGGGAGAACGACGCCCCAAGGGCAACGCCACCATTGCCACCGACAAAAGTGTCAGTGAAGGCTTACGCCCGGCTTAGCACCATGCCTGCCGCACGCACTCGACCATGCCAACAGCCCTCTCCCCCACGCCTCCGCAACGCCTCTACCGGAAGAGGCCCGGCACACGGGGCCCCCAGCAAGCACCTGCAGCCCCCTAGCCCCACCACCAGAACGGCGCCGGACCAGTATCACCGTCGGGAAGGAGAAGGGGAGCACCACCTCCTCACCTCAGCACCCGTCGCCCGCGCGCAGCACGCCCCCGACCCCACCAACTCCAGGCCGCCACGGCCCAGAACCGGTAGAGCCGGCGGCTCCCGATCACCACGGCCAGCCACAGCCACGGCCGCCCACGGCCAACCACGGCCACACGGCCACGGCCAACCACGGTCGCGGCCGGCCATCCAAGGCCACGGCCTGCACCGGCCACGGCCGGATAGCCACGGCCACGGCTTGCCCAAGCTTTCGCTCCGCCGTCGCCCAGAACGAGCCTGCTCTGCAGCCGTAGAGGC
>CM014271.1:1781479-1805240 GCA_004135705.1 Alloteropsis semialata | reverse complement strand
CCCACACAAAAAATTTTCACCCGTCACGTCGAGTCTATGGACACTAATTAGGAGTATTAAACGTGGATTAATGACAAAACTCATTCCATAACCTCCGGCTCAAATCGCGAGACGAATCTAATGAGCCTAATTATGTCATGATTAGACAATGTCGTGCTACAGTAAGTAGTCTGTAACGACGAATTAATTAAGCTTAATAGATTCGTCTCACAATTTTTCGTCCATCTGTGTAATTAGTTTTATAATTAAATCATGTTTAGTCCTCTTAATTAGTTTTGAAAAAGTTGTAAAAAAATTTTGCCAAATTTTTTTTTTTGCAACTGAACACACTCAGTAAACAATCTCTAACAACGGATTAATTAGGTTTAATAGATTCGTCTCGCGATTCCCATCCATCCGTGTAATCAGTTTTTTTTTATTAGTATCCGAGTATCCTTCCGACATTTCATTTTCACGTTTCAGCAATTTACCGCTTTCCGAACTAAACATAGCCTCGTACCCGAACTGGACAACCAGAGCCGGGCTGATTTGTTGTGCATTGAGAAAAGCTAAAACCTACACGAACCGTTGGATGGAGAAGGGGTGGCATCCAAGATGGGGAAACTCACTCCGGTCGGCAACCTGAGCGCTTCCGGAGGGAAAGTGGTAATCAATTGGGGATTCTGGAAGGGAGAGCGCGACGGCACCTACAGAAATTCAAAATACCCCCCGAGTCCTTATCTTCTCTCTTCCCCTATGCATACGGCCGCCGGCTCCGGCAGCCGCGATTCCCGACGTGCTGACCCGTCTTGGGCTCCGGCCGCCGTGAGAGGGAGATGAGGACACGGTCGCAGAGCCGGAAACTTGCGGATCTCCCCGCGGGCTCCGGACCTGGGGCGAGACTTGCTGATTCCGCCGCAATCTCCGGCCCCAGCGGCGGATCTGGGGCGATTCTTACTGATCCCCCCGCGGGCTCCGGCCCCTGCGTCGAATGGGAGGCGACGACGGCGCGAGTTTGCTGGAACCTGAGCCTTGCCAGTCCGCTGTTGCCTTCGTATGGATCCGAGGCAATCGCGAATGCGAATCGGTTGCGGCGCTGCTGCGGCGAATCCGGCCGTCCGAGGATTCAAGGCAAGACTCGTCTCCGAAAATGGTGCGTTCGGCGGCCTCGCTCCTTCCCTCCCTCTCTTTCCCTTACTAGTATTTCTTCCCCCAATTCGTATTCACTGATTCATACTGTTGGGGCATGGGGTGGGGTGGGGTGGGCGCGCAGGAGGGATTGGGCCAATCTGCCTACTGAGCTGCTTGAGGAGATTGCAGCCCGGCTGCTCACCGTCGACGTCTCCGAGTACCTTCGTTTCCGATCCGCGTGCAAGCCCTGGCGCGAGTGCACCCAAGACCCCAGCTTGTCCGGCGGCGGGCTTGACCCCCGCTTCCGCCCCCACCACTGGATCGCGGTCTCCCACTGCGCATCCCCGTCGCGCCGCCGCCTCATCAACATCCGCACTGGTGCACGCGCCGAGGTCGACCGCCCGGAGCTCTCCACCCACCACTGCTTCGGCATCGTTGATGGACTCCTCGTGCTCTGCGACAAGGCCACTAGCGCCGTCCGCGTCCTCAACCCTCTCACCGGCGCCCTCACCCATTTCCCTGCCATAGCCGACGTGCGGGCCACGAAGGTGACGCCCGCCGTGGCCTTGAAGGTCTTCTTCCATAGCTCAGAACCACTCACGGAAGAGGAGATGCGCGGCTTGGTCATTGACACTCCCAAGATAAACGTCCCCAATCTCTCAGCAATCAATGGTGCTGCCATCGACGACTCGACGACCCCCCCGACCCTCGTGCTCGCCCTCAGAAAGGGGTTGAATCTTATCATTTGTGCAAAGCCCGGGGATCAGTACTGGGTGTCTGTCCATTCTGGCGAGCAGGTACCCTTGTACAACGGCAATGGCCGAATTCACTTCCACACGCTGCTGTCCTTCCGAGGGCACTGTTATGTCACTACCTTTCATGGACATGTCATGCGGGTAGATCTGCGCGGGCCTCGGATGGTATACCTGTCGAGGGAGATGCCTGTCAGCTCTCAAACAGGCTCCTACTCCTACCTTGTCCGGTCCCAAGACCACCGGATGCTCATGGTACGCTTCTTGTCCCATATTGCCCTTGCACATGATCCCTACCCGCCAGAAGAATTATTCACGATACGGGATGGTGTTAGCTCCCGCATGGAGGTCTTCGAGGTGGATGTTGTTGGGAGGCGGCTGATCCCACTGAATGGCATTGGCAAATATGCAGCATTCGTTGGTCAGACTTATTCGGTCATGCTTCCCACTGACAAGTTCCCAAAGCTTGTTCCCAATGCAGTGTACCTCAATTACTTCCACCAGAAATATTGTCATTTGGGCATCTACCACTTCAAGGACAGGAGGATAAGCCCACCAAGAGAGTTCACACAAGATGCTTATAGGAGGTTATTCCCTTGTGCCTGCCACTGGGAGCTTGCTGATTATCTAATCCATGACACCGAACGACGGTGGTAGTTTTTCTTTGCTTCACTTATTATCTATAGACTTTCAGAACAGTGGTAACTTATTACTGTTATTTTCAAACTGTCAGTTCGCTTATTTCTGTTGTTGCCTTAATTTATCAATTGACCATCTTATTAATTTGTCTGTCTTGCTCGGTGTTATTGTGGAATTAAGCTAAACTTTGACTGTCTAGACTACAAACGGACTAACGCTGTCCCTGTGTTGCAACATAGCATCATTGTGAAACCCTACAGAATTGATGGGCATTGGAGAAATAATTAGGCAAACACCCAAGCCAATAATGATTACGTTCTCCATATCTTTCAAAGTAATTCTCTTGTGTCAATGTTGGCCACTGCTGTAAAATACATTTTTTGCCTTTGTTTCATGGAAAATAAAAATACCCCAAGTTTTTGAATGAAAAGCATTGAAAAAGTGATTAACCTGTTCCTGCCTAAGTTCTATTTATATGGATTGCTTCCATTGTTATTAAGTCTGTCCTCCTGGTACCTCCTTAATCAGCTATCTTATAGAGTGGGACTGTGGAGTTAAGATATTTAATTACTGTGCACAACAGAAATTTGAATTGTGCATGTCATGCTATCAGCTTCCAGGAAATATGATTGGTGAGAGCTGCGTTATTTGTGCTCTAAGGCAAGACTGGTTATCACTGCTCAAGTCTTAATGCATGGTCACCATGGAGAAGAAGAAGCAACTTAAGCACTGGAAATTATGGAATTGGATTCTGAAAATAATTTCATGGGCATGGAATGGTTCCCACAGTATTGGCCACCACTATTATTATTGGTTAAAGAAGGGTATTCATGTTTTCATAACCAATAAGAAAGCAAATTCTTAGTTTGGTGAAACTTTTTAAACAATTTTTTTCGTTTATTTGAATGCTGTCTGTTTGTGCCCATACGTTGCATCTGTGACAGATCTTGGCTAATCTAGAATCTTTTAAGACAAACTTTCTGATATACAAACATGACGACCACATGCAATGAAATGATTTTGATGCTTACTGCATTATTTCCACTGTATCAGAAAAGTTTGTTAATCAGGTGAATTTCATAGCTGTCCTGTGCACATCTTTCAGCTTTCCTCCTTTATTGTTTTAACTTCATTTTTTTAAATAAAAATAAGTCGGTTCTGTCATACTGAATCTATTTTTCCTATTTACAATGCCACCTAGTTCCTCCTAGGTTGATCAAGTTTTTTTTCTGAATGAGTTTAGGTTCAATCCGAATGTCAGTAGAAATTTGGTCTTTCTCTTGATATTCCCTTTTTATTTTTGGTGCAGATCAACAATGCTGGATTTTTTTTGGGATAACACAGCTCCTCATTGATTAATCAAAATGATTACAATCATTCTGCAGAGGCTGCATTAAGAAAGCAGGCGCATCACCTGATCATACATTGCTAGCCCTGCTTACAAGTGCCTGTTGAGCACAAGCATGAGCTACTCGATTCGCACTACGATTTACGTGCACTATTTCAAAGGGTTGCAGATGGCGACTCAACTCCCTAATGTCCTCTAAGATCATCCCAATCTTCGACCTGGAGTTCCTGCTCACCCATAGATTGGCCAGCTCCTTCGAGTACACCTCGATGATGACATGGCGTCTGCCGTCGCCTTGAAGGAGAAGCAGACCATCACGACATGCTTCTGCCTCAACCACAAGCGTCGAGGCTACCACAGGGAGTAGGGGTGGATATCAAGCTCGGTTCATTTTCGGCTTGGCTCGTTATAGCTTGGTTCGTTTTGACTCGACTCGTTATAGTTCATTAAGGTAACGAGCTAAAAGCTTAGCTCGGCTCAGCTCGTTTGATAGCTCGAGCCAGCTCGTGTAAAAAATTTGATCATTGAGCAAATATATATATATATATATATATATATATACATATATATATATACATATATATATATATATATACATATATATATATATATATATATATATATATATATACTGATCTATATTTTATATACTCCCAACAACAAAAAAGAAAAGAAACAAAGCGGTCGATCTGGAGGGCGGAGGCGGCAACGGGAACTGATGGGACGGGATAGGGGGGTCGGGTATGGTAGGGTGAGGGTTTTTTTGATTGGCTTCTGCTTTATGCGGTGCCTTTGTTGTGTTCGTGGGCCGTGTCCCTTGGAGGCGACTGACGAGTAGAGACTGTTGGGCCGGTACTTCTGCTGCTAGCCTGTTAAGAAAGGTCGGCTCATTGCGAGCAGCTCGCGAGCCAGCTCGTTATACGACCGAGCTAAAACCTTAGCTCAACTCGTTTAAAAATCATAACGAGTCTGACGAGGGTCCGAATTAGGGGTGCCCAATCCAACCTCTTAATCCAGGAGCTCACGATAATCCACCCCTCAAAAAACAAAAATCAGAGACCCAAAGCAAGACAAACTCCCCATACCCCGACTACTTGGGTCGCCCGGGTAGCTCTCCGATTCGCCCGAGAGGTTCTCCGCCTCCGAGTGGCCTCCCGGTTCGCCCGAGAGGTTCTCCGCCTCCGAGTGGCCTCCCGGTTCGCCCGAGAGGTTCTCCGCCTCCGAGTGGCCTCCCGGTTCGCCCGAGAGGTTCTCCGCGCCCGAGTGGTCTCCCCATTCGCCCGAGAGGTTCTCCGCTCCCGAGTGGTCTCCGACCCCTCGGGTGAAACTACCCGGCCACGCCCCGGCCCATCCGGCGCCGTACCCACTTGGTACCCGCCGCGTCAGAAGCATGATGGGCGTCCGTCCTTCGCCACGGCAGCCACAGTGGCGCCCGTCTCGTCCCAACAGGAGCACTACAGTTCGGGGAAGGGTGCATGCGCTACACCGGGCACTCAAGTACGACTCCGGGCGTCCACGGACGACACCTGGAGCCCGAGCAGGACACCTGGAGCGCCCGAGGATCTCGAGCAAGTCAACCACGACCAGGAACTACCCGGGAGCGTACCCGAGAAGGCATCGGCATCAACCACCCGGGATGTACGATCCCGGGTCCGGCGGGGCGCCCACTCCGTCAACACCTGCTCCCTGTACGGCTCGGCGGACGACGCTGGATGAAGCTCTCGGGGGCAGTAACTCCTGTTGTAATTTTCTTCTTTCTCACCCCCCGCTCCCTTCTCTCCTTGAAGCTATAAAAGGGGACGAGGGAACGTCAGTGGGGGGCAATTGGAACCCCATTCGAACATCCGAACACAGCACGCACAGCACACTCACTCGCTCCACACAGGGACTTGGGACCCTCTCCCTCTCCCGACTAGTTTGTACACCCCTACTACAGACTTGGGCTTGAGAACAGCGACACTCACTGGACGTAGGGTATTACTCTCCGGAGGCCCGAACCAGTATAAACCCCCTGTCTCTCGAGTCACCATCCGGGCCCTGACACGCGATCGTAGGAAATTTACTTGTCGGCGGTAGAGAACCCCGACAGTTGGCGCGCCAGGTAGGGGCCTTTCGCGTGTCACGACATTTTACCAGGGTCCGGATGGCCCACAGCGGCGCCTCGCTGGCGCCCGGCGATCACCTGCGGATCGGCTCCCTCGACTTCGTCATCGACAAGTCGGTGGAGCCCATCATCGGGGCGACTTTCGTGCGCCCCAAGCTTGCCCACGGCGACGGCAAGGCGTTCCACGACGAGGGACCGAAGCCCTCCCACGCCACGGCAGGAGCCACCGCCTACGTCTTCGACCTACTCGGAGGGGACCTGGCGGCCGTCCTGGGACGGAGCCCGTCCCAGGAGCACTTCCGCATCGTCTCCTACATGCTTACCAACCTCGCCCTCCAGGTTGGAGGGCAGGAGCAGCTCCCCTGGGACGAGTTCATCGACTGCTACGACGCCATGTACCCGGAGGGGCAGCCTGGCCTGCCGAGCGACCCGGTGGCCACCCCGACACCTGCGGAGACCGACCCCCGCATTCTGCCGACCGCCAAAAGCGCGGTGGGCGAGCAGAGGTCGCGCCCGCGGTTGACGTGGGCTCCGCCGAACTTCGACCCTTATCGGGAGTGTTTCATGTGTCACACCCCTGATGGAGAGGTGCAGTCCGCGAGCAGCTCAACCGGGAATAGCGCCCCCGCAGCACCTCCTGCCAACGCCGCTGCAGCTCCGCCTGCCCGAGGCCCTGCAGCTCCACCTGCCAACGCTCCTGCGGCGCCACCGCCCAACGCCCCGGCGGACGATGCTCGGCGGGGCAGGCTGCAGGAGCTAGACGAGGCCCGGCGCCAGATCGAGGAAGAGCGGCAGCAGCTCAACCGCGAGCTCCGGAGAAATGCGGACGGAGGAGCCGCCCGCGCACGGGCCCGGGACGTACAACAGCGCATCGTCAACGACGGCAACGCCAACGACGCGCAGGTCTTCAACCGGGCGTCCCAGAACCTCGCAGCGGCTGCTGTCTTGCTCCGCGAGCATCCCGAACCGGCGGCGCCCGAAGATCGGAGGTTCCATCAGCAGCTCCGCGCGCTCCTAGAAACCGCTGCAGTCCAACAGGCGGAAAGCTCCGCCTCGCGCCAGCGAGCTCCTCGAGAACCCGAGCATGAACGTTCCGTGCATCATCGGGCGGCCCCGGCCGACGAAGGCGCCAGGCAACGGGACGAACACCATCAGCGTCGCCCACGCCGAGCCTACAACAGGCGGCGTGGGGGCCGCTATGATAGCGGCGAAGATCGGAGCAGGAGCGCGTCGCCCGACCCCAGGGGGCCACGTGCCTTTGGACCTCGCGTCCTCGGTGCTCAGGTCCCCCCACGCTTCCGAGCTCCCACAACGGTGCCCAAGTACGACGGGGATACCAACCCCAGCGTCTGGCTAGAAGACTACCGGCTTGCGTGTCATGCGGGGGGAGCGCAAGACGACCACTTCATCATCAAGAGCCTCCCCCTCTACCTCGCCGACTCGGCTCGAACATGGCTGGAGCATCTCCCTGCGGGTAAGATTGACAGCTGGGCGCAGTTGCGTGACGCCTTTATTGGCAACTTCCAGGGCACCTACACTCGTCCCGGGAATCCCTGGGACCTCCGCAACTGCCTTCAGGCGGAGGATGAGACCTTGCGCGACTACATCAAGCGCTTCTCCAAGCGCTGCACTGAGCTGCCAAACACCGCTGACACCGACGTCGTCTCCGCGTTCCGGTTCGGAACCACCTGCGCGACCCTCATCCACGAGTTGGGACGCCGGAAGCCACGAACCATCCGGGAGCTCCTTGACATCGCCACCGACTACGCCGATGGGGAGGACGCCGTTGCCGCAACCCTTGATCGGCCTCAGGGCAAGGGGAAGCAGTCGGAGACGGTTGGTGAGGGCGCCTCCGCCCGAACCGACAAGAAGAAAAGAAAGGACAAGCGGGGGCGTGATGGTCGCGTGGTAGCGGCGGCCGAACGAAAGGCCACCAAGCCCAAGGGAAACCCAGCGCCAAGAGACCACTTCGAAAAGCTCCTTGAGGCGCCCTGCACCCACCACGAAGGGCCCGTCAAGCACGCCTTGAAGGATTGCCGGCTCATGAGAAGCTTCCTCGCCGGCGCCTTGAAGAAGAAGCCGCACGAGGGCCGAGACAGGACTGGTGGCTCGAACAACGACGACGGGTATCCCGGGGAGGACGGCGCGATCATGATGATCGTCGGCGGGACGGCGGCCTGCCCCCCGAAGCGTGAAGAAAAGCTAATCCGACGAGAAGTCTGCCACACAGAGCCCGCGGTGCCTTCCTACCTGAAGTGGTCCGAGGCCCCGATCACTTTCGACCGCTCCGACCATCCCGACCACGTCCCACAACCAGGAAGATACCCGCTCGTGGTTGCTCCTCTCTTCGGGACGAAGCGCGTCCATAAGGTGTTGATGGACGGCGGGAGCGGCCTCAACATCCTCTACGTTGACACCCTCGACGAGATGGGGATCCCGCGGTCCCAGCTTCAACCATCCCCTGTGCCATTCCATGGGATCGTCCCCGGGGTGGAAGCGATACCACTCGGGCAGATCGACCTGCCCGTCACGTTTGGGACCCCACGGAACTTCCGCAGAGAAACCCTCACTTTCGAAGTGGTGGCGTTTCCTGGGACGTATCACGCCATCCTCGGGAGACCTGCATACGCAAAGTTCATGGCCGTCCCAAACTACACGTACCTCAAGTTGAAGATCCCCGGACCAAAGGGTGTCATCACCGTGGGGACTTCATTTGAGCATGCGTTCGCCTGCGAAACCGAGTGCTTCCAATTCGCGGAGGCGCAAGTCCGGTCCAAAAGGCTCGCCGCCGAGCCTTCACCCAGGGACTTGGATATTCCCGAGACCTCCAAGCGCGCCGCGTGCTCCTTTGAGCCGGCCAAGGACGTCAAGGAGGTTGTCGTGGCCGACGATGGCCGCACCCTCCGCATCGGGACGGCGCTCGATCCCAAATAGGAAAGCGCGCTCGTCGACTTTCTTCGCGCAAACCTCGACGTGTTTGCATGGAAACCCTCGGACATGCCAGGGATTCCAAGGGAAGTCGCCGAGCACAAACTCGATATCAAGCCTGGCGTTCGACCCGTCAAGCAGAAGCTCCGACGATATGACGACGAGAAGTACAAGGCCATCGGCGAAGAGCTCAAAAAGCTCCTCAGCGCCGGCTTCATCAGGGAGGTATACCACCCCGAGTGGTTGGCCAACCCGGTCCTTGTAAAAAAGAAAAATGGGAAATGGAGGATGTGTGTTGACTATACTGGCCTTAACAAGGCATGTCCAAAAGACTCCTTCCCCCTTCCGCGTATAGATCAGGTGGTCGACTCCACCGCAGGGTGCGAAACCCTTTGCTTTCTCGATGCGTTCTCCGGGTACCATCAGATCGCGATGAGCTTGGTCGACCAGCTCGCGACATCGTTTATCACGCCTTACGGCACCTACTGCTATTCGTCTATGCCCTTCGGGCTGAAAAACGCGGGCGCCACGTTCCAGAGATGCATGCGACGCGTCTTTGGTGACCTGATTGGCCAACTGGTCGAGGCATACGTTGACGACATAGTGGTAAAGTCCAAGCACACGGGCGACTTGGTTTCTGACCTCACAGCGGTCTTTGAGAAGCTCCGGCTGAACAAAGTGAAGCTGAACCCCGAGAAATGCGTTTTCGGGGTCCCGAGAGGCATGCTCCTTGGATTTATCGTATCGGAACGAGGCATCGAAGCCAACCCCGAGAAGATAACGGCCATCACCGACATGGGGCCAATCCAGAACGTGAAGGGGGTCCAGCGCGTCACGAGATGCTTGGCCGCGCTCAGCCGCTTCATCGCCCGACTCGGGGAACGAAGCCTGCCTCTGTACCGACTGCTTAAGAAGTCGGACCACTTCGTTTGGAACGCTGAAGCGCAGCAGGCCCTCGACTCGCTCAAAGCTACGCTCAAGAACCCACCAATCCTGACCGCTCCGGTGGAAGGGGAGCCGATGCTGCTCTACATCGCGGCAACCGCCCACGTGGTAAGCACCGCCCTCGTCGTCGAGCGGGACGAGCCCGGGAAAATCCAGAAGGTGCAGCGTCCCGTCTACTTCATCAGCGAGGTCCTGTCCGACACCAAGGTACGATATCCCCAGATCCAGAAACTCGTCTACGCTGTCCTCATCACTAGGCGGAAGCTCCGACACTACTTCGACGCCCATCCCGTCACGGTGGTGTCGAGGTACCCACTCGGCGAGGTGATCCAAAACCCCAAGGCTGACGGAAGGATAGCCAAGTGGGCGCTCGAGTTGATGGGGAAGAACATCACCTACGCACCACGGGACGCCATCAAGTCACAAGCACTGGTCGACTTCGTCGCCGAGTGGACCGAGGCCCAGACTCCCCCGACCTCCGTCGAGCACGAGACCTGGGTCATGTACTTTGACGGGTCGCTGATGAAGGAAGGGGCAGGCGTCGGCCTGGTCTTCGTCTCGCCCCTGGGCGTACGCATGGAGTACATGGTTCGACTGCACTTCTCGGCCTCCAACAACGCCGCCGAGTACGAGGCCCTCATCAACGGACTTCGTATCGCCCTCGAGCTCGGCATACGACGTCTCGAGATCCGAGGAGACTCGGAGTTGGTCGTCGATCAGGTGATGAAGGAGTCAAGCCGCGTCAGCCCCAAGATGGCCGCCTACTGCCGGGCGGTCCGCGAGCTGGAAGACAAGTTCCTCGGCCTCGAGCTCAAGCACGTCCAACGACGATACAACGAGGCGGCCGACACCCTCGCCAAGGCGGCATCCAACCGGAAGCCTGTTCCCCATGGAGTGTTCGCCAAGGACCAGCACGTCCCCTCCATCCGGCTCGACGACGAGCCGCCCGAGCCTCCAGTGCAAGAAGAAATGGAAGTGATGGAGATAGACGCAGCCGCCGAGCCCAACCTCGAGGACCCCGACTGGAGAATCCCGCTACTCGAGTGGATCGTGCAGGGCAAGCTCCCATCCGACCCGACCGAGGCCCGGCGAATCGCGCGCTGGGCCAAAACCTTCACGCTCATCGAGGGGGAGCTCTACCGACGAGGCTCTTTTGGCATCCTTATGTGCTGCATTCCGATCGACCAAGGTAAGGAATTGCTAAGGGACATCCATGCAGGAGCATGTGGGCATCATGCCGCGCCAAAGACACTCGTTGGGAAAGCTTTCCGTCAAGGGTTCTACTGGCCAACCGCGGTGGCCAACGCCAAGGATATCGTGCGTAGATGCGAAGGCTGCCAATTCTACGCAAGGCAGACTCACCTCCCGGCGCAAGCCCTGCAGACCATCCCCATCACGTGGCCCTTCGCCGTATGGGGTCTGGATCTAGTCGGGCCACTGAAGAAAGCACCCGGGGGCTTCACGCATCTCCTCGTCGCCATCGACAAGTTCACCAAGTGGATCGAGGCAAGGCCCATTCGGCGCGTCCGCTCGCAAGAAGCTGTCCAGTTCTTCACCGACATCATTTACCGCTTCGGGGTCCCGAACGTAATCATCACCGACAACGGCACTCAGTTCACGGGTAGAAAGTTCCTTAACTTTTGTGATGACAACAACATCCGAGTGGATTGGGCCGCCGTCAGCCACCCCAAGACCAACGGGCAGGTAGAGAGAGCCAACGGCATGATCTTGCAAGGGCTAAAGCCGCGAATCTTCAAGCGCCTCGAGAAGTTCAGGGCGAGGTGGGTCGCGGAGCTCCCGTCGGTCCTCTGGAGCCTACGAACCACCCCAAGCCGAGCCACGGGCTGCACGCCCTTCTTCATGGTGCACGGGTCCGAGGCGGTCCTCCCAACTGACCTCGACTACGGTAGCCCACGGATCAGCGCCTACGACGACGAGGGAAACCAAGCCTCCTTGGAGGACGCCATCGATCAACTGGATGAAGCACGCAGCGTCGCGCTACTCCACTCGGCCAAGTACCAGCAGGCCCTACGACGATACCACGACCGCAACATCCGAAGCCGGGCCTTTCAAGTCGGCGACCTCGTCCTCCGACGAGTTCAGGACAACCGCGGCCGCCACAAGCTGTCGCCGCCATGGGAAGGCCCCTACATCGTCGATCAAGTCCTACGCCCGGGGACTTACAAGCTCAAGGACGAGGACGGCCAAGTCCTCACGAACGCTTGGAACATAGAGCAGCTACGTCGCTTTTACCCCTAAAAAGCATATGTACTTTGTCATTTCGCATGTGATAATAAAAATGCTCTCTCGTTCCGAGTACTTTATGAGCTTACAGTCATTCCCCGAGACGCTCCCCGAGCCCTCTGAAACAAGAGGCGAGTGAATCTTTCCCCGCGTAGGGTCGAATGCTCTCGACAAACGACACGGTAAGTACATACGATGGCCTGTCAAACGCCAGGGGTTCAAAGGCTGGCCCATCGAAGGGTTCTACAGCCGCCCCCGAGCACCCCGAGTGAGGGGCAGTAAGGGATGGGTCCCAGCGGCCAGTACCCGGACGCACGAGCGTCATGGGCATCCCGAACTGCGTTCGAGTCTTGATGGCAAGAATGGTCATGGTTTTTCCCCCGAACGGAAAGGCAACGAGCCGCCAAGTCCCATCGAACGGACTCGGTAACTAGATGATCTCGCCACCAAGAATCTGAAGCTGGCCACCAGCTGGTCCGATCGGAACCCCTCGACCGGGATGCCGTGGCTTCACTCGAACCGGCCCGTTATTAGCTCACACGGACACCGCATTTTCGGCCAACGAGGCAAAAATACGGCTCGGTCCGGCCCCTCCACCTCTTACGAAAAAAAGAGATGCATGAGGGGTTACGACGTAAGGAGAAAAAGGCCTCTCCACTAGTACCCTGCACCGCGTGGGGTCCCAGGTCACGAAACAAGGCCTGTGAGAAATCTCGCCACGACAAAACGAAGCCGAGGACAACCCCGGAAGGAGCGCGCGAGGGAAGAACGACAAAAAGACGAAACGGCATCGAAAGGCCGACTACGCGGCCGCAGAAAGACACATTATTATTACAAGAGGAGCAAGCTAAGCCGTGGTCGCCCCAGGAGTCCCACCGCTGGTTCCATCGTCACCGTCGCCGCCCGCGCCATCGCCTTCGCCGTCGTCGTCGTCGTCGTCGTCGTCGTCGCAGGCATCCCTGACCATGGGGAGCTTCTCAAGCTCTTCAGCCAGGCCATAGATCTTGAAGGCGAAGTCCTTGACGGTCCAGTCCTTGGGATAATCCGGCGCCTTGATGCCGAACGCAGTGGCCACACCGCGAAGCTTCGTGAACGCTTCACGGAGCATGTCGCCGCTCCAGGCGTTGTCGGCGACGATCTCCGCCGCCTTGGCCTTCCGCTGCTCCGCCGCCTTGGCCTCCTGCTCCTCCCTGGCCTTCTTCCGACGGCTGTCGTCGTCGTCCTCCTCCCTTCCCCGCTTCATCGACGAACGGTCGCTCGACGATGCCATGCCGCCGCTGCTCTCCTTGGCCTACTTTCCCTGCTCGCCGCTCTCCCCGCTCGCCTTTGCCGCCGGTCTGTGTGTTGGACTGGGTGATGGCAGGACTGGGTGATGACAATGCCGAATTTATAGTGCTGGGGGGAAGCGAACCGTCTGGCTCCTCTGGAAGCGAACCGTCGGGCTCCCCAGTAACTGGCTGGGGGGAAGCGAACCGTCGGGCTCCCCAGTAACTGGCCGGGGGAAGCAAACCGTCTGGCTCCCCACCATCCACGTCAATACAGTTGAACCCTGAGGCCGACGGGAGGATAGCCAAATGGGCGCTCGAGTCGACTACGCGGCCGCGGAAAAACAGCCGAATCTACCAGGTGCCTTTATTTCTCGAACAAAGTCAAAAAGTACACGCGGCCAAAGGCCGTGAAATAACGCAAACACGTTTCGCCACCCTCGGTGACGGAATCAAGCGACGAAGGGAGCAGGAGATCCGATGCAACAAGAAGGGCCGGACTGCGAACGTCGCAGTCCTTCTTGTAGCATCTCCCCGCCCGCCGACGCCACGAGGGGAACTCGGCAAGAGGAAGCGCGCAGGTGGCTGTACACGACCCCCGCGACTGCCCTGGCGACGCAAGTCGAGGAGTGGCTTCAGCTCGCCGCGGCACACGATGCGTCCGGGTGCCTGACGGACACGACACCTCCGCTCGTATGCCCTCCCCCGAACCCGTTTCATCGCCACCGAGGCGGGGCGAACGGACGGGAGGGGTTGCTGGAGCCAGCCGTCCTTCACTTGCGACGCCGAGCAGCACTCCTCCATGCCGGAACCCCCCGAAGTCGCAGTCATTCTTGTGGCATCAAGCAACTAGTCCCTCGGCCCCCAGACCAGGGGGACGCCCTCGAGGAGGCTCGCCGACTAGAGATCTCATACTAACGAGAGAGAGAAGAAGCAGGGTAGTTGCGTGCCCCAGGAAGAAGGACCGGGGAGACCTATTTATAGCCTGGAGACACCTGAGTCAGCACTCAGGCCGGGTACGAGAACACGCCGCGTGGCCCTCCATGCAAAGCGACAGAGCCTCACTGCCGAACAGTGAGCTCAAAAAGGACGACACGACTGCTCGGAGGGGAAACTGTGCCACTGATGAAAGCGGATCATGGCTCGATCCATCGAAAAAAACGCGGCGCCACCCTGCAAAGACCGCACGAAGACGGCAAGCCTTCCCCGAACCAGCAGGCGAAACACCGTTCCCCTGCAGGCTCGGGGGCTACACCCCGGCGGCACCTCGCCCGACGAGTCCCTGCCTCTACTGAAGAGCCTCACACTCCCCTGCGAGCTCGCACAGCTACGTTTCTCTACCCTTAAAAGTACCCGTACTTTTCGATTCGCGGTTACAATCGAAGTACTCTGCTATTCCGAGTACTTTATTCGCACACGACTGAGGTGTACCTCGCAAGCTCCCAAAACTTAGCGGCGGGCGACCCCTTCCCTGTGCAGGATCGCCCACCGCTCGGGGGCTCCACCCGGGGCCCGGTGCCCCTCTGTTTTTGCACTCCGTTTTTTCGTAAAAAACCCAGCAAGCGATCGCTCTCGCGCGCGATCAAGCGGTATACTTTTGCGCTTGCGAGAAAGGAACGTCAACTCAAAGGACTTTGTGGCTGCGCTTGTCCAAGTTTCGAGTGCTCACGCCCCGGCGGCTACGGCGCTAACTTGCGGGCAAAGTCCAAGCCCTCGGGCCGACGTCCTTTTCCCGAGAAGCGATAAAGGAACCGCCTCGAATAGTTGTAGCCTTGGCTTATCCGATTTGTTGCTTGTCATCGTTCGAACCTTCCCAAAACTACTCGGGGGCTGCAAGTCCGAGTGCCCAATCTCCCAAGTTCCTACGCCCCGGCGGCTACGGAACAGAGTCCGATGGGCAAGGCCCCGCGCCTTTTTATCTCGGCCCACGACCCCTAGAAAAGTACTCGGAAGAAATCGAAAATGGCAAGCAACAAATAAAACACGAGTCCTTCGGAGCAATAACAGTTATCCTAGGAACTTTGTTCATTACATAACAAAAAGTAACCAAGTTCCCTATGGCTGCTCCGACTCAATTTCCTTCAGGGCGACGGTTGCCACTTGGTCGGCGAACGAGGAGGATTCGGCTTCAATCTCGTCGTACTCGGTATCCTCGTAGCCGGGGGCCCATCCGTCCGCCAGAGCTTTTCGATCCATGGTCGGGTAGTGCGACAAGAACATGGCGATGATCTTGCGTGCCACACCCCGAGCGAGATCCGAGGCCTGCGCCCGAGTTCTTCCCGTGACGAGGGCGAGACGATCCACCAAGGACGGGCCGCCATCGACGCCGAGCTCCTCGAGCAGATGCTCGACCGCCTGGACCAAAGCCCGATGGACCTCAGACTTCTTCTCGAGGGCCCTCCGGCTCTGCTCGCCCGCCTCCTGGGACACCCGAAGGTCCTCGACGACCCCTGCAGACAACTCTTTGTCAGCATCGCTCTGCAAAAAGAAGGGCCAATCGACACACGATACTTACTGCCCATCTGCGCCTTGAGATCATGACTAAGCTGCACCAGTTCTTGGTTGACAGCAACAGCCCTGGCCACCTCACTCTTCCCGGCTTTGAGCTGGGCCGCCAAGTCGGCCCTCCCCCTTCGCAGGGCTGCATTAACACTCAAGCTTAAGGAAACCCGCCCCCACGCAAGGAGAACAGAAAGGAACCACTCGATAGCTGATAAGAGGAATGACTCACCAAGGATCTCCTCCTCCCGCTTCCCGGCGATCTCCTTGAGACGGGCCCCCTCTTCCTCTGCGGCCGTCAGCTTGCCGGCCTGCTCGACCAACTGCTTGCTGACCGTCTTGAGGTCGAGGTTGCGGTGCTGGACATCTTCTTGGAGGTCCACCACCTTCGCCTTCAGATCCTTGACCTCCTGCAGGGCGGCGTCCTTCTCCCGATTGGAGGCGTCGGCGGCCACCAACGCCTCCCTCACGGTCCTCTCGGCCTCGTCCACCTTGGCCTCGAGGGCGGCCTTCTCCTCCTCGGCTTCGGTAATCGCCTCCTCCTTGGCCTCCCGGGCCTCGGCCAGCTGAGCCTCGAGCTGTTCCTTCTCGACTTTCAGCTGCTCCTTCTCGGCTTTGAGCCGTTGCACAGCATGCCAAAGCCCGGACTCCCGGCGGAGGAATGCCGACTTCTCAGCACTACGCTTTATAATTTCCTGAGCAAAAACGAAAAGAAGAACGGTAAGACGCTCCCCAAAACGGCGTCGAGGTTAGAAGAACGAAGTCCAAAGACTCACCCGGGAGGGATCGATAATCAACTTGTTGAAGACCTCCTTCATGTTCTCGAGGCCTTCGCGGAGAAGCTGGCACTGATCCCTCTCCGCCGCGTCGTCCAGCTCGAAGACTGTCGGATGTTTGGACCCGGCAGTCCACACAGGGTAGCCTACGTGGTTGATTTGTCGAGGGACAGATCGAGGATCAGAAGTCGATGGTAACACAAGACGCAAGGATTGGACAGGTTCGGGCCGTCGAGATGACGTAACACCCTACGTCCTGTGTTGGCGGCGATTGTATTGCTGTGTATGAAGTTCCTGAAGGATCTCCGTAGTTGGGTTCTGTCCTAGGGTTGTAAAGGTTGTAGTTTTTCGTGCTCTGGAGGGGGGTCTCAGGGCGCCTTATATAGTCCGGCTGCCTTGAGTTACAAGTCGGCCAGAGATCATAACCTACCCGAAATTACAAGGATTCGATCCTATAACGATTACAGATATCTTTCCCTACAATTCCGGCTAGTTTATCTTGATCTCCGAGCTTCTTGCGGGATACGCCGTGTGCTTTCCTTGCCGCGCGCGTCGTCGCGCCCATCCGGTTCGCCCGACTGGTGGGCCTTCCGACTGGTGGGCCACCTAGTCCGACAAACCGATCCAGATGTACTCGGATTGGGCCGCCCCTTGCTGGTTGGGCCAATCCGCCTTCTGGGTACCCCTGGGGGTCTACCCCCGACAAGCCCCCGAGTAGTACGTGGTTGAGAGACAAGTCGGCGAGGTAGTGCTGTCTGATGAGCGTCGAGCTCGCTGCAGTTGGAAGCGAAACCGCGTGATACTGGAGAGAAAAGAGCTGTCTACCAACGGATGCGCCGCGAGGTGCGTCCGTTGGACGTAGCCCCCGAGCCTTGAAGCGATTCCGAAGGAATCGGTCCAAGGGTTAGTAGCCTTCTTCAGAGGTCACCAAATGATCAACGGATGCGCCGCGAGGTGCGTCCGTTGGCCGTAGCCCCCGAGCCTTGAAGCGATTCCGGAGGAATCGGTCCAAGGGTTAGTCAAGAAGCATCTGGCTAAATCATCCGGCATTAATTTCGGCGTCCAGCCCCCGAGCGTGAGGGCCAGCGGAGTCCTGCGAGACACGCCGAGTGGTCGTCGCGGCGCCCAGCCCCCGAGCGTGAGGGCCAGAGCCACGCCGAGTGGTTGTCGCGGCGCCCAGCCCCCGAGCGTGAGGGCTGAGCACGCCGAGTAGTCGCCCCGGCGCCAGCCCCCGAGCGTGAGGGCCGAGCACGCCGAGTGGTCGTCCCGGCGCCAGCCCCCGAGCGTGAAGGCCGAGCACGCCGAGTGGTCGTCCCGGCGCCAGCCCCCGAGCGTGAAGGCTGAGCACGCCGAGTAGTGGTCAATACCCTGCAACAAAGTAAAAATTCGAGGAGAAGACGTTCGGCGATACAAATACTAATGAACTCCGCTTCCTGCTTCCAAGTCTTTTAATTTCCTCGGGCAGTTAGCCTGTTACGTTTATGCACCTGGTCCCCGATAGCCGTAGTCCATAGCGCAGGGAGCTGGGCCGCGTGCACGCGTAGGAGGGTAGGCGTACGGAAGAGACGAGGTTTCACGGATTAAGGCGTGTGCTCCCCGAGTACTTTAGCAACTTGTTTTAAAGCTAGCGGAATCGGCAAAAACAATTAGTTGATACTTATCTTGGCGAGAGGTTCGAATCCCGGAGGATTCCTTCTTCGTAGGACATGCCAAGGAGAGGCAGGCAAAGGCGATGTCGCGAACAGTGCTCCCGTGATTGCACAGGGCGAGCCTGTGGTCGAGTGGAGCCAAAGGAGATAAGGGCAACCTGAGCGCTTCAGGCCGGAGGAGAGACGCGTGGCGTGAAGCCCGCGCTCGTCATCATGGAGTAAATCTTCCGTTCTCTGGCGACTAGGGGCTATAAATACCCGTCGGGGAGCCTGGGCTGCTACCCAAGGGCAAATTATAGGATCCTTTCAGTCAATATGCCAGAGGCTCATTGTTGGGTTCATCCACCGGGGAAAGTTCACGGAATCATCTCGGCATGGTGCTGGAAGAGTGCTTGCGAGGGATCTGAGGCGTTGATCAGCGCGTGAGCGCTGCCCCGTTCACCCCCACATTCCCATGTGACGAGGGCCATGTGGGGTGAAATGCTTTGTAGAGCAAGGGGTAGCCGAAGGCGTCCGTCATCAACCCTCCACCGGTGCTGTCCCGTCGACGGCTGCAGTGGTGCTACAAGAGAGCTTGCGAGGAGCCCATGTGGACCAAGCTTGCTTCGGATGTAGCACTGAGCGCAGGGACGAGTGCCCCAGGCCGTCATCTTGGCGGCTGATGTGTTTGATGTTTGTAACCGGCGCAAGCCCGGCTCCGTTGTAACTGTATTTCCAGCAAAAAGGATTGTATTGCCTGTTGCAATTTGTTTGCAGCGTCAGTTCCCGAGCGCTTCGGGACTGATCGAGCCCTCATGGCGTGCTGCTTTTGATATGGCGCCAGCGCCCGAGTCCGAGTGCCGGTCGAACCTTAGCGGTACGCCTTCAGTTGTGCAGTGTTGGCTTCCGAGTGGTTCGGAGCCAATCGAGCCCGAGAGGCACACTGACTTAATCGTGGCGCCAGCCCCCGAGCGTGGGAGCTGTTCGAGCCTTAGCGGCACACCACCAGGTTTGCGGTGTTGGCTCCCGAGTAGTTCGAGGCCAATCGAGCCCGAGAGGCACACCGGCTTGATCGTGGTGCCAGCCCCCGAGCGTGGGAGCTGTTCGAGCCTTAGCGGCACACCACCAGGTTTGCGGTGTTGGCTCCCGAGTAGTTCGAGGCCAATCGAGCCCGAGAGGCACACCGGCTTGATCGTGGCGCCAGCCCCCGAGAGTGGGAGCTGCTCGAGCCTTAGCGGCACGCCGACTGCTCTGTCTTGCTTGAGTGCTTCGGAGTCGTTTTTTACCGTTGACACCTGGCGTGTAACGGAAGGTGAAGCGCCCAACGGCTCTTTGTACCGTTTCGCCCGCCCCCGCTGATCGCGCGATCTCGCGGTAATTTCGGGCATCAAGGCGCGCTATAAAAGGCGAGGATTAACCCCGGAGGGTAATCTTCTCATTTCCAGATCTGCTTTCCTCGTTCTTCGCATTTCACCCCGCCGCCACCAAAGCTCCCCTTGCTCGCAAGTCCTTTGCGCGATCTCAGCCGCCACGGGGAGTGTAGCCTCGCTGATGCGTGTCAAGACCCCTGCAGTGAAATCCATGGCGGGGAGGAAGAAGTTTGCTGCCGGCGCTGTCCCGAAGACTGACAAGATCCCTTCCCCTGTCCTCGCGTGGACGCGGGGGAAGGTGACAACGGAGGCGTTGGAGGAGATGGTGGAGCGGAGCGTCCTACCGCCTCAGGCCGTGGCGGAATGGCGGCCGAGCGCGGGGGAGGTATTCCCGTCGGAGAACTCCGGCGAGTTGGTCCTCTTCAAGCCCTTCTTCGAGGCGGGGCTTGGCTTGCCCACGGGAGCATTCTTCCGCGGGCTGCTGCACTACTATGGGATTGAGGCGATCAACCTCAACCCGAACTCAATCATGGCGATCTCGGTCTTCATCCACCTTTGTGAGGCGTACTTAGGTATTTCTCCTCACTTTAATTTGTGGAGGTACTTGTACTGGCTGAAACCTCAGCCAAGCGAGGAGAAGATGGTGGTGGTCGGAGGAGCCGGCTTCATGCTTCGTCAGGGGCGGAAGGACGACTACTTCGACATCGCCCTTAACACCTCCAACAAAGGGTGGAAAGCCGAGTGGTTTTACGTCGGGAACCACGCGCCGGCGATCCCGTGCCACACCGGCGAGCGGCCAAAGGTCCAAGACTGCTGGAACGAGCTTCCAGACGCCTCGGAGATGGACCAGGTGGAGGAGCTCCTCGAGTTGATCAAGGAGTTGAAGGCTCAAGGCCTGACAGCAGTCGGCATCGCCTGCAACTTCAGCAGGCGGTTGGTCCAACCCATTCAGGAGCGGAAGCACCCGGGCTTCGAGTACTCGGGGCGAGACGACCCCACTCGGGCTGCTAACCGCACCGTGGGGAAGGAGGAGATGAAGGAGCGGGTCGGCGGCTTCTTCCTCGGCCGTGTGTCGGAGAAGGGGCAGCCGCGCCCTTTTTCTTTGAAGAGGCCTCCACCACCGGTGAGTTTCCTTTCCGAGTCCTTTTGAGTATTTTCCGAGTCCTTTTGAGTGTTTTCTCTTGACGTGATTTCTTGTTTCGTCCGTTGGCCGTTCTGATTTTGCGCCTTTTCTTGCGCAGGATCGATGCTTCGAGTTCTTTTCTGCGGCTCCACTTCCGGAGGACTTCCCGAGGAAGGTAATCCTCGAGGATACGCCTCCGGCTGCTCAGGGAGGCACTCGGCCAGAGGGGGCAGTTCGACCCACTGCGCCCCGTATATGGGCGCCGAGTGACACGGAGGGCTCCCTGAGTCCTTCTGATGAGGAGGTGGTGGAGGACCGTCCGCGGAAGCGCCGGGCGGCAGTGGCGAAGAGGAACAGCCGTCGGGGCGGCGCTCCCAAGCGGGCGGTGGAGGTGGATGACGGGGCGGCCGAGGACTCGGCCACGCTGTCGGACGAAGCGCCCTCCGTCCGGGACGCGGTGGCGGGTACGGCGCCGCCGCCTCCCAAGCGGAGGCGCACGAAGAAGGTGGCGGTGAAGAAGCCGGACGCGCAGCCGGCTCAAAGGCCGTCTGCGGGTTCGGAGGCCGACGTTGACGAGCCGGTGCGTTCTTCGCCGGTCATCACGGAGGAGGAGGAGAAGGACGAGGCCGTGCCCGACGAGGTGTTCCAAGAGCAGGAGCACGCCCGGGCTATGGGCGTTTCGGTGGAGGAGAGGCGGCGCATGGTGGCGGAGACACTTGTGCAAGCCTCGGCGGACGCCAGGCCAGTCTCTGACTTCAGGCCGATCCCCGTGGCGGTTTCGACGCAGCGGCGCCCCAAGCTCCCCGTCATTCGGCCCCGGGTTGCGATTGTAAAGGGTACTCGGTGAGTAGTTGGTCTTCGCGTTTCTTCTTGTTGTCCGAGTTCTTGTACTAACTTCCGAGTGCTTATTTCAGCAATGCCTCCGACCTGGACGGAGAGGCGGCGAGTGGGAGAGCTCCCTCGGCTGATGCTCTGCGAGATCCGAGTGCCCCCCCCACCGTTCCTGCAGGGCAGTCGTCCTCGGGTGCTTCGCCCAAGGCGGCGGATTCGGCGAGTGGTCCGGGCGCGGCGCAGACTGCGGAAATTCCAGTCAGGCCTGACCCGGAAGTGGTGGAGGAGGTGCCGGCGGCCGATGATGCTGCGATCACTCCGGTCGTTGCTGGGGATCCTGTCGCAGACACGGTGATCGGGTCGCCCGTTGGCGCCGGCGATGTTACCCGGGAGGAGATCCAGGAGGAGGACCCGCCTAAGGAGTCGGACACCTCGGGGACTATCGCTGTCCCTGGGGCGGATGCCGCGGCGGAGAAAGAGGGCTCGGTGATTGCCGAGCTCCAGATTGCTGTCGACCACGCGCAGCGCCTTGCGGCGGTAAGTTTCCTCCCCTGTCTTGTTCATCTTTTCCTTCTCTTTGTTGGTATTCTGAGTCGTTCGTCTTCTCTGAGCGCTCGTAGAAGCTGGCCACGCTCCGGCAGTCGCGCCTTGCTCAGGCTCAGGACGCGGAGTCGGCGCTCCTTCGCGCGGCAAAGGCGGAAGCGGAGCTCAAGCGGGTCAAGCGTCAACGCGACGCTGCCAAAAAGAGCTTGAATGACGCTGTCGTGGAGCATCGCCACATTCTTCATCGTAAGGCCTTTTCATTTTGATCTTTCAAGTAGTTGCTGAACTGTGCCGTGTCATCTTCGTCCTGACCGAGTGCTTTCTTGCCCTTTCAGAGAAGGAGATGGAGAGGGAGCGCCACATCTCTGAGCTGAAGCAGTTGCGGTTTGCAAACGCGACTCTTCAGCAGTCGGAGGAAGTGATGGCGGGCAAGCTAAAGCAGGAGCAGGACTTCCGGAAAGGTGCGGACATGACGATGCTCCAAGCCGTGTATACAATCCAGAATAACTCTCAAATCATAACAGGCTTGGAGCAAGATCTTTCATCGGCGCATCTGGCCTTGACGGAGGTCAACGAGGCGGCGAGGGACCTGCTGGACTCCGTGGCCCCGGAGGAGGGTGATCCGACTGCTTTGGTCCCGCGCCTTCAAGCCGCTCCAACCCGCATCGCCGAGTTGATCAAGGAGTCGGCGGTTGTGTGCGCAAACGACGCCTTGGCGCGTGTTCGCACACTGTACCCGCGGATCGACCTTGCGCCGGTCGCGGACGGTGTGGCGGCGGACGCCACAGTGGAGCAGGTGGACTCGGCGATGGCGGAGACTCGCCCGATCGCCGAGAAAGTCGGCGAGGCTCTCAAGTTTGAGTAGAGTCCTGTATCCTGTACATAGTAGTGTAAACCATTGTATATACAAGTAATCAAGCAAAACAAAAGTGTTGGGTACTTTGATTCGTATTTTATTGTTGCCCGAGTAGCCTTTGTCTGAAATGTGCTTTTCCCTTTGCCTCACTTATCCTAAGTTCATAACGTCGAGAGCAGATCCCGTGCACGTGTAGAAGGCTTAGGCGTCGTTCCGGGCCCGGTTACACAGCATTTAGTTTAAGAGCTACTCGGGAACGGAGTGATTCCGAGAGGTTTTGCGAGGAGAACAAGTATACGAAAGAAGCATATAATATTATTGAACATTGTGATACATAGCTTTTCACGGGTAGAATCGGCGTAAATGCTCTATGTTCCACGGGTGTGGGACCTCGGTGCCATCCTCGTATTGGAGACGAAAAGTACCCGGACATATGACCTGAGTCACGATGAACGGGCCTTCCCATGGGGCGGAGAGTTTGTGAACTCCTGCAGTGGATTGCACTCGGCGTAAGACGAGGTCGCCAATGTTGAAGTCCCTTTCCTGGACGTTCTTGTCGTGGTAGCGTCGGAGTTGTTGCTGGTAGCGCGCGTGCTGTATGAGCGCGCTAACTCGGTGTTCCTCGATGGAGACCAGGTCCACCTCGCGGGCTGCCTCAGCTTCACCCTCGTCGTAGTTGTCGATGCGTGGAGATCCAAAAGCAATGCCGGTGGGGAGAATAGCCTCGGAGCCGTAGACGAGGAAGAACGGCGTATGACCTGTTGCTCGACTCGGCTGGGTTCTGAGTCCCCAGATGACTT
>CM014271.1:1636055-1780479 GCA_004135705.1 Alloteropsis semialata | reverse complement strand
GACAGTAAAAAAGAAAAGAAAAAGAACAAACTAAGACTTGGAGACAAGGAAACGAAACAAAGTAGAAAAACAAATGTTAATGAAAAGAAAGAACAAAAGAACAATCAAATCTAGAGAAGTCTAAGAGAAACATATCATAGAATCCAAAACAAAGACTAAGATCTTAAGAAATAGATGTAGAGGAGAGATATTTCAGATATATTCGTTAAAAAATCTCAGTCAAGAGAAGAAGAGTGAAAGTAAAGAAAAAATGAGCAAAGAAACAACCTTCAGTGCGAGTAGAAGAGAAAGAAATGAAAGAGGGAAGAAGAAATGAAATGAGTCAAAGAAATCTTTCAAGAATAGTTGTACAGAAATGAAAGAGGGAAGAAGAATAGAAGAACACAACCTTCAATGCGAGTAGAAGAGAAAGAAATGAAACGCCAGGAAGAGGAAGAGAGGGTGGGGGAGTTAATATAGGAAGGAAACCGAGAAGGCAGGAGATGGGCGGGGAAATCGAAAAGGGGCATTAAAAGGAGGTTACTGCGTAATTGAAGACGAGAGAAGCTTCAGGCAGTCGGCAGTTGGCACAGTAAAACGTAAATGGGCTGGCAAAAGGGCAGAGGCCCAAAACCAATCAAATCCAAATGTTCAGGGAAGCCCATTGTGTACCAATTAAACAAATTAAGGCCCATAAAAGCAAATTGTGAACAAAAGAGCCCAAGATGCAAAAACGTTTCACAAAAAGACCAACAATGACAGGGGGCAAACAGTAAAAGGGGCAAACTTGGAAGCCAAGTTGATCTGGAGATAAATACACGAACCTTTTCAAAGAGGGGAACATTCCACGACGCAAAAGATGGGGAACCAGATTACAGGTCAATCTGGGACTTGAAGCAACATCAAGAATCTGATGGAGATAGCAGGAGGAAGAGATCTGCAACCTGGAGGAAGGATAGAAGAAGGCTGCATATCAAATAATCTGGATCAATCAAACACAAGCAGGGGGAAAACAACTATGCAAGATCCAGGAGATAATCAGGTTAGAAAATTTTAAGCAAATCTGGTACAAATAGATAATAGTTGATGAGAGTAATGATCAAACAGGTTTCTGAAACTTTAGAACTACAGGATTGCTGAAATTGACATATGATGTTACCTGAGCAATTATTCATGCTTTTGCACAAAATTTTTGGCAGGCAAAACATACTGTAAAGATCCCTGAAAAAGGTACAAGGGAAAATGAGTCTGTTACTGGACATGAACATAACAATCTCATGTTAACAGAATTGAATTTACATGCCTACCAAGAAATGCATGACACAAACTTGACAAACATAGGTCACACACAACAGGTAAGAGCTTCAAATTCAAATACAATGTATTGCAAATTAAAATGAAGACTGCTAATTTTGATTAAAATTTAGCAGGGCTTTTATACAGATCTGCTTATGGATCAAATCAGAAATTCTCAAGAGCAGGATAAGATCACATGGTACAATGAGGTAAGCAATACATGCCCTTTTACCTACAATTACAGAATGGTTACAATGAAATTACAGCAATGTCAAAAGGGTAAAAATATTTTTTTGACACTGTAATGTTGCAGTTATGTGCACAATCATACATGGAGCTGCTAACTGGAGGTCAAACAAATGAGGTAAGGATTATATACATTTCTTGGCAAAAAACTAAATGACATTTCTACAACTAGTTTCTTATTCTATCTGTGGAACCAGCAATCAGAAAATGCAATGAATCAATATGGAGGACAACTTGCAACAAGTGACACCAGATCAATTTCAGTGACAGAAAATGAGGTAAAGAAAATACTGAATATTACTTGATTCATAAGAGTTTAAAACACCTTATCAGTACTGGTGTATTGCAGTCAAGCAGAGATAGCACGATAACTGGAAGAGAGGATCTTGAGTGGACAACTGACATCTACAACACAACAGTGGTAAGCAGTATGAATATTAACATAACAAATTTATAAATTGCAAAAAAGGTATGAAATATATCCATAATCTAACAAGATAAAGAAATACTTACTAATGCAGATGGGCATAACACCAGTGCAAGAAGAATTGGAGAATCAAATCAGTGCACATGAAGAATTCTGCACACATGACATTTTCAATAGCATGCAGTTACAAGAGGTGAGAATTGATGAAATGCAGTTAATGAATGCATTGAAATTTTACAAATGAAAAATAAAATAAAGAATGAAATGTACAATTGAAAAGGAAAATTTTGCAGGTACAAAATGGAACAAACATCAGTACAGGAGATTTACAACCAGAGGATGAAGTGAATCAAGAAAACATAGATGAGGAAATCAATGGGAACCATGTGCTAACAGAGGAAGAATTAGAGGAATTCATTCGAAGTGAGCAGGTATCAGCTTCAGAAGGGAATAATGCAGAAATTGAAAGCAAGTACACACCGCAAATTGGAATGGAATTCAAGGATAGGGATGATGCTCACCATTTTTTCAGCTTCTATGGCTTCCTTGCTGGGTTTGAAGTGATAGTGGCCCATGTGATTAGGACACAAGACAAGAAAAGAAACAATGAGATATATAAACAAGAGATGAAATGTCACAGGTATGGAAAACAAACAAAGAAGAAAAATGATGACATTGATCAGGACACATTGCTGATAGAAGCATCGGGTAGCTCAGATTCTAGAAGACAAACTAATGTCCAAGTGAAGACGGACTGCAAATGTGTAATGGTGGTGAAAGAGCATAGAGGGATTTGGAAGGTAGTGAGACTAGATCTAGAGCACAACCATGAACTAAGCCCACAAAACAGGAATCAGCTGTTCAGTGGAAGGAAATACATGACAGACATGGAAAAAGGAATAATAAGGACATTAAATGACAACAATATACCAACAAGAAAGATGATTGCAATATTGTCATACCTTAGAGGAGGCTTGACTGCGTTGCCATACAAGACAAAAGATGTGCAGAACCTAAGAACAAAAATAAACAGGGAGGTCACTGGAAATGACATGACACAAGCAATGGACTACTTCATAAGAAGGAAAAGAGAAGATCCAACATTTTACTACAGATTCCAGGTTGACAATGAAATGAAAGTTAGAAATATTTTCTGGAGAGAAGGCACATCACTAAAATGGTATGCTGAGTATGGGGACTGTGTAAGCTTTGACACCACTTACATGACAAACCGATACAACCTTCCATTCGCACCTTTTGTTGGAATAACAGGTCATGGTCAAACTTGCCTGTTTGCATGTGCATTCCTGTCAGATGAAACAACAGAAACATTCAAATGGGTGTTTGAGATGTTTGTAGACTCAATGGGTGGTAAGCATCCAAAATCTATCATAACAGATCAGGACAAGGCAATGCGAGCAGCAATTGAACAAGTGTTCCCCAACAGCAGGCACAGAAACTGCTTTTTCCACATCAAATCAAAATGCTACAACAAGAATTTGAAGTGTTTTGCAGCAAATAAAGGCTTACCAGAAATGTTTGAGGACACTGTCAACTTCTCTTTGACTGAGGAAGAGTTTGAAACACTGTGGAAGAAAATGATTTCTGATTTCAAGCTAGAGAAAAACAAGTACTTCACAAAGATGTGGGAGATGAGAAAGCGCTTCATACCAGTATATTACAAAAATGACTTCTTTCCATTCATTCAGAGCACAGGCAGGAGTGAAGGAACAAATGCAAGGTTCAAAGATAATGTCGGCCCAACATATAGCATAGTCAGCTTCCTGCGAGAGTACCAAAGAATTATTGACACAATCAAGAACAGAGAGGAGATAGAAGACAATCAGAGCAAGCAAAAACAACCGAAAGAATTGTATTATGGATACATGATAGAGAAGCAAGCAATGGACCTATACAATAGGAATATTTACTTGAGATTCATGAAGCAACTAAAACAAACAGAAAACTACAAATACAAGGAGACAACAACAGGGAAAGTGTTTGAAGTATGGTACAAATCAAATCAAATAAACAAACGTGAAAGAATCAGAAAGTACATTGTCATAACAGATTTGACAAAAGGAAAAGAAGAATTCAGCTGCATCTGTGGTAAATTCAACAAAGATGGCATATTATGCACACACATACTGAAAGTGATTGTGGAAGAAGAAATAGAGGAAATACCTGAGAAATATTTCATCGACCGGTGGAGAAAGAAAGAGAGGAAAATCCAGATGCCTATCAGGGAAGATACAAGTAAAACACATGAATTGCTCAGGTTCAACATGTTATCAAGGCAGGCAGCTATATTGACAAACAATGCAGCAAAATCAGAAAAGGCTACACAATACCTGGCTGAAGAGATGAAAAAGCTTGAGAAACAAGTTGAGCTACTGCTCAATGAATCAGATATTTCACAATCAACAATAGCAACTGAGGATAGGGCTACAAATGATACTCAATCAACAAGTACACAATATCCACCGGAGATTGTACAAATTGGTGACCCAGACAGAATTCAACAAAAGGGAAGGCCAAAAAACCCAAAAAGACTGATGCCACTGGTGGAAAAAGAGAGGATGAAAATGGCAAAGGCTCAAGCTAAGAGGGGAAAAAACAAGAATGCAAATACCTCAAGTAAGACTTTACCATTAAATCAAGACAAATATTATAGAAAATAACTAACAAAGTCTTAAACATATTTGCAGGCCCACAGTCAAAGAGCAAGAAGAAGTTAAAGAGAGGACAACAAGGAAATGAAAAGGAGTGAAAATACAAGAAGAGAGACGAAGAGATGACAAAGCAAATATGTCAAAGAAGAGAAATACGCAAGGAGAGTGCTGAAAAATATTTATATATGTAACCATATGTCATTTACAAAGGCAGTGATGAGTTGATAAAGTTTTGAGATCCAAACATCTAAGAATATATATACCCTATTACATATTTTGAGACAATTATAAACGTAGCAACAAACAGCATCTTTTCAACTGTTTATGCATCTTGACAGCGAGGAGACAAAGAAGCTTCCGAAGTACCAAAACTGATCTAGATATCCTACATAAATAATACAAGTAATTATAATACAAGCATAGTGATAGACGAAATTAGATTAAGAGAACAAAAAGAAAAAAACTGAAACAATAATGATATTACATATTGAAATCATTGAAATTACAGTGAAAACATACTGTAAAAATGACTGGATTAAAGTGTAAAAAAATAACCTGGCGATTGTAGTTGAGAACAAGGCTTTTCATGCCAGAATTCTTGGAATGAAACATTAAATCATTCGCAATCTTGACACGCAGCTGCGGAATATCAGAAGGCTTGAAAACAGAAGTAAGCAAAGTCCTTGGTGAGAGCCAGTGTTCAAGAAACATCATGACATATATTCCAGAATCAGTGCTACAACAGAAAAATAAACATAATTATTAAATAAACATTGAAATATAATGACACATGAAAAGAAACATAATATATACGCACGTGTTATCAAGAGGTTGCTCTGGCACAACTGGATATATAAACTCATAATCATCAAAACCCATGTCAAGCTTGACAAACTTGTCCCAATGGTACTCAAAAGAAAGACGCTGCAAAATATTAAAGGTAAAAAAGACAAAAGAGAATTTTCAGGAGATAATAGACAAAATAAAAAATTTCAATAAAAGAGACCAACCATCCTTTCACGAACAAACTCTTGATACTCATGGTCCTTGTTGAAAACAGAGTCAAGGATGACATACTTGCGGTCTTTAATATCAACAGCAAACACAAACCAGTGATCTTGAAAGAATGTTGGGAAAAACAACTGGAAAAAATTTAATTTAGAATGAAAGTAAAAAAAAAAACCTTTTGAAAAAGAAGCATAAGAGTATGAAAAAAAATTAAAAGGCACTAAATACCAAACTATACCATGTTAGACTGATTCAGTGGACGAGCCTTTGAAGACCTCCTGAATGCACGGCCAAGAACATCTTCGTCTGCTTCATCGAAATCTTTTAAGAGATTGTCCTGTTAGAAACATGAGGACAATCAACATGAAAAATATGAAATATGAAAAAAATATGAATGAAAACTTGACAGAAAACTTACAGAAATGTTAGGGAAAAAATAATGTCGTTTTGAGACATCAGGATGTCCATTAGGCTTCAGAAAAAGACTGTAACAGAACACTGATACAACAAAAGACTTGACAACACCAAGAGGTTTGAGAGATTCTCCAAAAGCCCAGAAAGTACATCGAACACCTGATAGATTAACAGCATCCTCACTGAAAAATTAAGAGAAGAAATAGTAATTATATATATAAAGCCAGTAAAGAACTAAAAGATAACTAAAGAACAAAAAATAAACAAATTAATATTAAAACTAACCCCTGATATTGAGATGAAGCAAGCTTGCAGATAATCTGGTAATATTCATTTGCAGACTTAGAAACATGAAATTTTGAAGAAACAGGTAATTGAACATAATCACCACGGTATGGTGCAGCAGGTATAGCCATTCGTCTAGGACCATGGATAGGCAGTTTGCCACCAGTTGATGAGTCTCTACGTCCTAGTGCAAAAGGCTGAGAACTTTGAGAATTGAAATTATGAGAACCCAAAGCTACAGATTTCAATTTCTGAGGAGTTGAAATCATGTCATCAGCTGATTGCAACTGTTTGTTGTACAATTCTTCTGATTTCTGAGTCATCGCTCGAACACTATCTGCAAGAGTCTTTTCAGCAATGAATTCAACATCCTTAGACACCTGGAAATAAATAAATTATAAATTAAAAAAGGGGAAAACTAACAGAAATTTTTAAAAAATTACAACGCATTCATACTTTCACAAATAGAGGAGACTGCTTAGAAGAACGTTCAGAATTCATTCTAGAAGATGAATCTTTCAATGGAATTGCAGTAGGAGTGGATCTTCTAACAGCCGAATGAGGTGTAAACTCCAGTGTTTGCATGATAATAGGTGTCTGCAATAAGACAAAAAAAATGAATAGAGAAATAAATATAGCAAGAAGCAAACATACAAAGCAAATTAATAAAAAAAATAAATTACCCTTTGAGAGAATGTAGGAGAAAGATTTTCTTTATCATCAAAGAACTGCACAAAAACGTAAAAGAAACTGACATAAAATGTTTAAAATGAATGAAACAACAAATTTAAAATTTGAAAAAACGAACCTGCTGAGAATTAAATCTAGACATCCCAGGTACAGGAGAAGGAGAAACAGAGTCAGGAACATAGCTTTTATTGTCTTCAACAAGAATAGCATTGTCTGAGCTATGACCAATAGAAGAAAATGAAACAGACTTCCTAGATTTCTTAACACTAGAAGATGGTTCAGGGGTCAAGTGAACAACAGGAGCAGATGTGTTGCATTTGGCATTACAGGGTGTAGATCTTTGTTTAGAATCAAATTGACTGCTAATAGAACGAGCAGAAAAATCTGAAACAACCAAAACAAAAATATGTTAATACTATTTACAGAAAAGAAGAATAATATAACAATGAAAATAAATAACATTAAGGCTTACGATTTGGAGGATATCCAGAAGGAGGCATAGCAAATTTCAAAGGAACAGACTTATTCTGAGATGGGGTGATCACATCTAAAAGGAAAATAACAAGAAAAATTAAAAAGAAACAAAATTTGAAATATACAGATAATACAGTACAAAAAATGCAATATATGATAGGGAGTAGAAGAAAAATAAACTTACTATTTTTATTCAACTTCTGCAGAACTCGAGCAACAGTGTCATTTGTGAACTGAAAGAAAACGGAAAAAAAAAGAATATAAAAATTCAAGGACAAAGTATTATAAAAATAAAAAGAGGAAATTCTTCTCAAATTACCTTAACAGATGCACTTGTTGAGGCAGAATGTGGCAAATTCGGAACAGGCAAATCAGTAATATTTTTGAAGTCATCATTAGCAGTTTCAGAACTGAAAGAAGGTGATTTGGGAACCTAAAAAAACAATATTTTAAAAGCTAAGCTTGAAAAGAAAATAAGTAAAAAAAACCTTACGAACAAGTTCGAACCTTAATAGGACATGGAGTTGTAGCTTTGTTGGATAATTCCTTTGCCTTGTGCAGCTCATACTGAGAACAGTTAACATCAAGCCTGGATGGGGAATCTAAAAAAGAAAAAAGTAAAATAAAACATTCAGTTACAGGAGAAAATATAAACATTACAATTTAAATGAAAGTGTAGGAATAAAAAAACCATAGATAACCAAATATAGTAAAACAAATAAAACAAAATAGTAGAGAAGTACCAAGGTTTATCATATTAGGATAATGAGAATTGTTTTCTTGAACATCATCAACATTATTGGGAGAAGAAACATTGTGATGGTTCTGTTGTTGACCAGAAGGATCAACACTATCATCATCAGGAAAAGCATTAGACAAAAGCGTCATAAGATCCAGAACAAGATCCTGAGTACGACAATCAATAGAGTATGCATGTTTCAAGAGCTTGCAAAAGGTGTTTTTCAGTTCATCTCCCATAGACCCAACAGAATTGACATCCAAGTTAACACTGAGACCACAGTTAAATGAAAATTTTCGAAGGAGATTGCAAATATCAGTCTTCACTGAATCAGGAAGTTTGCACCCAGCAGACTTATCAAGTTTGTCATAATAGTCAGCCTCCAAAGTATATGAATATGGATTG
Source organism: Alloteropsis semialata (assembly GCA_004135705.1). Lineage (NCBI taxonomy): Eukaryota > Viridiplantae > Streptophyta > Magnoliopsida > Poales > Poaceae > Alloteropsis > Alloteropsis semialata. The sequence goes on along the minus strand of CM014271.1, from coordinate 1,771,844 downwards.
AACAAAAACCTCAAATCCTATGGAACAAAAAAAAATCAGACATAAGAAAAATAACAAAAAAAAACATATACAAAGAAGATCATTCTACAGAAAAACATGAAAGAACCTTGGAATAACACGTCTGAGACAAATCCAATAAAGGGTGATAACCATAGGATCCATTGGTTTTCAAGTCATATTCAGAATATGTCTTAATCATACCACCTTTCCAAACAGATATACGAGGAACAGAATCTGATACTCGGCGAGCACCAAAATCAACAAAATCAAGATACATGACCTAAAAAAAAGAAAAAGAAACAAGAATATTAATATAAAAAAATTTAAAAAAACATAATGCATATACAAAAACAATTAAAGACTGGAAAACTTACAGCTAGATAGTACCAGCATCCACGTAGGGTGCCACCATCAGAAATTCTTGAAGATTTGCTTTTATTGAAATATTTCACACCATTCAATAACCATTCCAAAATAAAACCACACCAATCATAGTCTCTAAGGTTAGACAGGTCCTGAAATAATCCCATATAGCGATAACTAGGAACCAATGAAGAATTGGAGCACAAGAAACTAGTCATGGAGACTAGTATGAAAGCAATTATCAACTCCTCATCTGACTTCACTTTTTGCTTCACTATCAAATCAACAAAAAAGTTGACAGATGGAATTGAATTTCTATGAAACTTAGCTAACATAATAGCTTTTCCTTCAGAATGATCAGATGGGAAAGGCTTGTCACCAAGAGGAAGACCCAATACAAGATGTACTGATTCTCTAGTAAGAGATATGACCTTGCCATCAATAACAATATCAGAAGATCGGAAATTGACACGATGAGCAATCCACTGGACAAACTTATTAGGAACTACACACTTGTCAAACTCAAGCAAAGGACCTAAGCCATACTGTTCAATAACCTGTCTCTGTTCTGGTAGCAAAGCATCAATCACACCAGAAAAATTACTGACAGAAAAACGAGTGAAGGCATCCTTTGTTTTGGAACTGGTTAAGTTTATCTTGTGCTCCTAAACAAAAAAATTAAATAAATAATTGCAACAATGACAAAATAATTGAAAAATAAATATAAATACTGAGGAAAAAAATAAAAAAGAAATATACCTGATTGTTTAGAGTCATGGCAAGCTTCCTTTTCAACATCTTAATCTCAGCATACTGCAAATATAAAATAATTAATAGAAAACAAAAAAAACATAATAAAATTAGATATAAGAAATAAAAACAGAAAAAAAAAGACTTACATCCTTCAAAACCTCTTTATAAGCAGCAAGTTTGATACGTTCAAGATCTTCTGAAGAATTAATCTGATAAAAATAAAAACATAGTAAATAGATCACACTAAAAAATAATACATTGAATAGAAAAAGACAGAAAACTATTGTGAACCTCGGATTGATGTAAATCATCACTAGCTAAATCCTCGTCGTGATCAAACATTTCCTCATCATTTAAAGATTCTTCAGAACTTTCAACATCAATGAAATGAGTGTACGACTTCCTCGCCATCTATGAAAGATAAATAAATGGAAATACAGAAAATCAAAGACAATATTAGTATTGAAAATGAGAAATGTTGAAAATATCTGCAACAATTTATATAAAACTTGGATCAAAAAAGAAACCATAAAGATGTAAATGCCAAATCTGGAGATACAACTTTCTTACATGTTATTACAATTAAGAAACACCAAAATAACAGAAATTTTTTCACTGTAAAATCAGTACTAGTCTATTCTATTTACAAACATAAACAGGAGGAATTGGTTTATAAATGATCGGATATGGGAGGGAGGAAGTGGGGAGGGAAGAAATGTAACAGTAGAAAATAAAATTTAAAAGCAACTAATACAAAAACTATAGATACTGAAACAATATATTTGATGATAACCATGCTATCCACGTAATCTACATCACAAACCTACAAATTACTGAGATGAAAAATCAAATCAGCTTTACACCTATATAGCTCTCTAAAAATATTTATCACTCAAGTTTATATATTTATGAAAAAAATGTTGGGATTACAGGCAATCAACATACGAACAAATAGATTAGAATTTTAAAATGGCAGCTTTGAGAATGGCAAGCACACACTGAAAAAATAAGGTTCTCATCCATTGTCATTGTTTAGTGCAATCCCATTGTCATTGTTTAGTGCAATCAAGCAATAAAAGTTTGAAAACACCATGATAGGTTCTCATCAAATCCAAATGAATACAGCTGACAAAATAAAAGACTCTTAACACTGACAAAACAACACAGGAAACAACCAATTTTTATTGAATCGAACTATACCATACAGGCACAAACTACAAATACATCAAGTTACTACCATCAGTATCTGCAGCAACAGCTACAGAGTAGCAAATCATCCAAAATACCCAAAAAATAGAAAGCATACAGATCTGATGAGGGAAATAAAATTTTAAACAACATGGTGATATGAAAGTAAAAAAAGTTTCTAGGAACAAGTAGACAAAATGACAGAATAAACATATGTACGAAGCAGGGAACAAGTAGACAAAATGACAGAATAAACATCATATTTCACCCAGGTGACATATAGCTTTTCCTTAAAGTAAACATGGTAGAGGCATTGATGGGATGGAACATGCATCGTGTTCGGTGCTTGCCATTAACCTCTAATGGATCTCTACTCTACTACTAGTAAGTAGTAACAGTCAAATTAAACCTGCCACTAACCCTAAAATTAAACCGCCGATGCATGTGCACAAACAGCGGGGGCGGGGCATCGCATTCCATTCCCGAGGGCGCGCGCGCGGCCCCACCAAGGACAGTCGTCGTCGGATCGGCAGCAGCAGTCAGCAGGCACCGGCAGGGCTTGTGCATGCTCCTTCCCTGGGTCCTTCAACCATTCCCCAACCTAGCTTCAATTCTGCTCCCGCGATTTGATTTGCTTTCCTTTGGCACAAACCAAGACGAGGCTGTGCGGTGGGCGGTACACGCCACGGTCACACAACAGACGAGGAGCGGCGCTCCCTGGACCAATCGACGTGCTCAACATTGAATTGCAGTTGCAGGCAGCTTCCCGGAGGCTTGTTCTTCTTCTCTGCATCGTCAAGACAGTGTGGGGCTCAAAATTTCATACCGAGCAGTTTACATGTCACTTTTTTATACACCCCTTCACAGAGTGCAACACGGCTAGCTCTTGTTGCACAAACATGCATGGTGAGTGCCCCTACTCCTTCTACAGTAGTTATCATGCATCCACTGATGACTGATCCACACCTCGGGATTATTTTTTGACCACTAGTCACTGTAGCAACAGTGGTGGTGTTAGCAGCAGTGGCGCTGGCATAGGTGGAAATCTTTACTATTGTAGATGGATCGGAGAAAAGGAAACTTTTGGAAAGCAGTCCGCCGGGTCTAGATGCAGAGAGAAAGACAAAAAGAAACCTCTGATGCTGCTGTGGCTGTGCAGCCAGACATCTGCAGCTGCAATTAATGCATATGCAAGGCTCTCCTCTGCCCAATGCTTTCCCTGCAGCAGGATTGATCCCAAGGACACAAGAGGTGGCTGGCTGATGATGCCGCCTCCTCCTCCACGGGATCCGGTGCGGACAGCGCCACCAACCCGCATGGGGCTGGGATCCGGTGCGGACAGTGCCACCAACCCGCATAACGATGACATCGTCAGCGCCAGCCAGCCCCCGCCGCTCCTGCTTTCTCCCCTCTCTCTCTCCGCTCGCTCGGGTTTGCACGCAATCGGCAAAACGCATCTAAAAAGTGAATTTGATACTTGCAGCCTCCTCAAGTGGTTTTGTCCATGTATGAGCTTATCCTTTTTTTTTTATTTTTGTGGAAAGTTTTTAGTCTGATACCGCTGAGCGAAATAACCTGAAACATCTTCTGGAACAATTCTAGCCTACATAAGATATAATAAGTTTCATCCTAATTCACAAAATGTACATAAACATATGAGCTACGATAGTGCATCGACAACACACACTGCATATGTCCTAGTAAATTTGACTCTGATGGCCTAGCAACTCAGGCAAGAGATCGCCGGGGAGGCAGCCGGGTTCAGGTTCAGGTCCTGTCCCCCGCCCGGGCCCGGCCGAAGCGGGATCGCGCTGCAGCCGACTGGGAGTCTGTGGGGACTGGGCGAAAAAGCTAGAATCGCCGCGGGAAAAGGTAAAGCTGATGGGTTGTGGAACAGGGGAGGGGGTTAGGAAAGTGGAAAGCTAGCTGTTCGCCTCTTCCCTTCCGGGCGCTGGCGCAGACGAGCGAGACGACGCTGCAAGCCAAGCCCGGCCCGGCCGGGGCGATTCTTCTCTTTTGCTGTGGCTTTGTTTTATTTATATGGGCAAGTTTTTACTATTTATCTATCCCATCGAATGCTAGGACAATAATTAGAAATATTAAATATAAATTAATGACAAAACTCATTTCATAACCCGAGTAAATTTGTGACACAAATATATTTAGTCTAATTAGGTCATGATTAGACTACAGTACACAATATCTAATAATGAATTAATTAGACTTAATTGATTTAAAATTCAATTTTTAGACAAGTTGTGTAATTAATTTTTTAATTAGTATCCGAATACCTCTTTGGACATTTCATTTTTGCAAAGACAAGTTTCAACTCAATTGTCGCGGTGGTCCAACTCCAAAGCATGCATGCACCGTACTGCGCGCGCGGCCAGGTGTTGGGATCCGCTGCGGGCTAGACTTGTTGCTTGCCTTGTCGCTGGCCGTGTAGAGAAGTTGGGTCCACAAACCAACCAGTGACCTTCGCCATGCCCATGAGAGGATCCCATCCATGCATCTCGATCGATGCGGGTTGATCCAATGCATGCAGCAAGCCCTCGTCCCACATGAGGATGAGATGCATCTCGATCCATCGGTCCGGCTTTGCCTGCAGATTAGTAATGCTGTCCTGCCCGGCTGCATGCCTCACACAGCACCAGCAGAGCAGGTTTGAATAGATGGGGCCGGGATCGGTCATCGGAGGCATTCAAATTTGAAACACTCAGAAACAATATACGCGTCTGTACCTCGTATACTACTTGTATATATGACTGTTGGTTGGCCGGTAGGACTGAGCATAAGATCGAGCAAGCGAGCCACACCAACTCCGAGCTTCTTGCCCCTCAAGTTAACGCCCCGTTTGGTTTCAATAAGTCCCCTGACTTATTAAATCAATTGTATTTAAGTCAGTTGTGTTTGGTTATAAGAACTTATAAGTCAGTGAGTAAAGACTGTTTTACCTCTATGGATAGAGTTCCTGGTGTCCCACCCGGGGTAGGAGGGGAGAAAAGAGTGACTTATTTCACTTTAAGTTGGGGTGAAGCAACTTATGGACTTATAAGTCCTTTGCACTTTAAGAGCAACTCCAGTGGAGGCAAGCCTCTAAAATCCATTTGCAGGCTGGATTGCAAAAAATAGGGGCCTAAAATTACCTCTCAACTCCAGTGGGAAATCAGCCCAAACCCCTATTTTCTTCTAAAAATAGTGGAACTCATGTTTTGAGGGGAGGATTGGAGGCCCCTAGGAATGGGGGCTTGGAGCTGGAATTTGGGTGGACATGAAAAATGCATGTTTATTTAGGGGCTCTGCTGGAGTTGATTTTTTGGAGGAAGCATGAGTCCCACTATTTTTAGAGGAAAATAGGGGCCTGAGCTGATTTTCCACTGAAGTTGAGAGGTAATTTTAGGCCCCTATTTTTTGTAATCCAGCTTGCAAATGGATTTTGGGGGCTTCAATTTGCATGCCTCCACTGGAGTTGCTCTAAGTCGGTGCTGTTTGGTTATCATAAGTGACTTATTTGTATTTTTTGCACTAGTTTAAGTCCCTGACCTATGGAAACCAAACACAACCTAAGTTTCCTTCCTCGCATGCGTCACCTGCTCTTTGGTGGCGGTTCATTCTCCTCTCTCTGGCGCGCTCTCTCTCTCTCTCTCCCAGCAGGCCAGCCAGCCCGGCCACACCACGGCGACGCCGCCGCGAGGAGAGCAGCGCCGCGCCCGCGCCCTGGCCCTGCTGGAAAGAAGCGGTTACGTTGTTCTTGGCGCGACGCCTGCAGCAGCCCAAAGTATCCTCCTCCTGTTGCCTTAGCTCTGACCGTCTGGCCGGCCGGCCTCCCCCCTGCCCTGCACGTCTGCAGCCACCCACGCCTAGCTTATTGCGCTGCGATGCGAGACGCCGGCCGGTCGCCCACGGCACGGCCCAGCCCAGCATCATGTGCGTGCCAGCCATGAGGCCGCCGCGCGCGCCACGGTTGGTCGGTTGGCAAAGGGCAAACCCTAGCTACCCTCTTCCTCTTCCGGTCGTGCGCTCCCAAGGCACGCTTGCTGGCTGCTTCGTTGCCCCCATCGATATCACGCCAATGCCATGGGCTTGCCAAGACGTCGCGCGCCGGCCGTCACCGCCTGGTGCTCTGCCGCCGAGGGGTTCGAATTCCCTCCCTCTCTCCCCACAACCAGCGTCCAGCACGGTGCATGACGACGACGCGGAGCGTACGTGGAGAGGGCAACAAAGCTAGCGTAACCGCAACGCGCGATCGAGATCGAGAAGTGTTAGTTGTTGGCGCGACGCCTGCAGCTAGCTAAAGTTGCTTTAACCCCTCGCTCGCTCTGACCGGCATGGTGGCGCGACGCCGCTCGCCCACGACACGGCCAGCCATATGCGCGCTACACCACGCCCGACCCGCGTGAGGAGGCCGCCAAAGGATCGGAGCGAAACCCTAGCTAGCCAACTCTCCTCGCTCGGCCGGCTATAAAACAAACAGCGCGCCTCCCTTTCTCCTCTCATCCTGTGCTCCTTTCTTCACCACCACCACCACCACCACCACACACACACACACAGTGCCGTGCTAGCGCCCACCACTTCCATCTCCCAACCACAAGAACCTCCGACTCCCATGGCGACCACACCGTCGGCGTCCGTCCTCGTCGCCGTCGCGGCCGGCTTCATGCCGCCCCGTCTGCTTGCCGTGCCGGCGGGTACTCGACTCCCGACAGGCGTCCGCGTGGTCGCCCTCCCGGCCTCGGCGCTCGCCACCTCGGGCCTCCGCACCGTGGCTGGCGCCCCGGCGCTGGCGCTCGCGGCATCGCCCCGCCGCACCGTCGCTGGGGTCCTGGCGTCGGCCCTCCCGGCCTCGGCGCTCGCGATCTCGGGCTTCCGCACCGTGGCTGGCGCCCCGGCGCTGGCGCTCGCGGCATCGCCCCGCCGCGCCGTCGCTGGCGTCCTGGCGCCGGCCCTCCCGGCCTCGGCCCGCCGCGGCGCCTCGCGCTGGGTGGCCGCGTCGTCCGAGGCGGCGGGGGACACCGACGGCGGCGACGACAAGGTGCGTTACACACCTCGAGTTTCTCTCTTTCTCTGCAACGCCGTCCTTGTCTTGCTCCGATATGATCCTGGAGGATTGGTTTTTGCTTGTGTTCGCTTCTGATGATCGAGTCGCTATCTTTCTTGTTTTCAGGACAAGGACCGCCGCTTCTTCGCTGACCTGGAGGATGGGGCCGGTCACGCCATGCAGCTCCTGGCCCTCATTGAGCCGCCGGCCAGTCTGGTGGCCAAGGCCGAGGGGCTCAAGGCGGAGCTGGAGACTGCCAAGAAGAAGGCGGAAGCTCGCGAGCCGAACAAGCCGGCATGCGTGCTGGGCCTGCTTGGGGCCATCTACGGCGTCGTGGACCTGGCGGAGGAGTGCTTCGATCCGAGCTCATACAAGAAGACGCAGCTCGTCACGCAGTCTGATGGCAAGGGCTTTCTCTCCATCGGCGACGCCGCCACCGGACTGACCTTCAGCTTCTCTCCGGAGGACAACTACAAGGTGAGAGCTTTGTCTAATTGGAAACAAGCTGCATTCATACATGTACCAGATGGAGGATGATGGTCGTTTCGTTTGTTGCCTAACCTGACTGACTCCAAATTCGATCTGCAGATGATGAGGGCCGTCGGCCTGGCCGTGGAGAGCGCCGCCGCGGCCACCGCTCGCTGCGTGGGCCCCGAGAAGGTTCACAAGGTGCTCCCCTTTGTGGATCCCGAGGACTGGTGATCCAAGCTAAGTGGAGATCGTTGGGCATCCGGTCCGTCGGCGCGGCATCATCAATATCGCTCGCTCTTATCATGAATTAACGTCGTTGCAGTAGAATAATAGTAGTATCATGCACGCATCCTGTATCGGTTCTTTCTTTGCAGAATCAGCTTCATTCCAGCCAAATTAGCCCAGTACGTAGTTAGGCATATGGCTGATGATCAGTAACGTTTGCTTATGGGTGCCTACCTTTGTGATGGTGATGAGATGTTTATTTTCGGTTGCTGCCTTGCTTTGTTCTTGTTTGCCCTCGACCAGTACTGTTAATTGTGCCAAGGATCGATCTCCAGTAGTACTAGCTGTACGTTCATGTGGTTGGATGGCCAACGCAGGCAGGGCAGCTGCGTGCCAGCACCCAGGTGCAGGTCTCTCTCTATCTCCTTTGACCGAGCGGGCAAGCGGCGCGTCCAATGTGGTGGTGCAGTGATTCGCTCGCGCGGAAGGGGAAAAGAAGGGCCCTGCAGCCATCGGCAATGTCATGACAAGCCGAGGCATCCAGCACCGTCTCTCCCGGCGGTCTCACGACACGACACGACGCTCCCCTCCCTGCCTGCGACGGCAGAGGCCCCTACGACTAGCAGGGGTAGCACGTAGCAGTCACAAAGCTGGCCGTTCACGCATTCCCCATCCATGCTAGGTAGAGCTTGCCGCAGCCCCCGAGACCGATCACAAGTGTTGTTGGTCGATAGACCCATCGAGTTTTAATTTCTTGGATTGCGTGCAGAAGGGCAATCCAGCAGATGCAGGACCGGACGGATCAAATGCTTTGCCGCCTCTTAATCTGCTCCAGTTCCACTACCGCTATGCACGCAGCGAGCGAGAGATCCACCTGCCGGCCCCTGCTCATGATCTGCTCGATCGCCTCAACTGCCTGGCGTCCACCGACGAGAGCAAGCTGCTCTTCTTCCCTGTGGAGAACATGCACTGCACGTCTGCACGGCCGCCCCGGCTGGAGGAAACTGCGGCTTCAAAGTATAGCAGGGGCGGCGATGTTTGATTTGTAGACGTCGATTTGTTTTTGGAAAGGAACGTATTTTATTAGAAAACAAATTACAGGTTACAAATATGTTAAAAAAAAACACCAACAACATAGATAAGAGAAAGCAACACACTATAAACACGACACAAAAGAGAAGACATAAGACCTCCATGATGCTTTGCGTAAGGGCCACCATTGCAGAGCCGACCTATAAAAAACACAACGATTTTTTCCTTCCAAAGGCTCTATGTGACCAACAATACTAGAGTATCAAAGTCCTTCTGTGAGACCTTAGGGACCTTCATACGGTTAAGCGACCACAGTCCACGAGCGGCGACTCCCCTGAAAGGGCAAGGTGTGAAAGATTAACCCTCCCAAGGATCCGGAACCACGTTTCGCAACAGTGCACACATCCAATAAAAAGGTGGTCGATAGTCTCTGGCTCTTTTGCACAGAGCGCACATGCAGCATCCTCCCTAAGCCCATCTCGACGCAGTCTGTTGGAAGTCCAAGGGAGACCAAGCAGTGTCAACCAGATGAACAACCTGCACTCATTTGGTGCCTTAACCTTCCATAATAGCTTATAACCCAGGATGGAGGACTGCCCCAGGAAGAAAGCTCTGTGTGCACTCATAGAGGTGAAAGATGTCGTCTGAAGTTCACTTCCAGATAAAGAGATCCTCCTGTCCGGGAACAAGGCTGCGACCTTCTAGAATTCTACGAATATTTAGGTATAGTAGGATAGTAGCTAATGTGAACTAGGATCCGATCTTCCGTCAGGTAAGGATAACTCTTGATTGGGCGGAGTAGAGACACAAACGATCCGGTTTCCGATCAACACGACCCGAACCCCGCAATCGCAGCACCACTTCTCCTCTGGTTATCAACCGTGCGCAGCCCGATTGACCTCGCCGAGAAGGCTATCCCCTGCAATGCGATCAAGAACACAAGCAAGGGCAAGAAGAACACAACTCACTTGTAGATATCCTTGATTAAGCACTCGAATGTGGGGTCTCACAAACCGATGAACGGCGACACTGTTCTTGACAGATTCAATCTAAGCAAAACCCAAACCCTAATGTGGTGGCTGCTACTGAATATATGAGGGTTAGGGACAACCTCAACCCCCTGGTCACGTCGCTAATGGACCTCAATACGATACACGGCCCAATGGCCCAAAATACGGTGACACAGCACCATGACAGATTCTGGACGTCTACTTGTTTCGATGATTCCTGTTGACTCCGATGGAATTTAGATGTGGGACTGGTGCCATTAGAAGCTCTATGAAATTCCCTTTCCATCCATATAAAGAACGTCCAAAACGGACTCCGTATGCGAGCTGGGCGTCGATTTTGGTGTGGACTGCTCCTAGACTCCGAAACGGGCTCGAACTCGATATGTTTTGGGCCTCCACTAGGGTTGGTCGCCTTTTGCTGGTCCCCTCCACCACCAAGCCTCTCTTTAAGCACTTTTTCATCATCTCCCTGGTTCCTAATTATAATAATTAATTTAGGTAGCAATCTATTCTCAAAATAACTAAAAATAATACATAGGAACGAGCTCACCTTATCTTTAGGACGTATGGTTTTATGCAAAGGTGTCATGTTCTCATCATCCTCCCTTTCTTGAAAGCAAACCGTCCTCGGTTTGACCGTAGTTGTAGAAGATGGAAAAGTCAATAACCAACTATGCTCCCTTTCTTGAAAGCGAACCTGATTCTTTAGAACAAAACTAGAGGAACTGGATGTGATATGATTAGTGTTAATGCAGCCTTCTAATTGATCACATTGTTGTCCAACCAGAAAAGATTTCAGATTTGAACAAATATAAACTCGATGGACCATATATTCTCTTTTACAATTATATTTACCAATAAAGTGATAGGTATTCCTAGTTAAGCATGGCAACTCAAAATTTTCAATAAGTCTCTCCTCCAAACAATTTAGATTACATAGAACATCAAATTCAATATAACCCAAAGTATTTAAAGAAGATAGCAGTTTTTGCTCATTATTTGCACAAGTAATTGGAATAAACATTTTATTTTCAGCACAAGCATATGACTCCAAAGCATGGGTATCATTAATATGGACTAGTTGTGGCATAGCAATAAAAGAATCACTATCACACAACTCTTCTTTATCACAAGGAACATCAAGCAAATCATCTTGTGACAAAGGAATAGCAAGTAAAGGTTCCACCGATAGTTGATCAATGTTAGCATGATTGATGGAAAAATTTAGCACATCAAGATAATTCTCACCTTTCGTGAGTGTAGCACCATGTGCATTACCTTTGCTCTCATGTGCAGTGATAGTAGAAGGTGCATGATGACATGAAGGTCCTGAATTTTCACATGAGATGATGTCATCGTTCTGTTCCTCATCCTGGTTTGGTGGAATGTCCTGCAAAAGGTTAGGAACAAGAAGAGGTACAACATGTGTGTCCTTCAAAGACTTCTCCTCATCTTGGCAAATAGGTACATGTGATTTAACAATGTCATTGCTTAAAAGTCTTTTTTCAGCCATACAAGCAAGTTCAAATAATTGTGAAAGAGAAGTATAAGAGTGATCAACAAGAATATTCTGAATTTCACATCGAAGCCCATGTAAGAATCTATGTTCAGTTGCTTCTTCACATTCATCTATTTCACAATGTAACATTAAAGCTTGCAATCTTTCAAAATATGACTTCACTGATTGTCTACCTTGTTTGAGACACTGAAGTTCTTCACACATCATAGAGCAATATGTGGGCACATAGTCATATCTTAAAAGTTGTTTTAACATCATCCATGTTTTAGGTGTCTCCTTATTTTCACAAATAAACTCCCACCAAACTAAAGCACAACTAGTGAAAGTGCTAGTGATAGCTCTAACACGTTCCTTTTCAGAAAAATGATGCATAGACAACAATTCATTCTCCACAATTAGCTCCCATTTTAGCATATTCAGAATAGTTGCAATCACCATCAAAAGTAGGAATACAAAATTGAGTTGTACCTTGTCTCACATGGTTTTGTATTCCAATGTTTGAATGGCCATCATGCAATATCTTGTAACCTGCCATTGTTAGTGGAAAACAAGAAAACACACAAAAGTATATTTTCCTATAATCTATTAGGATGTTGTTTTGTAGTAAAGTCACACACTCCTAGGCGTCTTACCATGCTCTTACAAGGTTCTTATCAAAGCAATGCAAAGAATAGTACAACGGGTGGCTGGTTCGTGATACTTACCAAGAGGGCGTGAAACCACGATTGTAAGGTTCGAACCTGTACTAATGAGAAGAACATATGTGGAGCTTGGGAGGCAATATTTAGTAGCAAGGATTAGCAATACTTCAATTCAGAAATTGCAAAACTGAAAATTAGTCCCAAGCTAGTCTATGTCGCCGGCCTAAACTTGGCTCAGACCTAGTTCAAGCAAGAAACAAATATAACTCAGCACAAGGACTTAAAAATGCAAGCACTTCTGAATTTTTTCTTTCTTTTCTTTTGCTGCTTTTCTTATTTTTTTTCTTTCTTTTTGGTGCGGCTTTTACTTCTTTTTTTTGCACCTTATGCCTTTTCTTTTTCTTTTTCTATTTTTTAGCAAGTGCTGCAAAAAAGAAAGTTTGAAGATTGCAATGGAAACAAGTATGCAGGCAACATACACGGCAAGGTCACTTGTATTCAGCCAACAAAAATCAATGTGACAACTTGAATGATTGCTTTCCTGGTGACGTAGGGATTCAACAGTGCGTGTGTAGGAAGCACTGAACAAAGATGGTATAGAAATCTGGGCACAATTCTTTTAATCAAAAGGACTTCATCTGTTGTTACTCCACGTGACCTGTTTCCTCTTATTCTCACAATAAAAAGGAAGCTATCAAATTAATGTGGCTTCTACGATTAGCCATGAAACCAATCTGAAAGTCCAAATTCCTTCTATACTTATTTCTTCTTCCCACCACGTAAACCAATCTGATCTGTTACCGCCTATTGTGGTCCTTGGCCAATGAAAAAAGTTATAGGTTCTTTCTTTATTTTTCTTTTGCAAGCACGATCAGCCCAGCCTCAAACGAATACACAGTTTGTTCCTTCTTTCGCAACATGCACGTAGAGATACGACCGGACTCAAACTAGAACACGGACAAGATCTAAACTGACGAACATAACAACATGGCGAGGGACTAAAATTCAGAAAAGCAATCTGAAAGAAAAATTGCAGCAGCTAAAACGGGTTATGGGATAGGGGAAAATGCGAACACAAATATTTTTGTAGGGCTTTTTGGTGGACTATGGGATGAAGGCAAAATTGATGGAACTAAATGAGGGTAAGCCTGGCGGTAATACCTGAGTCTCTGATTACCACTTAATGTGAACTAGGGTCCGATCTTCCGTCAGGTAAGGATAACTCTTGATTGGGCGGAGTAGAGACACAAACGATCCGGTTTCCGATCAACACGACCCGAACCCCGCAATCGCAGCACCACTTCTCCTCTGGTTATCAACCGTGCGCAGCCCGATTGATCTCGCCGAGAAGGCTATCCCCTGCAATGCGATCAAGAACACAAGCAAGGGCAAAGAAGAACACAACTCACTTGTAGATATCCTTGATTAAGCACTCGAATGTGGGGTCTCACAAACCGATGAACGGCGACACTGTTCTTGACAGATTCAATCTAAGCAAAACCCAAACCCTAATGTGGTGGCCGGCTACTGAATATATGAGGGTTTGGGACGACCTCAACCCCCTGGTCACGTCGCTAATGGACCTCAATACGATACACGGCCCAATGGCCCAAAATACGGTGACACAGCACCATGACAGATTCTGGACGTCTACTTGTTTCGATGATTCCTGTTGACTCCGATGGAATTTAGACGTGGGACCAGTGCCATTAGAAGCTCTATGAAATTCCCTTTCTATCCATATAAAGAACGTCCAAAACGGACTCCGTATGCGAGCTGGGCGTCGATTTTGGTGTGGACTGCTCCTGAACTCCGAAACGGGCTCGAACTTGATATGTTTTGGGCCTCCACTAGGGTTGGTCGCCTTTTGCTGGTCCCCTCCACCACCAAGCCTCTCTTTAAGCACTTTTTCATCATCTCCATGGTTTCTAATTATAATAATTAATTTAAGTAGCAATCTATTCTCAAAATAACTAAAAATAATACATAGGAACGAGCTCACCTTATCTTTAGGACGTATGGTTTTATGCGAAGGTGTCATGTTCTCATCAGTAGCGGGAGAAAAAAGCTCTCGCGATGTTCTTTACCCATCTCTTGGCGGCCAAAGCTTGCGCTATCGATCTGTTTTAAATTGCCCTAGGTGATACTAACATGCCATGACTTCTAGAAAATTTAGTTGCGTAGGGTTATTATTAAAATTTTAGTTTTCAATGGGTTAAAATATAAAGAAATTTGGAATAATGGATGGTGCATTCACTACTGGAAAAATGACTTTCTGTTCGACACTTTAGCCCCGGTACAAATTGGATCCGGGACTAATGTAGACATTAGTCCCGGGTCTAATATCTAGAAGGGGTCATGGACTCTTTAGTCCCGGGTGGCAACCCAAAATAACCTTTAGTCCTGGGTGGTGGCTCCACCCGGGACAAATAAACATATATAGTCCCGGGTGAAACCACGGTCCGGGACTAAAGGAGTACAGGCACCGACGCCCAGATTTTTTTAAGTCCTGAGCTCCTCTCTCTCCTATATCTTCTTCTTCCTCCACTCCAACCTTATCTCAGTCTTTCTCAGGAGGGGAGGCCGCCGGCGGGCGGGGCGCGCAGGCTGCCGTTGCGGGAGGCGCAGGCCGACGCNGTGAGATGGATTGAGATGCATATGAGATCGATTGTGTATTTTGTGATGGATTCTTGAATGATTTGTGTGATGGATTGAAATGTTTTGTAATTTCATGATTTCTCCCTTGGAAACGGGATCTGGGAGAGAAACGGGAGGGGATCGGGAGAGGAACGGGAGCACGGTACTGGTGGGGCCGGATGGCGCCTTGCCGGTATGCATTTTTTTTATTCGTAGAACCCACTTTTAGTCCCGGGTATATACTCGGGACTAAAGCCTTTGCCCTTTAGTCCCGGTGTGCTAGTCCCGGTTGAGATACCCGAGACTAAAGGGGTTCCCAAGCGGGACTAAACGCCTTTTCTCTACTAGTGACTGGGTGACGTAGGAAGAAGAGGCACGGGAGTTAGCTCCGAGTCCTTGTGCTTTTGGACGCTTTTTAATGTTCTATCTCGTTACGATCAAGCGCCGTGCAACCTTTGCACACACGCATTTTGCCTTGTGCTGATCGGATCTGTTCGGGCGCGCTGTTGGCAGATATACCCCCTTAGTCCACACAAGGAAAGAGTAGTTATGATTGATACAAATTTGTCGTCTGATATGATTCTAATCTTATATTTAGGTTTGTTTGATTGCATTGGGATATGTATGTACAAGTGGCACTTTATATTAGAGAAGCTGCCCAACGAAGTCGCAGATTTTGTAGCTAATTTTGGTCTCTTATTTATATATATAGGAGTATATACCCGTACGTCCATCAAACAGAGATCATATCGGAGACCGGCCGGAGAGATATGATGGTGCACAGCCTCATCTCGGCATCGCCGGCACTTTACGCGGCGGCGTCCACGACGACAGTACGGATGAGGCCGCCGACGTGGCCCATCCTGCCGGTGGTGGGTCGGCGTGCGCGCTGCTTAAGCTTGCCGAGCCTAAAGAGCAAGACGCCGGCGGCAGCCCGAGCCCACAACTACGGCCGCCACAACGGCAACGCGCAGCCGCACGTCGAATCTAATCATTTTATTGAGGAGAGGGATCACATCTGGTCCTGCTACCTTAAAATCTACTACGCCATTGACCTCGGCTGCCTGGTACATCTGATCCATCATATTTGCTCTGATTTTTTTTTTACATATCCTATTAGGTTTTGTCCTACGTCAAAAGTTGTAAACTTTGATCAAATTTCTAGAAAATTATAATAACATCTACAATACCATATTTGTTTCTTTGAATCCACCATAGAATATATTGCAATAGTACATATTATTGGTATGATAAATATTGCTATATTTTTTTATAAGTACTTTGATTTAGGTCTATTAAGAAACAGAGAGAGTATTTTGTATTATTCCGTACTACTACATCATTCTATTGTAGACCCTATTTTCATGGGATACAAGGAATATTTAATCTTTTTTTTTAAAAAATACACTTCTTGTTAGAAACATATTATACACATATAGTTCGACAAACGCATTTAGTAGGATTTAAAAAAAACTATTAGTTCAAAAGAAGACGGTATATATACTTTGGAAACAATAGTATCATATTACTAGAAAGTCTATAAATCAAATTTGGTTCTCTTGGAAGGTAACAAGGACAAGATAGAACGCAAGCCCTAATCATCTTTTCCGTGCAATTGCTTGGCAGTACTGCGACGCTAGACATATGTCGGGCCAAGTCTGTGTAGCAGCGATAAATGCAGTCATCGTAGCTTGCAAAGTCGCGGTAAGTTTGGTACTAAGGCCATTCTCTCTAGGGTTTTATGAAGAGTTTTATAACAATAAAATGCAACGCCATATCGTCATTGCTGCTGACTTGGTAAGAAGAAAGAATGGAATAGTTTCATCAGATGAGAGAGAAGTTTCATCTCCATGCCACTAAGCAGTCACGGTTATCTAGTTTTCTACCTTAGTAATAGTGCAATGAAATAATGCAATGAGACTAGCATAACTGCAAGATCATGGCATCAACCTAGCATGTACATTTTCTTGCAGACAAAAACTATATTTAACCTGCATGCATGCATGATATGATGTTTTTCAGGACAGCGCTAGCCTAATAACTTCGTGTCCGCCCAGCGGGATATCCGCGGACACAGTCCACACGACACTTCGGGCATACGTGAAGGTCTTTCTCCGCACCGCAGACCTCTGTCACAGCAGAGATCTTATGAAGAGGGATGTGATGCCATTTTTAGATGCGCTCAGAGGATTGGCTTCCATCAGCCATATCCTGCTCGATGCTGCTCTCGAAGCTCTCAGCCACACTCACCCGAGGGAGAGCTTGTCACAGTACGCCTACAACTGCGACGTGAAGACCATGCACCGCGAGTTTAACTGGCAGATAAGTGACCTTGAAGACGTCATTCGGAACACTCCATCCAATCATGCAGCATGCAAGGTGCGTGTGCAACTCCTATATACACGTGTATATGTTCTAAAGGGTTTTCAAATTAAATTCATACCGGTTTAGATACTGTATATATGTTGTTTTGTGCTTGATTTCACAGTTGGTGCTGCCGACAGTCATTAGAGGTGTGGATGCTACGGAATCCTTCGTGGGGCTCATGGTGGCTCGGCGGCAAAGAGCACTAGGGAAGGCGACCAAAGTGTCAGCATAATTTTTGCATGTATAAATTAGGGGAACATCTATTTATCAGTGAAAGAAAAAAATCGCCCCAAAATTTGTTTCCTCTTGTTGGGTAGAAAACCTACATACCATTACTAATTTCCTATTCTCCCATTATGTTGTTTAATTTTTTTTGCTGCACTAACTTTTTAGCTATAGTATTGTGCTATATTTTTCTATTACCATGTCAGCTGTTTCCAATCCATGTAAGTTTTGGTTCCAACGCGTGGTTAGCCATCAGCGCTCCACCACACACCCCTGCCGGGAGGAAACGGGAGGGACTGGAATCCCCTGGGCGTCATTTACCCGGCGTCGTCCACCTCGCACCTCCTTCTCCTCCTCCTCCAGCCCATGGTTGGTTGCAGGGCCATCGTCCCGCTCTGCCCACCGCCGCTCCCTGACAGCTCGCCCTTGCCCCCGGTAGCACTCCGGCCGGTGGCGCCACACCGCCTCACAGCTGCCGTGACACTTTCTAAACTCGCTGCGCCTCGCCTCGTCACCACCCACTGGATGTCCACTGCTACCCGAACGGCGGCGCCGCCGCCGGTCCGGCCTCCCACCGATAACCTTTCTTGGTTCGGAGGTTATGGATACTCCTCCACCCCAAACTCTAGGCTCTAAGGCGCTTCGGGCCGGCCACAGAGCAGCAGGGCAGGGTACGGAGATCCTATGCATATTCTGGAAGATTTTAGCTAATTTATCTTCCACTGTTCAGGATTCGTATGAATGGATGGGATTGATCCTGAAACGGGGAGCACCGGACGGGAGTGCGTGCAGTATTTGTTGGGCGGAGCATGGGAGGACAGATGTCGCAACGTGAGAGGAGGGTGACGGATGGGCTGAAAACAAATTTCAAACTCCAAATGCTCATTTCTCCTAAACCACGCATCCAAATTGATATCCGTTTGAACTATAGTATTCATTGGAATTAATGCAACAATATAAGATCCAATATGTTATTTTAAATATTTTTATTTGAACATTCAACATTTCAATTACTAGTTCAACAGTTTTAATATATGCCATTCAATATTTTTTATATGCTATATCAATATTTTTAAGAATAAGAGCTAATCTCGGGAGAAAATAGATTGGTTAAATAATATTTGGCTAAATAACACTTCCAATTTCCACCATTTTTAAATATAATATAGAGGAGGAAACAGTTTGAAAAGGTAGCAGGGGGGGGGGGGGGTTGATTCATTCGTAGCACAACCCCCACGTCTATTTCAAGCTGTTGGCAACGGCACGTACGGTATCGGGGGAGGATGGGATGGACCGGGACGTTTACAAGAATAAGAAGTGTTCGGATCCAGGGTACTACTACTTTACTACTATACGTATTAATTCT
The DNA here is from genome assembly GCA_004135705.1 of Alloteropsis semialata. Taxonomy (NCBI): domain Eukaryota; kingdom Viridiplantae; phylum Streptophyta; class Magnoliopsida; order Poales; family Poaceae; genus Alloteropsis; species Alloteropsis semialata. Next base: position 1,753,009 of record CM014271.1, on the reverse strand, counting down.
CCTCTGGAATTTGAATGAGCCATAGCTAGCTCCAGGCGCACCTCACGTACGTGTGCACTTGAAATTAAGAAACCAACCTTGTGATCATAACAAGCCGGAATGCTGTATAATTCCATAAGATGCGAGTTCTTCCTCTCTTACAGAATCGGTTTTGTGTGTGTGTGTGTGTGTGTTAATTTGTGTTTTTCCCAAGAAATGAAAAATAATTCCATTCCTGCACTTTCTCGACGACTTGAATTATACGGTTTCGCATGCACAACTCGTGCTGCCATTATAAAACTGATGGAGCAATCCATTACGATCTCAAGGCAGCATGCATGCCCTGCTGCAAAGATCGTATATATGGAGTTGAAATTTCCGGAGCAAGCACTCATTCTTTCTGTTTTACAAATAAATTAAATTAAAGTGTGGTACGGTGAGTCGGTGACATCCACCACTTCCACTTGGATGCTCGAGACATCTGATATATCATTTCGGGCATGTTTGGCAAAGCTCCGAGAGCTGATTCTCTGGTGAATCTAGCAGAAGCTCTACCAAACAGTTTTTCTGAGAGAAGTGATTATCTGCTGATTCTGTGAAGTGATTTTCTAAAATAAACTAAGAGGCTGAGAGCTGAAAAAAGTAGCTTCTCCTGATTCTGTGAAGTGATTCTCCATCCTGATTTTGAGATTTATACTAGAGAATCAAAGAGAATCACTTTCAGCCACAGAATCACTTCTCTCAGAGAATCAACTTCCACGGAGAATCAGAATCAGATAGAGCTAGCTCTACCAGGCCCTTCATGTGCGTATAGTTTATAACCCCCCCTCAGCTCGCTCCCCCGCGTACGGCCAAGTCATCCCGTCGTCGTGCATGCACTGCATGCGGCGGCACGTGCGTGAAAGCGGACTAGCTGCTTCGACCTGGCCACCGCACGCAACCGCTAGCTCAAGCTCAGCGGTGCGCGCTACTACACTACTACTACTACTATATATACTACTATATATATATATATATATATNGAATCTAGCTCCGACGTAGGGAATCTAGACCAAGCATGACAATCAAAGATTAATCTAATCGTATTGTAAAGATCCAGCTCCGACGTAGGGAATCTACACCAGTACAATACTCAAAGAACAACCAGATTAAACCACAAAGCAGGATCGGACATAGAACGATGCTGTAAGATAAATATTGCTTAAATCGGACCAAGACCAATGCTCAAAGCCGTTGAAGAAGTAGAATTGATTCACATGGCGTAGATCTAAACCAATCTAGCAACTCCAACAAACCGCAAAGACTACCTTTAGTAACCAAGATTACTCTAGCTCCGACGTAGGGAATCTAGACTAATCTTGATACCTAGCTCCGACGTAGGGAATCTAGGCTTAAAGTGTAGTCCGATAAACGATAATTGTTGAATAATCAATATTGATCTAGCTCCGACGTAGGGAATCTATATCAATCTTGATTATCCAGAGATAAATCGGTTGAACAGTATAAACGAGAAAGGGCGATGAGCCTCAATTCAAAGCCTATACTAGTTCGATAAATTGACTAACTTACTGGTAAGCCGGAGATCAGAACTGATGCAGCCCGTCCACCAATGAGCTTCGTCGGTAACTACTACTAAGGGTTTTGGCGTGAAGCCGGGTTGTATTGATTGTGAGAATAGTTCTTTACAATGGACGAGGGTTCAAATTTATACCCTGGTCATGGAGAGTCCTGATCGGACCAGACTAACTAAATAAGGTAAACTAAGCTTAAGATAGAACGGGACTCTCATACGCCTTCTGAAAAGGAAATAGTCCCTGGATCTGATACGCTTCCTTCTTAGCCGACGCGTCTTCCCTCTTGTACTCGTCATCGGATCGGACTTCCTGCTTCATCGGACTCCTCTTTAGCATCGGCTTCCTTTTCTGTCATCTTCTGTTTGACCATTCAACGGGCCCACTGTACAGTCTCAACCTTACCACGTCACCATCTGACTCAGCATGTCAGGTGCGAAAATCCGGTGTCAACAGCAGCATAAGAAACATTATAGGTGGTAAAAAAATTTGGTTCATGGTAGGCATGGAACCATGAGACACACCCAGCCCAACCATCACAACCGATCCGTTGCTTGGGTATGGATGTGTCCCATGGTTTGATGACAACCATGAGAAGCATAACTATACAATACAAGCTCAAGCTCAAGGTCATCATATGTTACCCAGCTAGAAAACTAGGTAAAATTTGATATCATCATAGGCATGCCTAGAGTTGAATTGTTTTAGTTCAAGATATTGACAACCATGAGAAGTAAAATTGAATTTAAAATCTAACTAAATAAGAATATCATTTATAATCTCAAAAAATCCTAGTAACCCTAAATATCAACGTCATTTGAAGCCTCTAAAAAGATGTAATTCTAAAGTTCGTAATAAGCCTAAATATGAATATCATTTATAATCTCTAAAAATCCTAATAACCCTAAATATGAATATCATTTATAATATCTAAAAATCATAATAAGCATAAATATGAAAATCATTTAAAGTTTCTACAAATAATCCAAAAATCTAAACAATGTCTAAAAATTTGTGCATCATCTCTACACATGCAACAACTAACTATATAGTGATTCTCTATTACAAATTCATAATAAAAATGAAGATTAAATCTAAAATCTCTTATTTCAATCCATTCCACAAACACAAATTACTCAAAACATAGAGCATGAAATAGACCATACTAACCGTCAAAAGAGAGAGGATGAAGTTGCTAACCTTCTAGCGGACTTGGTTTGCAAAATCTCCAAAAGTTATGGAAAATTTGGGCATGACCTCCCCCACCCGAGCTCAATGGAGGATGAAGAAATGAGCCATGGCTCGGGCTGGGGGAGGAAGAAGGGGATTTATACGCAGAGCCCCTTTGGGACCGGTTGGTGGCACCAACCCGTACCAAAGGGGGCCACAATGGTACCGGTTGGTGTCACCAACCGGTACCAAAGGCCCCGAGGCTCATTGGTACCGGTTGGTGACACCAACCGGTACCAATGTGGCTCATAGGTACCGGTTGGTGCCACCAACCGGTACCTATGAGCTCGCAGAATTATTGGCGATTGGACCCGGTACCAATGCAAGCATTGGTACCGGGTCCGAGCCAACCGTGACCGAACTCGGTGGATGGATGGCGGGTTCTCCGGTAGTGTTATTTGCATGTAGGCTTCTATGAACCATGTGCCATTCTATATATATCCACTTCTAACATACATGTAGCAGTTAGATGGCACTACTAAATTTTAATAGCTACTGTACTAAATAGGTACTTTTTTGCCTCATAGGAAAATATAGGGGTTGATTGCTACAACACTACATACCTGCAAAAAAGGAAGGCTAATAAGCACCTTGAGGTCCTAGCTGGTCCATAAATAGCAAATATATGGTACATGGGACATGTTGAACTCTACGAATGATGAAAATCATGGCTCATTTTCAATCTCAAGTTTTTGATAAACTAGTATATATGCAAGTAGTTCAGTGTGACCAACATGCATCAATGTAATCACAAAAAAAACACAGACGGTTAATTGCGTGGTATTGCTGTATGTGACATAAGGTCTTGTCTAAGTCTTCTTGGTGTTGCAAGTATATCTTGCTTTGGAAACCGAATGAAAACTTATGAACTGGTGAAACACTGACACTTGATTCACGGGGAAAGCTCAAGCTGAACAGTAGAATGAAGTCCTTTCTCCTCGAGCGACATACATATAGGACCAAGCCCTTTTTTCCACAAATTAAAAGTGTTATTAACCAACTAAAAAAATAAAGAGAAACTTGCTTCGAGTGTGCCAGATGATTTACAGGATCAAGCGGTTGTTCCAAACATATTATGCATCTGCAGCAAGGCTCACTCAGTTATGTAGGTATGTGCACAAATCAGGCACATTTTCTACTGAGTGCATTCCCCCCTATCTGATATTCTGATAGTGAGGAAGCATATGGCTAATTCATGTGTGCACTATTTGAGTATATGAAGAGTAACCCAAGGTTCGTTGAAGCGGAAAGAGAAATTCATGCCTTATTAGACATGGATTCAGTTCAAAACAAGGGGCAACCTAAGGCACATTTGCATAGTCAATCCATCATGTTTTCGTGTATCTATACTGTATCATTTAGCCTCTGAGATCTAGCAACCATGTTGCTAACTTGGTTAGTATGTGACTGATTAAAATAACTACTGGATGGCGATTATTTTAATCTTCTTGACATCAGCTAAAAGTAGCCATGCGGCCTCACCCTAATCAGTCCATCGATATACATATATATAGCTTGTACCATGCAGCAGCAAATAGATTAGTGCCATGCAAAAAGGAAGGGACACACTATTTAATAAAGCAGTAAATAATTATGCCGAAAAGGAGTGGCTCCTATGTGACTATGCAATGGAGTAATGCCAATTCACTTTGAAGCATTATATTTGTCGAATTGGCATGATATGTAGATAGAGCGCAATGGGTCTTTAAGTGTGTAGGTGCTTGCCCCCAAGTGCTATCATGCTCTATTTGCACTACTCGCCACTACCATTGCGATAAAATGACTTCTATTCTCCCGGAGCTATTGATAGCATTGTGAAAAAGGACTAGGAGTTGTTCATGCATGGCTAGGAGTCACATCGATTACTTGTGGATTAGCACGTAGGCATGGTAGGCACAAGGATACAGACATACACCAGACACCTCATAGGCACTGACGGCAGCTATCCATGTAAACAGGTACGGTGCACGATCATGGCTAGTCGATGAACTTGTACCAACTAGCTAGGTTTCATCAAAAAAACTTGTACCGACTAGGTAACATAGATCCTTATACTCTCAATTACACAATTAGCACCTTAAACTATGTTTATGGTATGGAAAAATATGACAGGCCGCTTTAAACTTATATATGCTTTTCAACGTTTGGTCAAACAATCTTTTTGCAACCAGTTCATTCGTTTCAGATGTAGTCACTTAAGGGTGCCGTGATGTTTTTATTGGCTCAACACCAGCCTTTAGTAATTGAGTTTTCGTCGGCGTAAGGAGGAAAGATTTCGAGGCTGAGATAAGGATCATAAGCAAGCTGAAGCATCATAACGTTGGTGTGACAGGCATCTCTACAGCAGCGATAGATTCTTGACATGACCACAAAGGTAATGCAAACCTAACCAGCAGAAAATTACTTTTGCGTCTCCAATCATCTATTCTAATAACAGACCAGTGCTAGCTTAGTTTTTACTGGCAGGAACCAGATCATCCTTGGCCTCGGCTCAGCATTAGGATATCTTCACAAGGAGCAGTGCATAGTTCATGGCGACAAAAGGCAGATTAACATCATGCTGTATGAGTCACATGGAACTAAGCTAGGGGACTTCGGCCAGTGGATTTTTTTCTTAACTAGCACATGTGCCCGTGCGTTGCAACGGGACTCTATTTCTAGCAACATGTTCATCAATTTAAAAGAAAATAAAAAGAAAGACAAATAAGGGTGAAACTGGCAAATATTTTCAAACATAATATTCTATATCTAATATTGCATACTCCAGTAATATGACCCGGTATGGAGAATTTCTTTTCATATTATATATATTTATGCACACCCTTATACATGCACACATCCATGCTTACATGGCTTAGAGTCAACACTTATCTTGGAAATAAACCTTGCTAGGGCTTCCTCTATTGTGACGACAATATTGCGGGAGCCAACTGAAATATGATTTCAACCGCCAACCTTTCAATAAAATGGTTTATAAGCACAATTCTATATATTAATTGCTTTATATAAAATGGTAAAAATTGGAGTATACATGGATTGAGTGTAAGTCGATATAGAATTAGGTCTAAAAAGTATAATAATACACTGAAATTGTAAATTGGATATTAAACAGATGTAAAAGTTTGCTTTTAGCAAAATGTTGACGTGTGGTATAGTTGGTTGGGGGCTGCACAGCAAGTTGTATGGTCTCTGCTTTGAATCTCACATGGAACATTTTTGTGCAATTTCTCTCCGTCCCGTTTTTTATCTCGGCCGCCCATGTCCTGTTTACACTTCGAAAGTCTGGTTTTTTATTCCATGTCCAGTTCACAGGCAAAAAAAAAAAAAACTACTACCAAGATATGTGGTGTCATGTTAACAGAGGAGATTATGTATGCAGAATTATGGACAAGCATTTCGAGCTTATTTAGGCCCTCAAGGCTCCGAGCAGCTTCAGCTTGGCTCCTTAATTGGGACTATGTAGCAGCGAGCTCGAGCAAGGCAAAGCCAATGCCAATTATTCTGCTTGGCCGCTGAGAGTTGTGATGTAGAGCTGCTGCTTTGACATGCCTACTTGCGTGTAGACGAGCGCGCTGCTGCCGGCTGCTGGAACCGGTTTGTGGCAGCCACCCGAATGATGAAGAAGATCTCAGTGTTGCTGCAGTTCTGCACCATGCGTCCACGGGATGACGGGAAGCGCCAGCGCTGGGCCTGCAAGCAGTGTTGCAAGGGAGAGATCTCGTGCCAGCATGGGACTTGACAAGAGAGCCAAAATTGGCCCAGTATCAGCGATGGCCGTTCGGAGATTGGGCTCAGATGAAGGACCAAGAAATTTAATTTACTCGCTTTGACGGCACAGGGAGGCGAAGGCGTGTCGAACTCTCGAGCAGCGGGGAGGCGTGCACGTATTCAGATGGTCCACACGTCAGGGACAAACAACATCATTGATGGACGAAACGTTTCTCCCTTTAATATTAGGTAGAGATACTTAGGCGGTAGAATTGGCCTGACTAGTCAAATAGGTTGGATATGCGAAATATTTATTTGTTGCTTCTAGTTTAGCTTGTTGATTAGTCGTATGAGTTGTAATAGACTAGGACTAGGACAATATAGTTTGAGTAGGACTCTTTAATATTATGTAATTAGGATTCTATGAGTCTGGACTATATAATATAATAAAGTCCAGACGACTCTAAAGGTTAACCTATTCTAATAAGGTATATTCTTGTTATCAATCGAGGCGCCCTCGGCAGCCAAGCACAACATCCACGTCAGCAAAAAAACAATCACCATACGATTTTGGATTGACGGTGGACACATTGGCCGAGCAGTGCTCGTTGATTCTGGTAAAAAAAAAGTCCACGTGTTAACTTGACATTTGTACAGACTAAAAAGCAGGTGGTTCAGAAGCCTCTCCCGTACACGTGAGTCTAGCTAGCCTAGATTTCATTACGTTAGTTGACTTGGTATATATGTCACATAGCTAACTAATTAATTATTTTCCCTATCGATTTGTCTTATGACAAAATTTATTTTGGGTCAATAAATCTCATATGGTTGTGTCTGTCTAGGGATGACAACGGGTCGGGTAAGTTATGGGTAGGCCATGCACATGTTCACCGGATACGGGTCGGGTATCAGGTACCTATCGGGTGACAATAAAAAATATATCAACAGGTTTATATTAACGTGTGCCATAATAGTTTGATAGCCATGTCGCCTTGTAAGCAACAAAATAGTTCAAAATTCACATAACCAACGACTAAGTTATTTATATAATTGAAAAGTTAACACAAACACACACAGATCTCTTTTCATAAGCCAAACAAAAATTAAAACATAAGGATAATTATTGTATATAGCCACGCACAAATAAAATAAAATGCAAGTGTGCTTAGAGTTTTTTTTAGGTTTAGGTCGTATTATGTGCTGTTGGACCTTTGTTAAGTGAAAATTTAATCAACCCTTATATTGTGGGTAATCCGATGGGTGCCCGCACCCTACCCGCGAGTAATAATTCATGCCCATTCTCTCATCCGTGAGCGAAGATTTATACCCATACCCTCGCCCATCGGATACAAAACCCGCAGGTAGAATTGTCATCCGTAGGTTCTTCACTATGGTTGTTGGTTTGCTTGAACAGTATGCCACTAAGGTAAATATGTGTTTATACAATTCACCTTTTCATATGCTTCTTTTATTGGTTAGTGTCTGCTTATATTTTATAACTATTATTAATTGTCTATTTGTATGGATCTACTTATCCTTTACATCATTGTCGTACTATTATTTCATGCAACACAAAATATAACACAATCAATATTCTGCGCGCATGGGCGCGCGCCATTCACTAGTATATATATATATATACCTCGCCGGCCGGCGTGGAGAACGATGATCAGTATGTCCGCGCCCGGCCGGAACACCCAGCGCCAGCACGGAATACGTACGGTCACCGATGTCGACCATGGCACGCACACGGCGTCCACGGAAGTGTGGTGGACTGGGGAGCGAGTGCTATTGATGCATGGCGTGCAGGTGCTGTCGATCGGCGGGCGTCCATGATGGGGTCATCTCATCGATCCTCGGGTAAATACCCGGGACTAAAAGACAGAGCCTTTAGTCCCGGTGCCTTAGTCCCGGTTGGGGACCCAGGACTAAAGGCCCTTCCCAACCAGAACTAAAGGCTGTTTTTCCAGTAGTGGAGCGAGAGAGAGCGCGGCGCTGGCGGTGTACGCCGGCCCGTAATATATCTGCTCCTTCTCTTCTCTACTTTTTCAAGAACAAAGTTTGGACTTTCTTTCCACAGTTTTTTTTTGTCATCCTTTCGTTCCGTCTGCCCCCAAGCCCCACGAACGGTATCTCCCCTCCGTTCAAACCACACAGCACTCAACTAATCCAATCAAAACAAAATAAAAATACATATAAAATTCTAAAAGTTCTGAATTTTTTTAGCACGCGCTATAAATCAAAAGTGACCCATTTTATTTTGATATGAAATGATAATATCTCTACTCATAAAAAACGATGTTTTTTTTTCTACAGTCCTTTTACTGACGTCCGCCTCCAATCGGCGCCCTTGTCTCTCCCCTTTTCAAACCACACAACACCTAAACTATCCAATCAAACAATAAAATACATATAAAATTCTTAAGTGGCGCAGTTTCTCATGGTGTCCGACCTGGCCGCAACTCGGCACCGCGCCACTTGGGGCTTCACCCCCAGGTCTGACAAGGGTCATCCCCGATGATTCCTGTTTCTTCTTTGAGCACCGCCCACTCTTGTGTCGGCCTATCGACCAAGACGCTTCAGCCGGCCATAGTGGCCTCAGCTCTTCATCAGCAATCCGGCACGCGCCTGCGCGTTGCTCGGGGATATGGGTATCCTTGTTCCCACCACCGACGGGGGAGACAGTCGGCATTGGCTCACGTTTGACAGCGATGTGGGCCGACCCCGACCCACGAGGATATCTGAACTTGATGGATAAGATTGATGATGACTTAACTTGCAAGACACGCCGACTCAGATTAGGTTTCTTGTTGTAGCCGAATAGGATTAGGGAACTGACTTGTAAACCCTATGTCGTCGTCGGCCTATATAAGGTGGCCTAGGGCGACCCCCAGAGGGACATCAAAATCCACATCCAATTTCCCAGCTCCTCATCGCCCTCTTCCTCGTTATAACCACAAACTCGCCATCGTTCTCTGGAAACTCGTCGAGCGAATCAATACAACACCACTGAGCACAAGACGTAGGGTATTATACTTCCAGATAGCCCGAACCTGTATAAACCTTGCGTCTCCTATGTTGCCTCGAGCTCCCTAGCTCTGCGATCGCCTCCGCCTACAGATGAACTACTTGGGTACCCCTAGCGGACTGACAGACGATAAATCCGACACTGCTGCAGTGCAGGCAGGGATTGGCGGGGATCGGAGCCAGCCAGGTTTGGGTCCGATCCCCGCATATGGGACTACAGCTGCTGGGACTGGGAGTCTGTTGGAGCGTTTGGTTCCATATGTGAGACACGCTCTCGTGAGCCAGGCTGAGTGCGTGCAAATCCTCGTGTTTGGTTGTCTTTATGTGTACAGCCTGGTTGAGAAGAAAAGATGTTTGGTTACCTATATGTGTTATATTGCATGAGATATTATTAGAAAAAACATGTAATTTTATAATTTTTAGCTTATGAAGTTACATTTTAGTGATTTTATATTACCTTTGTAAATCTTAATCTAATTTAAAATATACTAATACTAGTTAATATATGCTAATCACACACTAATAACATCATTAGCAAGCTAATGCATGGCTCCCCCGAGCCAAGCCGGTCAGAAATGGCCGATTCTAGCGTTTACCGCGAGCCTGGCCCGGCCTGTATGGCTGCACGCGGGGAGCCAGGCCCGGCCGCCAGTCCAGCCAACCAAACAATGGCACCCTGCATCTCGCCAGCCTGGTTCAAGCGGATGCAAGGAACCAAACACGCCATAACTGTTCCCTTCCAGGCGCACACGAGATGACGCTGCAAGCCAAGCCCGGCTGATCTCGCGTTGGTCCAACTCCAAAAGCATGCATGCTACTATACGCGAGCTGCATGCCGCCGCGGCCAGATGCTGGGATCCGGTGCCTACATGCTGCAGCGCGATATGTTGGGTCCCCTGGCCCGCTCCACCCAAAACTAAGGCTCTTGTTTTAGATTATGGCTGATTTTGAAGGCCCGATTATGGAATATTCAAAAATAAGATGACTCCCAGAATCCATTATGCGAATCATCTGATTTTTGAGTATCCATAATTGAGGTTGTAAAATCAGCCATAAGCTAAAACAAACAGGGCCTAAACTTGTTGGACATTAAGCCTTTGTTGCCATATCGCTGGACTAGACAAGCTGCCGTGGGGAGAAGTTGGGTCCACAAACCGGTGACCTTCGCCATGAGGATCTCATCCATGCATCTCGATCGATCGGAGGCGGAGAGGCGATGGTTCACCTCTCCCCCATCCCGACGCCGACACCGCGACGCTCGCCGCCGGCGAGCAGGCCGACGAGCGAGGGAGCCGCGGGCGACTTCGCCAACAAGGAACTCCACGCAAGCAAAGAGTTCGACACGCCAGCTGGGCGCACGGTGCATGGTGTCGAGTCCAGGGGAGCCTGCGCCTCCACCGACTCGGACTCGCCAGCCGCTGACGCCTGGGCCATGGAGATCCGCGGGGCAGGTGAGAGATGGAGAGGTGGGTCCCTCAGATACTCGTCCCTCACCTAATCTCACTCGTCCCCATCCCGACCCCTCTTCATCTGCTCCCTTGGCGAGCGATTCGGGGAACCCTAGGTGTTCGCCGGGGGGGATTTCGGGCGGATCTCAAGGGCGGGGATCTGGAGACCCTTCGAGCTCCAATCCAGACAAGGTTAGTTCGTTACTTTCTGAATCGCTCGAACACATTTGGGCTAGAAGCAATCGAGTTGGGGTTTGTGGTACGATCGAAGTTCCACCCCTGATTCCTCAACAAGTTTACACTCATCAGGATTCTGTTCCCCTCCGTGGATCAGATCCAGAACATTGGTCGACCCTTGGGGGTGATGCTAGGTCTTTCGTTGAAGTAGTCAAATCTAATCCTATCCCTAATTCTCAGATGACGGATAGGGGAACTCATGGAGGGCAACGAGTCCCACAAGGAGGAGGTAGATCAGGCTTGGTGGAGAGGGGTAGAGGAAGAGGGGAGCACTCTTGGCAAGGAAACTGGAAGGGTGGATATCAGGGTGGTCGGTTTCATCACAACCAACAATACCAAAAGAAGGAAGAAGGGCATAGCTCTTTTCACAACACAAAAGGGGGAGAGTTTGATCTGAGGAACAGCTTAAATCAGGGCAAAGAGACGACAAACAAAGATATGGAGGGGAAGATGGGCAAAGAGCAGGAAGTAGTAGGAGAGAACAAACAAACTTCAAAGGTGGGGGCTCAGGATACAGGCAAAATGAATACATTGAATGTGCAAGGTGAAAAAAGACCAGATAACAGAAGATTTGAGGAGTTCAGGCAGGGTAGGGAGTTCTGTTTCAGATGTGGCAATCTGGGGCATAGACGTGAAGATTGTATTAACCCACTCATTTGTGCAAAATGTAAGAAGGAGGGTCACATAAGCAAAGTCTGTGATGAAACTATGCCTTGGGAATATGTAGCTCCTTTCTATGGGCTAGCTGCACCGGGGCAAGGATTTCATGCTATTCTTGATGATACTCAGGAGGAGAGTGGAAAAGAACAGTCAGCTTGTGCACTAATTACAATCACAAATGGGCTGGTCTCTGCCAGACAGCTTGAAAATGAATTCAGAGCACAAGCTGGACCTAACTCAACATGGAGATGGTATGCTAAGAAAATTGCTGATAATATGTTTCAAATGAGGTTCCCAACAAGCAAAAAAGTGGAAGAATTAGCTTTCTTCCCTGGAATGTGTATGGGCACAGTTCCTGGAGTGACCTTCAAGGTAGAGAAGTGGAATGCTTTTGCTGGAGCCAAGTCAAAGTTAGAGAAAGCTTGGTTTAGAATATCTGGTATTCCAATGGAAAAAAGATCTGAGAAAAGAGCTTGTATGATTGCTTCACTTGTAGGCATGCCTTTGGAAGTTGACAAAGCAAATCTAAAAAAATGGGACTATGTGAGAGTTAGGATTGGCTGTAGAGATCTGAACAAAGTACCAGCTGAAGTGGAAGGTCTGATTGACAAATATTTCTTTGAGTTCACTTTTCAGAGGGAAGTGGTGCAGGAGGGGACATCAGGTACAGCCTGGAACAAATGGACAAGGAACATAGATAGGCCTGGTGGAGACAACCCTTCTCCCAAGAAGCCAAAGTGGGGTGGCAGTAAAGAGCCTCAAGAAAGCAGTGGCAAAAGTGATGATGGGCCCTCTGAGCCTACAGACAGGAATTATAAACACAAAACAACATTGGGAAGTCAAAAGAACTTCTCAAATGTGTGTGCTTCAAAGGCAACACCTGAATCTGGTGGAACTCTAAATGGCCCTGATAAGGGAAAGCAAGTCACCAAAGAAGTGGCGGATATTAGTCAGAATGTGGCCACTCCAAAAGAAGCATCAAGTGAAGAGAGTGAGGATATAGGGCTAACCTTTGCTGACATAATCTCTCCTGGGGGGCAACATTTCAGCTTTGGATCTTTTGAAAATGTGGAAATTAGGAGGCTCTTGAATATTAATGCTGGAGGTAGTGTTCCAATGGTAGTGGATGAATATGACTCCAACTTCAGGAAAAATAAGTTTGACTCACTGGCACTTATTGAAGCAAAATATGCTATTCTCTCTGGCAAAGAAGGATCTTCTGAGAAGCTGTTCTTTCAAGAAAGTAACAAAACTAATAGTCTAGAAAAAATCATGGAGGAAGAGGAGATTATAGAAACTTAGTACTCTCAACCCTGTTCTTTTGAGGGTTCTCAAATGGCTCCTGGTGGAGAGGTGTCCAGCCAGGAAGAGATGAATAAGCTGTCACAATCTCTGGAGGAAACTCATCAGGATAAATCCCAGGATGAGACAACTGCTACAGTCACTCTGGTGGATTCTCCACAGTGGGAACTGATTGAAATGGAGGAAGTCATTGATGAAGATAAAAACAAACAGGTGGGGCAGGAAGTGGTAATGGACACTAAGGAGCAGAGCATAAATTTAGAAGATAAAGTGATGAATGAGGTGGAATCACAGAATCAAATTGAGGTGCATGAGGAAGACCAGGAACATAATGGGGAACTGATCAGGGACAGTAAAGAGGAAGATGATCAAGCTCAGGCAAAGAGGCAGAGTCAAAGACTTAAAGACCAAGGAATGAGCCACATCAAGGCAGCTGAAAAAGCAGAAGCTCTGATCAAGAAGAAGAACTTGGAAGGTAACTCTTTTCCCAACAAGAACTCCTTTGCAGTTCTTGATAATAATGAATTACTTAGTAGAGCAAATAAAATGGGGATTAATACCTCATCTCTAGATCTAGAACAATTTGACATTCTAAAAGAGCTGGAGACAGCTAGACACAATTTAACAAAAAGAAATGAGGAGTTGGACAATTTGGGAATTGAAGAGGATAAGAATGTGGATCTCCCCTTTGAGGAGATAAAATTAATTGAATGGCGTTCTGATGACTCTGACCAGGATGGATTTGAGAAGGTTTCTAGTAGAAAGAAAAAAAGGAAAAGCAGAAAAAAGGAAAAAGGAAATATGGTTAACAGGACAAGTTCTCCCTCTCCTGCAGAAAGGGAAACTTGTTCTGAAGGAGAAATATCTATGATTAGCTCTGGATATAATCTCCGAAAAGGGGTGAAAATAAAATCAAGAGGTATAAAATGATAGGTGTCTTTTGGAATTGTAGAGGGGTGGAAAAGAAAGGTATGGGAACTTGTATTACAGACTTACTGAGAGACTATCAGGTGGACTTCATTGGGTTACAGGAAACAATCATGAAAAAGTATACTGATAAGTTCTTCAGGAAGATTGATCCTAGTCAAAATTATAGTTGGCACTGGGTGTCCTCCAGAGGAAGAGCTGGAGGAATCTTATGTGGAGTTAAGAATGATATTTTTGAGGTGATTTCCTTTAATGAAGGAAAGTATTTTGTACTAGCAAACATGATAGAGAAAAAATCAAAATTTAAGATGAAGGTGGTCATGGTGTATGGCCCTGCCCAAGATGAAGGGAAGGAAGATTTTCTGTTAGAACTTTCACAGTTATGTGCAGACAGTTCATATCCCACCCTCATTGGTGGTGATTTCAATATTCTAAGATACAGTTCAGAAAAGGATAAAAATTTTCATGGAAACAAATACACTGATTTGTTCAATTACATTATCAACACTTATGAGATGAGGGAGCTGGAGTTAAATGGGGGAAAATATACTGGGAGTAACAATCATGCTGACCCTACTCTTGAAAAATTAGATAGGGTCCTGATGAGCAAGGATTGGGAGAATAGTTATCCTCTGGCAAATCTTAGGAAAATACCAAGGTATATGTCTGATCACAACCCTCTGCTGTTGTGCTCAGATCAGATATCCAAGAAGAAAAATAAACCATTTTGTTTTGAAACAAGCTGGTGTGACCACCCTGATTTCATTCCCAAAATGGCTGAGATTTGGAGAGAAGAGATAAAGGCTAATAACATAGTTGATGTCTGGTGCATTAAAATCAAAAGAGTGAAGAAATTTCTTAAAGGATGGGGTGCAAGTTTAAAAGGTCATACTTGTCAGATTTATCGTCCGGCAGTCCACCCGGGGGTACCCAGATGGTTGATTTGTAGGCAAAGGGCAATCGCAGGACTAGGGAGCTCGAGGTAACACAGGGACACAGGGATTATACAGGTTCGGGCTACCCGGAGGTATAATACCCTACGCCCTATGCTCGGGGGTCTTGTATTGCTTTGCTCGGCGAGTTCCGGGGAACAGCGGCGAACGTATGGTTACAATGGGGGATCTGGTGGCGAGAGGATTCAATGAATGAAGGGGTCGACCTAGGCCGCCTTATATAGGCTGACGGCCTAGGGTTTATAAGTCGGTTATCTCTAATTATGATCCGGCTCAAATCAGGAAACTAATCTGGGTCGGTTACAATACAATCTCCGTGATCTCCGGACGGGATCTGAGGATATCGCCGAATGCCTTGACGATTAAGTCTTCTCCAATCTTGTCCATCAAGCCAGGGATTCTCGTGGGCCGGCCTGGGATCGGCCCACATCCTTGTCAAACGTGGGACCAGGCCGACTGGCTACCCGGTCGGTAGTGGGCCCAGGGGTACCCATATCCCACAAGTCCCCGAGCAACGTGCAGGCGCGTGTCGGACTGTCGATGAAGAAGCGAAACCATCAAGGTCGGCTGAAGCGCCTTGGTCGGCAGGCCGACACAAGGGTGGGCGGTGCTCAAGAAAGAAAACCGCAGACCATCCGGGGATGACCCTGGGCAGACCCGGGGTGAAGCCTCGAGTGATGTAGCGCCGAGCCGCGGCCGACTCGGGCGCCAAGGGGCTGCACCACTTGGGGAAAGTGACACATCCTGATGGGGCATATGGAGGACGACGCAAGGAGCCCTCCATATGGAGTAGTCCCCGAGCATTGGGCCGACTAGAAAAGTCGGGCTAATGGTCAAAAGAGAATGATCTCCAAGCATCGGGGCAGTCAGGCCGCCCAAAGGATAAGCTTCGCCGAATAGCGACAAAAACAGTATACGCGTGAATGCACAGGGCGATCCCGTGGTCGAATGAAGCCGAAGACGATAAGGGCGAACTGAGCACCTCGAGGCTCGGAGCTGCTGCGTGGCGCAGAGCGCACGCGCTGAACAATGCAACCAGAGTCACATGTTGTCTTTTAGCTCAGGGCTATAAATACACACCAAGGCCCCAAGGCTTGCGCTCACTGGAAGAGAGGCATATCAACCACCTAGCTTGAATAATGTTGGGGACTTCCACCTGGGTGCATCCTCCTGGGATGAATCATGGGGACTTGTTAGCCTGGTGCTAGAAGAGTGCTTGCGAAGATCTGGAGGCTGATCAGCGTCTGA
This sequence comes from Alloteropsis semialata, assembly GCA_004135705.1. Lineage (NCBI taxonomy): Eukaryota > Viridiplantae > Streptophyta > Magnoliopsida > Poales > Poaceae > Alloteropsis > Alloteropsis semialata. The sequence continues at coordinate 1,736,719 of CM014271.1, read as the reverse complement.
ATGCTGTCCCGTTCACCCCTGCATTCCCGTGTGAGAAGGGCCATGCGGGGTGAAATGCTTTGTAGGGCAAGGGATGCCCGGGGGCATTCGCTGACAACCCTCCATGGGTGTTGTCCCGTCAACGGCTCAAGTGGTGCTACAAGAGAGCTTGCGAGGAGCTCATGTGGCCCAAGCTTGCTTCGGATGCAGCACTAGGCGCAGGGACGAGTGCCCCAAGCCGTCATCTTGACGGTTGACGTGTTTGATTTTTGTAACCGGCTTATGACCGGCTGCCTTTGTAACTCTTAGCCTTCTGATGAATCTTGTCTCTTGTTCACGTCTTATGAATGCAATATCTGTGTCCTTGGACCCGGAGATCGACAGAGGCATCATAGGTTCGCATAGGGGCAATAAGTCATGGGTCGGTCTTGATTAGAATACCGCGGCATCAAACGCTTGGACCCATTGACTGGAGTCAGAAGCACCGAGTCCCCGAGGGTCGAGGCTGGCCGAGTCCGGAGACTCATTGACCGGAGTCAAGAGTGTCGAGTCCCCGAGGGTTGGGGCTGGCCGAGTCCGGAGACTCATTGACCGGAGTCAAGAGCGCCGAGTCCCCGAGGGTCGGGGCTGGCCGAGTCCGGAGACTCATTGACCGGAGTCAAGAGCGCCGAGTCCCCGAGGGTCGGGGCTGGCCGAGTCCGGAGACTCATTGACCGGAGTCAAGAGCGCCGAGTCCCCGAGAGTCGGGGCTGGCCGAGTTCTGCATTAAAGAGCCGTTGGCGGGCCCAGAGCCGTTGGCTCGCGATTGACGGGAGTTCCGCGGATTCCGTCCATTAGTTACGGCGCCGTTAGGGTAATTCGAATCGGCGGAGGGGGATAAACCAGATCCATTCCCCGGCAGTTTTACCACAGTCATTTTCCAATCGAAAAACATCCCGCGCCCCCATCACCACTCAGCGCCGCCGTAGGAGCAATTCGTTCGCCACCCTTTCGCCCCCGCCGGAGCTCAAGCGCCGCCGCCGCCGCTGCTTGTTCGCCTCGTGCCTGAGCACCTCAGCGGAAATGGCGGACTCAAGGGAGACATTGAGGACACCGGCATCGGGGGAGGAGGTGCCGCCGGTGACGGTGATGGAGGGCGTGGTCATTTCCGCGGGCTTCGGAGAGGGCGACGCGGAGAAGGAGGTGACGCCCCTCGCTGGTCATGCTGAGGCCACGGGGGATGCCGCCGCCCGTGGGGGCGGCAATACTGATGCGCCGGCGGTCGCCCCCGGGGCGGACGCCAAGGGGAAGGAAGTGGCCCCGGCGGAGGAGGTCCCGGAGCTGACGTCTGTGCCCGGAGGAGTCCCGCCCCAAGAGCCGGCCTGGGGTCAATTTTCGGTCACCGAGGAGAGGCTCCAGGACATGGTTCGCCGCGGCGTGCTCGGGCCACGGGAGATCTTGCAGTGGCGGCCCGCCGGCGATGATGCCCGACCGTGGGAGCGCTCGGAGACGGAGATGGCTGTCTTCGCACCGTTCTTCGAGCGGGGGTTTGGACTGCCCACGGGGGACTTCTTCCGGGGTCTTCTTCACTTCTACGGGGTGGAGCTGAGTCACCTGAACCCAACCTCCATTCCATCCATCTCCGTGTTCATTCATCTGTGTGAGGCCTTTCTCGGTATCCCGCCACATTTCCCGCTGTGGCGGCGTTTGTACCGGATGAAGATCATCGGAGAAGGTTCCGGGAAGGGTCCTGCTAGGATTACTGGAGGGGCTGGCTTCTCGTTGAGGGTCGGCATGTCCAGGAGGTATCTTGTCCTAGATATGAATGATTCCAACAAGAACTGGAGGCAAGAATGGTTCTATGTCGCGAACCACCCCCCTGCTTTGCCTGCCCGTACTGGCCATCGGCCAGAGAAGAAGGACTCCTGGGATTTGCTGCCGGAAGGCAAGGACCTGCAGGAAGCCGAGGAGCTGCTCGGGTTAATTGCCGAGCTGAAGGAGCGGAAGCTGACTGCTGTGGCCATGATGATATCCTTCGTGCGGCGGTTGACCCAGCCGATCAAGGATCGGGTACATCCTGGGTTCGAGTTTTCAGGGGGCAATGATCCGACCCGGGAGCAGATCAGGACAGTGTCCATCCCGGAGACTTGTGAAAGGATCTTCGGCTTCATGCGCGGCAAGATATACAATGAGGGCACGCCGATGCCCTTTTCCTTGCATAACCCTCCTCCAGCGGTTGGTTCTCTATTTCCTTGTATTTTTCGTTGCCAACTATTATGTGCTTGGCGTTTGATCAGCTGTATTCTTGTTTGCGCCTTGCCATTGTCTTGCAGGAGCAGGCGACGAAGTACTTCAACCCGGCGCCCCTCCCTGAGGGTACTGTTCGGGTTGAGAAACTGATGACGGTAGAGGAGGCGTCCAGGACCGCTCAAGTCGTGGATGAAGGACAGGCTGCTTGGGAGGTGGCCGACTTCATCTCGGCTCCCCAAGACGAGGTGGGGGGTAACCCGGTGGCCCAGGTGCTTGGCGGGCTAGGGAGGCCGTTGCGTCAAGCCGTACGCAAACTGACACCGGCCCAGGCGTCGGCTCGAGAAGGGTCCCCCAAGCCGTCACAGCAGCCGGGGCAGGTCGCGCGGGCCGAGGCCGAGGCGCGGCGGAAGAGGAAGGCGGCGAGTGACGCGGGGGGTGGAGCAGACGGATCTGCTTCGGGGCTTGCGCCCGAGCAGCCCACGCTGGATGCGGCAGGGGGCCAAGGGAGCCCGTTCGCCCAACCAGCGTTGCGGCCAGACGCGACGCTGCTACCGCACCAGACATCTCCGCAGGTGCTGCGGGGTGTGCAGTTCAAGCGCCCGCGCAAGAGAGGGTAAGTTGCCTTAGCAACCCAGTGTGTCTTCTGCTGAAGCTGGCTTGGTTTGATGGAGTGTTGGATGCAGGCCTGGTGGTCAAGCACTCTGTCGCGCCCGGGGGCTGCTGACAAGGTGCCCCCAAGTCGGCCTGCCACCGCGGAGGCGGATTCAGGGCCGATCTTGGCCCTGGTTGTAGCAGAACAGGTGCCAGTTGGCATGTCGGGGCCACCGCCCCCACCGAGTCCTCCGCGCGCCGGGGCGGGTGACCCGGTGGAAGATCTTCATGCCGGAGTGTCCGCGGTGCCTCTTGGGGAGGAGGACCCTGAGGGCCGTATGGTGGTCGAAGAGCCGGCTAGGAGTCCTCCTCTGCTTGAGGACGACGACAACCGGCTCCTCGTGGAGGACCTGGATGCCGACCCCAGTGTTCGCGCAGCTCCCCAAGTTGGAGCGGTCACAGCCGAGCACGGGGACGGGCCACGGGCGCCGGAGCTGACCCTAGAGCAACAAATGGAACTTGATCTTGCCGACCAGGCGAGTGAGCTCTGAAAGCTGCAGAATGTTGCCGGCGTCTTGAATCGCATTGTGCAGGTACGTCAACTCGGCGCCTTGTTATGAGTATAAGGCTCGTACTAACCCTGAGGCTAATGTAATGTGTAACAGGGTTTCACGGCACGAGCCGTGAAGGATCTTAACTTCAGGCGGCAGGCCCTGGAGGACCGCCGGGCCTTGGCGGAAGTCCATACGGAGCGGGTCCGTGATGCTGAGGCCGCCAAGGCGTATCAGATGCAGAGGGAGCGGGAGCTTGCCGACCTACAAAAGACCAATGAGTACCTCATGAATGACATGGGTGTTCTCACCGAGGGTGAGCTATTTTGCTTTTGCTTGCTGGTGTAACTTTCTCGGCAGCCTGCGCTCATTGGGGTTTCTCTGTAGAGGCAAAGAGGAGGGAGGACGCCCTCCAGAGGAAGGTCGACGAGCTTGCCGGGGCCAGGAAAAAACTTGAGGACGAGCTGGCCGGAGCCAAGCATAAGCTCGAGGAGGAGTTGCGGGGGCTGAAGGCAGCCAATCTTCGTCTGGCGGCCGAGTCCGAGCAATTGAAGGAGGACAAGCAGGCGCTGAAGGATGCGCATGACCAAGCCATGCATGGTGAGATCCTTTCGCCGAGTCGTCTCGAACTTGTCAGGAAATCGATGTGCTGACGTGCGTTTTTTTTAGGGCTCCGGACGGAGCTAATGGAGCTGAAGCAGACGCCCGAGTTCAACGCCAATTCTTTAGTGCCTGCCGAGTCGGGCCCGGCATCGTTGACCTTGGTGGAACGGCTCAGGGCCGGCCCCAACCGCGCCGCTCAGTTGATGCAGCAGGCTGCAATTGGCTTCGGGAGCCGGATACTGGCTCTGTGCAGAATTCACTTCCCAACGCAGGAGCTGGCCCCGATTGCCGATGGCATACCCGAGGAACTTGCTGATGAAGAGTTTGACGGGCTGGTCGACGAGTGTACTCCTCTGGCCGAAGCTGTGGCAACTGAACTGGGCCCGAGGAACTTGCTGATGAAGAGTTTGACGGGCTGGTCGACGAGTGTACTCCTCTGGCCGAAGCTGTGGCAACTGAACTGGGCCTGTAAGAACAGTTAAATATGTAAACTCTGTAGTCATCCAATGTGTATAAAATCCCGAATTTATTTTGGAGCGTTGGCATGCATCAGTGTTTTGTTGGACCCTTTTCCCTGCCGACTAGTACGTTGCGTTACCCGACTGGCCGCTGCCTTGTGCTGTTTAAGCACCCTTTTGACCCGCTAACCACTGCTCACGGAGAGGACGGCTTACCCTGCTACACTGCTCAGCGGGGAGGCTTAGGTGTAGGGGGGCGCACGGGCTTAGCACCGGGCTCAGGGTTTCACAGTTGGGGACCTGGACCAGTCAGGTTAGCTTAGTAGTCGCCGGGGGGAACATAGGGTTGGGCAAGGACTCGGAAGTCGGAGTAAGCGAGTACTCCCCCAAGTGTCGTGAGGAATTAGAACATTGCCTGGGTCGGGCCCAGTCCCCGAGCATCAGCGTGGATGCCGAGCTAAGAGTTAACAAGAAACCGACAAGTGGGCGAAGATACTTTTATTGATGTGAGACGAAAAATACATAGCTTTGATAAATTCTACGGGTAGAACTTGACGAGGTGCTCGATGTTCCACACATTCGGGACAGGATCGCCTTAGCCCACTGGAGGCTGTATGTTCCTGGCGAGATAACTTCTTTGACGATGAAGGGTCCCTCCCAGGGGGCGGACAGCTTGTGTTTGTCCTTGGTGGACATGACTCGGCGCAAAGCCAAGTCGCCGACGTTGAGGCAGCGCTCCCGGACGTTCTTGTCGTGGTAACGCCGTACCTGCTGCTCATGTCTGGCATGTCTGACCAGGGCGGCGAGTCGGTGTTCTTCTAGGCAGTCGATGTCAACCCGACGGCCGATTTCGGCTTCTCCTTCCTCGTAGTGCTGGATGCGCGGGGCACCGTGGGCGACATCGGCTGGGAGGACGGCTTCGGAGCCGTATACCAAGAAGAAGGGAGTATATCCCGTTGCTCTGCTCTTCTGCGTTCGTAGACCCCATATAACGTGGGGTACTTCTTTTGCCCACCGGCCCGGGTGCTTGTTGAGTTCGTCGTACATGGCCTTTTTGAGCGAGTCCTGGACCATGCCGTTGGCCCGCTCGACCTGGCCATTGCACCTGGGGTGCGCCGTGGAGAAGTAGTAGACGTCGATGCAGTTGTCCTGGCAGAAATCCCAGAACTCGTGCCCTGTGAACTCGGATCCGAGGTCGGTCACGATGCGGCTTGGGATGCCAAACCGATGGGTGAGCTCTTGGATGAACTTGACAGCCGTGGCTGACTTTGTGTCGGTCACGACCTTGTACTCGATCCATTTGGTGAACTTGTCGACCGCCATCAAGATGTGCTTGAACCCGCCCAGAGCGGTTTTGAAGGGACCGACGTTGTCAAGTCCCCATATGGCAAATGGCCAAGATGGGGGGATGGTCCGTAGCGCCTGAGCCGGCAGGTGCTTTTGCTTCTGGAAGAATTGGCAGCCGATGCAACTGCGCACCAACTCTTTGGCGTCAGACAGAGCTGTCAGCCAATAAAACCGACAGTTGCACCCGGGGCGATGATGGACGAGGAGATCGGCGACGAAGCCAGCGCAGAGCTGGTTGGCGCGGAAGCGTCGGGCGTCGTGACGAGGTCGGAGGCGGTGGTGGCGGCGGATTGGTTTTCAGCGAAAAAGCTGATACCCTCAAGATGCGTAGCACAGTCCTTGATGGAGTCGGGGAAGATGACGGAGCGACGATCTGCCATCGAGCTAGCTGTAATGCCCCGCGATTACCCCTACCTGGCGCGCCAACTGTCGGATTTATCGTCCGGCAGTCCACCCGGGGGTACCCAGATGGTTGATTTGTAGGCAAAGGGCAATCGCAGGACTAGGGAGCTCGAGGTAACACAGGGACACAGGGATTATACAGGTTCGGGCTACCCAGAAGTATAATACCCTACGTCCTGTGCTCGGGGGTCTTGTATTGCTTTGCTCGGTGAGTTCCGGGGAACAGCAGCGAGCGTATGGTTACAATGGGGGATCTGGTGGCGAGAGGATTCAATGAATGAAGGGGTCGACCTAGGCCACCTTATATAGGCTGACGGCCTAGGGTTTACAAGTCGGTTATCTCTAATTATGATCCGGCTCAAATCAGGAAACTAATCTGAGTCGGTTACAATACAATCTCCGTGATCTCCGGACGGGATCTGAGGATATCGCCGAATGCCTTGACGATTAAGTCTTCTCCAATCTTGTCCATCAAGCCAGGGATTCTCGTGGGCCGGCCTGGGATCGGCCCACATCCTTGTCAGACGTGGGACCAGGCCGACTGGCTATCCGGTCGGTAGTGGGCCCAGGGGTACCCATATCCCACAATACTTTAAAGTACAAAAGGATTTTGAAAGAAGAGCTTATAAAGCTGGAAGAGTTGGAGGAAGAAAGATGCCTACCCTCTAACCTTTTGGAGAGGAAGGCTTTTATTCAGGATGAGCTTGTGAGGATCATGACTGAGGAGGAGCTTTATTGGCACAAAAGATCTAACTCAAGATGGCTTTTGAAAGGGGACAACAACACTGAATACTTTCACAGAGTGGCTAATGGTAAAAAGAGGAAAAACACAATTTACAGCCTGGTACACAATGGAGAGGTAGTAGAAGAGGAAAAGAAGCTACTGGATATTGCTACTCAATATTATACTGATTTATTTGGGTCCTCTGGTAGCCCTGCAATGTCTATGGAAGAACAATGTTGGAAAGAAGAGGAAAAAGTGACCAGGGAAGAAAATGAGTTGTTAATAAAGCCTTTTACAGAAAAGAAGATCAAAGAAGTGATTTTTGAGATGGAGAAAAACACGGCCCCTGGCCCTGACCATTTACCAATAGAGTTTTATCAAAAATGTTGGGATATTGTGAAGGGGGATCTGGTAAAGATGTTTGATAGTTTTCACAAGAACAGTTTGGATATTGGAAGACTAAACTATGGATCAATAACTTTGCTCCCTAAAACTAAAGAGGCTGACAAAATCCAACAATATAGGCCAATCTGTTTGCTTAATGTGGTGTATAAAATTTTCACAAAAGCTTTGATGATGAGATTGGAGAGTGTGCTGAGTAGGATTATAAACAAGGCTCAAAATGCATTCATCAAGTGGAGAAACATAATGGATGGAGTAATGAGTTTACATGAAATTATTCATGATACAAAGCAGAGGAAAAAGGATGGCATTGTTCTGAAACTAGACTTTGAGAAAGCTTATGATAAAATTAGCTGGAATTTTCTGATGGAGTGCCTAAAGCAAAGGGGGTTTAGTGAAACCTGGTGTACTTGGATCTGGAATGTTATGACCAGTGGAACACTTTCGGTGAAGGTTAATGACTCCTCTGGGAAGTACTTCAAATGTGGTAAAGGAGTTCGTCAAGGGGGGCCTCTGTCGCCCCTTCTGTTCAACATAGCTGCGGATGCTTTGGCTAAACTAATTAATATGAGTCAAGAAAATAAACTTATCACTGGCTTGGTTACAGAGTATATCCCCTCTGGAGTGGCAATCTTACAGTATGCGGATGACACTATCCTATGTCTTCAGGATGACATTGAGACAGCCAGAAATATGAAGCTGCTCCTTTATATGTTTGAATCTCTCTCTGGTTTAAAAATAAATTTTAACAAAAGTGAAGTAATCATGGTGAGTGAAGATGAGGAAAAAACTGAAAGATATTCTGAGCTTTTCAATTGTGCTAGTGGTTCTTGGCCCATTAAATACCTGGGAGTCCCTGTGTCTGGCTCCAGGTTACATGTCATGGACTGGATAAAATTAGATGAAAGATTACTCAAAAGACTGGATGGATGGAAAGGGGGATCATTATCTATTGGTGGAAGACTAATTCTGTTAAATGCTTGTCTGAGTAGCATCCCTATTTACAGTATGTCCATGTACCTTTTGCCAAAAACTATCATTAAAAGATTAGAAAGAACAAGGAAAAGGTTTTTTTGGCAGGGAGGTGGCACAAAGAAAAAATATCACTTAGTCAAATGGACTAAAATTTGTCTACCCAAAGTGAAAGGTGGTCTTGGAATTCATGATCTCAGAAAGTTAAATTTGAGATTGCTAAGCAAGTGGTGGTGGAAATTTGAGAATGGTGAAGGTTTATGGCAGGAAATTGTTAGGAGGAAATATGTTAAGAATAACAGACTGCAGGATCTAAAACAGAAGCAGTCAAACTCCCCTGTGTGGAATGATTTGCTAAAAACAAAAGAAATATATTTGAAGGGAAGAATTATGCTGATTAGGAATGGTAAAAATACTAATTTTTGGAGGGATGCTTGGTGTGGAACGGTTCCATTGAAAGAAATGTTCCCTGGTTTGTTCAACATTTGCAATGAGCAAAACTGTTCTGTGAATTTTATGGCATCCAAATCATGGAGATTCTCGCTAAGGAGATGGCTTGATGAGGATGGTCAGAACAGTATGAGGAAACTCAATGATTGTCTAAGGGCTTTTGCTCTTAATGATAACAAGGATCAACCAAAATGGGCTTGGGAGAGCAAGGGTTTGTTTTCTGTCAAATCGGTGTATAAACACCTGTGCAGTAATGAAGTTGAGAACTCACATAAAAGGATCTGGGAGGCTAAACTGCCACTAAAAATAAAGATTTTCATGTGGCTAATCAGTCGTAATGCTATCCTGACTAAAGATAATTTGATCAAAAGAAAGTGGGTGGGGTGTAGTAAATGTATGTTCTGCTCTGAAAATGAAAGTATTGAACATTTGCTCTTTAACTGTTCCATGGCAAAGTTTGTCTGGAGCCTTGTTGCTTTTACAATTCAAGCTGATTGTAGACCAGGTTCGATGGATCAATTTTGGATTTGGGCCAAGAGGTTTATACCTCATGGTGGGAAACTGATAATTGTAGGGCTCGCCAGCATCTGCTGGGCTTTATGGAGAGCTAGAAATAAAGTGTGCTTTGATTTGAAAAATGTAAGGTCTCCTACTGAGATCATTTGTCAAGCTTCATCATATCTTTTGTATTGGGCAGAACTCCAGAAGGAGGAAGACAAGCAGACACTGGAGAAAGGCGCGGAAGCTTTGCGAGAGGCGGCCATAGCGCTACACCCTGCAGGGCCAATGGAGGAAGATAACGGGACAGTTCTGGTTCAGTAAAGCACGGCGTGTTGCCTTTCTGTAGGATCGTTGGTTTTTGTTTCCTGCTGAAAAGTTGTGGTGCGCAAGGTTCTGGCGTTGTAAGCAGTTTTGGTTGGTTTCTGGTTCTCTATGAGGTAGTGGGTTCTTTCCATCTGTTAGATAGTTGATCACCCTGGGTGTGGTCTGATCCAAACTGTAAGGCAATGGTTACTTAAAAGTCTGATACCGAACTTCTGTAATTTCGTTATCACTGATAATGAAATTCGGGCGTAGCCCATCTGGAAAAAAAATCTCGATCGATCGATGCAGGTTGATCAAATGCAGCAAGCGGCTCGTCAACATGAATATGAGATCCATGCATCTCGATTGATCGATCACGTAAGCGCTAGCAGACGGACTGGGAGTCTGTCTTTGTGGGAGGTCAGGAGGACTAGCTAGAATAAAAAGGTGATGCATCGAGGAAAGGGAAAGGCGATCTATGCCCTCCCATAGCAAGAAGTTATCTTGGGTAAGCTTCTACGAGACAACATGGCCAATGGTCGCTGGCGCATTTGAGGATGACACTATGGAGTGAGGATAAGGTGTAGCTTACATGGAAGAAGACGCTCTCATTATCATGTGAAGATGGTAGGAACATGGTTACCTAACCTCGGCATCGTCACAATACGTGTTTATATAGGAGGACAAAGTCTCAAGGATATTATAATTGTAGCTTGTTGTGATCTAGGTTTCAGTTGAGATACAACTTTATCCAAGCACAACTATTCTATCTCTAAAACTGAATCATATAATTAACAAATGTCAAAGAAATACACATTGTTAAAAAAAGGGTAGAACTTCAATTATACAACACACCGCACTAAAATAATTCTCAAGGTGAGCATACACATTTTTAATCCTTTCAAGTGGTTCATCCTAGATCATTCTAGATCTAAGTAATAATTTATAGTCTAATTTGGAATGAATATAATTTCTACTTGATCAAATTTAAAATGATTAGAATCATCGTCAAATCATATCCAAACATATGATAATTTTTAGTTTAGCTGTAGTTTTATTGACATGTGTCAATATATTGATTCTGATAATATTTGAATACCTTTATTTATACCTAGAAAATATCAACCACTACATAAATTTTTGTTTGGACATAACATGTTGTGATGTGGTGGTGGTTCCACCATAATTATGAGTTCACTAAGATTTTTTTTTCACAGTACGGTCATGGTCTCCCCCTTTTTCTATGAAAAAATCTCAAATTTATATAATTCCAAGTAACACATAAAATACTTTTGGTACATTTTTTATTTTTTAGCAATTATCACGACCATGAGATCATATCTTCTATCCCTTTTATTGTTTAAGGTTCATGTAGACAACATCAGATAACAAAGATTTAAGCTCTCTAAGACACACGCAGGAGCATCAGACGACAAATCTCGGTAGTGCACACGAGTTTTGATAGTGATTGCACAGGGGCACATTACAAAATAAGATTAGAGAACATGAGTGGTCGTGGTGGGGTCTTTTGATTGGAGTCAGAAAAATCAAATGTATTTTTGTCTTAATTTGTGCCTCCGTTTAAAAAAATATTGAAAGATGATGCTCATAATTAACTCAACAAAATATGATACAATATGTTTTACTTCTATTGTTTAAAAGCGATTGCTCAAAACAACTGCTTCAAAAAATTGACCTATATGTGGTGTACAAAATATTTAATATTCTTTTGAATTATCACAATAATGATATATATTAGTCCTGATTTTTCTACATTTTTAAAACTTATAATATAATCAATGATGAGTATAATACAAATTGGGTCCTTAAACATTTTTTTAGATTCCATATTTTTTCTTAAACATGCCACAGGAATACACATTGTTATGTTCCTTTTAAAAGAAGAAAGTGTATAACTTTAATTATACAACACACCACACTAAAATAATTCTTAAGGTGAGCATCCACATGTTTAATCCTTTCAAGTGGTTCATCCTAATTCATTCTAGGTCTAAGTAATAATATATAGTATAATTTGGATTGAATATATTTTCTACCTGATCAAGTTTAAAATGATTAGAATCATCGTCAAGTCATATCCAAACATATATAATGTTTAGTTTAGCCGTAGCCTTATTGACATGTGTCAATATATTGATTCTCATGATATTTGAGTACCTTCATTTATATCTAGAAAATATCAACCAATTCCTTCTCTTCATCGGACGAGTCGAAGTGGTAGCATGATGTAGTGTGTACAACTCGTCCTCTTGGAGAAGGCTTCCTTTGTGTGGATGTAGAAGGTACATCTTCATCCTCCTCCTTTGGCTTGATGTCCCCAATAGCCATCTTCTTCATTGCATCTCTTAGCGGCTCATCACCTACATCATCACAAGAGAAACTCTCCCCTTGGGAGCCTTTAGTCTCATCAAACTCCACGTCACACGTTTCTTCAATCATGCGGGTTGCATTATTGAATACTCGATATGCCTTAGAGTTAGATGAATAACCAACAAGAAAACCAACATCACATCTACTTTCAAACTTGCCTAGGTGCTTTCTTTTCTTGAAAATATAACACTTACAACCAAACACCCGGAAGTAGGAGATGTTGGGCTTCCTCCCAATGAGAAGCTCATAGGGCATCTTCTCCAAGAAGCGGTGAAGGTAGACGCGGTTGGAAGCATGGCACGCCGTGTTGATAGCTTCCGCCCAAAACCTTTGCGGGATGCCATAGTCATCCAACATGGCCCTTGCTAGAGTGATCAAGGTCTTGTTCTTCCTTTCAATAGCTCAACTTTGTGATCTTGGACTAACTTGCACATTTAACGATACCGATGTTGTCGTGTCAAGCAAGAAACATAAAGATGTTATCTTCAAAGACTTTCGACATGGCAACATCTATCTTGTGGATTTCTCTTCTAATGATGCTAGGTTGTCAACATGCCTCTTCACCAAGAGTTCCAAGGGTTGGCTTTGGCATAGGCGATGCTTCAATCTGCCCTAATTGCGGTAAATATTCTCATGCCGCAATGTTTTATTCTTCTCGTACTTCTTCTCATGCTTCACCATCTGTTTGTTCCTAGGCTAATGCACGCTTGAGAGTTGATGAGTCAAGCAGAATTTCTTTTCTCACAGTAGAACAGGTAACCATCAGGTTTAGTTATGTCGTTTATTATCACATTTTTAAACTACACAATAGTTCAACAAGTTCTTTTATTCTTCTGAACACAGATCGTTAGGACATATGTTTTGACCTTTCTTAAGATTGTGGACGACACGTGCCATAGGAAAGTTGATAGGACAAGTATTATTTCGTTTCTTGATGCTCTTAGAGGTTTGGCTGCAATTAGCCATATCTTGATTCAAGATGCCTTGGACGTCCTTAACAATACTGAAGATTGTTCAAAAACATTTAGCACAGTGTTTGATGTGGAGGCCCTTAACCGTGAACTGCACTATAACATGAAAGAATTGGAAATGAAGTTTACGACGGCTTCAGATAGAGAAGCATATAAGGTATGTCTACTTGGGTACAAATTTTTATTGCCATACTACTATATTTGTTCTGAAACGAAAACTTTCACCATTTCTCATGCAGCTCCTATGGTCTACACTTACTAGTGCAACAGATCATGTATCACTTTTTGTTTTCCAAATGATTCATCTTCGCAAGAAGATAGTAAAGCATGTCCAGAACCACGTAAGTAGAGGGAATTGTTTTATTTGGATAATCTTTCTATCCTAGATATCTCCTTGTATTATATAAATACAAAATCTCGAAATGGTATGTCTAATTTTGGCAAACATTTTGCCCAGTAGGACACACCATTGGCAAGAAACACACCAATGACATAGGACACGACAACGACAAGGAGCACATCAATGACGAGGAACATGATGCTTCTTAGAGAGCTGGAGCCACCTAGCAAGTGGGATGTGTTAAATAAAATCTTAGTAGTTTCTTATGCATGCTAATAACCAGGCTTTTTGACTGTGTGCGACCGCATTGGCCAAAATTATTTCTCCTCTCTGAAAAATGAAAATGAGGCATGGAATAAAGTTAAGCCAATGTAAAATTATCGCTAGTACCTGTAGATTCCACAACAATTAAATGTGTGTTTAATTATAGCTAGTTCTTACTGGTTGGACCTATGAACTAGTGAACTACTAGTAGCCTGACCGGTTTGGTTCTGGTCGGGCTTTTTTCTATGCTCCAAGGTGGCCACAAGCCCACAAGCCCATTGGCGCACCTCATGGCTCTTCTTCTGCTTGCGCAAATATAGCAAGCAGAGACTTCATGGACTCTATCCTAAAGTAGAAATTAATGAATGGGCTAACAAGAGTATCGTTGGAGTTGGAAGAAAAAATAAACCGCTAGAACATATAAATGTGGCCCTACTTGAAGGTAATAAACCATGATCCAATGGGCTAATATATTGATCCTACTTTTTTTCATCCACGAATAAACCACGATCCAATAGCGCACATTGATTAGTAAAACGAGCTCGATTTTTTTGCATTATATTAGATTCAATTCTGGTGCGTTTCATCGGAATCTCCCTGCCTGCTCATCTTCGTGGCCCCCGTGTCCGGTACTGTGCTGGGTGACTCCAGCTCTCAAACACCCATCTTTTTTTTTTTGAGGGGATCTCAAACACTCATCTAGCCCGGACAAAGCAGAGGGAAGGCCGTCTTGGCCGGCCCATCTAGCCCAGACAAAGCAGAGGGAAGGCCATCTTGGCCGGCCCATCTAGCCCAGACAAAGCAGAGGGGATTAGCAGTAGCCACTCCACCGGACTTTTTTGATTTTTGGCCTTTTTTAAAAGGAATTTCTCAAATAGACCCCTGACAAAAAAAATTGCAAAAATGGACCCTAGACTCGGCGCCATAAGTCACGGTGCCGAGGTCACACGTCTCGGCACCATAGCCTATGGCGCCAAGATCCAAAACTTGTATTGCCAAAATAAGTGTCCAAATATTTAAAGATAAATGATCAATTATATATTTATTAAAGTGCTCCTGGGCGAGAGCCTGGCCAATTATATTCTACTGCACTGCACTGCACTCTGCAAAATGCTACATCCCTCCGTTTCAAATTGAAAGTCGTTCTAGCTTTTCTAGATAGATACTCCCTCTGTTCCAAATTGTAAGTCATTCCAAGATTCTTAGAAAATCAAACCATCTCAAGTTTGACCAAGTTTTCTACAATAAAGTACAAATATTTATCATACCAAAAAAGTATCGTTAGATTAATGGTAACATATATTTTCATAGTAAGTTTGTTCGATACAATAAATCTTTGCGGTGATCTCTGTAATTTTGGTCAAACTTAGAATAGTTTGACTTTTCAAGGATCTTGGAATGACTTACAATTTGGAACTGAGGAAGTAGATTTTACGATGTATTTAGACTCAATATTGTATATATTATGTTTATAGAAAAGTCAGAACGATTTATAATTTAGGACGAAAGGAGTAGACGTGTACTCTACTGGTATACGGGGATTTTGAGTCGATCGACACACGGCGTGATATATCCTGGCCCTGACGTACGCTGGAAACGGCACCGATAAGTACACTGAAGGTCAGAGGGTTGCTTGCTTGACACTTGTCCAGGCAGCTTTCCGTTGAACTGTCCCACCCCACCTCCCCCTTTGGTTCGGACCCAACTTTTCGGTACTTGCCATGTTCCTCTGAACACGACTGAATCCGATCGCGGCTGGTAACATCTGTTTCTCCGAGCTGCGCCTTCTCCTGGCGTCCTCTGCTCACTCGTCAGGCACGTACCTGCTGCATCTAGTGATCCCATTCGATCTCTACTGATATATATCTAGTTTCCAAATTATATATCCCAGTGGTCAGTGGAGAAGAATGTTTTTCAATGGCAAGCAAGTGCTCGATGATCGAGCTGATCGATCTTTCAGATTAAACTTAACCGGGAAGCTAGAAATTATAGTTCTAAGTATCCATGCACAAAGACATGAAACTGAGTACGTACGTACTGGTACTAGAAGACTGAAGAGCCTAAAAGTACATGCAAGCTAGGGCGCCAAGCCACTAGCTAGATTGTTGTCTCGATCTACTACTGCTACTGATGCTAAATGCCAACACTATACTACCACTCACTGACTGATCGATCGAAACAAACAGGCACCTAATCACCGATCATAAGCAAACTACTAGCTATAATAACTGAGAGATCGATCATGCGATGCACGCGCGCGCTCATGATCAGTGGGAGAGGAAGCTGAAGGGCGAGTATGTGTCCGACCCCTGCGACGACGCCACCATGTCGCCGCCGCCGGACGGGAACCCGCACAGCTGGTCCGCGTCGCCGCCGCCGCCGCCGCCCCAGAACCCGGCCACCATCTGCGCCAGGTCGTCCACGTCCTCCCGGAGCCCCATCCCCATCCCGTAGGCGTCCGCGTCCGAGTACCGCCGCAGGTCCTCCACCGCCGCCGCGCTGCTCCGCGGCCGGAGGCAGCTCTCCGGGACCACGCTGCTCAGGTACCCGGAGCTGTCGTCCGCGCTCGCGAACAGGAAGTCGTGCCCGTTGCGGTCCATCAGCAGCGTGCCGTCGGCGCGATCCACGGCCGCCGGCACCGAGCACTCGCCCGACGACGACGACGACGAGGCGCCCGCGCCCGCCGAAGCCTGCTGGTAGTGATGGTGGTGGTGGTGGTGGTACGAGCCAATGTGCGGCGCGCCCACGCCGCCGCCGTACTGCGGCATGGACGACGGCGCGTGCGCGTGGAACGGCGCCAGGAACGGCGGGTAGTTGTACGCCGCGTGCGTGTACACGAAGTTGGTGCGCGCCTGCGCGCCCTTCATGGACAGCGCCGCGCGGTCGTAGGCCAGCGCCGCCTCCTGCGCGGTGTCGAACGTGCCCAGCCAATGCCGCTCCTTGGTCGTCGGGTCGCGAATCTCCGCCGCGTACCGGCCCCACGGACGCCGCCGCACGCCCAGGAAACGCCCGGGCTCCTGCGCGCGCCGGCGGCCGCGCCCCGCTGGCGGCCGCTCGCTCGGCGACGGCGGCGGCGACAGCTGCGGCTGGCCCGACGCCGGCTTCGGCTGATCGGAGAACGCCATCATGGTCTGGTTGCCGCCGCCGCTGCTGCTTCCACTGCCTCTAGTGTTCATGGCACGAGCTGAGTGAGCTACTAGGCTTTAGCTTCAGTAGTGGCTGTGAGCTACCTAGCTTGACTGATTGGTTGAGGTTTTTGTGTAGTGTGGTAGTGGTCACAAGAGAGGGAGGGAGGGGTGGTATTTAAATGGAGCTTGGAGGTGTCCTTAGGAGGGAGAAAGGAGAGAAGAGAAGGGCAGGCACTGTGGATGAGATGAGATGGCAGGGGTGACATGCATGCCCTGCTGCACTTGTTTAATTCCAGGAGGAAGAGGAAGGACTGGAAGCTTGGTCTGTATGCATCTCTGTTCTCTTCTCTCCAAGTGTTGTGTTTGGATTTGTGTGCCCTAACCTTAGGACCAGCGGAAGGAATGTTGTGGAAAATGTGTGTTATTGAAAAACAAATAGTTGGAATGTTCTCTCATCTCCTTAGTTCCATACACTTCATTCATGAAAAATTAATGCTATATGATTGCAAATAAGTTAGAATATCATCATGCTTCAAAATGCTGTTGCTATAGTGACCAAGAGGCCTCCAAATAAAAATAAGATGCAATAGGCTCAAAAGAAAAACAGGATCCATTAACTCTTTAATTGGGTCCTACACAAGACATATTGCCTTGCACGTAGTGATGATTCAGTGCTGAGTACCGAGTGTCGCAAACTAATAAGATTATGAAAAGATGCCTGCCACTGATGAGAAAAAGGAGGCAACAAAGAACAGAACATACATATATACCTAGTCATCGATCCTTTTAAACATTGTGATCTACATATACTCCAAGATGCTACCACAGTAGCTCTCATGATGCATGTCAAAATGCTACACAACAACATAATGTGCTTTTTGGGGGCCATATGGAGCCTTTGCTCTCTTGTGTGCATGTGCTTGCTTGCGCAATACACGAGAGAACTACTACTATAGAGAAACAACAGCGTAACCTTGCCTCCTCTGGTTCTGGTACGTGTAAGAAACTTTCAAATGGAGTGGTTAGATAGAAACAACATTGTGAAATGTGTACTAGAAGGCAGGCAGGCAGGCAGGCACTCTTTCTCAGGACATATATATTTCCTGCTAATATTTTGACGTGTTTCCTTTGGTTCCATGCATACAGCCTTGAGTGACTCTCACATGAGGTGAGGGTCCAGTGGGGTCTCCCTCTTTGACTCCTTTTTCTTGTTGAACCTTGCTTTTCTCTCGCATGAGCCAGACAAATCCATGGACAACGATCATTATCCCTCCCTCCCAATCACACTGAGGGAGCTCACTCTTGCATAATCTATTCGCAATGGACACATTTGATAGAGATCAGTGCGCATGTGCGGGCCGGTGCCGGGTTCAAATGCGAACAAATGGAATTATCGAAAGGAGTGATATTTAAACGGGAAACAAGAGAACTATCCCTTTCATGTCTCTCTAGAGCCATTCTTAAGAGCCTAATAGCTGGCTTTTTGGGGTCAAAAAGATGGAGAGAGAGCCAAGCCGGAAAGGGACGTCGAGGGTAATGCATCCAACGTCAATCGACCGACTGTTAAGTGTGTGGCATGTGAGGTGATTCATTCATGCAAAAGAAGAAGAGAACATGTACGCGAATTGAATTAGCTAGTGGATACCACCTTTTTACCCACCTAATTTTTCCTCGGGTAACTAAACTTCAATATCTTTGTATGATGATGAGATGACTTTTTCAAACCCAAATATATATGTACAACTTTCATTAATTAATTAGTTTTGTGTTCCGCAATAATAATCTTTGTATGAGTATTGCTTAAGCATATGCAAATAAATGTGAATTATTAGTGATTTCTTCTTATTAGTCGTAGAGAAATGTGAATCTACTTCTAGAAGCAAATTAAAGCTAGCGTTGGGGCTACCCATGTTGCAGTGAAATAGCATCAGTAAAAGATTACACGTGGTCGCTTATGAGTTAAACGGGTGAGAAAACCGCGTTAATCTTCATAGTTTGAAGCATCTTGTAAAGGTTGTTCTTGGAGCGTACAAAGCCTTGACTTCCCTTCCTCATGAAAACAATGGAGAGCTTGGATTCTTATGGGGAGCTGCATTTGGAGCAATTCTTGCATCTAAGGCCATAGCTTCTACAATAGACAAGAGGACCTAGAGTTAGTGCAGGATCTTATCTGGTGACCTTGACTTCCCCTACCCCAGCCCAGCCCAGCCCTCTCGTGTGAATTTGGCATATATATGTTGGCCTGTGAAATGCAACATGGGGCCAGGTCAAGCCCTAGCTAGACATCTGAAAAGGTGTGAGGAGAAGGTGGTCTTCAACTGAAGAGGGGAGAAAAAAAATTAAAGGCAGTTGGGGCATGCACAATCTAAGGACAAGGAGGTTCCACATAATGTCCAGGACAAGATCCTTTTTTTCTATTTAGATAATGTTATGACAAGATGTACTATCAGAATTTTATAAATGCAATTAAGCTTGTTAATTTGGAGAGAGACCAGAAGTAGTACTAATTATGATGGAAGGAGCACAGCACACAAGACACATGTTGTTGTCCATTTCACCGGGTTTTGTGGGTGGCCTTTGCACTACTTTGACTTTAGGGTTTAGACCTCTTTTATAGAAGGAACAAGTGTTTGTGTGTGTGTGTGTGTGTGTGTGTGTGTGTGTGTTAGGGCGGGGGGGTGTGGAGAGGAGTGGGACTCTGTAGCTAGAGTATATATGCGAGACAAGCTCAGTAAACAAAATTTAGGAAAGGTAGAAAAAGACCACTTGGGGCATGCACATTTGTCTCATCAACTTGTGGTTTGAATAAAGCAAGGGAGGAGAGAGAGGGGCAGAGTTTGGCTGTGAAAAAGTGATGTCAGAATATAAATAAACTCCGGCCGGGACTCGCTTTAATCATTCCAAATTTGAACCCACACTTCAGTTTATATATAGGATCTCCAATTTAATTTATTGCTTGCACGAACTAACTACAATTGTTTTTAAATGGTTTTTCCTTTATGTTTCATACTCAGCAATCAGCATCGCTTTATATTATTGCTAATCTTCATAATTTGTTGTTTCGAATGCTTACCCATTTTCTTTGGTAGCGAGTATAAATATAAACATATTTATAAATATAACAAGAAGAGAGAGCATCACAGAACAGATGAGACAAGCAGCGAGACTGGATCGGAGTTCAAACCCCAAGCCCGGAAACTAGACGAGCAGGTTCTTGTATTGGTCAAAGTGATCTCGTAGTGCTGCTGTTGGTGGGGATTAATCAAAGAAAGCGACCAAGTACCGAAGAGGACAGTGCAGTGCAGTGCAGTGCAGTGCAGTACCAAACCCCCTCGTCTCTCATATTGCATATACCCTACCATCATCAGCATTCAGCAGCAGCAGGCAACGACATGCGACGCAATTACACAGAGATGATTGGCATGCACCGAGAGCTGAAGCAGCATTATATTTTGTTGGAGTCTTTCTCCAAGTTCCCATGAAGAACCATGTTAGGCTGCCTGATCCCCGATGCCACGCGTGTAGTATTTGACTAAGCAATCATTAACATATGGGATCGATAGAGCGCGCAGAGCGTTCTAGTGAATTTTTTTTTTGAGAAGTCATCGGGGGGATGAGGGTCCCCACCTGAATAATTTTCCACTGATGCCGGCAAGGCCGGGAATGGAGGGCGCCAAGCGCCAGTACATGGTTGAGGGCATAGCCCTAGAGGTACAGACAGAGGGGGATGAGACCAGCAAGAACACCAGGTACAACAGAGATACACCAAGAAGGAGATACACAACTCACTAACAATTCAAAGACAAGCATGACAAAAGCTGATGACAACCACCGATCGTCGAAAAGCGCCGCTGCCAAGCAACATACTTGCCGGTTTCACTGTGACCATTGCATTCACACCACCCCTCGCGGCTACGCCGCTCCGCTCCCACCCTCCATCTGAGGGACCGCCCTGCGGAGTGGGGACTAAAGGCGGTGAAGGACGCGCAAGCCAAAACTCACCGGAAGCAACGACCTCCCTTGAAACTGATAATGGCACCTGCAGCACATCCGAGCTCCACGTCCAGCCACCCAACGCCATCCAAGGGGAGGAAGCCTTGAAGGGGGATGACAGAAGCGGTGGAAACACCACCCGGCATTTGATTTGATGGCATTACCAAGGAGAGCGCCGACGAAGCAGAGGCGCCGAAAGGGGACACTCGTCGAGCCACAATAGCAGCCAATAGCCAATGCAAGCATTACCATGAAGAGCAAGGAGCAAGAGGACCCCATGTATACCACCAGCAAGCTGCAGACCTTCGTAGACGGCGCCTACATGTAGGACACGACATCAGAAAATGCCGCCGCCGCTGTCCGGTAGTACCGGAACAGGGTTTTCACCCGAGCGATCTGCGGAAGGAGCAAGACGACGCCTCCATGAAGGTTAGTGGCGCCAAATGCGTCACCGTCGTCGGCCCAAAAATTGAGCATGGCTTTCGCCAACAAGCTCCAACACGCCATGAGCGTTGGCACTGCAGTAGCAGCAGCACCGGCAGGGGCCATGAGCGGGATCCCCCCCTCCTCTCCAGCCATGGCACATCTCGTGCGCCGCCCGGACTGGGAGAGTGGAAGTGGGGCGGGTCGTGGGAGTCCGGACCGGACACCAGCACCCCGACGCTCCCTCAGGCCCTGGCCCGCCGCCATCTCGCCGGAGGAAAAGGACGCCTGAGGAAGGAGTCGACTGAGACCGAATCCGAGTGGATCCAGTTGCTAGCTTGTAGATCCGGGCACCAGGGGCTTCGATCCGGTTGCTCAAGCCGAGAATGGTGGTGGGGGTCTGGGGAGGAAGAAGGGGGGTGCGGTGGGATTGGAGAAAGGAGGAGAGGGGGGTCCGCAGGGCCGCCACTTGGGGCCGCCGCCGGCCGTTACTGGCCGTGGTGGCGGCGGCGGCCGCGCAGGGGAAGGGAGCGAAGCTCGCCCCGGCGGCCGGCTTGGAGGCCCTCGGGTCGCCTCCTGGGAGAGACGACGCGAGGGGAGCAAGGTCCCACGCGCATAGTTTTTACTGCATGCATTCCTGAAACACTGTTATCTAGTGGTAATTAGTAATTTACTGCACCCCTAGCTGCTGTGTGTTTCTGGGGATTGGGTAGCTGCAGATGACTGTCAGTAAAAGAAAGTACTCCCGTTGGAAGATTGAAGGGCTGATGATGAGAGCGAGTGACAGGTCCGGCCGGGCACATGCATGTCATGTTGGAGCAAAAACTGACAAGTACGAGAGCACAGACCCTTGCAAAAAGGGGAGCTCATGAGAGGCCTGTGAGCTCCTGACCCTGATGACTATACTATACAGAGGCCGTAGCCTGTCTGCTGGCTTGCCTGCTTGTACAGTCCACTACGCTACTCCTCCTCCATTGATTTTCACTGCCTCCGTCCACAGCCACAGGATACATATGGAAGAATGATGAATGCATATCGTTTCAGCTCAGGCCGGCCACTTGGGCATCATGGGCTGCAACAAATATAATGGAGATTCTCTCTCTCTCTCTCTGGCCACCGGTCGGTCGGTATTCCTCCTTGCTTGAGAATCATTTTTTTTCCACAGGGGCCATCGCCCAAATTTCATTACTTAAAGCAACGAAATCACAGAAGTTCAGTAGCAAGATCCAGTTTAAGCCTACCAAACCAAAGAACGACCAGCCGCAAGACTTTACAAACTGCCAGGAAAAGCCCTCAAGCACAAAGGGCAGGAGAGCCAAACATAGTTGGATATAGAAGTACAGTTGAAAGCTAACAGAACTCTACGAGCACATCAAACGGATCCTGAAATCGCCGATCTGGCGCCTCCGAAGTTCTCTCTGTTGCGGAAAGACAGAGCCTGTTCATCTTGTGGCTCAGCTGAATGGAACACTTTTGCCGTCTGCGACAGCGCCTCTGCTGCTTCCATCAGCATCTCCCTCTTTTCCTCCTGCTGTAAATCTGCCCAAAAGGAAATAAAAGATGAGGCGAGGAAGATGATCTCTGTAGGAGATCTCACCGGTTTGTTTTCAAAACAAAGCAAATTTCTTTTACGCCAGATGGCCCAACAAATAGCTGCTAACCCCACCATTACCAAGTTTCCTCCCCTCGGGATGTATTTTTTAGTCCAGAGCCAAAACTGACTCATAGAGTTTGGGCGACAATCAGCCCCAATCACCATAGCAATCATACTCCATACATACTTAGCGGTGGAACAGGAAAAGAAAAGATGTTCAATGGATTCTGGTTCACTACAGAAGAAGCACTTCTCACTACCTTGCCATTTTCTTTTAATCATGTTATCTTTGGTTAATATGGCATCCTGATTTATTAACCACATAAACACCTTAATTTTTAGAGGTAGTTTTGAGTTCCAAATTCTTTTATTTTGTTGTTCTGTCACATGACTGCATAAATGTGAATAAACAGATTTGACTGAAAATCTTTTTTTACTTTCCCAAAGCCAAATAGGGTAGTCTGGGTTTTCAGTCATCGCAAAAGAGAAAAGAATATCCTGCAGCTTCCTTAGCTTAACTTGGTTATCCTCATTTAGCCATCTTCTGAAAGTCAGTCTCCAGTTTTTCTTAGCTATCTCGTTCACATTACTGATTTGTTCATTACAGATCTCGAACAAGCTGGGGAATTTTTCTTTCAAAGGTGTGGTGCCACACCAAATATCTGACCAGAAGTCAGTTTTCTTTCCATTTCCAACCCTCATACATCTTCCTTTCAAGTACAGATGTCTGACCTTCAGAATATCATTCCACAAAGGGGAATTAGATGGTTTTTGTTTGAGCTGGGATATACAAGCTTCTTTCACATATTTTTTCTCAACAATTTCCTTCCAGATTCCTTCTCCAGATTCAAGTTTCCACCACCATTTAGTTAAAAGACTAAGATTCATTTTCCTAATATCATGAACTCCCAGTCCTCCCTTACTCTTTGGAAGACAGATTTTACACCATTTAACCAAAAAATACTTCTTTTTTGTACCACTACCCTGCCAGAAAAATCTTTTCCTGGTTCTGTCTAACTTTTTAACCACTGTTTTTGGTAAGAGGTACATGGACATTGAATAAATTGGAATACTGCTCAAGCATGTTTTCAACAGTACCAGCCTTCCCCCTATGGAAAGCACACAACCTTTCCAGCCCTCCAGTCTTTTTGCAAGTTTCTCGTCCAACATGATCCAATCTTTAATGTGTAATCTTGAACCAGCCACTGGAACTCCCAAATATTTTATTGGCCAAGTTCCAATTGCACAGTTAAAGAGTTCTGAATATCGAATGGACTTTTGACAATCTTCGCTTACCATAATAATCTCACTTTTCTCAAAGTTTATTTTTAAACCCGACATACCTTCAAAGAGGTAAAGAAGAAATTTCATATTTTTTGCTACTTCAATATCATCTTGAAGACAGAGAATTGTGTCATCTGCGTACTGCAGAATGGCCACACCATTTTCGATGTAATTCGGGATCAGACCTGTCACTAACTTATTTTCTTGAGCCAAGTTAATCATTTTTGACAGCGAGTCAACAGCAATATTAAAGAGAAGGGGAGACAAAGGGTCTCCCTGCCTTACCCCTTTGCCGCTCTTGAAATAGGGGCCCATATTATCATTGACCTTAACACTTAGAGTACCACTTGATAACACTGCCCATATCCAATTGCACCACTTTTCATCAAATCCCCTTTGTTTAAGACATTCCATCAAGAAAGTCCAATTTATTTTGTCATAGGCTTTCTCAAAATCTAGCTTTAGAATTAAACCTTCTTTCTTTTTTTGTTTGGTGTCATGAAGAATCTCATGAAGACTCATAATCCCATCCATGATGTTCCTCCCTTTAATGAACGCGTTTTGGGCAGGGTTAGTGATTTTATTCATGATCTTTTCCAGTCGTAACATCATGACCCTTGTAATAATTTTGTAAATCACATTAAGTAGACAAATCGGTCTATACTGCTGAATTTTGTTAGCTTCCTTTAACTTAGGGATCAAAATGATGGTCCCGTAGTTAAGACGATCAATCTGAAGCTCGTGATGGAAGAACTCCTCGAACAGATCCATGATTTCCTTTTTGATAATATCCCAGCATGCTTGGTAAAACTCAATTGGCATGTGGTCTGGACCAGGAGCTGTGTTTTTCTCCATTGTAAAGATAGCATTCTTAATTTCCTCTTCGCTAAAACATTTTGTAAGCATAGAGTTGTCTTCCCCTGAAACTCTTTCATTCTCTTTCCAGCAATTGGGGTCTAAGCCTATCTTTGAGCAATCTGAGGGCCCAAATAAGGTCTTATAATAATTAGTTGCATGATCTAGCAGTTGCTCCTCCCCTACAATAGTACTGCTGTTATGTTGCAGACTGTGAATAATGTTTTTCCTTTTCTTCCCATTTGCTGATCTATGAAAGAATTTTGTGTTATTGTCACCCTTTAGCAGCCACCTCGAATTTGACCTTTTATGCCAGTATAATTCTTCTTCTGCTAGTATTTTAAGAATCTCAGTCTGGATGAAAGATTTCCTCTCCAGAAGATTTTGAGGGAGACTTGAAATCTCCTCCATTGCTTCCAGTTTACCCAATTCTTCCTGCAAAATTCTCTTGTATTTTTTTGTGTGACCTCTCAAATTCATACCCCAACCTTTCAAGAAATTTTTGACTCTTTTCATTTTTATTGCCCATGTTTCAGTTGCATTTTTTGTAACCACCTGTTCCTTCCAAATCATCTCTATTTTTTTGACAAATTCAGGGTGCTGAATCCAAGAGGTTTCAAAACTGAAACTTCTCTTCTTTTTTTCCTCAGATTGATCTGTGCATAACAACAAAGGGTTATGATCAGATAACTCTCTAGGAATCTTTCTCAGATTGGACAGGGGAAATATTTCTTCCCATTCTTCATTTATAAGCACTCTGTCAAGCCTTTCTAGAGTGGGGTTATCCTGATTATTACTCCAAGTATACTTACCACCATTTAACTCCAAATCTCTAAGCTCACCAGTATTTATGATGAAATTGAACAAATCAGAATATTTGTTGCAATGAAAGTTCTTATTCTTATCTGAGCTGAATCTGATGATATTGAAATCACCACCAATCATGAGGGGGTATTTCTTATTCACACAGATCTGAGAAAGTTCAGAAAGGAACTCCTCTTTCTTTTCTACTTGGGCAGGACCATATTGCTTGAGAATCATATTGCTTGCTTGAGAATCATGCAATGCGGTGCATGCATACGAGCGAGCAACAAAGGTAGCTGCAGCTACCAACCACTACACTCCCTGCAGCAAGGCAGCAGGCAAGGGTCGGCCTCGTAGCTGCATGCAAGTACAAGGAATGGACGGGCCGGTCGCCGATGCATGTGTTCGTTCGTATACCACATGCATATCTATATATGAGTCGACGTGATTAAGCAAAAACCTTGTATTGTGTACGTCTTGTATTGTTAAGAAAAGAAATGCGCGTGTGCCGTACGTAGAGGGCAGGGAACAGTAGGGTCGTGCGAGTGGCAGAGGACGTGTCGCCGCCGCATTGCGCCTGCCCGCACGTACCGTACGGACCTGCGCCAGCCACAGGACCATACGGCGCGCACGCGCGCGGGAGGGATAAGGTTACGAGGAGGAGCGAGCTAGTACGAGAAGACGTCGATCGCAGCCGACCCAGCCGCTTGGCCTCCGTCACCGCCGCTCCGGAGACGTGCCGGGCCGCGCTCGCCATGTTATGTTGCGGCCGATCGAGCAGCCAGCCGATCGGCGCCGGCGCCATACCGTGCCTGCCTGCTACTGCTAATCTCTGTTCCTGTACTCCTGTGACTGCTCATGCATCATGCTTCATGCATGCGCGCGAGCGGCATTTCTTTTTCCATGCATCGTCTAAGGGGATTAATTAATTTAGATTCCTTGGAACGCGAGATGCTTCTTCGTTTACAAAAGAATATATCCAAGCGCTTTGTGCTACAAATTTTCTGAAAAAATCCCTGTTTTCCAAATTAAGCTTCTCCGATCCGATCCAAACTGAAACAAACCACCAGTTGAGTTTGAGTATACACGCGCGTTAACAGCATAGGTGAGAGTAGCGATTAAGCATGCTAGTGTCCATGTGGGGAATGTCACGAGCTATGAGCGTGACAGACAGCGAGGGTGAGGTGATTGCTCACTCATGAACCGAGCGTGACAGCATGTGTACTGCCACCGGTAAAAAGCAGCGAGACTTTTCCCCCTCCCAGCCCATCTGGCACTGGCACTGCCAGTAGAGACCGGACCGGACCAGACCACAGGTGTGTGTGAGTGATGGGCAGCGCCAAGGCAAGTTGATGGGGGTGAAGGATAGACGGGCCGGGGTACTGTTCACGCAGCACATGATGAGGGAGGGAGAGAATCCTCCGGCCGGGGACGACGTGTCAGGCCGCGGCCCGGTCCAATCGCTCCCTCCCGAAATGGCAACAAAGTACCGTGTTTGGTTTGCTTTGGGACGGCGTTTGCACGGTCCGCCAGCGCCCAGGAGACCAGAGAGAGAGAGAGAGAGGAAACCAACAGACATGTTGCTGGGTCACTGGGTGCAAATGCTCTTCTGGGATGAACTGTGACGAATCTTCTCGTTAGCTAAGCCGTAGGATAAACAGGCTGCGAATCCTTCTCTATTTGCCCAGTTTTTACGACCATTTGGGGGTGTGAGTACGGGCACTCACCAAATCTTAGTACTATTTCCTAATTCCTAGCGTAGCAGCTCATAGCAAATGAGCAATGGCTGCAGGCTGAGGCAGATCCTACGTACGTAGCTTGCTCTTGCTTTGACTGTACACTAGCAGGAGCAGCCAGCGTAGCGCAGGCTACACGAGGGGCATGGCTGCTGTCGTTACGACATGTTGACTCCTCGGGAAACAACAGCCTAGGCCTCTCGGCTGAGCTCCACAGACCACACGGGCCACCCAAGCCACTGGATGGATCTCTGTCATGATCCAAGGAAAAGACGCATCGACCACGAATTCTACCACATAGAGTGAAGGGGGCAGACAAGTTTTTGCCGTTCCATGTGACTCTGGTAGAACGAACGGATATATGCATGCAGTAAAAAGACACACACGAGCAAGCATTTCCCTTTTGACACATACAGCTGAATGGGAAGTTGATGATCATCTGCATATCATGATATAGCCGAGGAAAAACTTGCAGTATATACACAGGAAGACAATACGCTCCGATGGCATTTGCTAGCAGACACTTCTAGTTTCATCAATTGTACAATCTGGGAATTCCCATGTAAAGTGTGCGTGTCATTGTACCCTCTCGCATACAGATACAGCAATCGTTCCTAGGCTACCCTTTTTGCAGCAAATGGAACTTCCAGTGCTCATATGACAGGCAGAGCAAGTTTACAATGCTGACGGGTTCAGAGGAAAGCAAGAAATTTGAATGACAGGTGGGAACAAAAATGGGATGGTTGCCTGCCCCCAGTTCTTTTGGGGTCCAGGCCCTGCCTGCTTGTAGCTTCCCAATCCTAGTTAGAATCATGGTGATTTCAAATCTTCCTACTTTGACTCTTTCTGGGGCATGAATCATTAGCAACCTACATTCATTTAGGGGCATATAAGTCAGAATTACAAAGTGCTGGTGTACATGAGTATCCACGGTAATATTGTGGTCAATAGAAAGAAATAAATAACATGAAGAAACACAAATATTAGCCTATTTCCACTGATCTAATCCGGGGCACGAGAACGCTATAAGGGGACAACTGCTAGAGATATGCCCTGGCTTCACCTGGAAGCCACGGAGAAGAGAGTTTGAATCCTGGCTGGCCTGCCCACCGCTGACCTCTCTAGCAAGGGTGCCGCTAAATAGAACAATACGAACCATCTATCTACCGAACTAAGGTGACACTCTGACTGACTCTGACAGTACCTTGAACCTATATGATTTACAAGTCAGGTCTGGCAATGGCTTCGTGGCTTAGGCCTTGTTTAGTTCCTTCAACTTCTTCAACTAGTTTGAAAAGTTGCAACTTTTGAACTAAACACCTTCTTCAACTAGTTTGAAAAGTTACAAAAGTAACGCATTGGAAAACGTGCCCCCTCTCTACTTTTATGCTTCCCAATGCAACTTTCAACTAAACACCCCCTTCAACTTACTTTACAAACTTTGACACACGCTTCCCAATGCTCCAGAAAACATGCCCCCTCTCTACTTTTATGCTTCCCAATGCAACTTTCAACTAAACACCCCCTTCAACTTACTTTACAAACTTTGGCACACGCTTCCCAATGCTCCAAAGTTTGAAAAGTTACAAGAACTAAACAAGGCCTTAGTTTCAGTTCATTTACTATCTGCCCATCAATTTTTTTTGCATGAAAGAACAAGGGAAAAAAGAACCTATACTTAATTACCTTTGCCCTTTTTCTTTTTATTTTTCTTTTTCTTCTTTTTCTTGCTTGGTTGTTCGTCATCTTGATGAGCTTTAACCTTCTGAATGATACAAATGACATCAGATACAATTCAATGAACCTTTGCACACATAAACCAACTGGATATATGCCAGATAAAATTCAGTGGATAATTTAAGTGAATATTCAGGAGATATACCTTATTTTTCCTTTTTCTTTTGATACCCTTCAACTCTGCTTCATCTTCAGAATCCTGTCACTTCAGAAGTTAAATGCTGAATAAAAGTATGGGATTCATATTAGAAAACTATAATCTACAAAGATACCTCAGAGTCATCCTCAAATGATGACACATGCCGTACTACTCTTCCTGAAGTTGAAGCCTCACCTGTATCAGCAATATAAAGTCATCAAAATGTAAGCCCAATACGATTCCAAGGGAATGTAGGTCAACTTTGCTACTTGACAGATATATGACTGTGAGAACTGAGAAGTAACTTGGCAATCATCATGAATGACAAAACTGTGGAGGTGTTTTGTCACAAAAGTATAATCTGAGCCAATTTGATATTAAGCAAGTCACAGTTGACAGGTAAAAGGGCAAAATCAATCCAGTTTGAATTTTGCCTTCACTGTTTCGGCCATACATTGTTATGAAGTCACACACAAGGTATCTACAGCATGTGGCAGTCTCCTCTGAGTATTTTCCATGTGTGTATCATAGCAAAAAGATTGAACAGTCAGTATGAACAAACACTTGGAAAGCATGCAAGAAACTGAAAAATGGACGGTGCAGCTGTAAGATGAGGTTTGTTTCATACTCCTCCTATGTCATACCAACAAGTGCCACATAGTACAGAAGAAAAAAAGAGTATCGCCGAATGCCTACTAACGTGACATTGGATACTCCATACATGTGATGCATATTTTCCAGAATACAAATAGAGGAATGGGAGGACAGGTGTACCCTTGCTAGCTTTTATGGTTTCCTTTGCACTTTTCACAGCCAGTTTAACAAGGTCAGGGTTCAGGGAGTCCAAGCCATCAGGTTGCTGAAGTTTTCTCTCGAGGAATTTTGCTAAGGCAGCAGCCTTGTTTGTGGTTAGTGGTCCCCCGGGATGAGCCATCCTATTTGATAAAGCAATGAATCATAATGTTAGGAAAGATTGTATGATTCTCACACAGAGATATTGTTGAAGTAATTAGATTTTTATTGCCAGTATAAGATCTGCCAATTTATTTCAAAAGGCAGCGCCTAGGTGCTCGACTGCTAGGCAGAGCAATACCGCCTCACCTAGAACCTAGGCGTTTTTATGTCTAGATGTTGAGGACCTGATCTAAGTATGAAAGTAGGACAAATATAGAGATGGAAAACCAAACTACCGTCATGGTTCTTATGGTTGCAAGATAATATCAAATTCCGTGTCTTAGTATACCAATATTTCTATATTCAATTAACATGGCATTACTTAAGCAGCTCGCTGAAAGTACAACCGCCTAGTCTTGACTGCCTGCCTAGCACTAGCACTTTTTGAAACCTTGGACACAGTACAGCTCCACTTTATGTTTAGGAGGTAGAGATTCAGGCTTCAACTTGCTCTGCTGTTATTTGGTGTATGTAGTAAAATAGCATTTCCCAGAGTCTGCTGACTATGCTCTGGTGCGAATTTTGAGTTACATAAGGCATTCTCCTATCAGGCTATCAGTATCATGAGCAAAAAGAGCCTAATTACTGAAACTAAAATCTAAATCACATTCGCACAAAAATTATAACTCCGTAAACTACGAATACGAATTGAGAAACCAAGTTTACACGAAGTATTTTGAACACGCAATTTTACTTTAACTGCACGCAGTTTCCATCTACCTGACCAAGCGGCTAAACTGCGACTGGCAAAGCCTTAATCCGCAGCTACAGTCATCGCGCTATCAATTTGGTCAAAACAACATAAAGCAAGTTGCCACCGCAAGCGCAACACCACGATACGCTCGAATCGGGCTATCTGTGGATCTGGACGCAGGTAACACAAAAGGGGCGGCGATACCTGGCCTGGGGGCGGGAAGTGGGAGGCGGCGGAGGAAGCGGCGCGAACTTGCTGCCCCGCATCGCTCGCCTCTCCTCATCGGACAGGTCGCCGGGCGCCGCCATGACGCCGCCGCGCGGGATGGTAAGCTGCAGGCAGGAGGACTTTTGGAGGAAGAAGGAAGCGCGACCGGTTTGGGTTGTTGGGCTCCTGTGACCTGGTCTGGTCGGACCAGGCGTGCAGCCGGGCCGGACCACCCCGCCGTGCGAGCTCGAGCCCTCGAGCCGAAAGAGCCCACTGTGTGTGGCCTTTGTAGCCTGCTTGGCCTCATATATGTCCATGACATGTGGGCCCGTGCACCGATTGCTTTCAACAATTTGATTAACCGGATTTGTTCAGAGTCCACGTGATATGATTCGATCGGTACCGTCATCCAAATGAGCGTAAATTTCTCGTGACATGTCACATGTACACAAAAGCAGGTACAAAGAATATGGCTCAAATCTGTAGCTAAGCTAACGCTTGAATTCCATGATGAACACAATCTATTTACATGGCCACCGAAGCTGCAGAATTCAAGCGGTGGCAAACTGCCGATTCTCGGTTATCTGTAAAGCTCGATGAGACTACATACATACGAACACAGACAAGAGTACAATACTACACTGAGATATCTTCGGCAGAAGGCTGAATTTAAAGCAGCCATATCACAAAATCCGCTGCTGCTTTGAGGAGCCACTGCAGGGCTAGCTACACGTAGTAGATCATGCCGACCTCGATGAGGCTGATGTGGGGGATGTGCAGCGTCACCGACGGTCCCCTGCAGTTCTTCCGGAGGAAGGAGTAGGCGTAGTTGATGGCGAACGTCTTGAGGAAGTTGGAGTTCTTCCTCGCCTTCACGTACGAGTGGCCGATGATGTACGCCACGCCGGCCTCCTTGGCCTCCAGGAGGTCGGACAGCTCGTCCCTCACCTGCGGGTCGATCCGCTCCTCCTCGTCGATCTGGAACCGCACCCTGCGCCGGCGGCTGACGCTGCCAACGGACTCCTGCTCGTAGATGGACTGCAGGCTCCGGAGCGTCTCCGACTTGCTGCTCCGGGTCAGCTGGGACGTGCCAGCTGCGCCGTCGACGGAGTCGTTCACCACCAGCCCGGTGCCCGTCGTGTCCGTGGTGTGCACGACCGCCATCCGGCCCTCAGTCGAGGACTCGTAGCTCCCCGTCGAGGCCGACTCCTCGGCCTCCATCTGGATGAACCTGGCGATGCTCATCACCAGGTGGTTCTCGAAGTTCTCGTCGTCCTTCTGCACGTCCTTGTACCCGTACCTGACGATGCACCGGTACATGCGGTACTCCCTGGGGCCGATCCGCCCGATGAGGTACCGCTCGTCGGTGGGCACGTACGGCACCGGCACGGACTTGACGCACACGAAGACCAGCACCTGGTGGAACGCCGGCAGGTTGGTGACGAAGTGCGAGAAGATGGCCGGCACACCGGTCACCAGCTCCGTGTAGATGAGGCCGATCCCGGGCACGCGCATGATCCCCAGGCTCGGGCCGAGGTTCAGGATCCATTTCATCGAGACCTTGTTCTGGAGATCGAACATGTACTTCCGCCGCGTGCCATAGTGCCACACGTACATGACGGACATGAACACGATGGCTAGCGCGATGGGAGCCCAGCCGCCCTGGGGAACCTTCATGACTGCTGCAGACAAGTAGGCGGCTTCAAGTGACCCGAAGAATACGAGGAATAGCATGGAGATTAGGATATTCTTCTGCCACACGAAGATGAGGACCAAGGACATCAGACAGGTGGTGATAAACATCACGCTGATGCAGGCGAGACCTGAGATCATACAGAGAAAGGGCGCAAGAATTAGTGATGATTGATCAGAAATTCATGAAAACTATGAAGGCAGACAAGACCATATCCAAGAAAATGCAGAGATGCTAGAACGAACTGACTATCCACCACAAAATTTATGAGAACCACCCGCTTACAACATATCCAAGAAAATTAACAACTTAAAGTTTTAAAAAGGGAATGGAACTTAGCAATGGTGTTCATTATTTGCTAACACAAGGGGGCGTATGAGAGATACATTGCCCATTTCTTTAATATTTGGATTGTTCAGCAAAAATTGATGACATCAAAAATATGTGATAGTAATCAGGGTTCAATATTGCAGGGTGTGCCATGCAAAAGAAAGATGAAAGTCCCTGAGATTCTGAATGAAATGAAGAGTATACACATGCTGTAAATGGATGTGCCATATGGATCCAGAATAAAAGCCATGTGTTTTATAGGATTCACTAGTTTCTGCAGAATTGAAGTGGTCAAACTTACCATAAGCATTTCCTATCACTGTTATGTCACGGAAACCAAGGGCCACGGCTAAACAGAGGACCATCAGAATCCAATTTATCTCAGGTATGTAAATCTGGCCATGGATCCACCTTGATGTATGCACGACCTTCACTCGTGGAAAGCATCCCAAAGCAAGGCACTGCTTAACAATAGAAAAAGTTGCGGATATAATAGCTTGGCTGCCCACAATTGCAGCAAGAGTTGCTATGACGAACACAGGCCAAAATAAAGGATCTGCAGGCATGATGTGACATGATTCAACACTATCTCTTCGGAAATATGTGAAACAATAAGACAAGATATTTAGTGTTCTGAAGCTTACTTGGAATAGAAAGGTAAAAACTGTTATGTACAGCTGAAATGTTTTTAGACAGAAACGCAGCCTGCCCCATGTATTGGAGCACAAGACAGGGATATATGACACCAACGAAAGCCAGCTGCAAGCAGGACAAGAACTGAATTATGCATAAAATCCTTTTTGAGTTTTGAGAAACATTTAAAACATTCTTCATACCCTGATAGATGCAGCAGTGAAGTGACCAAGATCAGCAAACATAGCTTCCGTACCTGTATGTGTGATACAAATTGTAAGGCAACTATTCATTCTAAAAATAAGACAGAAGTTTCAGCTTGATAGCAGGTCTACTTGAATTCACCTGTGATAGCTAGAAGTACTCCGCCTAGCGACAGCCAACCATCTCTTCCTGTTTTCTTAAAAAACATTACAATGTAGTGTGGAGAAAGAGCAACGAATATTCTAGGATTCCAATGGATGATGTTGTATAGACCAATGATACCAGCGGCCAAGAGCCAGAGCACAACAATAGGAGCAAACATGAATGCCACCCTATGAGTACCTCGGTGTTGCAGAGCAAAGAGACCAACAAGCACAACACATGCAATGAATACGATCCATCCTGTGTGCCAGCAAGTCAGTCAGGATGACAATAGAAAGAAAAGCACTGGATATATCTAGGTCAAGAAAAAAAAAGAAAAGTGTTGCATATAGTTTATAATTACTATTGTTAATGCATGAAACCCCTGCACACACAGATCAACATTTCTGTATTTATGTAGTTCTCTGTCATACGGGTGCAGAAGCACTCACACAAAAATATTAAGTCATACCCCGTGTTTCCGTCAAGTTGAAATGTGAATAGTACATAGTGAAATTTTAGAGATGTATATGTTGAAATTGATTTGGCTGTCTTCAAGGTCTTGCCAGATCAAACCTGAGTTCTAGAAAAATTCAACAAATAAGATAGGCTTTCCAGTTTGTGCAGATTTTCATGTTTCAGTTCCTACTCACCAACTTTCTCGAACACATGCCAAATAAGCACAAAATTCTAAAATATTCAATGTAATTTCAGAATTCATATTTTGAGTATCTCTATTGCAAATTTAAATCCATATTGCAAATTACGAGACTATTAAATTACAGATTGAGTGCAGCCCCGGGCCTCAGCTCATTACCAAAAACCTAAGAGATCAATTACGAAAAAACAGCTCATGTTGTTGAATTCCAAACTAAACTACTTCAGCCAACTGCCTGGTACTCTATAAGCATGATTAGATGGAACACCTTTTCAAGAACATCTCGTGATTAGAATAAATATTACTTTACAACAATGAGTTTCTCAACAACAACAGGCAGTAGACAAAAATAGATCCACCACATACCATTCGCTAATCCAGTTGTGGCAGGGTCTTGTAATCCAGATATGGCTGACAAAACTGCATTTGGCACAACATTAGATGTTACAGGGGAGAAGTGTACCGCGTAACTAAGTGGAAAACAAATTGAAGAAACCAGGACATGAAATGCATACCAGATATAGTTGGTGTAAGGACACCATCACCTATCACCATGCATGCACCAAATAGAACAAAAAGAAGTAAACAGGTCCGCAGCTTCCTGTGCTTCTCTAGAAACCTTTTGAATGGAGAGGAAACCGCAGTGCGATCAGTGCCTGGCTGGTAATATGTTGACAACTCTTCGTCTGCTGCTTGCTGGTTTGGCAGCAGACTGAATTTTGCATGCCTGCAAAGAAGTGAGTACAAAGCAAATGTTCCACCTGCAGATTGTACAACACATTAATTTTGATCAGTAACAAAGAAACATATTACTTAGCTAAACAAAGCAACCTAACAGGAGTTTTGCATGTCCTAAGCTAAGCTAGCACTTTCTGTACAACAAGCAAAACTAGCTTGAAAGCAGATGCATTTCAATCAGAAAATCAATGGCACAACTTGACAGTTCCAAAAGGCATGGATAACAAAATATATTGCAATTAAATTGCTTACCCTCCCCATTATCATCCGCACTCAATACAATTATGACGTACTTCAGCAGCGGAACAAGTGTAAAAGTCCAAAATATCAGAGAAAACAACCCAAAGATGGTTGTCTCATCAAGGTAATCACTCAGTCTCCCAGACAGCGAGTTTCTGTAGACGTACAAAGGCGACGTACTCAAGTCTCCATACACCACACCGAAGCTCTGGAACGCTAGTAGGGAGAGAGTTTTGCAGTAACTTTTCCACTGAGCCTGCAAAACAGCAACCATAAGCATGCAAGTTGTGAGTAGCAGCAAAGCAGGAAGTGTTAGTGGTTAATAAGCAGCACCAATCCAGTACCCAAACGCAAAACAACGCAAATTCAGCAATGCTAATTGTCAAATTTCCAGCAGCACCAGCCAAAACTGCTGATGTATTGCGGTGATTGTTAACTGCATAAACTAACTGAAAGTAACGTTTGATATAGGGAATTAACTTTTAAAAAAAAATCGAAAAAAATGTACAGATGTCAATGTAAAACGATAACGATGAGTCAACGCTGTAAAAACGGTGGAAAATATTGGGTGGTCATGGTCAGGTCAGTTTTCCACCGTGAGCAAGTAGCATCGAGCAGAGGAGCTCCATCCAAACGTTGACCGGATTCGATCACATGATACGGATGAAGCCAGGCATCTAGAAGACTCGAGCAACTTGACCAACCAGCGATTCAATGAATTTGACACTCACGAGTTACGCCACATAGGCATTCGTCGGCGAATTTGTACCTGAATACCCCTCGCCACATCGCGGAATCAAAATCGAATAAAAGCGATTTGAAGTCAGTTCACACTCGCTCGAAATCGACCAAAATCAAAACGCGCCCGCAGGCGTCATGGATCGCGCGACGACCAAAATCGAACGAGATACGAGCAAAATCCCCAAACGAGTCCAGACTTCAGAGCAAAGGGGCGAGTTTACCTGCCGCGCCGCTGCGCCGATCTCCTCGTCCATTGCGCTCCCGCCACTGGAAGCGAGCGCGTAGGCAGTTATTAGACGGAGCAGAGGCAGAGCAGCAGCGGAAGCTGGAAGAAGTGAGGGCTAAGCCGAAACCACTGCTGGAGCTACCCCCATGGGTGGGCAGGAGAGCCTCAATCAAGGAAGCGACGGCGGGAGGAGGCGGAGGAGAGAAGCTTTCCCTGGTCTAGTTTTTATAGCGGACCCGTAGAAATGAGGGGAAGCGGAGGAGAGGCGCGGGGCTGAAGAGCTTGATGCGCACGTCGCCGTCCCGCGGACGCGTAAGAGCAGCGTGCTGCCGGTTGCGGCGGCGGGCGGGCGCGGCCCGTGCCGGAAGTACATGGGAGGCGGCGGATACCTGGTGCGTCCGCGCAAGACCCGACTGCGGGGCCACGGGGATCGGTGGGCTCGGGGTGTCAGTGACGAGAGCGGTCGTCACCGGCGGGCCGAACGGACCCGCATGCCCAGTCGTGGCCCGGCCGATGGGGCCCGCGCTGCCATCACGGCGGATTTTGACCCGAGCGCCGGCCATCTCATGTGGCACAGGGGGGTGCAGAGATTTTTGTGGCCAATCACGTACTAGAACAGTGGAACAGTACGGGCACGCTTATTTTCCTAATTTCCTTCATCAGAGATCAAAATTTGTGTCTTCCACTGGTGACAGAAACGTAGAAGAATATAAACACAGAATGGAAACACCTTGCCGCCATTCTTAGTATTGTTCTTCTCAACTGTGAATATTATTAATTTGTTTCCTTGATAGTATCGGCAGTATATTATATTGTTAATGTGAAAATCCGTTGTATTGTTAGAAATCACCATGATGAGAAATTGAAAACTTGTTTGACCAGCGTGAAATCTAAAATCTTACACTGCGTTTGGATGTATATATTGAGGCTCTGAATTTAGAATTGACATTTGCGGCTCCAAATATCAGCTATTTGATGTCCTAGAATTCGGAATTGGAAATAAACCTCAATACCCACAAACATCCATGCCATCCCTCCCCCCCTTTATCCTCAATAGCGAGCAAACCCCCTCCGTATTCATTGGAATCCTTCTCACGGTTCCTTGCGTCTCTCCCCTTCATGCGGGCCGCCCTCCCCTCCCCTGCCGGCGCCATCGGGACATGCCGCACCTCCTCTTTCAGCACTAGCAGGCCATGCCGCCCCTCCACTGCCTTCGCCCGCAGGCCGCCCCGCTCCTCCCCGGCTGGCGGCATTGGGCCCGCCCTACCCCTCTCCTCTTCTGGCACAGGCAAGCCGCGTTGCCTCTTCCCTACCTCCGCCAGGCGCCAGCGGACCGCCCCGCCCCTTCCCGGCTAGCCTCATCGGGCCCGTCCCGTCCCTCTCCTCTTCCGGCACAGGCAAGACGCGTCACCCTCTAATATCTACATCTAAACGGAACCTTAGCGACTTTATATTTATGAATTGGAGCCAATAATACAGTTATACTCCCTTGGTCCCTTTTAACAAATTTACTAATATGTCTCAGTACATATCAGTAAACAAATATGAAAACATAAACAGAATACATCACAAATGAGTCAACTACATCCGTTACCCATATAGCATGGCTCCCAAGCCCCAGTGGTTCTCAACTCTCAAGTAGTAGAATGAAGCCATGCGTGGTAAACTACTATATGCGCAGTTGATCTGATCATCAAGTGAATGGGGTTCGTGTCTTTTATTCTAAAGAATGGACATTGTTTGGGCCCATATGTGCCTACTATACTACTCGGATCATTAGCAAACTTTAACTCCATTATTACGATGGTGTTTGTACGGACTATAATATCACCATCAGTGACGTAACTAAGTTAACCCGGCCCTAGTACGATACTAGTGTTTGGCGCGCGCCCTTGCGCGCGTAGAGTTGCAAGGTATAATGCTGTGTTCCATATAATATAAACATATTGAAGGTTGACTTGGCACTCAATATCACTATGGTGGATATAGTGTTCATTCGATCAATTGGATTGAAAGCAAATTATATTAAAAAAATACAGTGCTTATTTCTTTTCCGGAATGATGCCCTTGGCATGCTTGTTCAGAACTTCAGACGCATTCACTAAGTGGCCATGCCTTGTCAGCTCACCACCCCTCCCATCCCCGAACACACCACTCCCTTATTGAGTACACAATAAAAAAACAACCGTGAATGGCCACATATCTTTTCCAGAGCGATGCCCTTGGCATGCCATGCCTGGGCTTTCAGACTCATTCGCTAAGTGTCTCTCTACTTGTGAGTTCACATCTCCCAAACACACCATCTCCCTCCCTTGAGTACACAGTTAAAAAAGTAACTTGAATGGCCTCCAGCTGTTCTCCATATGTTGCAATAATATATACATAAAACTCTGCTCCAGATAAAAAAGAAATGTCAGCTCTCTGAAAATGTGGTACAAACACAAAATTGGGCTAATTTATGTAACCTGCTGCATAGAATCTTCAACGAGAAAAAAAAACATATACATATATGCATGCTGCATTGTTGTAAGAAGATTGTGGTCATTGACAGCATGATCTCACGATGCAAATAAATATAGGGTAGCAAAAAAAATTCAAACCATGATAACAAACTCCATAGCTCTGGTTGCGTAATTTTTTTTTATACAAATAGGAACCGGCACCTTGTGTCTTGGGTGAAAATTGTCCAAATTGGAAACATGCTTTCAGAACAAAATGTGCTTGACTGACGTAGCCGCTTGCACTGTCTGCACATAGGTAGGATATGTCTTCAAGTTACCTAAAAGGAACAATCGGGTTAAAAAAACCATTTCCAGTAAAAACTAAGCAGAAACCGCAAACAGTTTTAAAATTTGAAATATACCAAAGATAGTCAGCCACAATGTGCAACTTCAAAGTGAATCAACGAAAACAACTTGAGAATGTATGCTTGTTTGAAGATGAAAGACACATGGAAGGCATTGTGTGCAAATGGAAATTACAAGGTCCAATTAGCAGGCAATAATCAGCTATGTGAAGTGACTGATTCATCAAATCTTAAGATATGGCAATACTTAGGAAACTAATTGTAAAGCGTCGCCAATTAAGGATTCCAAGGATTGTGATGTTGCCAAACTACAATCAAACCACATGAGGCATTGGTTTTTGCATAGCTGACACACTGGTAGAGATGAATTGGTAATGGGACCGAAAAAGGATTCAAAAAAATTCTCATCCTCCTCTAAGTTGCAACTATGTAAAACCCTAACACCACAAAGTGGCTTCATGACTGTCAGTTTGCAAGCAGCTTTTTTTTAGGAATTGCAAGATATAAATGTGCAAATTAAGAAATATTTGGAGAAAATACTAAGGCTGAGCATGAGCTTTTACCAAACAAATAGTTAAAATGATGATAGTCAAAATCTTGCACAGAGAGGCTTGATCTTTTTTTATTTTTAACTTACATTGATGGCGACCGAACATAAAAGGAAGGAATCAATCGAATATGTCTTCATTAG
This sequence comes from Alloteropsis semialata, assembly GCA_004135705.1. Lineage (NCBI taxonomy): Eukaryota > Viridiplantae > Streptophyta > Magnoliopsida > Poales > Poaceae > Alloteropsis > Alloteropsis semialata. The sequence continues at coordinate 1,696,592 of CM014271.1, read as the reverse complement.
TTGACATGAAGCTGATACTGAGAACACTTGTAGTAATTTTCCAAATTTCCATTGCCCATGGGTTATATAGGCTTATAGCACTCAATCATTTAACCATTTATGTCAGCCTGTAAGTGGTGAAAACAACCGACGTGAAATTAGTCCCACTCCGTTAGCTAGGATGGAGCAAAGTATGAGGAAAAAAAAGGTATGCACTACCAGATAATAAGACAACTGGCTCAGTATAACTAAACTCCGAGAAAATGATTGCAATTCATATACCCTTTTCTTTGTTAATATTCCTAGCTGTACATAACATGTGATTCTCCAGGCAATTACTGGGGGATATAGTATAGCTTAGGTAAGGTAGTGTATATGAATAGTGAAAAGCTAAAAATTAAATAGGATATTCTTTTGTTGGCTCTTGTGTGTCTGCATATTTTTCTATTGACATTCAAACTAAGAGACCTATTTAAATAGTAGTAAAAATCTATTGACTAAGTTGATCAGCCTTTATAAATAATTTTCAAGGAGAAAAGTGCTATAAATATTCAGAAATCATAAGGCACATTTTCTTATAATTGTAAGCAGAATCACACGCAACGACTTAAGGGGACACGAAAATCACATACAGATGGTTCATGTTGGTAATTCAAATGTATAAAAGGGGCCACACGGAAAAAATAAAAGTTGACTAAATTAAGGGTCATATCCATATCTGACAAAACTTAACCATTGCGTCATTTTTTTACAATTATGATAAAGATGCAAAATAGAGGAAAACACTTGTATGCTCAACCACTATAGGCTTCAAAGCAGCTAAACAGGCTATATGTTGGGTCAAACATTAGTTTTTAGGATTAAGAAAAGCTATTACCAAATTGTTCTTTGACCTTCAAGATGGCTCACGTTGGTAATTTAAATATATAAAAGGGGCCACATGGAAAGAATAAAAGTTGACTAAATTAAGGGCCATATCCATATCTGACAAAACTTAACATATTGCGTCATTTTTTTTACAATTATGATAAAAATGCAAAATAGAGGAAAGCACTGGTATGCTCAACCACTATAGGCTTCAAAGCAGCTAAACAGGCTATATGTTGGGTCAAACATTAGTTTTTAGGATTAAGAAAAGCGATTAGCAAATTGTTCTTTGACCTTCAAGCATGGTTCAGTATTGCTAGGCCTCGTCTCTCTGGAATTTGCATGACTTCTAACTTCTGTGTGAAGGATGCAATAACAGCCAATGCACAATTGCTAGTAGTCCATTGAAGAAAATGATCAGGAAGCATGGTTTAGAAAATAGCCTTTGTGCACAGTATGTAAAGTGTGCCGCCACCCAGATTCCTACGTTCAGATGAAAAGAACAGCTAACCTCAAAAATGCAGAATGCAGAATCAAAATGGGAGCATTCACAATATAGCAGTGGACAGCAACCAAGTGAGAAGTTAATGAAAAATAGATGCAGAATATAATTTTCATGGTACTGATAGCAACCGAATAGCAAAGATATGTTCAATAACAACAACATCAAATTCATTTACGATTTATTAGAAGTTATAGGCATTGATAGGTAAACTAATAAAATTGATTGTTACTAAATTTGATTTGTACCAATTTGATAGCACTGGAAACAGACAGTAGTAGAAGCCATATTCAAGTTATCAAAATAATTGCCCACATATTCAAGTTATCAGAAAAATATTACCTTCTAGGCTTCTACTAATTGAATGTAACAACCCATCTGAAATCTGTAGTATTAGCCTCCACATAGATCACCAAGCATTCGTTCCCATGGTTTGTCATTTTGCACTGAGCAATCATTATTGGCATGTGGAGATACTAATATGTCCAACATATTACTGATTGGGTATCCAATAATAACCTTGCATATGAAGACAGTAATATATCAAACATATACATGTGAAGCCAAGAGGTTATCTAATTATTAAGCTTACATGTGGACATAGATTATATATTATGAACCTCATAACATTATTTGCCATGCCCTGTGTGGCCAACGGCTTAGTCCAGTTTCACTTGTCGAACTATCGATCCACAGATAATAAGATATTAGAAATAACTAAGAGGACACACGACAGCATGTTGATATTTAGTGCAGGAAAATAAGCAGATCAAGAGAGAAAAGAATGAATTCTACCTGCAATTTGTTGACATTAATGAGCAGGTCCTGGGCTAGTATAATATAAACTGCATGTTAGAAAGGTAGCTAAAGCTAGCCAGGAAATGATAACAGATATACCAAAAGTTAGCCAAACAAGCTCTCATGATGTAAAGTTTAGATCGGGCTACACACTGGCAATGTCTCCATAAATTCCTTATTAATCTATACCTTTGGAACTCAACTGAATAATTATTAGTAGCAAGTTTGTATGCAAAATTAAGCAGCAGGTAATATGTTAGAGAGGAGACCACGCTGGTTTAGGGAAAATAAAATACAGTGCTTCACAGTAACTCCAATTTAGAAGTATATTGAGGTTCACCTACGAAGTCAGGCACCAATCTAGCATGTATCAGCACATATAAGAAGAATTTCTTTTAATTTTTTTTATACCAACACATATAATTCTTTTTAGATGTATGCCAAGCTATATAGAAGTTCATTGAGTCACAAAGGCAAAACGTGCCGCAGAGCTAGGAATTACACGGCACTAATCACAAAACTATGAGGGAGTGCCTATATTGCAGACTGCATGGTTCCTGGTACAACGAAATCCATCCAAGACTGGTATGGTACAATAATCACACTGTATATTTGGATTTGATAACCAGATAGGCTAGGCCGTATATTTGCATCTACCTTATGCAGAAACAAGGAATCGAGGAGCACTTACCACGAACAGAGGGGATTACAGAAGAAATTACAGGTCGGATGGCCGGACATGACGGAGGAGAAAACTACCACCGTGCACCAGGCGCCACAAAAGCTCATGTTCTGACGGATGAGAGGAGGGGCTCTCGGGGAGGAGAACGCTGGAGAGGCGGCACGCTGCAGGAACAGAGTGGCGCCCCAACCAGTAGAAACGGACAATGGAGACATGCCGGCCGCGTAGCCCAAGGAGGCCGGCAAAATCGACGGAAGCGATTGCCCCATGGCCGGCGCCCAATGCAGATCCAACGGAGGAAGTGATGACTCCAGCCGAAGCACTATCCAATTGTATAGTCACCAGGCCAACCCTCGACGAAGGCCCTCACTTGCCCATGGCTGCGCGTGGCGTGGGAAAACTGGAGGAGGACGCCTTGCCGCCGTCTTGCTGCGGCCACACACGCATCTTTGTGGCCTGCTTGGGAGACAGCGCCACAAAGGAGAAGGGGCAACAGGCCAACAGCGATGCGCAAAGACTAGGGCGGACCGGCGGAGCGGCGACCGCGCCTGAGGCGGAGGGGGCGAGGCAGAGATATTTTTGACAGCTGAGACCTGAGAGATGCGTGGACTGTAGGGTTTGGATGACGGTACGGCATGGGCTTCGTGAGTCTTCCACCGAATCAAGCGAGGACACGTGCCCCACCAAGGCAATGAAGCGCCGCCACACATGAGTCCGGCTCGATTTGGATCCGATGGTGGACATAAATTTCACTAACGTGGACACCCTCTCGGGCCAGGGCGGCCGGCGGCTTTAAAGAGGTTCCATTGCGTGTCCTATGAGGCTTAGTGGACCTTAAGTTTCACGAGTACCCACGTGTTTGTCTTTTCTGGTCCAACTGAACGATCGGCTGACCTCACATGGCCCCATTGACCGTACAGAATAATCGTCGCAGCCGCACAGCGGATCAATGACCCAAGCGCGTAGCAGGTGCACCGGTATTTTGTAACCACATAATGGAGGACAGGGCTACCCTGTGACCTGTGTGATATATACTAAAGTATACATATACACTTATTAAATACCCAAAATAAGAGGGAAAAGGGTAGTATCACGCGCGTGCATGCATGGAACCGAAATCTGAGGGGGCTGGTTGTTGATCCAACGATCTTGGACAGCGACTGGGGACGGGTAAACCATGCATGGTTTGTCAATGGCGACGGGTGATGGGCACTAATTAGAGCCGCTAACTGCTTGGACGACAGAGCGCAAGAAAGAAAAGACGTGCACTCAACTTTCGGTTTTTTTTTCCCTGCGTAAGTACGTACCTGTCAGCTCGCGAAGTGTATTCTGCTGGTGACGATGTTCAAAACTGGTCATGGAAGGAAATGAAACTCAAAGACTTATTACGCGTGCACGTGTGTGGTCGATCGATGCACGTACGGATCGGAAGCAGACGCCGTACGGGAGAATTTGGGTCCAGATCGAGACACGTACGCGGTACGCGCCGCACAGCACAGGATATATATTTGGTGCCGTGGGAGGCGACGACCGACGGACGACGTGTATGGTATGGTACGCGACGTCGTACAGTGTATTTAACGGTGGTCTGGCTCTGGTCTAGGCTTTCGGCCGGTAGTGGTCCATATGCGCAGGCCGGACTTTAAGGCACCGCACGCGTGCAATTGTCCGCTGACGACGCGTAGTAGGAAATTCCATGGCCTAATCCTGCTTTGCTGCGACTGCGATGCTACTGCATATTGCACTGCCATGATGATTCCCGCTGCACGTGCTGTGGGCGCCAGGTTGAAATCCTGATCAGTGATCACACACAGGCTGGGAGTCTGGGACGACGACGTATACGTGGTGACTGTGATCGATCATCTCGCGCATGTCATGGCATGGCGAGCTGCTTTATCCGCATGTCAGGGGGTGGTAGGTACAAGCGAGATGAGATGCATGTCTAGCTCCGCTCGTCAGCTGGCCCGGCCCCATTCCCAACGAAAGTCCACACGTCCTGTCCATTGAACCATGCGCGTACCGTTGGGTCGGAATGAGCGCCGGGACGACGACGAGACGGCGGCATTGGCATTGGCATTGGCATTGGCTAGGCTAGGCGGCCGCCCCAGGTCGCGTCCAGGCACTGGCTCCGAAACGTTGACTTCACCACCTTGTCTTGGACTTCTCAAGTCCTCATTCCTTCACTCCCCCATCTGACCTCTCCCATCCATAACTCGAGCACGGGACCTCGTGAGAACGAAATCACTCCTAGTCGTTCGGGTACATGTCTAATACTAGCATATTTGTTGTATTTGAATTGGTTGATAGTACTTGATATGTTCCATTCAATTTTATCTAAATTAAATAGATCCAAGGCTCGTGCAAATGCTAAGTGTGTTAATCGGCCCAACTCTTCTTTTTACCCAAAAAAGGCCCAACTCATTTCTCGCCCGCACATTATTGAATTTCAAAACGATTTTACATGGTTGGAAGCATACTATACGGAACTGTTCCAATGATTGCTTAACATCAAAACAAAGGGCAACTATGCGATCCATATGATATGATGGCACACGTGCAAAAGTTGCTAACAGAGTAGTGCGGTACTAGCTCCGCTCGCGATGGTTATCCACACACACAAGATGGAAGCTACCACCAGCAGCAGGAGCAGCAGCAGGAGCTCTGATTGGAACACGGAACACCAATCCATTCTGTGGATGTGAACAGCTGAGAGGCCGCAGCCTTGTAGCTATAGGCAACTCTGTGACAGCGACAGCCAATTCGCCATTTCGCAAGGGGCGATCAGGAAATGAATCGTGGCACGAGCCGCGACGTGGATTGATGCTACCCTTTGTCCTAATTCTATCAGGCAAGGATCACGTGAGGGCGCCGGAATAAAGCATGTCTGGAACACGGCAACTTATTATGAGGTGATCATCGTATCTTTCAGTCTTTGGCCTAATTTTATTACTTGAAAAGCGTTTTACTAAAGTTTAAAAGATCAGCCAATTTTTAGCATCGCGGGACGGGTGTCCAAGAAGGCTGTGGATGGGGATTTACAGTCTGCAACTGTATATATACGCGCACAACATGAATTAGTAGTCAGATTTTGCTACAGCTGATAGCTTGTACTATTTGTGCGTGAGTTATTATGGGCAATAAAAAATTGTGGTTAGCACATATATAAATGGATCGCTTTTACTGTAGCCATCCAGCCAGGAAGAAAACGTCAAAAAGACATCTATATATGATGTGAAGAAAGTGAGAGCATCCAACCATCAAATAACATCCGCTCGCTAAACGGGCAACCACAAACACCAAGATGTTGATTTATCACAAGAATAGCGTGAAAAACAGAAAGGTCTACACCAGCACACTCACGTGACTGGTCATTTTTACCTAAAGAAGTATCGTTTTAGTCATAGCTTTAATAGTTTAATTAATAGAACAGTATAGAGATAAATAATTTTTATTCCCCATACAAGAAAAAGGGTAATCTTCTTCTCCTCGCCCGGTGAAACTTGTGGAACCAACGCTAAGCATACGAGATGGAGATAGAGAATCCGTAGCCGAATGACATTAGGTAACACCTATCATAATAGTGAGGGAGAGGATCAATGGCCAAGCGTCTCCTTGTTTAATTCACAAGGCGGTTTAGAATTACCATTGGTCGGTGGCCTATGTTATCACGAAACTGAATCAATGACACGTAGGTCATACGCGTTACGAGTCAACATCCGTTTCAATACCACGTATCTGTATCTATAATTAACCGAAGTGTGAAATATACGTTACCGTGAAACCGAGTCGATGACAGATAGACCATACGTGTTACGACTCAAAATCTGTAAAATGCCACCTATCGTCCATATCTATCGGTTATTAACCGCATTATCAAATATACGTTATCATAGAACCGAGTCAATGACACATAGATCATTCAGGTTACTACTCAACATCCGTAGATACCGCCTGTCATCCATATCTGACTGTTTTTAACCGTGTGTGAAATAGGAGAGACCACCCGCTGAATCTACAGCTCGCGTCCATGCCTGCTTGTTTTTAACCACCTGTAAAATAGGAGGAGATTCCAATTATTCGTTCCCTCTTCGAAAAGCCGCGTGGAAAGGTGAAAAAAGCGCCGCGGACCCATCGAGCCAGCGTCAGGGCGGCGGGCGGGCGAACAAGGAAGGGAAGGCTGGCCTTGGCCACCGTCGCCTGTCCTCACGTCCCCCCACCAGGTCTACCAAACGGCAGGGGAGGCAAACGCAAGAGGGGGAGAGTGGGAGAGCGACGGCAAGCCAAGGCGAGGGAGGCAGCCGCAAAAAGCCTCGCCCTTGCTCAGGTAAAACCAATTAAAAAAATTCTCGCGTGCGACGAAACCTCGAGACGCCGAGGCAGCAAGGGGGGAAGGACAGAGAGAGACAGAGGAGAGAGAAGAGGGAGACAGAGGGCAAGGGAGGGAGAGCCCCCGTCCGAATCTCGCGATCCCCAATCCTGAGGTCTCCGATTCGCCGATCCGGGCGCCGCCGGCGGAGAGATCCCGCCGATCGGGGAGCTCGGGGGCTCGGATTCGAGCTCCTACACGCGGGCCTTGCTCAGCTCGCCTCGGCGCCGGGGGCCCGGGGGCGGTGGTAGGTGAGGCGAAGCGTGGTGGGCCCGGCGGGCCGGGGTGGATGCTGTCCGTGAGGCGGCGGCAGGAGGATGCGGGCGCCCGCGGCGGCGTAGCGCAGCTCCGGGGCGGGATGGACGACGACGCCGAGCTCGAGGAGGGAGAGGCCTGCGGCGACGACACAGCTTTCGTCGACCCCGACGTTGCGCTCTCTTACATTGTGAGTCGCTCTCGCCTCGCAGACTTGCTTTGCTCCTCACTAACTATATACTTACCGCGTTTGCTACTTTAGCAATGGAAGCGATTGGTTACCTAGATCATTATTTTTTTCATCAAATTGTTGCTTTGGCGGATAGAGCAATACTCCGAAAGCAAGCAATTGCATTGCTGGGCAGCTGCTCCATTTATTGTTTGCTCGATTGATGATGCTGGCTATAATGGAAATGGAAAGACAAATTATTGTCTTTGTTTGCTGTGGGGCTGGTTTGGTATTCAGTGATTTGGCTAATCTCTTTATGAGTTTACACTTCACCATTCTCATTCTGAAAAAAAAAAACCGTATTTTGCAAGCATGTAACCTTCCTTCCTGTTTTTCTCCCTTCAACTACTAGGCCAAAGTCATGCTCATGCAGCTAGTACTGTTCTACCTGGATAAGTTTCTACAAGTCTTGACAGTGGGATTGTGTGCTTCCTAAAATGTCATTATTTTTGGTATCGGCGGATCCCATAACGCATTTCAGTCTACAATGGTCCCATTTGTTACTGAAACCTGTCCTTGTTCTGGGCTCAATTCGGTAGCCTTTTCATGTACAAACACCTGTAACTCCAAACTTTTAGCATTCAATATGTGCTGTATAGAAAAGATTTGTTTGTGCAGAAGAAGCAGTAAGATAAATAAAGGACTTATCTTTGACCCAATTTTGGTAACGGCAGTGCGCCTTTTAGTTTTCTTGAAAAATTACAAATCCAGGGTGATGGAAGGATAGCTGTAATTAGTGGCAAGAAAAAAAAGATAGCTGTAATTCTAGTCATGCCTTACGCGGTTCCCCACCTTTAGGGGCGCCAACAAGACTGCAATTTTGGTTTAAAGATATGTACTGTATACCATACCAGCTATCAATTTTGCAGTAACATTTTGTCATGTGCCATGGTTTGCATTTGTTTCAGGATGAAAAACTTCAAGATGTACTTGGCCATTTTCAGAAGGACTTTGAAGGAGGCGTGTCCGCAGAGAATCTAGGTGAGGAATTTAACAGTTGATGCCTCAGCTTGATTTAGGTTCATTCTACATAAACGTTAAGCAGAACTCTAATCTTTGCGATGCTAAAAAAAAACTCTAATCTTTGACAGGGTCGAAATTTGGTGGATATGGTTCATTTTTACCAACATACCAGCGCTCTCCTCTTCCACAAACCAGAAGTCCACCAAAGCCAGCAACTGCTACCTCAAAATCTCCCTTTCACCAGTCTATTGAGGTGCCTAAGTTTGTTTTGGCTGTGATCATCTACTGCTGTAGAACAGTGTTATCATGAACATGCACTCTTTTGGCATTGATGATGCAAATGGTTTATAATGTAGGGCATGTCTCAAAACCATGCGACTGTGGCAGTCCCATCTATCCCCCAGAATAATGATTCTGTGGTTCCCTTTTCTGGTGATTCAAGTAAAAAGGAAATACATCCAATCACAAAGGCTGAAAGGAGTTCTGGGCCTTCCGGCTCCCACGATTCGTATGGGCCATCTAAATCTAGTGACCAAAATAGATTTAAAGTCCGGATAAAAGTTGGTTCTGATAATGTTTTGGCAAGAAATAATGCGGCTATTTACAGTGGTCTGGGCCTTGATATTTCTTCACCTTCATCCATTGAGGATAGCCCCGATGGCTGTGAGAGCCTCTCCCCTGAAGTTAACAATGTGCCACACGAATCTCCACGAACCATTCTTCAGGTAAATTATTAATGGTACTGCACAAGCTCTCTATACTTCCATTCGATTATCCTAGTTCAAGGAGTTGATGACAAGCTTTATTTCACTATATGATCGAACAGATCATGACATGCTTTTCAGTTCCTGGAGGCTTCTTGTTATCCCCTTTGCCAGCCAATATCTTGCAACTGACAAAAAAGGTTGTGGCTTCATCAAAGAAGTGGGAATCAAATGTGGACATAGAAAATGCACAAGAAACATATGAAAGCCATGTGGCTAAAAAGGTAAAATCTGATGGTAAGAAAAAGAAACCGATAGATGCAAAGAATTCAAAGAGCAGAAATGATATTAGTGCGGTTATGAAAAAGGAGATTGATATAGAAACAGTTGCTGGTCAAAAGATTGTATCTGATGCCCTCAACATAGCGTTACTGACTGATCAGAATCGTCTTGAAGAAGAGCGAATAGAAAACAACTTGGGCGGAAATAAAGATGCTCGATCGAAAGAACGGGCCATCAAGAGTGACTCCATGATAATCAAAGCAGATCCTTTCAAAGCGGAGGCACCAGAATGCTTAGAGAGTAGTAGTTTTGGCAGTTCAGAAATGGACATTTCAGCAGCGAGGGGGGAACCAAAACCCAAGGCAGAAAAGGGAGAGACAACTTTAGAAGAAAAGGATACAACCAGTGAGAAAAACCTAATACTAGATAGGAGGCAAGAGAAGAAAATAAAACCTGAGAGCAAATTTAATGCCTCTAACTTTGATGGCAGCAACGTTATAAATGAAAGAGCTCCATCTGTTTCCCGGAGCATGGGAAAAGTTCCTGGTAAAGAAACTTTGCCTTATGATACAAATGGGGAAAATAATTCCAAGAGTGAGGCCAAAAAAATGCAGAGAGAACAAAAGACCAACACTTCAACATCTTCTGATTTCCTGGTGGATGAGAAGCACATTCATTCTTCTGCTGCGGTTAAGGAAAGGAAAAATGACATGCAATCCAAATCTAGCCATACTGGAAAGAAATCCAAAGCAAAATCACATAGAGATGTTAGGGACAACTTACCCGAAGGATCTTCTGCAGGCAAGGAACATGATATATTGGAGAACGAAATTGGCTTTGGAGATCCCCGACTGAAGGAAAAGCCTTGGAAAAATGACAGCGAGAGAGACTCTGATGTGCCTGGTACGTCGAGGAGGGAGATTTCTTCTAATGTAAAGCATGACAGACACGCAGCTTCTGAGGAGCAGAAGATGCATATACCTCCACCTGCCCCTGTATCAACTACAAATGCAGCTCCTACTCTTCCAGCCCCAGTTGTAATAGAGGAACATTGGGTGTGCTGTGACATATGCCAGAAATGGCGTCTGCTGCCATATGAGATGAATCCTTCAAATCTTCCTAAGAAGTGGAAATGCAGCATGCTACAGTGGCTGTAAGTTTAAGCCCGTTCATACTTCAATAGTTAGTTTTCATATATAGTGAATATCATATAATTTCTGCTTATACTTCCTTTTGTGCTGGTTTCACTTTCCTGTTCCTTGTTTCCTTTGCCTAGCGAGTGTATAAACTAGATACTCCTTCCGTTCGAAATCGTAAGTTGTTTTGGCTTTTCTAGGATATAGCTTTTGCTATGCACCTAGATATACGTTATGTCTAGATACACAGTAAAAACCATGTATCTAGAAAAGCCAAACGACTTACAATATGAAACAGAGTAGCCAGTGTCACCTTACCTGTCTGGGATTGGTTGGTTTGATGTATTCAAACCACTACAGTTGTATCAGATAGGAATTTTGTTTTTGGTTCAATCTGAACACAGCAGACACATTCTGATAAGCTTACAGAACCTAGATAACACTAGTTCAACTCAAACTTTTCAAAAAAATTAACTGAAATTACTCCACCCCCACACCCCCAAATTGAAAATCCTTTGAACCCTGATTACATTGTCCTATCAAAGTAGTTATCCAATGACTCCCTTAGCTATCTTCATTTTCTATTTTTTACTATCTTCATTTTCTATTTTTTATCAATTGGTCTGAACTTTATGAGTTCTGATAATTACATGTCTAGATATATCGTTTTCATATTTTCAGATTCACTATTTTTAGAGATAGTATAATACCTTGTTTGAAGAGTTGACTACATGGGACTAAAGTCCAAAACAATCTCCACCTTCTTGTGTGTCTGGGGAGAGTATCTTTATGTGCACCAAGGAGGCCTATAATCTACTGAAAATTTTATGGAATTCTGACCATGCTTACACCTATAAATGATGTATTGCAACCCCTCTACATCTTTCGCACCATTAGAGGTCTGGGTGGCTGCCTATGTTAGTCCTCTTTGACTCAAATTTGAGTGTCTGTTTCTTATTTACAATGCCACCTTCCTAGTTTGTTGGATTTTTTATGAAAAAATTATCAAAGGCCTTGATAGATAATTGGGAAACTGAAACAGCTACTCGTCATATATTTAAGGGGTGGGGCATATATCATTCTTATTTCCTTCTTGGTGGTAGGTTTAGCCTAACCCTATATTGTAGCTTGTGTTAGTACTGTGATATCTTGGAATTTTGCTTGCTGCGATGTAAGTGTAACCGAGATGTGCTCATGGGAAAAATAATTAGATTGATTACGGTGCAGAGAGCTGCGGAATATTTTTCTCGGTTCGTCTTAATGACACTCATGATTCCTTGCTTAATTTCTGTTACTTGGAACTTTTATAGGCCTGGGATGAATAGGTGTGAAATCAGTGAAGAAGAGACTACAAATGCTCTAAATGCATTATATGTCATTCCAGCCCCGGCAAATGGTATTCCTTCAGTTGGTCATCCTCTTGTTGCTTCAGGAGGACTAGTAACATCCAGCACTTCCAATTTAAATGGGCATGCTGAGCCGAGTAGGAAAAGAAAAAATGCTCCTAGTGATGGAAATTTTGTGGCTGAGGGTTCTAACCAAATACAGGCTTCAGGTCATCCAATGGGCAACCAACATGCTCCTAGTAAAAGTAAAAGTTATGCTGATGGTAGTCAGTATCCGGTTGAGAGAGATTCTGTAAGCAAATTGATTGATCCGACTAATGAAAAGAAAAGGTCCAAGAGCAAGCATCGCAGTGGCTATTCTGATGGAGGTTCTATCCTTTTTGTTCCTTATTTGTTTCAGTTTTACATGATATAATATTCCTGCCCCTTTGTATACATGTTGTATCTATGCTTCTTCGCTGACATATTTTCTTTATCAAATGCAGGAGATCTTGGTGAAAGATCTAAGAAGCATTCAAAAGTAAAGAGCAAGAGAGACATGGATCATGATGAACACAAGGCCTATAAGAAAATTAGGAAAGAAGAACGACACCATTTTGACAGAGATAGGAACTCTGGGCGCGATTTAGAGAGTGGAGATGTTCCTGATGATGTCAAGGCTTTGCCTGTGAGGACATCAACATCAAAGGGTTCAGGTGAAAGGAGTGATGTTTCTTCATCAAAGCAAAAAAATGTTTCACGTCATAATCGTTTGGAAAATTCCAAGAAATCTAGACAAGAGGATGTATCTGTTCCTGAAGACGAGAACAAGGAATATTTTCAGCAGTCAGATGTACAAATATCAGATTTGTCTAGTAAGAAGAGGATAGTGAAGGAATGGGAGGAGAGTCAGTACAATTCAGTAGCTCATGTAAGCAAAGGAGCTACAGCAAACCACAGTTCTGCTATCAAGGAAACCTATAAGGATCAGAACTTGAAGGAAGCAAAGTTAAAATCGTTGAAGTCTGAAGAACTGCTTTCTACGACGGACCCCAAACCAGGAAAAATTCAACATGCCGACCAGATTTTGTCTTGTGATGGAGGGCATATGGACAGCGAGCTAGTTGAGGATAACACACACTTTAGTGGTAAAAGAGGTCCGCCTGAACTAGATAGTAACCTCTGTGATCAGGCTTTGGACTTGGGTGAACCTGCTCCAAGTGAGGGGGCCTATGTTCAGACTGCAGCTGTAACTTCAAGTTCTTCGAAGGCTTCAGGCTCACAAAAAAAGAAGCATAACAGTCAAGCTACAAAGACTTCGCCTATCGAGTCTCTTTCTTCATCACCACTGAGAAACTCTAACATTGATAAGGTCTCTCATAGTAGAATTTCAGGTAAGGATGGATCTGTGAATGCTAACTCAAGTACTGTGCTGAGCATGCTAAAACAACTAAATACTGAAGTTGGCATAGCAGGGAACGATCCGCGAGCTAGTGAACTTGGTTCAGTTGGTTCTTCCCGAAGAAAATCTGATAAAGATAATGGACATGTTCAGTTAACGCAAGGTCACGCCTCTGATGGTATTCATTTTGAAAGGGGTTCGAATGAAAATCTGCAGCATGAATCTGGGAGAAAGGATTCCAATGTGAAGGGCTCCCATATACCTAGAGGTTCTAACCATTTGCATTCTGGTGACAAAAATAACTATCATACAGATGGCTCTCCGATGCAACCAGGAAAGCATACTGTTGACCCAAAGACATCGGTGTTGGATACTAAAGGTGATTCGAGTATGCATGAAAATAAGAGAAGCGCAAATTCCCTTCAAGATAGAAATGGATCAGCTCATGCCCACCAGATGGAAATCCTCTTCTAGGTTTGCCATCTGGAAAAGAGAAATCATACCTCAAGAGCAACAAGCATGATTCACAGAAGCCTAAACCCCAGACAGTCTGCTCACCCCCAAAAGATAGCAAATTGGACTCCCACTCCATTCCATTAAAACCTAATGGGTCAAAATTGACTCCACAGACAAGACAGTACAATGCTGAAAATGGAGGGCGACATGCCATTGCAAAACAAGCAATTCCTAGTCCTGCTCATACTTCTAGTCCAGCTAGGAAGGATAATACTTCGGCTGCATATGCCCTCAAAGAAGCCCGAGATTTAAAGCACAAGGCTAATCGTTTGAAGGTTGTTCTCTTTAGTTTTGCTCCTATGATGTGATGTCATGCCTGTATAACTAGTCCATTAGTGTGTTAACTTTTATCTTGTAGGGTTCTCACAAAATATCTCTGCAGGAAGAAGGAAAAGAGCTCGAAAGTACAAGACTCTACTTTGAGGCTGCCTTAAAATTTTTGCATGTTGCGTCACTTTTGGAACCTCCTAATTTTGATGGTTCGAAACAAGGCGATGCAGCCCAGAGCATGTATTCTGATACTGCAAAACTTTGCAAGTAAGATACACTAATATATATGATATATTGTTCCTTGTACAAGGCAACTTTGTTTCCATGAAAGAAAGGAAGCATGATCATTAGATTAAAACAACTACTTTCCTTGTGACCTCATGTGCATGTAAATGCTTAGTTAGCAATTAGCAGCATGACTAGTCGATGACATGTTTCTGTGACACATGGTGCACCCTCCTACATTTGAGCTTTTTGATCTGTAACCCCCATTTTGGACTATGTTTATGTTTTCCTTGCTAGTACACCTCTTAATAATCTAGATTGCGTTGTGAATAAATGATTGGGAGTGTATCTCCCCAGGTTGTAAATTGGACTGTTGGACCTTGAAGTGCTTCTTCTGCATAGCCTGATTTTAATGGGTAGCTCTACTTTGATTAACCAAATGTATTCAAAGTAAAGTTGATTAGCTTGGCAGTATTCACTGTGTAAGTTTACATGATAGTTGCATTTAGATGCTTAAAATGATGCCTTGGTTCAAAATGTTGTTGAGTTGGGCCCAGGCCAAATTGCTGCAATTATCGCCTACTGCCCTAAAAAAGTTTACTTTTATATATAAAAAGAATCTTGAACCGCCAGGAGAGCTGCCTGTCATTACATTAAGAGACTTCTATCAAATTATAATCTATGCTTTTGGTTTGTTTAATATTGTTCAAATTTTGTTGCAATATTAAGTGTCTTTTATTTTTTTCAGCTTTGTTGGTCATGCATATGAAAAATGCAAGAAGATGGCTGCTGCTGCTTTAGCATACAAGTGTGTTGAAGTAGCTTATCTGAAGGCTGCATACTACAAATACCCAACTGCGAGCAAGGATAGACAAGTGTTACAGGCGGTTGTACAGACTGCGCCAGGTACTTGATGTCTAAGCTATGAATTTTGGCCTTATGTTCCATTGTATGGTTTCCTATACTCTAATGTTCTTTATAAACTTAGATTATTTTAGGTATACTTCAAGTCATACATAAAAAATCAGAATATATCAGTTCATTTAAGTCCACTATGCAAGGTAAAAATGCTGGAATTGTGGATACAATATGCAGTTGCTGTGACTATGCAAGAACTAGGTCTGTTTAATGATTAATTGATCTTCCTGCATCTAAACTGGAATGCATAGTTTTTGCCATAGCGTTCCACTTATGGATGCATTGTCTTAGTTGGCGTGGCATCCTCAAACTACAGAATTCGAAGCTATTAGAATTAGGTTAGGTTTCTGGTTATTTTGTTCTGTATGTTTTTTGAAAAGTCCTATTGGCGTAGTTTTGTTATTCGAATCACAATTCAGTTCAAAATCAGTGAAGATTCTTGTTTTAGATGAAGCGGTAAACAGAGCTGAACTCAGCGTGGGGTTTTCTACTCATATGACATGTCTGATGTTGTGCACATTGCTGGTGTTTCATAAAACTGCATCTCTACTAGGCGCTGTTATTTCATTGTTATTTCTTGTCTGTTTTTTTTTTGTGTGGTTGACACTTTATGAATTGTCCTTTCTCTCTCTTCTTTACTTACTCTTGATAATAACTTCTGTAGGTGAATCACCATCATCTTCAGCCTCAGACATTGACAATTTAAATAACAATGGATTATCCAAGGGCTCTTCAAGCAAGGATGCTAATTCACCACAAGTGGCTGGAAATCATTTATTGCTGGCTGCTCGTAATCAACCACACCTGATCCGGTTGCTAGCTTATGTAAGTCGTTAAAATATCCTGATAGGCAGTCTAAACAATGTTCTCACTGACAACATGCCTTGATTTTTATTCTTCTAATATAGTTCATAACCTGTAGGCTATGCAATATGATAAAACGTTTTGTTCATGTAGTATGCCTAATCAGCTATTATATTTCGTGTTCCAAGTCTTCTCAAAGTTCCAAGACTCAATAGGATACTGCTCACTGCTGTTGGACTGCTGGGGTCCTCAATTTAGTGTTGATGCTACTACCATGTTTATTGGCTGGGATGAATCATCAACCCATTTGTTGCATGGATGATGATTTATTTGTTTTTTCCCTTCAATGGGAGGTCACTCAGCGATATCCTATGCAGTTTCATATAAATGAAATACATACTTTTTAAGTCAGAAATGGCCTTGCAGCTTTGTCGTTTTTTGTCTGCCAAAGTGGAACCATCGGTTGGATTTTTTTTAGTGGTGATTATTTGTGTGGCACATTATCTGTTGCAGCATAAAAGTGGTCTTGGGAGTTGTGGGCCTCATGATTGTTAGGATGGTGAAGTTGGGTTGTGAAGCAAATTTCGTAGAACGTTTTGCATTCTATGGCAACTTACAAGTTCGCCAGAAGTTAATAAATTAGGAAATTGGATAGATTTTGGCAATCTTGACCACCTGGTTCTGCTTCCAGGTGAATATCCAAATCAATGTGTCCTGGGGAGTACTAGTGGTTTGTTTAGCTGGAGCAATAGCCTTGTTCTAGGATATTAATGGCATTGCCGTATTTTAAGGCTTTTATGCAACTGGCATTGCGGCCATATGGAATGATATGGTCGTGGATCAATATATACCATTCCTCAAACCGAATATCCTAGGATTTACCCATTCCTCAGAACACCTCATACATTAATGTTATGCCACTTCCAATTATTAGGATTCTTCAATTCTATATGGGATCTAATGTCGCTTTGTTTTTTATAGACAAATGATGTCAATGGTGCCTTTGAGGCAACTCGGAAGTCGCAATTGGCAATTGCTTCTGCTGCTGGCAATCATGAAAGTGGAATAGATGGTCTTTCTTCAGTAAGAACAGTTCTGGATTTCAACTTCCGAAGTGTGAATGATCTACTAAGGCTTGTGCGGATTTCAATGGAGTCTATCAGCTGCTGACATGTTTAGAATCTGAGAAAATGCCATCAGCTGAACAGTTCCTGTGGATGTGCAAAATCCAATTTCTAACTTTGTTCTTGATGAGGTAGCATGAAGCTGAATAGTTCAACAGTGCAAAAAGCATAAGTCTTCTCATTTGCACGCGCTGGTCAAATTGTACAGAAACTGGTCTTGGAATCCTTCCTTTGTTAATTTTTATGCACCCAATTAGAATACATAGTTTTTTTCTCGAACACTTTAGAATACATAGTTGCACATCCACTTGGATGATTTGGTTTTAGCGAGGGACGCAACTGAAGATGAGCTTCACACTGCTCAACTCTTGTAATAGTTTGGAGGTAGAAGGAGGCGCTTTACTGCATGCAGTTGATACATTGTTATCTGGAAAGCAGTTTGGTCCTGAGCGTTCTCTTTCTACATGATGTAAATTATGTGGTTCTTCATCAAGGCTGGCTTATGGCTGAAGAATCAGTATCATAGTTTCCTTTCAGCAGTACAAGATGATGTGCTGCCACTTGACAATTTTGATGGTAACTCTCAGTTAAACTTGAATGAAGTTTTGTGCCCTTTCTTTAAAGTGCCACTCCTTGATGTTGCTATCTTTATTCTTGAGCAGGGAGAGGACAACAAAACCAACTAATTGTGCTAACCAACAAATCGGCTAGCAGTTTTTTCTTTTCACCCTTGCCATGATGCCATGTCTTCTGGATAAAGTTCATGCAGGTACCTTTTACTAGTTTTGTGATTGTTAATTGGGTTATACATTTCTATGTTTGCTTGTTTTTGGAAGCAGTGTAAAATGAAATTGAATTTATAGTACCTTTCACTTGATATCTTTTCTGATGTTTTATGGAACTGTTTAATTTCATTCTTGATTCTTTTTCATTATTTTTCAGGACCTTTTAGTTTTGAATTTATGATGACCCTCTTAAGTCTACACCTTAGTTATAAACACCGGTATCTTTTCCTTGTATTATTGTTTGTGTAATCTTGTATCCACTCGAACTGAAACTTTCTGAGTTTGTTTACTTGGAAATGTTTTTGTCTCGTGGGTATCTAATGGTATTAATCTAGTATTCTCTCATGCCCAAACTAGATGCCATTTTGCAGATGTTGTTTTAGGCTGCAAATACTAGACATATTGTTTTTCCAAGGTATCTTATTCCACCGAATGCCCATACCAAGCTCACGGGCGAACAATGTCTGTGTGAAAATGAAAAACTACTAACAACTTTATTTTTAACAGACATCTAGTTAGGGCTGATTGAATATTAGTGTGCTTAGGCCTTAGCATTGCCACCGGCAACATATGAGTTCATGTTGCATTAGTCAGCAGCATTTCACAGTTTTATTTTTTAAGGTGAAAAAAATAAAGGTCTGCTATTGGTCATTTTTTTTAAACAAGGGTAAAGAGGGAACTATGTTGTAGCTCTAGAACTTCTACTGATGCGGTGATTGTCTTTTCTGTTGCAGGTTTCAACTATGAAATCACGTGGACCATCAGTACTGTATGGATGTTGTACAAAGAGTTCTAATGTGCAATAGGCTAACCCTTTTTCATGATCATCAGTACCACGACAGTCACCAGCACCAGCACATGTACATGTATATATACATACAGTAAAGGTGGAAAACATTTGTTACGACGTGCTGGTGCATTTATGTTGCTTTGATTCTGCCAAGCTTTTAGTGGTTCACTATTATTCTTCAAATTTTGTCACATTTAGTTGCTTCAGATAGTGTCTAGTACCGAGAACTTGTTGCAGAATGCAAGATAAGTTCCGTGTTTTGTACAACTTGTAGCATAACTTCAGTTCATTGAGTAAAATGATGCTGAGTTTCAGTTCATAGAGTATAGTGATGCCACTTCCGCGCCAAATTTTCACTATGTGAACCCCTGCGATGCTAAATCGAACCCAGAACATAACATTATTCTGCTGCAAAATTCGAATTGGGCTTTCACCTTTGTAACCGGAAGCATGTAATTGCCGGTTTTTTTTTAATTCCTGTTCTTTGCGTTGTTTTATGTAGCAAAATAATTTATAGATTTCGTGGACGGCCAAAGTCTGCCCAAATATCTGCATATCCAAGCATCACACTAAATGTGGAATCGGCTCAACTAATTGATTTAGACATCAAACAAGACATTCCATCTCGACGTGCAGACAGTTCTTCAAAAATTTCATCTCCCAGCCTAGCCTCTCGGCCACTCTGTATATCTCCTCCGTCTGCGGGTGCGAAGTGTCGTCCGATGAGAACTTGTGCAAGTGCAACGAGTCGCCGACGCCGCCGGCGTCCACCCAGCTAAACCCAACCTCTTTCTTCACGCCCCTCTCCCGCATCTGCCGCCGCACCCTCGCCACGGCGCCCCAGTCGCCCTTCTCGGCGTAGATGTTTGACAGCAGCACGTAGGCACCGGACTCTGTCGGCTCCGTTTCAGTCAGCACGCCGGCGACCCTCTCGCCGACGTCCATGTTGCCGTGGATCCTGCAGGCGCCCAGGAGGCTCTGCAGAGCCGAGACGCTCGGCCCGGACGGCATCCGCAGCATGAGCTCCTCGGCTTCCTCCAGCCTCCCCGCCCGGCCTAGCATGTCGACGACGCACGCGTAGTGCTCCGGCCACAGGTCTGCGCCGTGCTTGGCGGCCATGGAGTCGAAGATCTCCTGGCCCAAGCTGACAAACCCGCTGTACCGGCAGGCGGTGAGAACAGAGAGCAGAACCACTCCGTCTGGAGCGAAGCCAGAGCGTACCATGTCGTTGAAGAGGCTCACGACGGCGTCGTAATTCCCGTGCTTTGAGTTCGCCGAGATGATCGCCGTCCAGGCAATGAGACTCCGGTAAACGGTCTCTCTGAACGCCTTCCAGGACTCCTCCAAACTGCCTCGCTTTGCGTACAAGTCGATGAGAGCACCAGAGACATACTCGCTGGTGCCGATCCCCAGCTTCAGTGTCTGGCAGTGATACATCTGGCCGTAAGCCATGGACACCGTCTCGGCAGAGGTCACCGCGCTGAGGACGCTTGCGAACGTAGTCTCGTTGGGCTTCATGCTCTTCACCATTGACGAGAAGACCACGAGAGCGTCCTCACACTTCTCGTTCTGGGCATAGCCAGAGATCAGTGCATTCCAAGCGATGATCTCCGGGTGAGGCATGAGACTGAAGGCCATCCTCGCATCATCCATGCACCGCAGCTTCGCATACATGGTGATGAGGCTGTTCGCTGCTGCGGCCTTATCAGACACACCAGTCTTGAGGCACACCGCGTGGATCATCTGCCCTTCCCTCGCCGGGCAGTCTCCTGGCATCGCCGACAGCATGGCCACGAAGGTGACCTCGTTCGGCGCCACCCCGTCTCTCCTCATGCCATTGAACAGTGAGACTGTGTCCTCCCCGTCCATGGACATCACCGTGGTCCATGTGATAACGTCCCGCTCGTCCATGAACTGGAAGAGCTTCCGGGCGCAGCCAGGCGTGCCGCACTTGTAGTACATCGCGACAAGCACATTGCCGATGGAGACGTACCCCTCGACGCCCAGCTTCACCGAAAAGCCATGGATTTGCTGGCCAAGCTCGAGGTTCCCCTCGCCGCCACAAGCCGGGATGACGCTGCAGACTGATATCCGGTCAGGCCGGGCGCCGCCGTCCTTCAAGCATCCGAAGGAATACCCGGATCACCTCAGCAGGGCAGTCGCCGTCCTGAGAGAGACCGCAGGCCATCGCGTTCCAGGAGACGAGGTCCCGTGCCGGCATCTCGTCGAACACCTTCCGTGCCGCGTCGAGCGACCCACTCCGGGAGTATGCCGTGACAAGCGCATTGCAGACGAACACGTCGGCGGCGAGCCCAGCGCGCGAAGCCAGCGCGTGCAGCTGCCGAACGAAGCCGGGCTCCGCCCGGCCTGCGGCGAGGGAGAGCGCGACGGTGAACGTGACGGCGTCGGGCCGCACGTCCCCAGAGCGGAGCATCCGCGCGGCGAACGCGAGCGCCTCGGCGGGGTCGGGGATCGCGGAGAGGATGGTGTTGTAGGAGCTGGCATCCCGGGACCGCGCGGTGGCGAACACCGTGACGGCCGCGGGGAAGGAGCCCGCCTTGGCGTAGCGCGCGGCGAGGGAGTTGGTGACCGCCGCGAAGCCGTGGAGGCCTGAGGCGACCGCGAGGCCGTGGAGCGCGGGCAGGGCGCCGCGGTCGGAGCGTGCGACGGCCGCCGAGAACTCGGTGGGGGAGACGGGGTGGCCGGCCAGGAGGCGGGCGCGGAGGGCGGCGAGGGGCGTGGCGCTGGCGGTTGGCCGGCGGGGAGTTTCAGCGAACGGGTGGTGGGCGGCAGCGGTGGAGAGCGCGTGTGATTTGGGCGCCGCGCGCGCGGGGCAAGGGAGCCGCCGCAGTGGCATCTGCCATCTAGAGAGAGGAGTCGCCCAATTGCTGGCTGGGCCCAAAACGATACGGAGCCAGCCCTCTAATTATTCCACGGGCATCTTCGTCCTCCCGCCTGCCCCTCTCCCGCAAATCTCTCCGCGACCTCGTCCATGGCGTGGGGGCTGCTTCTGCAGCAGCCTGCAGGGGCCGCCGCCTTGTGGCCGGGCCTCCTCCTCCCGGCTACTCGTCGGAGCTTATCCAACAAGGTACTAGCCACTAGACCTGTCGCACTTTTGACTGTTTCGTGAGGTAGGCAATTCATTGAACAGGTTGTGGGTGGTGGTGGATAAGAGCTTGATGCAATTTTGATTCTGTTGTTCAATTTGAGTGGACGGCAGCGGTCTGCGCAACCAAACTGCTTGATCGAATTGTTAAATTTCGGAAAGTTTAGGCCATCATGCCTGGCTAACCGGGGCTCATATGCTTGATCGAATTGTTAAATTTCGGAAAGTTTAGGCCATCATGCCTGGCTAACCGGGGCTCATATGATTTGGCTCTGTAATCTGTGTAGTTCAGGAGAGTCTGTTAGTGCAGTACATGAGTGGAATTTTGTTTTGTTGGGGGTGAATGTGAATCCATGGATACCCATATTCTGAAAAAGATGTTTGATGCCACAACATTTTCCATCTTGTCTGCGTATTGCTGACATTGTAGGATCGATTGGTTGGAACTTTGGAAGTTGGGACACCTGAAATTACTTGAATACTAGCTGTAGGTTGCGACTAGTTATCTTCTGGTCCCTCTATTTGCCAATTGCAAATTTACAATGCGAAATCATGTCCAATTCTGAACACTCCTTTTGGTTTCGTGTTCCTTGAACTGTTCTGCATATGCCACCTGTAGTGCCTTATCAGTATGCCCTCTAATACAACACCAAATCATGTAGTAGCTGTTAACTTCAAAAGCTGCAGTGCTGTTCTTACCTATGTCTGAATCCTCAACTTCTGTTCTGATAGTCTTGTGTTCACAGGAGCAGCCACATCCATTCCCTTGCATGAATCAGTTTCGCGGGAAGCAACCTTTGAGGGGTAACATACTTTATTCTTCAGTCATCATAGTTTACTAAACATCAGTGTCAGGGTAGTTTTTCTAATTCAACATTGGAGCTCACATCATCGATCTCTTGCAATGAACTCGTGTCTGCAGCAGCCAGGTCACACAGATCAAGGAGCCTTGTTGGTCGCTCAAGTTCAGACTCATCTGCAGAGGTAGCTGCCATGAGCAGACCTGCAGGCGTCCCCTCTGTTCAGAGTGATCAATCCATGATGTGTTGCACAGATTCGGTATCAGATTCACTTATCGTTATTTCTGGCTATTGGATTGGCCCTGATGTGGATGATGGTTGTGGTAGTGTTGAGGCCTTGCTCCAAAGAATCAAATGATCTTTGCTTGTGTCCTAAATCAAATGATCTTTGCTCTTGTGGTTGACTAAGGCATATTTTTGTGGCATCTGAAGGTAACCTGTATTTAAGCTATCAGATTGACCATATATGGCTATAGTTTGCTTCATTAAGAATTGTATTTTTTTCCTTCGGGTTATAAGTTGTTTTGTTTGCTATTGCATCGCTGTTTCCAGTGCACCGAAAGCAAAATCATATAAAGCCTGTCATGGTCAGAAAAAAAAACAATAATAAACGACCTGCATCCCCATATTATAAGGGTGTACATAAATCAGACACCCTTTGTGCTTGCATGACAAAGAATACATATTGCATTCTGTTGAAGTGTAATGCCTGAGGCTGTGACGCATCGATACATCTTGTCAGGCATCTGATGTAAGTTGACTTCATGGCATTAGGAATCCACCATTAATTCCAACGAACCCTCCATTCTTTTTTTTTTAGAACAACCCTCCATTCAGAATCGCTGTTTGTGTTTGATATTTATGTCATTCATTCCTTTTTGAAAACAACATTCAGTAATATAAGGTTATGATCGACTCCTCTGGTAGAGGTTTTGAGCTTTGAGACTTGGGCTTGCTTGTAGGTTCAAGGCATCCTATGAAAAATGATAAAACAGTAAGTTTGGTGAATGATCTCTATCAGGCATTTGATGTAAGTTGGGTGAATAATTTTTCGAAGGGAAATGCAGTGCACCCATTAATTCCAAGTAGCCTTCGCCGTTCCTCTGTTTACAATCGTATTAACCAGCCATTGCAAGTGAGATGATCATAACTTGGAAATTTCCGAGTGTTTTGTTGTTGCAAGGACCAGTATTCCATATATGTATTCATACTTAGTAAACCCAAAATTGTTAAGTAAGAAAAATATAATCATACACTAGCGACAAGATTCGAGTATAGCTTCATCCATTTCTTCTTTAGGTCTTTTCTTCATTGCGATGTCCATGGTTATGATTGAGGATTTTGTTGCAATTAGCTGGAAAGTTCGTGTGAGTTTCTTTTAATTTGGGAAGAAATAAACTTGTGCGAGTGGAAGAGAACTAGCACAATGGCAATATCTTGTTAGAAGCTGCTTAATATCTTCACTACAAGCTAGTTATGCTGTATTCCGTTGCAATTCCACTTGAGCAGCATGATTCCCTTATTAGCATCAGATGATGACGCCTGGTGCTTCAGTCTTCAGGAAGGAGCTAATGATTGCTAGAGAGACGGTTTAAGTGATAACCGAAGACCGATCCACCACTCCAAGTCTCCAACTGCTCTCCAGCTCTGGATGGTGATCTGACCAAAGATCAAAATGGAAGAATCAATTCTTTCGGTTAACTTTGCATTCATCCCAATCATGTCACTCCAACAAAGGTTCTATCACATCCCAACCCCATTTAACCACGACTGAAATACTTCACATGCTACCTTTGACATACAATTCTTTTTAAAAAGATAACATATAATTCTTGTAGAACCATGCGCTTTAAGCCATTTGATTCATCATGTGGACTGCCAGTATTTTTCAATCCTTAGGTATACCATAGCAAAGTTGTGAAAAGTTACAGGGCCGGCCTCAGCCAAACCTGACACACCAAAGCCAGATTATAATTTGAGGATCTTGGTACCATGTACCAACTTGCGCCCAAGCAACCACAATAGGCATTTGTTACCTAAAAGATCTCAATAAAAAAGAGAGACCACTATGAGTCTTTCTTTGCACTAGGCACTTCCAATGCCACATTCAAAGGTGCAGTGGTAAAGCAGCTTGAAGGAAATGGTACGCATCCAAAACTCGCATCTTTCATCAAGAAGGAAAGGCGAATAAACCATAGAGAAAGGGTGAACATCGCCAGACAAAGATATGGGCTCGTGTGCAGATCAAGCTGAACCGCACCATCCGAGATAGAATAGGGCAAGCTTTAGACTGGCCATGATTGCACTCCACAGGAGCATTGATCCTTCAAGCTGTCGAGAATCTGATGCCACCCATAACCTATTATTGTTCCAGCCAAACCTAGATAAATATTGAGCTGCAATCTATTTCCCAATCAAGGCTCATAAGATATATATACATATGTATGTGAGGATCTGTCTATCTTCCATTGGATGGCAGATGGCTTAGACCAATCCTTAATTAGGTTTGAAGTGTCGAAACCTTTCTACTTAATTAGGTTTGATGGGCTGATGGCACACGGACTCAATGCCACCTTTCTACTTAGTGTAGGGTTAATGGAACCAGAAAAAAAATCCATTTCAGAATTCAGAAGTAGAAAAATGGGCTTGCTTTTCAATTTTAAAGTGAAGGAATTCAATTGTCGCAGCGATCAGGTCGTAAATATCCAATGCATTCCCCTTAAACATAGAAGAAGCTCTTAGTCGTTGGAATCTCACCGTAACTGATGGCAGGCCCCAAACCACCAGGCACCAGCTATATAAACAGAACACGCTGAATTTATAGCACACCAGCTTGATGAATCCACCGTGACACACACAGCCAAGCACAGCGCTGCCATCCTTGCAGAGAGGCAACAACCACCATGGCGTACAGGGTGCTGGAGGTGACCCTCCTGTCGGCGAAGGACCTAAAGAGGGTGAACCTGATCTCGCGCATGGAGGTGTACGCCGTGGTGACCATCTCCGGCGACCCGCTGACGCGGCAGTGCACCCAGCCGGACCCCTACGGCGGGCGCCACCCGTGCTGGAACACCTCGTTCAGGTTCAACGTCCCGCCCACCGCCGCGACGGCCAACGGCTGCCTCCACGTGCTCCTGCGCACCGAGCGCGCCCTGGGCGACCGCGACGTCGGCGAGGTCATCGTGCCCCTCGCCGACATCCTTGCCGGCGGCGGCGCCGCGTGCGACCCGGGCCCCCGGCCGCCGCAGCTCGCGTCGTACCAGGTCCGCAAGGTGCACCGCTTCGAGCCGCGCGGGATGCTCAACGTGTCGTACCGCCTGGGCCCCGTCGTGGCCCCGCAGGCGCCACCGGCGAGAGCCGACGACGTCTTCGACCCCTTCGTTGGCTACCCGGTGCCGCGGCACTTCTACGCCACGCCTTATGCCTATCTGCCCGCGCCGCCTCCTCAACCGCAAGCTGCCGGCCATGACGCCGTGCATCATGCAGCTCTGCCACAGTCAGCAGCAGGGGCGATCAGCACGTACAGCTTGCCTGCTGCGTATCCACGAGCCGCCGCCGGGCATGCAGCTCTGTCGCCGACGAAGGGAAAGGGCAGCGGCAAGTTGGACTTCGGGGTGGGGCTCGGCGCCGGGCTGGTGGGCGGCGCGATCAGCGGGATCCTGGCGGGCGACATGATTTCTGACGCGGCGGCTTACAACTCCGGGTACCGCGCCGGGTTGGCCGACGGCGGAGCCGGAGCGACCGTGTACAAGAACTCTCACGTGCCCCACGTTCACGATAAAGTTGAACCAAACCGGACAAAGGCGGCGTAACTCATTTCAATCAAACAGTAATTGTGCACGCACGTGCTGCAACCCCTACTTGTAAACTTCTGTACACGTCTGCATTAGCATATGCATGTATGATACAGTACTCACTCTTACTCATGATATATGCAGTTAACAGCCAAATAACATTATTGTACTTGTACGGAATTCCAGATTTTATATATGGAAAAAGTCCACTTTACACCCTCTAACAATCATAAGAGTTTGATTTTCAGCCCTTTGCTACAAAACCAGACATCCTAGAGCCAAATCTGCACGGTTTCGATAGTTGGATGGCCTATAGTGTTCGGTTTTGTGGTGAAAGGTTGAAAATCAGACGCTTGTCATAGTTCGAAGGTTGTAAAATGGACTTTTTTTATATATATATATATATATATATATATATATATATATATATATATATATATATATATATATATATAGATATATATATATATATATATATATATATATATATATATATATATATATATATATATAACGCTAATAATGCAATGAAGTTGGTATCCTAGTCCAATACGTTTAGGCTAGGTTTAGGGCATGTAATTCTTATAGACGACTTGTGTGTATGTGCCGCTCGTGCATCTCGAATTTCGGTAGACGATCGGATCGACAATGGCGTCTTCCTTGGTCTCAGCCGCCGGTGATCCGCTCGTGCACGTCGCCTTCAGCAGAGACGGCAGCCACTTGGTCACGGCCACGGCCTCCGGCATCCGCACCTTCTCCTGCAACCCTTTAAAGCACGTGTTCACCAGAAGCGTCTTCACCTCCTCCCTGGACGACGGCCCTGGTCCGGCCGGCGAGGTGACCTCTGCCGATCTAGCTGAAGGCTCCTCAGGTTCGCTCGTGGCGATCGTCGGGGACACGATCAGGTACTGGAGCGAGCCGCACGGCCAGATGATGGGGGCCGACATGAACCTTCCGACCCACGGCGCCGCCGTGCGCGCTGTCCGCCACGTTGGGTGTCACGTCGCCGTCGCCGGCGAGGACAGGGTGGCGCTCTATGAGATTTCAAGTGGCGGGGGGAAGAAGCAGATTATGGAGGTGGACACGGGACCGAACCCGTCAGGGGCGTTGGCTCTGGCGCAGGTGTACGGCGGCCAAGAGCTGGTGCTCGCGTGTCCCAGCCCGGCGATCGGCGAGGTGCAGGTCTGGCTCTGGCGCCACGAGGGAAGCAGTAGCGTCCGAGTCGACGTGGTATCGCACGACCGGAGCATCGCCTGCGTCGAGCTGTCCGGCGACGGCCAGCTGCTCGCCACCGCCGAATCCGGGGGCACTGACGTGCGTATCTTCAGCACCAGCGACGGCTTGACGCGGCAGGAGGTACACGTCCTCTGCTCTAGTTACTTATTCAGTTATTCTCTGTGCATGCACCATGACTGGCGGCTTGAACAAACATTGAAACAGAACACTCGAATTTAGAATGCTTATAATACCTTACTGTCAAGTTGCTTGAATATGAGATTTTGTGTTTAAATCAAATTATTCTAAATTTGGTTTGATTTACAGAGGGAAAATACTAAAATCTACTGCACCAAAAAGTAAGTTATGAAACTATTTTTAATGATAAATTTAATGATGCCAATTAAAATCGTAAGTACCATTGTTATTCTTGTATATATGAACTCGATCGTCGAACTTAAAATAATTTGATTTGTAACAAACTCAAAATCCTTTCTATTCGTGGACGGAGGGAGCGATTTCTCTCTTTTTTTCTTTCCCCAAATGGTGCCTTATTAAGAATAGAAGATCATTATTCACTGAATCTTGTCAGCCAAATTGATCACTTGCAGCTAATACTTGGCTACGTGAGAACAGAAGTTCACTGCATGGCGTTCTCTCATGATTCCAAGTGGTTGGCAGTCTCCAGCGACAGGGCAGCGGTGCACTTGTTCAGGGTTAGAGTTGACCTAACCCCATGGACACCGCCACGGCCATCTGATGATGATGATGATGGACCATATCTGTCTCCGGAGACCAGAGGTACTGCCGTTGTAACCCGTAGCTGGATCGATGCAAGCAAGAAAGCTCAATTAGAGCTCGCTTGCACAAGCTTCTGCAGTTTAATTATGCACCCTTTTTTTTTAATGCGTGAGCATAGTAGGTAATAAAAGTGATAGATGTTACTGTCTCCACTCATTTTCCGTATGACAAATTTGTTGTCTGAAACGTCATGTAAATCTGACACGTTGATCTGCTTTCAGCTTTCATGGAGGCACATTTGACAGCAGTGTGGTCAGTGGCAATGTTTCGCTTGGATGGAGGTATTAGGTATCGGGTAGCATTCGACCAAGAACCCAACACCATATTCATTATCGGCACGGATGGAAAGTGAGTTAAAATAAAGCAAAAAAAAAACCCGCCATGCGTCATTTTATTTATAGATAGAAAGTGATGATTTTCCGTTATTTCTAACTTTTGTCAATGTGCTTATGTGCAGCTTCTACCGTTGTCAGTTTGACCAGGTCAAACGCAACATGAAACAAATTGAACAGAGGAATGTTATGGACATGATGTGAAGTGGACCAATAGTAAAAGGCAACATGAAACAGTAGTTTGATCTTTATCCTTAGAACTTTATCTATGTTTTCAGGTCTTATTCTTCCTTATATATCCTTAGAACTTTATCTATGTTTTCAGGCCTTGTTCTTCCTCATATCCGTAGAATCTATTCTCCAATCTGTTTGTACCGGGTTGGACTGGACGTTGGCACGCTGCTCTTATATTTGTACCGGGCTACAAATGTGCTGCGTGGTCCACTCGTTCATTGTCACACACACCACGCGCGTAGGCCTCTCTAAGCTCGGCGGCCCTCGCGCAGCTAGCTAGCTGCTGCCTCGTCATCGTCCGGCCGGCCCGTGCCGTCACGATGCCATGCCCAATCCAGCGCGACGGCGATCAGCCGCAGCAGCGGAGTTCTGGCGGCGGCGACCGGCGAGCGACGTTATGGTTGAGGCGGCGGCTTACAATTCCGGCTGCCACGCCGGGCTGCAGACGGCGGAGCCGGAGCGACCGTGTACGAGAATTCTCTCGTGCCTCACGTTCACGACAATGCTGAATCAAACCTGACACTAGTGTAGTGATCTCCTCATTTTGAATCAAACAGTGTGCACGTGTTGCATCCTGTGATGTGTACCCGTAAACATCTGTGCACGTCTGTATTTATCTATGTAGTCATGTTATATATACTCCAATAGGATTTTACGGAATTGTAATTTGTAAGCCTACGTATCCAAACAAGCAGATATACAAATCACGTATCCAAACAATTAATCACGACAGAGCCGAGGATACTAGTTCGATCCGGTTAGGACTGTGAATCCTTGTGCACTTCGTTTACATACTAAACCTAATATAATAATAACGTAGTAATCTAAGAGCCTCGCTCGATGCACCCAAGAATTCCCGATTGCGCACACGATCGACGTGGCGATGGCGTCGCCTTCTTCTTCTGCCGCTGATTCGCTCGTGCACGTCGCGTTCAACAGCAACGCGACCCACTTCGTCGCGGCCACGGCCTCCGGCATCCGCGTCTTCTCCTGCAGCCCGTTCAAGCCCGTCTTCAGCAAGGACTTCCCCTCCCCGGACGGCTCCGGCTCCGCGCGCGAGGTGGTCTCCGCCGATGTCGTCGGCTCCGGCCTGCTCGTCGCCGTCGTGTTCAGGGAGCCGTCGGCCGGCAGCTCCGGCGCCCAAAGCGACAAGATCAGGTACTGGAGCGAGCTGCGCCACGAGATGATGCCCGAGGACACGAACCCCCCGTGCTGGGGCCGCGTCGTGCGCGCCGTCCGCCATGTGGGCAGCCACGTACTCGTCGCCGGCGAGGAGGAGGTGGCGCTCCACGAGACATCGAAGAAGGGCACGAAGCGGACGGTGGAGGTGGACACGGGCCCGAACCCGCTGGGGGTGTGCGCGCTGGCGCAGGCACGCGACAGCAAGGAGTTTGTGCTCGCCTGCCCGCGGCCGGCCAAGGGAGAGGTCCAAGTCCGGATGGGCAGCGCCGGCCGTGTCCACGTGGCCGCGCATAGCTCCAGCGTCGTGTGCGTCGCGCTGTCCCGCGACGGTACGCTGCTCGCCACCGTGGGCTCGAAAGGCACCGTCCTCCGCGTCTTCCGCACCGACGATGGCAGGAAGATCCAAGAGGTACGCACGTACCTGTACCACAAATCTTTTTGGTCTGTAAATTTGTTAGATCTTTTATCTCTCGTAACAAACAGACTCCACCTGTCGAAAATATCTACTAGACTACTACCATCACACCCGACTGTCAAACAAAATCTTCACCCTGCACACACATTAGAGTATTTTGATCTGTTTTCTTTGCGAGAGGGAGAGAGGGGAGAGCAGAGCAGGCTAAAACAATGGCCGACTCCGGTGCTAAGACAAGAATGAGGCCGACACCTCCGCTATCTTCTCTAATCCATCTGTCCTTCAGCCAAGATGGATCCTGCGTTGTAGCGGCCGACTCTACCGGCGTTCACTGGCTTTGCTGCAAATCCTTCAAGTTGCGCAGCCTTTACCAAGAGAGAGACGCCACCAGGACCATCGTTGCCGCTTGCGGCGACATGCTCGACGAGAAGGCCTCCACATGCGCCGTCGTGACGCGCGCCGCCGCCGGCGGTTCCAAGACCGGGTTCGCCGTCAGGCGCTGGAGGCCAGGCTACATGAACTACCACTGGCGTTACGACGACTGGGCGGCGGAGATCGAGGCCGACGCCGAGGTGCGGGCGGTGCACGTCCACGGGGACAAGACCGTGCTCGTCCACGACGGCCGCGTGGACGTTTACGGCCCCGACAAGGACGGCGGCGTGCTCCACCGGGTGGAGACGCGGGGCGGCGGCAAACCCATCTGCGCCGTGTCGTCGCGCGGCACGCCGTTGGCGTTCGCGTGCGCCGGCGCGGCGGTTGGCGAGGCGCACGTGGAGCGGTGGGCCGGCGAGGAGTTCGCGCCGCTGTCCTTCCCCGCGCATTCGTCGCGGCTTGAGTGCATGGCCATGTCCTGGGACGGCCGGCTCGTGGCCACGGCCAGCTTCAAGGGCACCATTGTGCGCGTCTTCAACGCCGCCGATGGCACGTTGCTCCGAGAGGTGAGATCGTCCTGTAGCGTAGGCTAGCAGAGTCCTGATGGCCGCCGATGACAGCTAAGTCAGATATAGTAGAAAAAATATACTTATATATATGTTAGTGATAACAAGCTGTATATCAGCAGTAATTTTGCTTGTGGGTATTATCAAATCTCATTGTATTTATATCAATTGCTTGATGTGGTAGATATATTGCCTTTGATTTGCTGATCGGCTGCGCAAACATTAATTACCCTAAGATTAGGTTTTGAGGATAATAACTTGCTAGCTAATCTTTTCAAACACATTGTTTCTGTTGTTGCAGCTGAGAAGAGGCGCTGATCGAGCAGACATTTACAGCATGGCGTTCTCTCCTGATTCCAAGTGGCTCGCGGTCTCCAGCGACAAAGGGACAATTCACGTCTTCAGCGTTAATGTGGATTTATCCTCCTCAGATTTGAAGGACAGCCATGATCCTAACAATCTGCATGAAGGCCCAGCAGCAAGAGCAAATGCCAAAGAACAAGATGCCAACCGAGGCTCATATCGGTCTCTCTTGAGCGGTACAACTTCTTTACCCACCCAAGTGATTTCTGAAACATATACTCATTTATAGTTAGCCTTCATAATTATTATCAATGCACTTTTTATGGGGAAAAAATGTTAATGCTCACTATTGCACCTGAAACTTGATATTTACTTCAGGTTTTGTGCCTAAATATTTCAAACAAGATGGCTCACTGGCAAAGTTCCGCTTGCGTGAAGGTGAGAAATATTTGGTGGCATTCAGTCATGAGCCAAACACCGTTCTTATCATCGGCATGGATGGAAGGTGAGTCAGAACACTCATACTACTGCAGAATAAACGACATAATGTTTGAAGTGGTACTGTGTATAACTTCTAACATTTCTGAACATAAATTATGCAGCTTTTACCGCTGCAAGTTCGACACGGTGAGTGCAGGTGAAATGAAACAGGTGGAGTACATGAACTTTATGAAGACTAAACGGGGATGCTAGTGCCTGGAGCCTTGGAAGTCCGATTCAGGCACTAAGGCTCGGAAGCTCCTCTCACGCACCATCTTAGAAGCTTTTTTTTTTGTTAGAGGTGATATGACAGCAAGGGGAACGACCACTTTGCTAAACCTATGGCATCACAGCCAAAAATTAGAGCGCCTAAAATTGTTGATATTTTGTGTCTCTCCATTTAATCAACAATCTAGGGATTGTCAAATGCAACATGTAAATAGAATGTTTGAAACATTTACACCAACTGCTTGCAACAGATGAAGTCCAATTTTTTATTAAGAAAAATAGATCAATCCATTGGAGACATTGCAACATTGTTCATATGTTGTATGGAACAATCGAAAAACTATGAAATAGATTTGATGAATATAATCTATGCAATTTTCTGATGAAGGATTGTTGCAGTGTCTAAAAAACTGCAACATCAAAATAAAATTTCTGCAACATCACAAATAATTTGAACAACATGAAAAATATGTCACCGCAAACATCAACAAATTGCACATGAGCAATACAATGGCAATATATCCCAAAATAGTATACCAATATGAAAAAAATACAATGGATAGCTTTGATTGCAGCAAGCCCAAAAGCTTGAAATGTGGATAGCTTTGATTGCACCAACTGCTTACAACAAACGAGATCCAAATTTGTATTAAGAAAAATAGATCGATCCACTAGAGACATTGCAATATTGTTCATATGTGTATGAAACAATACTAAACCTATAAAACAGATTTTATTAATATCATCTATACAATGTCAGATATTTCATCGGAACATATATATTTGTAAAGATTTGATTAATATAAAACCTATGAAACATATTTGATCAATATAATTTTGTTTAACACATTTGACACAATTTTATTTGATCCTAATTATAATTTTATCTAGTATATGTACACATATATTTGTAAAGTTATATATAGATATACATACTTATTTCTTTTATATTTATATTAAGGGCCCAAATGTTTAGTTTTATCTTGGCCAACAAAATCTCAGAACCACCCCTAGCGGCAAGGTCAAAAGCTTGAGATGCCTCAATGTGAATTTGACGTGGTTAGGTGAGACGGAAGGAGAATGGATAAGGCTGTGTGAATTTGGCGTGGTTGGGTGAGATAGAGGAGAATGGATGAGGCTTTGGCATGGTAGGGTGAGATGGAAGGAGAATGGATGAGGAAGTAAGAAGAGAAGCTTGGAGGGAAGGCATCTATGGTAGAAGAAGCGGGTGAGCTAAAAAAGGGTATGCATCTGTAGCTAAAAAACATGTGGTGGGAGAAGAGGGATGGGGCCACGAGGAGATGAAGATTCAAAAGTACACATGGACGATCAAATTCCAACATTTTTAGTATGCATTGCATTTTATGAAATCCAAATGTGGTGATCATCAAATATGGTTCCATTAAACTTTGCTTCTTATGATGTTAAATTTGGTAAATCTCTTTACTAAAAATTGTTCGGACTATCACATTCAAACCAATATATATGTAAACCCTACTCAGCATTCTCAATTATAAAATCTAGAGTAAAGTCTATTTTACCACCATAATTTTGTCATGCTATCTGAAAACCACTTAACCCGTAAACCGGACATTATGGACCCCATCTCTTCAAAACCGTACAAAGTACACCCCTTGCAATAGTTCAAAGTTGTCTTGATGGTGGTTTTGACTTTTTTATTATCCTGAAAACAAATTTGATAAACACAAGGATAGGTTTTTTAAACCACAAAAAATATCTCTAGGCTACAAAAAATCCATGAGAAACCCTAGTGATACTTTTGAACATGAAAAACACAAATAAAATGTTGGGAGTTGATGAGAATATATCTTAAACCTATAGATAATGGATTTATCCCTAAGAAAATAGAAAAATATTGAAAACATCTAGAAAAATCTGAAGACATTATAGCAATGTCTAAATTTATTAAAAGCACAAGACCAAACCAGCATGAATACAATTCAATTTTTGGAATCTTCTGAGATATTCTCACGACCTCTAATTATTTGATTTGGGTTTCTCATGTCCCAATATATCACTATGATTTTTCTCAAAATTATCGGAGGGCTAGAGATTTTTTTTTGAGTTAAAAACTTATTTGTATTTATCGAATTTGTTTTAGGAATAAAAAGTCAAAACCATCATCAAAACTGCTTTGAAATATTGCAGAGGTAATTTGTCCGGTTTTCGAGTTGAGGGTTTTTCAAATAGCGCGATAAGGTTAGAGTGTACTCTGTAAGAGCATCTCCAGCAGATTACCAAAACATCATACCCTATATAGTCTCTCTCTTCCTTACCAATACCTCTTTTTGTGTTTTTGGTAACCAATGCTGCAGCAGATTACCAAAACCACTTTAGTGGATAGGGGATTGAGATGAATCCCCTCTATTTGAGTAAGAGGGAGGTGTGTTTTGGTAATCATCAAAAATGTTTTGGTATTGGAGATTGGATTGGTAATCTGCTGGAGCATCTCCATTACCAAAAGGATTATTTTTTGGTATTGGGGAGAAGGATGAGTAATCTGCATTACCAAAAGGATTATTTTTTGGTATTGGGGAGAAGGATGAGTAATCTGCTGGAGATGCTCTGACCTATGTAAAGCCAGAAAGGTGCCGTGCGTATGCCAACGGCCAGGACGCTACCACCTGTTGGATTTGCCTGATCCAACGGTCAAAAATCAGTTGGTCGAAATAAAATGAAGAGCCCTCCACCCCAAAACCCTATTGTCCGTCTCTAATCTGGCGCCCACCGCCGCCACGCACCAAACCCTCCGTCCCGAGCTCCGCCGCCGCCGACCTTCATCCTCGAGCTCTGCCGTTGCCGCCGCACCATGAGGCCTCTCGACGAAAAGGAGACCACACAAGTGTTTGAGAAGCTGTTCAAATTCACGGGTCCCAACCTGAAGCACCTCCTGGAGCGCCCCGCCGTCGAGGGCCCCGACCCAGAGCCCGGCCGCTACTGCCTCCGCCTCCACCGGAACCGCGTCTACTACGCCTCCGAGGCGCTCGTGCGCCGCGCCACCGCCGTCGCGCGCCCGCGCCTCGCCGCCGTGGGGACGCCCATCGGCAAGTTCACCCACCACGGCGCGTTCCACCTCACCGTCCACGCGCTCGACCTCCTCGCGGCCCACGCGCGGCGCCGCGTCTGGCTCAAGCCCGACACCGAGCGCTCCTTCCTCTTCGGCAACTCCGTGCCCAAGTCCTCCCTCGCGCGCATCACCGAGAACACCAAGGCGGGGGACGGGGTGGTCGTCATGTCCATGGCCGATGTGCCGCTTGGGTTCGGCATCGCGGCGAGGTCGGCGCAAGACTGCAGGAAGGCGGACACTAACGCCGTGGTCGTGCTGCACCAGGCGGACGCCGGGGAGTACCTCCGCAAGGAGGAGGAGCTCATGTGAGGTGAGGGGCAGAGGCTTTGTTGATTGTTCACCATTTGGCTAAGTAGATCAAAATCATGAGTGAATTTTGTAAGGTTATGCCTTGCTGTTGTGTTCAGGGCATCAGGCGTATATCCATGTACTGAATGATCAATTGGTTGTGAGATGTGATGATTGCTGTTGCCAAATTTCATCTTTGTCAGTGCTAATAGATGTTCTCTGTCTTCTGAGTTATCTAATGGATGGAGCATTTGGAACCAAAGTAGTTTGTAAGGTGGATCTGTTTAAATTTTAAAATGGTTGCTATGGCATTTGACAGCTGTGCATAGAAGTGAAGAAATTTTAACCTGGTTGATATAGCAATTTTGTCAGAACTTTCATTCAATTGGATATGAATGAACTAGGAACAATATGCCCCACTTTTCTGTTCAAGGCTTCATACACATGCATACCAATGTACTGAATAGTTCTCTAAGGAGTGATTCACTTTAAATACAGATCATATTGCCCCCTAAATTGCACTAAAATTATCGAGCAAAATAATTCTTGGCATGGATCTTGGCTGGGTGATCCATCATGTGAAAGTTCTATGTGTATATATATGTGAAGACAACTTCAAATTCAGTTCTATAAGTTGGTTTTGTGTAGTCACATCATTTAAGATGATCATCCAATTTTTAATCTGGCAGTCTTGATAAATGACCATCCTTGTGCATATGTTCATCGTTCTCATCGTCGCGTCATGTTTATTTGCCTTCACCACGATATGAGGTCTTTGGTTCCATCATGTGCACTTAATGTAATCATACAAGCATAAGATGGTTTGCAAGTCGATGTTTGGACATATTTAAAGTTAGTGAGCCTTTGCCATCACAATCACGGTTTGTAACCCTTTAAAACCTTATTTTGTTTGATTAACTGGGCCTAAATATTCCCTGCAGTGCAGTGTTGCCCCTGTGACTGTGTCACTGATTATGCAGTAAGCTACCGATTTTTTGCTGCAGTCTATATAAAAATATCTCGATGTACTAAATAGGTGTTTTTTCTCATATTCCTGAACAAGACACCTGTAGATTTTGAGATATATGATTCTGATTTCCCATTTCCATCACTTACAGCTGACTATCACTGATTATGCGGTAAGCTACCGAATTTTGCTGCAGTCTATATAAAGATATCACAATGTACTAAATAGGTGTAATTTCTCATATTCCTGAACAAGACACCTGTAGATTTTGAGATATATGATTCTGATTTCCCATTTCCATCACTTACAGCTGCGGTGGCCTCTGGTGCTGAAAGACGGTATCCTTTAGCACTTGTGATCTGTGACCAGTTATACAATGGTTCTTGGAGCGTGCAGCTTTTTACCTTATGCAACAAAGAGTGGAAACTAACATTAGAACAGGTGGCCTACCGTTTATCTTAGTACTAATAGTCTTGTTCTCAGGGGACCCTGGGGCTATAAATTTTGATATGCTGTAGCGGTGTAGCATCAGTATGCCACTGGAGTTTCTCATGTAGAACTTGTTGAATAGATGATTGTACTGGATGTATGGATATATTGTCTGGGCTGTCCAGTTCATGGTGGATGTAGTTCTCTAGGCTGTCAGAAATACATCGTGGGTTTCTGTTGAAAAGTAGAAAACCTTTTATTACAGCCTGTTCGGTTGGCTGGTGGCTGGTGCTGATTTGTTGTGAGACTGAAGTACTGCTGGCTGGCTGGTGGCTGGTGCTGATTTGTTGTGAGACTGAAGTACTGCTGGCTGGTGGCTGATAAGCCAAGCGAACTAGTTCTATCCAGTAGAACTACTGAATCTGAATTGACTGAATTTGAATTGAAGCTAATCTAGTTCTATCCAGTAGAACTACTGAATCTGGATTCAGTTTTAGATTCTCTTTGTTCAGAGCAAAACTCAAGAAAACTCGGGTTTGTAAGATTGCATCGAAACAGCGTTGTTAATAAAGCATCAACTGGTTGTTCTTTGTCTTGCAACAAAAGATTACATCAAAACACGAAGAAACAAAAAAATTGTTCATAAATGCGCATCCGGGGAATCGAACCCCGGTCAGTACCGTGGGAGGGTACTATGATACCACTACACCAGATGCGCTTTGGTGGTCATGGGAACGTATTCCATCTAACTAGAAGGTAATATTTCGGCAAATTCTGCGTGGCCCGAGCACAATTGGCAATTCGGGTCTCAAACATGATTGCGTCATTGCATTGACAGTCCATTCAGATCAGCGAGCCCCCTGTCCTTGCCATTTGCAGCCAAGTGGGCTCCAACTTACTGCGACGTGCCGACGTCCACCCACCCACCGCAGCTCTGCCAAAAAGGTCAAGCCGACGATGACACAGGAGACGTTCGTCATGGCATGCGTGTATGCCGCATCATGCATCCAACACCTGGCGATCCTGCCGCTGCCGCCACGCCCGAAGCGGAAAGCCGGCGGCGACCTTGCGCTTGGCGGCCCGACAGGGCGGGGGTCAAGTTGCGGCGGCGGAGCTAGCTAGAGTGGGGACGTGTCCACGTGAACGCGCCGGCGACGGCGGCGATGCCCACCGCGCGACAGCGGCCGTCGGCGTCGGCGCGCCCGCAGGTCCACGGCGTCCACGTGACGCCCTCGTGCGACCGCGACCTTCAGGCCCCCTGTTCCCTCGGCTTTGCTCGCTGCGTATTCCGTGGCCCGTCTCGGAACGCCGGTAGCGTCGGGCATTATTGCCGCAACAGCGACGTGCCCCGGTGGACGCTGTGCCATCCTCGGCGCCGTACCTGCTTTTTTCCCCTTGCAATATGCGTGATATCGCCGTTCCTATTCCGTGATAGTAGAAAGATGCATTGCGTTGACACCTGCTACCAGAAGCCCGGCCTTTCCGGACGTAATTCTTCGAACGTTCTAGATGCTCATCCCTCGTTATCTTCGGACGTAATTCTTTGTGAGTTCCACAAGATATGCTCTCTGTGATACACCCTAATATAATCGGAGTCATTTTTTAGCGAGATCTCAAGATCTATGTTGAAACAACGAAATGCGATCGCGTCGGCTAAAAAGTCCGGCACACAATTCTAATCGGCCGGTGTTCCTATCTCTCTGTAGAAAAAGGTCTCTAACTTCTCCATCCCAAAGTTTGTGATGCCTGAAAAGAGGTCTCGATCGAGTGATGCCGAATCTCTTTGTACAACACATGTTGCAGTCAGATAGATGCAACACAGATAAACATTCCGGGGTTTTTTTTTTAAAAAAGTGTAATCGTCAAGGAGATACCAATGGTTCATGCTCCCTGTGACAAATGGCTGGCGAAAATATGTATCTTTAATTTTAATGGGAAGATAAAAAGAGGTGGCTAGCCTCATGAGCATGTATCAAACTCTTGAGATAATCCAATCTTGTTGTGTACTTGCTGCATTAAATTTTATTTCGCTTTTACCTTGTGATTTTCCGGGTCTTTTTTGGGTGATTTTTTGCTCTTGAGTTTCGCGGCGATTGGTTTTTAGAGAGATTTTAATAGCAAAACTGGTGCTAGGAATCTAGGACATGTGGAAGAAACAGGACGATCCTTATCCATGCACAAGCACTTCGGAGTTAGAGTTTCCCTGAAACCCTATCTGACCAAATCTATAAATTCTGGTGTGAACCTCGATCTTTCAGGTGAGATTTCTTGAGCAAATACTCGGCATGGTTGTGAGAAATTAGGTTTAAATTTCACAATTGGAGGTCTTCTGGCCATGTTTTATCTTTTTCCAGATATTTCGTGGGTTGTTTTTCAGTGCGGAAAAGCTAAGGTATTTGATTTTCACTATGAAACCAAGAGAATTGCTTTTCAAAACTAAGGTAAGGTTTTTCCTGTGAAACCAAGACATCAGGATTTGAAACCACTTCGTCTGTCTTTTGCACAGGCTTGTTGATTTGGCTTTTGCCTTTGTTCCTTTTTTTTTCCCTGTTTGCTTCCGCTTTGTTGCAAGGGTATTTCCGCTAGCTATGATTATGTGAATTTGGCGATTGCTAAAAAAAAAGCGTTGGGTTGGAATCTCGACCAAAGAAAGTTTATTCGTCGGCAAAGAAGTTTTTGCTGGCTTCCATTGGCCCATTTTAGTTACAAGCAACCAAAAATGCCAATAAATTCTAGCAGGAAGTACAAAAGGTTGAAAAGGACAAACCGTGAAATTCATGTCGAATTGCCAAATCCCTGTTTAGTCCTAGTTGATGCCATTGATTTGTTGTGTATTTTTTTACCAATTAGAAAGGGGATCTTTCGATTATATTAAAAAGTTAAAAAGCAAAATGTGCAATTCAACAAAAGCAAAACAACAACTGAAACACCTAAAAGCACCGCATGTTCCGTAACATCATATTATGCCCATGTTTGGTAGAGCTCCCAGAACCTGCTGAATCCACCGAAAAAATTTTCAGAAAAAAGTGATTATCTGCTAATTCTATGTAGTAAATTAAGATACTAGAGCTAAAAGGTAAATAGCTTCTCCTTATTTTGTAAATAATTCTCTACCCTGATTTTAAGAGTTTATACTAGATAATAAGAAAGAACTACTTTCAACCATAGAATAACTTCTCTCGAAAAATTAGTCGAATCAAAATCAGATAGCGATCACCGCAACCACCGGTCATATTTTACCGTCGTATGGCACTTGGATGCATTCGAATCCGTCGGCAGAGTGCTGCAGGTAGCGATGATATATGCGGAGCTTGTAGTAGGTGCTTGCGCGCTTCAATCTCCCACAACAACTAGATGGGAATCGAGGCACTTGCATGGATGGTGCAGAAGAAGAATCCTCTTTATTTTGGAGGAATGTTGCAGAAGAATCTATCGGCATAGCGACGCCGTCAGACATGCCAATATGGCATACTGGCATGACCGCATGAATCGATCTGGCTCGCCCACCCCAATCTGCATGGCTGTCGCATCTGCACCTGAAGAGGCCAGGAAGGAACTCTCAACAAGTTCATGCGCCCCTGGAACTGGGTGCAGTGCACACAGTCCCGGCCGGTCGCCTATATATATAAATAGAAGAAGCCGCACAGAGTCACACACGGTCGGACTCACGGAGCAGCAGCAACAGAGGCAGCAAGCTAGGCAAAGCAGGGCAGGCGCAGAGGCAGAGAGAGGATGTCGGGGTCCGGCGCTGGGGTGTGGGTGTTCCGGAACGGGGTGATGCAGCTGGAGCAGCCGGCGGCGGCGAGCCGGAAGGCGCTGGTGTACGTGCCGACGAACGAGGTGGTGCGGTCGGTGGAGGCGCTGGAGCGGCGGCTGGGCGCGCTGGGGTGGGAGCGCTACTACGAGAACCGCAGCATCGTGCAGCTCCACAAGCGCGACGGCGGCGCCGACCTCATCACCATCCCGCGCGACTTCGCCAGCCTCCGCTCCACCCACATGTACGACGTCGTCGTCAAGAACCGCGACCACTTCAAGGTCGTCGACGCCTAGCCACCTCGCCGTACCCCCTTCTTCTAATATGCGTGTGCAGGTGCAGAGATGCCCCGCCGGGACCTATATACTTTACTTATATATCGTATATATAGTATTGTATAAAAATATAGGTACTGTATGATGTGTGCAGTGTGCTACTGCTTGGTGTGTACATGCATGTTGCCAATTTGTCTTAATGTGTGCAGTGATGCTTGATGTATACTACATGAGATTAATGAAGTGTAAGCAGTCTTCTTAATTGCATCAGACTTTATTTGCTGCCGATCAATCTTCAAATTAGGAATACTCCATGTCTCCATGAGCAAACACACGCGCACCACACAGTAGGCCAAAAGCAATAGAAGAAGCGGTGTGATGTTGCTAGGTACAGATAGAAGCTGCATCTATCCAAGTTCGTGAACAACTTGACGCGGCTACAAACTGGCAGATAGCTATGGCATTTGCGTTTCGTGCTCATCGACACACCTGGTTGAACATGGCTGCTTAAGTCTGATGTGACAGACGACGTGGATTTCAGGGCCTGTTTAGTTTGAAGTTGTAAGTTTGCGAAAGAAAGTTTCCAATTCTAAATCAAAGATTAGGAGGACTAAACATGATCTAATTATAAAACTAAATACACGAATGGACGGGAAATCGCGAGATGAATCTATTAAGCCTAATTAATCTGTCATTAGAGATTGTTTACTGTAGCACGACATTGTCTAATCATGGCCAAATTAGGCTCATTAGATTCGTCTCGCAAAGTTACCAGGGGGTTATGGAATGGGTTTTGTCATTAACACACGTTTAATACTCCATGCATGCAAGATTCCTTTTGATGAATAGTGAAGTTTCAAAGTTTCAGGTGATCTAAACAGGCCCTCTCAACCGTCTTTCTTGACCCGCTTTCTTTAATTTTAAATTTTAGGAGTATTATTTTTGTTTTTGAGGGTGTTGTTGGCCAGGTTTCAGTGCTTCCGTCGACAGTTCGTTGAGAATCGGATCCTGATCCTTTCTTGACATTATTTGTCATCCTAAGATTCCTGACAAAAGGATTTTTGTTACTATCACTGTTGTCGATTAATGAATGGGTTTGCGTCAAGCCAGCTTCTGGATCGATAGGCCTATGAGATAGAAAGGCTACGAGCCTCCTCCTAGGCAGAATATTCGGGAGATGGACAGGGATAGAATTCCGTCAGCACGCATTTGTCACTGAAACGCGTATGCACGTCGTATTGACCAGGTATCCTTTTTCCCCGAATCAACGGATTTGCTACGTGAGGGGTGTTGTTTTAAATCTTCGCCCTTCTCTCCAGCTCCAGTACTGAGATTGGCATATTTCTAGAGCCTAGAGAGGAGGAACAAGGCTAGAGCTAGAAGAAGAGCTCGAGAGACCACAAGCGAGTTGTCTTTGGTAGAGAAAAGAGATCGCCTTGGTCCCGGCGTCCACCAATCAACCCGCCGGTGACCCCCCCGGTCCCGGCGTCCACCTCATCTGCCGGTGGCCCTGCTGGTCCCGGCATCCACTACCTGCTCGGGGCCCCGTCGGCCCAGATCTAGCCACCATGGAAGGAACTGATGAAGACCGTGATGGGGACGGAGACAGCCCGCGTCTCCCACCACTCGCAGCGGCGGCTGCGGCCAGCCTCCCTCCAGGCTGGATCCATGCTCCGGGACCATCTTCTCCATCGCTCAATCCGTTGGCCACGCCATTCTTTCGGCAGGCAGCGGAAGCGGGGGAGGAAACGCCGGATTGGCTCAGATTCAGCGCGTCGCCGGATTCCATGTCGGAGGATCTCGCATCCCCCCCGGTCGCCTGCTGCTACGGCAGCCGTCGCCGCTCGTGCCAAGGGCAAGGCGGTCATGGTCGCTTCGTCGTCTTCGCCGGCCGCCGACCGTCGGGCCCAGCAACCTTCTGGCGGCTTCATGGCTGATGCGCGCCGCGCCTGGCAAGGGCGGGCGGATCCCCCGGTCCGCTCTCACCCTCGTCCCGTTCCTCTGGCGTCGGTAGTCGTCCGCTGTGAGCGGGATTCCGGGCCGGGCCAGGAGGAGGATGACTGGACGGAGGTTCGAAGGAGACGGCGGCCACGTCGTGACCCCGCCCCGACGCGCCATGCCCCGCGCCCGGTGCCTGCTGATTTAGTGGGGCGCTGCTTCAACTGTCTTGCTTCGGACCACGTCGCGGCGGCGTGCCGGAATCCTTCTCGTTGTCTGCGCTGCGGGCGGGAGGGGCACCGGTCGCGGTACTGCAGGAGA
The DNA here is from genome assembly GCA_004135705.1 of Alloteropsis semialata. Classification (NCBI taxonomy): domain Eukaryota; kingdom Viridiplantae; phylum Streptophyta; class Magnoliopsida; order Poales; family Poaceae; genus Alloteropsis; species Alloteropsis semialata. Next base: position 1,652,782 of record CM014271.1, on the reverse strand, counting down.
GGCCGTTCGTGGGCTGCGTCCACTGCCGCACGACACCCGCCGCCGCGGCGTGCCCCACCTGATGGCCATGGTCGCTCTTCTTCTTCAGACGTGACGCGGTCTGCACGCTCCCAGTCAACGGGGCCTAGCAGTCCACCACTTGAGGTTTGTCGTCCTCCGTCGTCCGACGGCGAAGACGCCTCCATGCCTTCTCCGCCACCGTCGCCCCGTCCACCGGGGGATCCTTCACGGCGTCCCAGTCGTGAGATTTGTGTGCTGCATCGCACGCCGGAGATCGATGCGAGGGATGTTCACCTCGCGTCTCATGCCCTGGTCGCGATGGTGGGGGGCGTTCGTCCGGCCGTCACCCCACCTCAGCTGGCAAGACTGCTCGAAGAGTTCTACACACTGCTACCGGAGGATTTTGTGGTGCACCGCCACACGCCGGACGACTTCCTCGTCGAGTTCTCGTCGGAAAGCAACGCTAACCGCATCTTGCACACCCACCTGCCCAGTGACGCTCCTCTTCAGCTCTCTTGGCGGCGATGGCGGCGCCAGTCAGGAGCGAGCCTGGCTGCTTTGCGTTACAGGGTGTTGGTAGAGTTGCGGGGTATTCCAGATCATGCCAGAAATCTTTCGACGGCACACATGGTGCTTGCACCGGCCTGCTCCAACCTGGTGGAACCGCCGGAGCAGCTTGCTGGTGATGATCTGGGGTTCTTGTACGTGGCTGCTTGGTGCATTCATCCTGATTTCATTCCCACAGAGAAGCTGCTCTTCATCCCCGAACCACAGCAGCCACATGAGCCAGGCAACCTATTTCTAAGGCCTCATGAGATCATCCATTGCAGGCAGGAAGGTCTCTGGTATCGGGTGCATGTTCGGCTGATTGAGCTTCAAGACTGGAATCTATCCAGTGATTCGTCAGATGATGACTCGCCTGATCACTTTGGAAGCTCGGATGAGGAAGAGGGTCACCATCCAGGCGCTTCACGCCGCTGCAGAGAGGGTCCATGGCCAAAGAGGAGCACTCCAGAGGGAAGGAGTGGCCCTGGCGGCGGCCCTTCCTTGGGTCCGGGTTGGGGTCCTCCTTTTTCTGCGGCGGCGACGTGCTCCACCACCGACGCCGGCGACATCTCCAGCCGAGCTTGGTCATTGGCGGCACCTCTACGCTTCGGTCGCCGTGCCCTAGCCCGGCGCGAGTCCAGGGCACTGGTGCTGTCGCCTCTGGAGTAACTGCGCGCCTGCAGAGTACGAAGCCCATGCAGGAGCCCACGCCTCCTGTGGGCCCCACTGTCCTAGAGGGGCACAGGAGTCCTCCTTCGAAGACGCACGAAGCAGCTACCGGCCACACGCATGCGGACAAAGGTCGGACAAGGGTGGACGCGTGGGACGCTGTTGATTTCATCCCACTGAGAGCCCGGCATGGGTGCGGGCCGGGGTCCCCCTTGTTGGATCCGATGTCCTTGGAAGCTTCGCTTGCGACCGTTGGGGAAGGACCACGGCCTCGGAACCTCGCTGTCCGCTCGGAGGGGGCAAGGGTGGGTGAGGCTGGGCCGTCACCTGGGCCGTCACCTGGGCCTTTGCTGGAAAACAGCATGGGCTGCACCGTCCCTGATACACTGGATGGGCCTGCTCCCATCTCCACTTGGTCGCAAAATGACGTCCTGACTGCAGCCCAATTGGAGTTGGTACGTTTTCCTGAGGTACCGACTGTGGGGCTACCGGTGTCGCCGGCCCACAGTGACTTTGTTACTACCACCAGGGGATCACTGCCGACCCTCCCCCTGCACATTCCACCTGATGCTAATACGCCAGTGAGAGATGCCACTTCTCACTTTGCACAAACGTTGTGCAGGGACAGTCCGCCTCCGGCGTTGCAGCGATCTCCTCCACGCCGAAGGACGCGACGCCCACGGTCGCCGTGCATAACACCGGCCATCCGACGAAGCGAGCGGCTGGCCAAGAAGTCGCACAATCGAGCTTCAAAACCAGCGTTGCAAGCCAAAATGTCCTGATGAAGCGCCTGGGCATCACGTCGACGGCCGAACCTCCGGACGCTGCTGCTTTCCAGCGCTTCCTAGAGGTCTTTACGGCCACAATGTCCGCCTCTCAATGCGAAGCACTTGATACTTTGCTTCCTGATGGAGGGCCGACCTTCTCGGCCGCTCTGGTGGAATCCGAGCCTTAGGCTTTTTCATCCGCTCTGTTGTGGTCGCGAACTGTTGTCATGATGAATGGAGAAAATGTTTTAGTCTGGAATGTCCGAGGGCTCAATGCACGGGCCAAGCGCTGTGTGGTCCGTGAGTTGGTCGCGCAAGAACGTATTTCACTTCTCTCCCTTCAAGAAACCAAACTTGACACCTGTGATGATGCTTTGGTGATGGACTTGCTCGGTACTTCTTTCGATTTTGTGCATTTGCCTGCGATCAATACGGCCGGGGGGGTTCTTCTTGCTTGGAAACGGGACATCTGGGAGGTTTCTAACCCCTCCATTCGCGATCACTCGGTTACTGCACGTGTTAAGCTGTTATCCTCTGGTGAGGACTGGCTTCTAACCTGTGTGTATGGCCCTCACTCTGATGCTAGTAAGATCAGCTTCTTGGACGAGCTACGGGAAATAGGCAGAGGCCGATCTGGAACCTGGATGGTTTGTGGAGACTTTAACCTCATCTACAAGGCAGAAGACAAGAACAACGACCGCTTAAATCGTCGCATGATGAGTCGTTTTCGTCGTTTCTTGGACGACATGGAGTTACAAGAATTGCACCTCCAGGGCCGTCTCTTCACTTGGAGTAATGAGCGTGATGCGCCGACTCTGGAACGCATAGACCGGGTTTTTGTCACCGAAGATTGGCTCTCAACCTTCACTGATCATGGTCTGCGTGCGTTATCTTCAGAGCACTCTGATCACGCGCCTCTGCTCCTTCAGACCAGCTGCATATACGCCTCCTTCCAACGGTTTCGCTTTGAAAACATCTGGCCGCAGTATGACGGCTGCCTGGACACCATCAGGCAGGCCTGGACTTGCCCATGGCAACCCACGGAAGTGGATGCGTTTCGGACGCTGGACTACAAGCTCCGAAATACCGCCATTGCTCTTAAGAGATGGAGCGCGAAACATGTTGGGGGTATCCGTCTGCAGCTGGCCATCGCTAAGGAGTTGGTTCTCCGGTTCGATCAGGCCCAAGACACAAGGGCGCTGGCACCCCATGAGCGAAACCTACGCAACAAGATGAAACTGAAATGTCTTGGTTTAGCGTCCCTTCTTCGTACTATCATGCGCCAACGCTCTCGGATCACTTATCTGGCTGAAGGGGACGCCAATACCAAATTCTTCCACTTACAAGCTTGTCACCGCAATCGGAAAAATATCATTCCATCTCTCCGGGTGGGAGATGTGGAGCTGGTGCACGAAGAAGCCAAGGCAGAGGCGATCTTCCAACATTATGACAATCTGATTGGAACTCAGGCACCGTCCACCATTTCACTTGACTTTGACAGATTGGGCATCCCTTCCGTCGACATGTCAAGTTTGGACTATTGTTTCTCCGACGAAGAAGTTTGGAAAGTGATACAAGAAATGCCGCTGGATAAGGCGCCTGGACCAGACGGCTTCACGGGGCTTTTCTACAGGATCGCTTGGCCCATCATCAAAGAAGATATAATGAGAGCCTTCCAGGCATTATGGTCTTTGGATGGGCGCAGTTTATACCTGGTTAATCAAGCTTACATGGTACTGTTGCGCAAGAAGGAGGATGCTGCTTCGATTGGGGACTACAGACCGATCAGCTTGGTACACAGTTTCTCTAAGTTGGTCACTAAGGTCCTATCCAACAGGCTTGCTACACAGCTTCCCCTACTGGTACGAGAAAACCAAAGCGCCTTCATCCGAGGCAGGCTTATACACGACAATTTCAGAGCTGTCCAACTGACAGCCAAACTGCTACATCGGACCAAGAAGCCTGCAGCACTGATTAAAGTAGACATTGCGAAGGCGTTTGATACGGTAAACTGGTCCTTCCTTTTACGGGTGTTGAAACACATGGGGTTCACGACGAGATGGCTTGATTGGATCAGCCTGCTTTTGTCCACGGCGAGCACAAGAATAGTCCTAAATGGTTCACCTGGTCGTCGGATTTGCCATGCCAGAGGACTTCGGCAAGGGGATCCCCTCTCGCCCATGCTTTTCGTCCTGGTTATGGAGGTTCTCAATTCCATGCTAAATCTAGCAGACAGGGAAGGTCTGCTCCTTCCTTTGGGGACGGACAAGATTAAGGAGCGCACTTACCTCTATGCTGATGATGTGGTCTTGTTTCTTTCGCCGGTGCAATAGGACCTGGTGCTAACAAGAGTCATACTGGAGTTATTCGGCTCTGCCTCAGGCTTGCATACAAATCCGAACAAGTGCCTGATTTCTCCAATCCAGTGCAACCTGGACCAGACGGCTGTGCTCATGCAATTCTTCTCGGGTCAGCTGGAGTCATTCCCTTGCAAATATCTCGGCATTCCCCTTTCTATCAACAAGCTTAAAAAGAAGGACCTAATTCCTCTGGTGGACAAAATTGCAGCAGGCCTTCCGACCTGGAAGGCACACATGATGACCAAGGCTGGTCGCGGGGTTTTAGTGAAAGTAAAGATGTCAGCCATTCCTATCCATACGGCTGTTGCCGTTGCACTTTCACCCTGGGCAATTACACAAATTGATAAGAGGCGAAGAGCTTTCCTATGGAAGGGAACAGCAACTGTCTCTGGAGGTCACTGTCTACTAGCTTGGCCTAAGGTATGTAGACCGCCCGACTTGGGAGGTCTTGGAATACCGAACCTGGTGATCTTTGGTCACGCTCTAAGGATGCGTTGGTTATGGGCCAAACGAATGGAGGACAATAAGCCATGGAGCTCCCTGCCAGATGAAGTTGAACCCCAGGTTGCAGCCATGTTTCATTCATCGATCACGGTCCAGGTCGGCGATGGCGCTAGAACGCTTTTTTGGGCAGACAAATGGCTAGATGGTAAATCGGTGGCGGACATTGCTCCCCGCCTGCTACAAGCAATTGGGCCTCGTATCAAAAAGACCAGAACGGTGATGGAGGCCTTACAAAACCGGAGATGGGCGCGTGACATCTCTGGGGCACTTACGGTTCAGGTGATTCTTGACTACCTGGACCTCTGGGAACGACTCCAGGAGTATGCTTTAGAAGATGGAATACGTGACAGATTCATTTGGCCTTTCTTTCTTGCTCCTGCCTTCTTAGTCATCACGCTTGGATGACTACGTGTATCCAAAACTTTCTGTTTCCTCTTCTTCTTAATGAAAAACGTGCTAAGGCACGGTCGCTAAAAAAAATAGAGCTAGAAGAAAGAAACAGAGCCTTTGGATTAGATGTTCTGCAAAGATCTAGGACTGAAATTTAGTTGTGGTGGTACCAGAGACGAAAGCTAGATATATGGATCCAATAAGAAAACATGGCATGACATGAATACGATAAAGTTCTTGTACACGGGTTGGATGCAGATTCTACGTGTAGCTCAGCGGAAACCAACCGTAGCCAAATCTGAAACTTTCCACAGTTACAAACTTAGGGGTTGTGTTTAGTTTGGAAAGAAAGTTTGCGAAAGAAAGTTTTCAATTCTAAATCGAAGATTAGAAAGACTAAACATGATCTAATTATAAAACTAAATACACGGATGGACGGAAAATCGCGAGACGAATCTATTAAGCCTAATTAATCTGTTATTAGAGATTGTTTACTGTAGCACGACATTGTCTAATCATGGCCTAATTAGGCTCATTAGATTCGTCTCGCAAAGTTACCGGGGGTTATGGAATGGGTTTTGTCATTAACACACGTTTAATACTCCATGCATGTAAGATTCCCTTTGGTGAATAGTGAAATTTCAAAGTTTCAAAAGTTTCGTGGTGATCTAAACAGGCTACGGTTTTTATGAATAGTGGAATAGATGTTGTTATGCATAGTGTTTTTATGCATTGGATCGCGTGCCACAGATAGAAAAAAGTACATTGAGAAACGTGTATTATGCAAAATGGAGGAGAGAGGGGGTGCCCCCTCACTGGACCAGAACAACTAGTCTGCAAAGACCTGCCAGTACAGCGAGATCGATGTTCAGAACACAATCGGGTTGGCTCTCTGCGTCCAACTGTATCGGAGGGAGCCTTCACTGTCCAACGTGAATCGGACATTTTCGTTGAAAACCCCACGTGAACCGAGCGTGATCCTCATACCAATGAATTCCCAGCTGTCTTCGCTTGGCTTATCAGCCATCAGTACTTTTCTCCCACAACAAATCAGCACCAGCCACCGATCAGCACCAGCCATCAGCCAACCGAAACAGGCTGTCGTAGTCGTAGGCATGTACTTACCGGGGACAGGTAGCCGTGCGAAAAGGAGATGGTCGTCACGTAAAGGCAACGCGCCATTGAAGCGAAGGCGGAAGCAGAGCAGCTGCCTGCAACTGCAACCAGGCTGACGACACTTGATCTGCAGGAGGCGAGGAACAGAACAAGAAGCAACCTGACCTACCTACCAACCCGACAGCCTTGCTTCCATTGGAGACAAATACTAGCCTCCAGGCTCCAGGTAGGAAGCCAGTCGATCCGGTGGCGGGGCCCAGACTCCTCCGATCAATCCTCCGCGTATGGCCGCCGAGACGACTGCCCCGCCGCCACCGTCTCTTCCTCCTCCGGCAACCGCCGCCGCCGCGCCTCGCCATCCGGTACGCATGGTCAATTGCGGCCTCGGTGATCGGATCAGGAATTTGGAATTCTGATCGGTTCTTGTCAAAATTTAGCCCGAATTCGCTCGTGTTCATGTTGTGCGTTCGCCTTCTGCTCCATGATTGCAGAGACTGTCGGGGTTCGAGCAGCTGGACGCGCGCGTCAAGGTGGTCTAGAAGGGGGCACCAGGTTCTTTGCAGCAGTGGAAGGAACTTTGGGCGAGGTGGTTGATTCTTGTGAGCTTTGTGTTGCAGGAGCTGACCTCGTCGCAGGCGGAGTTGCTGGAGAAGATCCAGAAGCTGAAACAGGTGTGCATGGATTGTCTGACCAAATGCAGTTAAGGCTCACGCGATTTATTGGTTGTCACAGCGAAAAAAGTGAACTTGGAGCTGAAAAAACTTGGACTTCGAAATTTGCTGGTTTCTAGAGTTTTGGAAATTCACTGGTTTGATGGTCAGATGCTGATAAGATGCAATGGACTGACTGACCTCTCTGTTTCAGGAGGTGCACAACTGGCGCTCCAACATAGAGACACAGGCCAAGACATGCCAGAATGTGAGTTATGTTCTGTGCTCTCTCCTTCAGCTTGTAAACCCCATAGCCCATAGCATTGTGCCATTGTGTGCATGCTGCTTCTAGTAACGAATATCATGTTGTGCTGAACTGCTGATGGCTGTGTTACATACAGGAACTCCAAGATCTGAAGAAGGGACTCGACTCTGAAGTGGAGCAGCTGAAATCAGTGCGCCCTCTTTCTGCTGACTTTTCATACTTTTAGTTCTGTCTCCAGGAGCATAACATCAACCTCTTGTTTTGCTTCTAGGAAATGAAGGAAATTAGGTCTGCAATCCAGGAAGAGAAGGGCAATCTACCTGAACTCACAACTTCGGAGATGGTTAGTTTCACACAAGAAATATCTATGTGATAATGCTCCACTGAGCCATGCTGTTGCACGAGAAAACTACAGTAAATTTCTTGCTTCTGTAGAGCAATAACGTCACAGAACAAGCCCGCGAGACCCAAGATCAAGTACTGAAGGCTGGTACTGATGCTAGTATGGAAGAACAAACGGCAGAACAAGCGTGAATTGGTGCTTCCTTCAGAGGTGAAGCTTGTGCTATTGGATATTCAGCTCCTATGGATGGATCAAAAAACATTGGCAAATACACTAAATCAGATGGAGTATTCGTATGATTTTTTTAATCCATACCAACAAATTTTCAAGTGCAAATATCTCTATACCAGTACCAGCGAATTGAAGTGCAATGTTTCAGACCTACATTGGCAAGTGATACATAATATGTACAAGAATTGCTTCTTTTTTTTGTAACAATTTCATGTCTACTATTACAAACTTCAATTTTGAAATGAAGTCTGCACAACAAGACCTGGTTCTACACAAGTACACATGGTTGAAATAAAAGAAAAATGTTGTCCAATGAGGATCTGGAATCTAGAGGATGGCCACGTGACATTGCACAACAGGTAAGCATCTCTGCCATTTTGCTGCTTTTATCACCAGCTGGCTGAGAGAGCAACTAATGTCATCTGAGTGAAATGCAGCAATCTGGATTGCCGACGTCTTCAGTTGTTCAACTTACATTATCTTCCCTTAAAATCAGTCTCTGCTTAAGAAACCTTACTTTGTTTGTGGTAAAATATCTTTCTGTTTATCGGTGTGAAGGCAACCTACAAGAGCAGAATATAAGGATTCATCTGGAGTCAATCCAGCTTTCAACATATCATCGTACAACTGGAACGCCTCCTCTGATCTCCCTTCCTTTGCCAGACCTGATATCAGAGCCGTATATGCCACGAGATTTGGATTTGTTCCCCTCCGCTTCATCTCTTGAAACAGCTTCAGCGCCACATCCACCTTCCCGTTGACACAGTGGCCATGAACTAGCGATGCATAAGTGTAAACATCTGGAACAAGCCCTTTCTTCTCCATCTCCTTTCTGAACCTCTCAGCCTCGCGGATACTCCCCTTCTTGATGTACCCATCCATCATAACATTGTAGGTCACAACACTGGGTGTTGCCCCTTTCCCTGCCATTTCTCGGAATAGCCTTCTAGCCTCCACCATGTCACCTTCCTTGCAGTGTATGCTGATCAATGTAGTGTAGCTGAAATAATTTGGCGCCACGCCCTTCTCAATCATGATGTGCAATAGAGCCTTGGCCTCATCCATTCTATTAACCCTGCAAAGCCCACATGCTAGTGTGTTGTATGTGTAGATGTCCAGCTTGATGCCCGTTTTCTCCATGGCCGCCTTTATTTCAAGAGCACTGTCCACCATCCGTTTACGACAATATCCATCGATCATCGTATTGAAAATAACTTGGTTAGGCCCGACACCTCGCCCTTGCATATCTGCCAGCAACATCTCTGCAGCCTCCATCTGCCCAATCTTGCAGAACCCATTGATCAACACACCGTATGTATGCTCGTTTGGCACAATACCATTGGCAACACATTCATCAAATACCTCGGAGGCCCTCCGCACATTCCCTGCACGGCAGTATGTGTTGATGACTGCGGTGTAGAAGTGCATATCCCCTGCGACATTCTTTTTCTTCATCTCATCGATCAGAGCTTCAACCTTGTCCATATCACTGGCTGCCGGTAAACCATCCAAAAGGATTGTATATGTCGCAACTGTCGCCTCAATCCCTTCATTTACCATAATCTTGAGCACCTCCCGGACCTGGTCATCATCTTTTCGGCGTTTGTAACAGTCAATCAGTTGGTTGTAGCACAGCGCATTGGGCTTGACGCCGTGGTGAGGCATTTCGTCGACCAGCTGGCGAGCGTCGGCGATGCGGCCGGACTTGCAGAAGCCATCGACGACCACTGACGCGGCGAGTGGCGACACAGAGTCCGGGCATGAGGTGAGCGCCCGCCTAAGGATGTCGGCGGCGGCGGCGAGCTGCCCGGCGCGGCGGAGGGAGAGGAGGGAGGAGGTGAGCGAGCGAGGATCGAGGCGGCCGAGGCGGGAGACGGTGAGGTCGAGCGCCTCGGCCGCGCGGTCGGCGGCTCCCGCGTCGGCGTAGGCGCGGAAGAGCATGTCGTGGAAGGCCGCCACGGCGTGGGGCGGCGCGCCGCGGGGCAGGTAGGCCGCGGCGATGTCCGGGAACGGCACCGCGAGGAGGCTCGGCGTGAGGAGGGAGGAGAGCATGGACTTGGCGTTGGCGAAGCGGCGCGCTGTGAGGAGAGACGCGAAGGCGGCGAGCGGCGGCGCGGCGGAGGTGGAGGCCGCCATGGCACGCGGACGGGGGCCGGAGAGGGAGAGAGCCGGTGGAGAAATCGCTGGGCATTGGTTTACGTTTTCCGCTCTAGGTAGCGGATCTGCCTCTTGATTCCGTGGGCTGGGCCCGTTTAAGCTTTTATGGGCTGAGCTAAACTTTGGGCTGTAACGAGGCCAACTAACCATAGCCGCAGAATTCTTTCTTTATTTTGTCCTAGGATTGAAGAAAAAATTGTATATTCCTATGTCCAAAAAAAAGACGAAGGTTTATGTTGTTTCTGAAACTAACAAAATGAAACCATTTCACTCACCTGCCTGACATTCACGAGCAGCACAGGTGCGACGAAAATTCTTGTGGTGGAGGAAGGACCAACCAGCGGGAAAGGAAGTGAGAGCGAGACAGGATGTGACGCCGCGAGGGTCTCCTGGCCCATCATCCATCCCATGCCACCACGCCAACAACGTTAAAAGCGCTAAATGGAATCTTGTATGGAGTACTAAATGAAGTCTATTTGCAAAATCTCTTCACGGATGAGTGTAACTTTTCGAGATGAATCTAATGAGCTACAGTAATCCATGATTAGCTACAGTAACGCTACAGTAACCATCCTCCGATCATGTGGTCAAACGCCTCATTAGATTCGTCTCGCGAATTAGCATAGGGGTTGTGGAGGTAGTTTTGTAAACTGCCTTTATTTAATACCTCTAATTAATGATCAAAGTTATAAACAGTAGTGCTAAATTTTATAACTTGTGGATCTAAACAGAACCCGTGTAACCATTTGGGCTGGGCTGCTATTCGGGGCGCCACGGCGCTCGTGCGCGGCCGGTACGGCCGCCCTTTGCTTTCGCGGCGACAGACAAGACACCGCCTGGGTGCAGCCTGCGTGGATGCGCGCAGAGGCAGGTGCAGGGGCAGGGGCGTCACATCGTCGTCGATCCGCAGACCATGTACGGCTTTGTACTGGCCTCGGGCAGTCAGGTGATGGCCCTACAACAACGACTGGGGCCTGCCTGCAGACTTGGCCATCACCTCACGATGGCCGTGTTCAGATGAGCTGTCAAAAAATTATCAACTATTTTGACCACTAATTAGAGTATTAAATAAAGTCAGTTTATAAAACTATCTCCATAATTCCCGTAAATTCGTGAGACGAATCTAATAAGGTCTTTGACCGCACGATTAGAGGATGATTACTGTAGCAAATCATGGATTAATTAGACTCATTAGATTCGTCTCGAAAAGTTACGCTCATCCGTGAAGAGGTTTTGCAAATAGACTTCATTTAGTACTCCATGCATGCAAGATTCCCTTGAACAATTTTTTGTCCAAGGGAATCAAAACCATCCAGGAAGCACAAACCGTGAGGGAATCAAAACCATCCAGGACGAGATCGAGTAAAAGATTCTCGAAGCAGCAGCACCGCAGCAGATGAGATGGGCTAGACAATGACGGTGAAAAACTCTCCAACCAACCAACCCGTCTGGGGGTGTTTAGGGCTTGTTTAGTTTCTACAACAAACTTTATTATTCATCAAACTTCACTATTTATCAAAGGAAATCTTACATGCATGAAGTACTAAACGTGAGTTAATGACAAAACCCATTCCATAACCCCATAACTTTGTGAGACGAATCTAATGAGCCTAATTTGGCCATGATTAGACAACGTCGTGCTACAGTAAACAATCTCTAATGATGGATTAATTAGGCTTAATAGATTCGTCTCGCGATTTCCCGTCCATCCGTGTATTTAGTTTTATAATTAGATCATGTTTAGTCCTCCTAATCTTAGGTTTACAATTGCTACAGTAAAGGATTCAAAATAGTTGCACGAACTAAACAAGCCCTTAGTTCACCGTACTGTGCAAAAATTTTGTATAACCCATGCTCCTCAAGAATTTTTTATTTCTGTGCACGCGGATCAACGCATACTTATTTTGTAAAATGGAGTGAAGTAAACACCCTCAATCGAACCGACGATGAGCACAGCACGGCCAAATCCGATCACTACTGCGAGATCCATCCCCCAACGCGGCTGCCGACGACTTCCTGTGACCGGGCGGCCACCCGGAACCAGATCCTCTAACGTGGAGACAACTACGACAGAGGGATGTCGTTGGCGTGGAGCCCTTCATCGCGCATCGAACGGCGAACTCCGTGAACGAGCATTGTTGGGCCCAGAAACAAAATGTCAAGCGGCCCATACTCCCTCCGTTCGCTTTTCCCTTCCTTGTTAGTCTTTGGGGGTGTTTAATTTCGGTGAAAAATTTTGGTGAAAAATTTTACAAAGAGAATCTTACCATTTAGGAGTACTAAATGTAGACTAATAATAAAACTAATTATAGATCTCGCCTGAAAATCGCGAGACGAATCTAATGACAATAATTAATCCATGATTAGTGGATGATTAGCGGATGGTTACTGTAGCATCACTGTTGCAAATCATGGTCTAATTAGGCTCATTAGATTCGTCTCGCAAATTTATCCGATGGTTATGGAATGGGTTTTGTCATTAACACACGTTTACAACTCCATGCATGTAAGATTCCCTTTGGTGAAAAATTTTGGTGAAAAAAATTTGCAGCGTAATAAATGCAGCTTTTGGTTAGGGGGTGTAAAAAATTTGCAGCGTAATAAATGCAGCTTTGACCACTAATTAGAGGTATTAAATAAAGTCAGTTTGCAAAACTACCTCCATAACCCCCGTGTAAATCGCGAGACGAATCTAATAAGGGCTTTGACCGCACGATTAGAGGATGAGTACTGTAGCATTACTGTAGCAAATCATGGATTAATTAGGCTCGTTAGATTCGTCTCGAAAAGTTGTACTCATGTGTGAAAAGATTTTGTAAATAGACTTCATTTAGTACTTCATACATGCAAGATTCCTTAGAGGAAATATTTTCCCTGTAGAAACCATACGCGGCCTTACAAGAAACAGTGAGCGCCCCGGCCCGGGTCGATTCCATTGGGGTCAGTGAAATGAAACAGATCGGAGGAGGAGGAGAGCGAGCGAGCGAGCGAGATGGGCAGCAGCCAGGCAGCCTTTCCGCTCTGCACTGCACCTGCAGCAGCAGGGGGAATTAAATTGGCGAGACAGGCAGCCAGAGGCCCGGCTTTTCATGTACATCCTCCTCCTCTCTCCCTCTCATCCCATCTCCTCCTAAACTCCATAGCCAGAGCCTCCTCCTGGACATGGACCTCCTCACCTTCGCCAATGGCTTTGGCCTATGGCGTTCAATGCAGATATGTATGCAATGCAGGCGTAGGCGCTGCGTTTCTCTTTCTTTCTCTGTCCCGAGGCTGGCTCATTTCATTTTCATCACGCTAACGAGGGCCCTGTTTAATTCAGCAAGATAAGTTTGAAAAATTTACTGTAGCAAAACTAAATCGAAGATTAGGAGAGCTAAACATGATCTAATTATAAAACTAAATACACGGATGGACGGGAAATCGCGAGACGAATCTATTAAGTCTAATTAATCCGTCATTAATCCATATTTAATACTCTTAATTAATGTCATAATATTTGATGTGACGGGATAAATAGGAAAAACTTATGGAAGTAAACAGAGCCGAGGTTCCAGCAACAAGTCTGGCCAGGACCCAGGACCAGGAGGAGAGGACTGCCACTTCACTTTTGCTTTCCTTCCTTGAATCCTTGGTCACTTCCAACCACATTTCGCAATCCATGCTAGTAAGATTATGGGGGTGTTTAGATTCATTTATTATGTATAGTGTTTATGCATTGTGTCGTGTGTACAGAGAGAAGAAATGAATTGACACGGTTCTCCAGGTGAAAACTTTTTTGCGTTTTAGGGTGAACTAAACAGAGCCATATGTATGGCCCCGTCTGGTTTCCAGTGCTAAAAAGGGCTTGTTTAGTTGGTGCAACTATTTTGCATCCTTTACTGTAGCAATTCTAAACCTAAGATTAGGAGGACTAAACATGATCTAATTATAAAACTAATTACACGGATGGACGGGAAATCGCGAGACGAATCTATTAAGCCTAATTAATCCGTCATTAAAGATTGTTTACTGTAGCACGACGTTGTCTAATCATGGCCAAATTAGGCTCATTAGATTCGTCTCGCAAAGTTAGGGGGTTATGGAATGGGTTTTGTCATTAACTCACGTTTAATACTCCATGCATGTAAGATTCCCTTTGATGAATAGTGAAGTTGGATGAATAGTGAAGTTTGTTGTGGGAACTAAACAAGGCCAAACTGTTCACAACTTTGACCACTAATTAAAGGTATTAAATAAAGGTATTTTACAAAACTAAGTTCAGAACCCATGCACTAGGAACCGTGAAGAATCTAATGAGGCCTTTGACCGCATAATTAGAGAATGATTACTGTAGCATCGCTGTTGCCAAATATCGATTAATTAGGCTCATTAGATTCGTCTCGAAAAGTTACGCTCATCCGTGAAGAGGTTTTGCAAATAGACTTCATTTAGTACTCCATGCAACAAAGATTCCCTCCGTGCTAGATGCTAGACTGGAAAACCAAACGGGGCCTATAAAACAGTTGCTTGAATGAACGGCAAGCGAGGTTGCTGTCTATCAATCTGTGTTGTGGTCTTGTTTGGTTTTCTAGCATCTAGCAATGCTAGAAGGGAATCTTTCTTGCATGGAGTACTAAATGAAGTCTATTTGTAAAACCTCTTCATGGATGAGCGTAACTTTTCGAGACGAATCTAATGAGCCTAATTAATCGATGATTGGCTACAGTGATGCTATAGTAACCATCCTCTAATCATGCTCTAATCATACGGTCAAATGCCTCATTAGATTCTTCAGGGTTCCTAGTGTAGGGATTCTAGAGTTAGTTTTGTAAAATACCTTTATTTAATACCTTTAATTAGTGATCAAAGTTAGGCTACAGTTCTAGCAGTGGAAAACCAAACGGGGCCAGTAATAGGCGAATCGACCGCCATGTCAGCTACCCGGCTGAGGTGGAGGGAAGAGAGTACCGTGCTTGTCGCTCCTTCCGTGGCCGAGCTGAACGCAGAAACCAAGGATCTGTTCCACACGCCACGCTCTTCCCTCTGCCTTTCCAAACTCTCTCTCTTCCTCTACGCATGAGCCAAACTCTCTCTCTTCCTCTCTTCGTCTCGAAAAAAATTACGCTCATCCATAAAAAAATTTTATAAATAGATTTTATTTAGTATTCCATTAAAAAGAAATCCCTTCGGACTAGATACTAACTGAGAAACAAACGGAGCTAATGCCGGTACCTCCGCCAGCAGGACCGCTTCGAGCCATGCATTATTGTTGGAGCTTGCTCAGCTAGCGACACATACAGGCATCAATCTCATCGTGGCTCGTGAGTCATGCTTCTAGCTCAGGTAGGCATCAATCTCCTACCGTAGGAATTCTTCGACTCGAGCCCGGCGGCCCTTTAATGGATCTTAGGTCAAGCAGGATAATAGATGATAAGGGTTTATGCGTGCATGTACACGCAAAATTGTCTTCCAAGTGCGCTTCCTGATCGACGTGTGACTTTGTTTTCATTCACCGATCGTGCTCAAAACACTAATTTGTGGTGAAATGAAAGCTACACCCATTGCGATCCTACTGCTAGCAGTTCGAGTCAGTGCTCCAAAATGTTGCAGCTATATGTTGGCGCCGGGGATGCAAGTGACAGGGACCGGTTCCATTTCGGAACTGCATGCCATCTTATTACGCCACCGCCAACATCTTATGTGCAGCTGCTGGCACTGGACTACTGGAGTCAAAGGAATGTGGTGGTGGACTCCAGCATTGCTACGACTACCGATAACTTTTTTTTTCGCGACCGCACGTATTTCATTAAGAAGAAAGCAGTTACAGACACAATCTCGATGAAGCCAAGCAGAGCTTGGCCAACACGAGAGCACTAAGGACTAAAGCAAAAGAAACACTGAAACAACAACACAGGCCTAGAAACAACACAAGGAGAACACACTCCAACCCACAATCCTTGACACCACCACGCTCCCGAACCTGCAAAAAAGTTAAAGCCTCGCCGGGCATACTGAAGGTCGACCACAAGGGTGGCAAAGCATCCACCCCGACAACTGCAGCAAGGCGGCAAAGCATCCACCCCGACAACTGCAGCAAGGCGGCAAAGCATCCGCCAGAAGCAAACCTCGACCAACAACGGTGGCAACGCATCCACCCAACAACAGCGGCAAAGCATCCGCTCGGAGCAACCACAATGGCGGCAAAGCATCCGCCAGAGCAAGAACGGCGGCAAAGCATCCGCCAGACGACGACGACCTGAGCAACCCGAACGAAGCGGACAAATCGTAGCGAAGGCAGGTACAAGAGAAGACACTTCCCATGGAGAGCAAACGACCGCCAAAAGAACTCCAACCGGCCGGAGAGGACAAAGGGCGACGCTTAACAGACGATCCCTGATGGCAGCAGAACCATCGAGCTTCCCAGACAACGCCTCCAGGGAGGGGGCGACGCCACCGGCGCCGTCGTCGTCCGACCGCAACGGTCAAGGCTTTCGCCCGGAAGCTAGGGGAGGGAAGGGGAAGAAATGACGCCTTCAAAAAGGGGAGCGGCGCCCGGAGGCGTCGCCGTCATTGACCTGCAGGGAGGCACACGGCTTTCGCCAACAACCCGTTCCATCCCCAGGGACCGCCATCACCAGGGGCGGCACCGAGGAACCGCCGGCAGCAGACGGCGCCGACCCCCGGGAGCGCCATAGGGGAGGCCGCCACCGAACCGCCGGCAGCAGACGGCGGTTCGACCGCGCAGCGGCG
>CM014271.1:1606253-1625780 GCA_004135705.1 Alloteropsis semialata | reverse complement strand
TGTTGTTTTTTTAAAAAGAAAAATTTTTGCTTTCGGAAGCAAAGCAATGCTAGATTGTAGGATCAGCTTGCTGTTAACCTCTGATCGATCCATGATGCTCACCACCACATGCATGGTGGGAGTAGATTAGATTCCTATCTGAGTCCTAATCTCTGAAATCATTTCACCACTCATGCTGCAGCATGTTTGCAGGTACACCACACACGGATACCCAAACCCAACACTTGGCCATCAGCGTGGTTTGACTAATTAACCAACTTGCATATGCCATCTTTCGCAAACTGGCACCTTATTTTTCATACTACTAATCTGTACGATCGGTACAACGGAATCGCGGCGGATCTGGGTTTTTCATAGTGCTAATCTGGAGTGCATCATCATGCATGGGGCTGAAAAAAGCCTGATCGCAGACGGACTGTGTCTGCAGTAGCCCAACGTACGTACTCTTGTAGAAATAATGTGTCGAGATAAGTAGGGTATGTCAGTACATGGTACATCGCCGTATACAATGTTTTTTTGCTATATTTTCACCTGAAAAAGGTGGGGAACTGGTGACCGGGTATGTACGCACAGTGCTAGTGCGCCTCCGGTATCTCTTGGTACCGTACGTGTCCTGAAGGAAGCAAATCCTCTGCGGTACGGCAGAGGGACTTCTGTCACTGACAGGTGGGCTAGATCACACATCAGACCCACCAGTCAGTGACGGTGAGTCCCTCTGCAGTACTGCAGAGAAGACTCACCCTGTCCTGAAAGATCCGAGCTCTAAAGCCTCTCTAGGCTCGAAAGCAAGGAAACTTGGAGCAGTTAGATAGAGAGAGAAAAAGAAAAGAAATTCGAGAAGGGCCAGCGCCGCCAGGCTCGCACTGGTGCTGGTGATGACTTTACACTGAGGAAAAGATCGCAAAGGCTGACATGGAGCTGCCTAGGCTTGGCTCCATCGATGCCCAAACTCTCTTGCGATTGGAGGAGCTTTTCAGCGAGCGGACGCGAAAGCGCACACGAAGCACACGTCCATCTGAAAAGGAGATCTTGTTGGGTCCATTCAGAGTACGTACGTGCCATCACTAGTTAAGATATCTGAATATCTGTACCTGTGGTGTGTTGTCCAAACTTTGCCTCCCTGGGCTACTCGAGTCTTAGCTCGGAAGCAAGCAATTAGAGCCCCCAGCGTGACAAAGCCATGATTACCATGGTTGAAAGAGAGCTCATTGTGCTTTATCTCGGAAAAGCCGGCATGGCCTCTTTTTTCTACTCCTATGCAGCTAGATTCATTCATGAAACGCAAAAAGTTCTTCGAGTGCTGTACAGCGTAGAGGCATCGCGTGGTTTAAGAAATACGGTATGTATGTATGTATGTGTATCCATGATGCGACACGATGAGAATTTGCTTGCGCACGGCTGAATTCGAATGTCCACGTCGGACGGGCCAGGTGGCAAGAGACGAAGCTTCCAAACCAGCATGGCCAAAAAGCTTGGGCCTACACGTACGCGTGGTGCGTGGCGTCGTATTCTACCCTGCACAGTTGCGACATGGGCATTACCTTCCACTAGCGTCATGTATAGTGGGCGTCTTTGTCACTTTGGGCCGGACACGTGGGACAGCCCCCGTGCTGTTTCTTCCTTGGTCCTTCCCTTCTGCGGCATGCCGCCACATTGCAGCACTGCTTGTGGCTGGTGTTGCTGTTGATCACGGAGCACGACGAAAATGTGCAGTGCCGATGATCCCTCTCACACACAGGAGGCAACAGGCAAGGCTGACGAAAATGTAACTGAGCCATCTTGTCGGCCCAAGATGGCCCATGGGCTACGGAAACAAAACACGGCCTGGTTTAGCAGATTACTCGTTTCCAATTCATCATACTACTTATTAAAACTCCTGCCTTCCACTCTTTTTTTTTTAAAAAATAGGCAGCGGTCAAGAGGGCTTTCTCAGAGAGCATTTCAAGATTCCAGATACCTGAATGCTCAGAGCTTAAACAGTAGAGAGCAAGCAGTGTCTGTTAATCTGCAGAAACATAAATATGGGCAAAAAGTTGAGATGTTCACAACTGGCGCCAAATAACCATAGAAAGGAACTGCCTCCTCACATTAGGTTCCAGCATCTTTCAGATATGGGCCTTCTCTATTACAACATGATATCAAATGAGTTAATAATCAATGTCTATAATCAATATTGCTTTCTGAAGGAACTTGACAAATGCTCCATCATATAGCGCAACTTGAAAACAAGATGAAGCGTCTGACCATGTCACAAATCAGCTACATGCTGCTTTACTCCCAAACGATACAGGCTTATTTAAATTTAACAGAGGAGCTTCTGAACAACGCAGCCACACAAACGAAGTGAACGGCTAGAGAAGCTCCTCCTTTCAGCACACGCTGACCAACAGAATTTAGCCTCAAAATCAGATTATTACACATCGCTAAACCTGAAAGCTTACACAATCCATTCAGGATCCCGGGGACTAAAGAACGAGGCAGTGACCCTGGAATTGAGCAGCTTCAGCGCAGGACCGGACTCGATGCACCTCGGAGTTTTGTACTGGTTAATGGAACTGCCTTGACTGACCAGCAGATCCATCAGAGCATCAAAGGCGCCATCTTCCACCAGCCGGATCTCCAACGGCCCAACTGACTTGTCATGGGCTCTGCAGCGCCTGTAGACATAGTCGAGTGCCTCCTCGACAGCGATGCAGCAGCTCTCAAGGAGCTGGGCGTCGAGAGGTGTGCATGTTGTTGCGCCTTCGAGGGTGGATTTAATCTCCCAGAACAACACATAGTGGCCAGGGACAGTGGAGGTGTCAGTGCAGCTAGTGTACTCCAAGAGAAGGTAGTTTCGGTTCTCCAGGATTTTCTTGGCACGGGTGACGCTATTGTGGAGGTCCTCCTCGTTGGTCTTGTCTGTATCAACGCTGAGGATCACATTTCTCCGGCAGATGAATTTGAACTGTGGTGCACGGTTGTAAAAGCCTGTAACCTGAAGTACATCACCTACCCTGTACCTGTAAAGACCTGACCAAAAAAAATTGTGAAAAATTCAGAAATTTGAACATATGCATGTGTGTCGTTCTTCAAAAAAAAAAGTACACAGCAAATAATGTATTTTTTGCTACAATAAAACCCACTAGAAGGCTACATGTGTCATGCCAACAATTGCTGTTTCAGTGAGCAGTATTATTGTTTTCAGATAACCTAAGGTGCCTACTCCACATAAGTTTAAGCTATCAAGATACTCGCAAGAGGTTTCTTACCAGAAAATGTGGTAACAACAAGCTCATAGTAGCATCCGACCTTTACATCCACCAGGCTGACAAGCTTGTCATTCTCCACCACCTCATCATCCTCTGTCAACTTGAGGCCATCCTCCAATGGTATGAACTCGAAATAGGCCATGTTTGGAAGGATGGTGTAAGACACGTCTTTTGGGCTGCATAGTGGCCTCAGATTGATGCCAAAGTAGCTTTCTGAAGAAGCATACATGGTGCAGACCAAGGGAATCCTACCATCACTGTAGAATTCAAGCATGGGGATATATTGTGCCATTGTGCCCGTAAGGACAGCTTCAATGTACTTAACATTAGGCCAGAGCCTGCCAAGAATTCCCTTCCATGAACCAGAGCTGCATATCGCCTCAATTTCATCAGCTAGCTCAGGGTTGGGCAGTGCGAGAAAACTCTGCATGGCGAACCGGCATGTGGAATTGGTGATCTCAGAACTGAGCTGACCGATTCGGATGTCATTAACTAAGTCACACCAATGTTGCCCAAGAAAGCTGATAGATCGAAGGAATGCTGAGGCAAAAACTGCTCCAAGACGAAGGACATGCTGGCGTTCTACCAGGCCGCAAAGTAGCTGGCAATACATGCTTTGGTCGCTGTCAGGGCAAAGAATGACCTCATCAGGACCGGTATACTTGTTATACAGGTCATGTTTGCGGTGCAAGAAGTGAGGGCTCTTGTAATAGCTTGTGAGGACTGATCGGACTGGAATGCCAGCGTTTGTCAATGTTTCAGCTTTCACAAATAGAAGATACATGGCCTTCCCCTCACCAAGGCTTCTTATATACCTGCAGATTTGACTAAGTCAGAAGTTGTTACCACCATGGTAAAATCTACGTAACTACAAACTGTGAAACCTGTGGAATGTACTGGTAGGACACTCTCTACGAGCTTTGCTAATTATGTTCAGTGCATGCAAGAGCAAAACTATAAGATGAATATAACACATGCAGGAATGCAAGCAGTTTTGTCTAAATTCAGGTATCAGAATCATGCTAAAGCAAAAAAAAAAACCCCATTAATCGGCTAATATCGTAGGTTAAGTAATGGTTTTGTATCACCTTTCACTTTGCTAAATCACAAATCTGATATTTCAATTTGTTCCAAAACTTTTTAACTAATAAGTTGAAGGGACTGTTCAGCTAGAGCCAGCTTATGTAACTAACATAAATATACAAAAAAAAAATGTCGCTGATCATGAGACATCTAAAATGTTGAGCTGTCTTTCTCTGCCTATCCATAGAGCACTTCACAGAAGATTAATAGCTTCTACTATAAAGAAAGAGAGGTAATTATCATTTTACTCTTGAATAGTAACCACGAGAACAAAGCTTGGGATAAAACTCCTCATGACTTAAGCTAGCTCCTTTCGAGAGAGCAAGTAGTTGGGTTAAACAATATGAGATTTAGAGTAAAGATGAACCATGATCTAGATCCTTTTTTATTTGACTTTGCAAATGCCATTACGAGTGATAATGAATCTATACAAATTCTTACTTGTTCATGATAGGCATGATGAGACTATACAGGTATGTTCGACGATAAAGATCCTCTGAGATGGATGGCATCAATCTTGGCTCACCCCGAGAAGTTCCAGAGCTATAAATTAATAAATTTGGTCAATATCAGTCACAAATCTTAGAAACAGTAAAACCTAGCACTTACATCAATCAGCTATTTCAAACAAAAAGGGTGATAGGCTTTCTTATGCACATTTACAGCTTCAATGTTCCACAAAACTTCCATTCTTCTTTACGGGGACAAACAGAGACGATGTGTAAGATGTGTGGTTCACAAAAGTGACAGATAATTTTCAGAGAATATAGTAGGGGAGATAGGCATTCAACCTGTCCTGGCAGATCAAAGAGCGCTACATGGACTAACCTACCTCAATTTAGAGAAGACAATTAGTGAAGGAGTCTCTGAGAGTTACCATCAAAAGATAGTTGCCAAAAGTAAATAGAGGAGAAACTAGTTTCGCCCCCTTAAGCACCATATAAAACAGTTAATGCTTTCTCACAGATCAATGGACTTTTCAGATGTGGGACTACGGTACATCCTCCTAAGCTGTTCGACACATAGTAGCAAGTGGTGCCAAATTGCATAAGCCACAGATGCAAATGCATAAAGGATGAGATAACATGTTCGCAAGATCCTGGTGGCAGAATAGCTCGAAAAATCTAACAGAGAGATATTTCTTCAAATATTTTAAGGGCTGCTTATCAATTACTTGGAACTTATGGAACAGGTATTATACGGTCAAATACTAACAAGAACAATACCATGAACCTCTCAAGGTGGAAACTATTTGTAAACAGAAGTGGAAAAGCAGGACAAACTATTTTCCATTTACTCACAGATCAGAATCTATATTTCATTATGTGAAAACCTTACCTAGTGTTGGATTTTACTCTACACACATTTGAATAATCAATAGTCTAACAATTAGTGCTCGTTTTCCCTCCTATTGGTCGCATTAAACAATAAAATCAGATCTCATTGGTACGAAGGGCCTGCTAATAAATATATGATGAATCGATGGTTCTTATAGCTCTACTACACGGATGCAAAAACATTGACTACAAAGGGAATCAGAAAGAGAGGCACACCTTCGGAGAAGCTCTACAATTTGTTCTCCACATAAAATTGAAGATTGTTCACCAGATGCAATCCTTGCAATGTAGGGTTGGACCACATCATATGTGACCACTGGAACCTGGCTCTTGAAGGCAGAAATGTCTATGGACCCATTCATGAATTTGTTCAAGTATTCAGTAGCCTGATTCTTCACTAGGATTTTTCTCAATATAAGCTCTTGGGCTGCTTTGGCATTCATAGTCAGTATTTCAAGTTCTTGCAGCACATCATTGCCCTTGTAGCCTAACTTATGCTCATCCATGTTAGAAGGAAAAGAAGAAATAAAGATGGTCCTTACTTTGAAGAGGAAGACAATGGGCTCAGAGTAACCATTTCTAAAGCTAGTGCACCCCTTTTATAGTGTGATCGTGCATGATTTGAGATGCATATCTTCTTAATATTTCTACTTTACCTGAGAGATTCTCGACCAATTGGACAGAACACCCATGTAAGATGATCCACATACCATCTTCCTAGAGGCGACAATATGTTTTAAGTATTTCCAGACCTCACTGTTACTATTCTACTGAAAAGTGGAGTGCAATTCCATGATACCTTTAAATTGTCTCTGTCTTGACTCTCTACTTTTACCGTTACCTTGTTTTATCTAGTCGTATAGAACTCCATCTGTGTTCTCATGATGTGCCTTTAAACTAAAGCTTTCTGGCCTTGGAGGGAAAATGTGCAACGTAGGTCAATTTTACCTCCAATGGCATAGGTGAACTGTGCCAAAACCTCTATTTCTAAAGGCCATGGCTAAAATAGTAGGGATAGGATAAACTGGTACAGCAAACAACTAAAAAGTGGGGGAAAAACAATGCATCAATTTTGGAGATTCTTATTTTCTTTTCATTGCAGTAATGCTCATATTTGCAGTGATTATAATGACTAATACTGACCACACTCTCCAGATCTGGAGAAAATCTAACACAACCTTGATGCTTTCTCTGTCAGACAATCCCATGGACCTTAGAACAAAGCTACTAACATCAAGAGATCAAAATATGAACCTATGAGAATGTACCTTTTGTTTTTATCATCACTGCAAAATATGTGAACACTACTTTTACTTCAACAGCCACGGCGCTAAACATCCAATCAGAGCGTATAGGCAACATCATATCTCACAGAAAAACCTACTCAGTAACACTTGGGAGACAAAAGGCTGCAGATGGAGAGACAACGATAATTTTCTAACCACCCCTAAAGCTCTCAATAATACACCTAAGGAATGCACGCCATCTGCCAGGATACAGAAGGCAGACGCAACCAAGAAAGTGGGCAGCACTGAAAGATAAGGACGCATTTATCCACTTCAAAAGTTATTCTTGAAATGTTGTTTCAGCACCTGAAGGCTTCATAAGACACTGTGAAAAAGATGAAGAGCTAAAAATAAACTAAACGCAAATTGTGTTCCGTACATTACGCGGTACAAGTGCTTCAGCAGGATCAAAAATTCAAAAGAGCACAAGCCTTAGATTGCATAGCTGGGACGGTGGGACCCAGGCACCCAGCTCCACTGAACCGATAAAACGTGACCATAATCAATGACAAATGCAAACTTGAAGCATCCAAAAATTTGATGGAGTAAACCTCATGCTGTTCTTTTGATTGAACCT
Source organism: Alloteropsis semialata (assembly GCA_004135705.1). Classification (NCBI taxonomy): domain Eukaryota; kingdom Viridiplantae; phylum Streptophyta; class Magnoliopsida; order Poales; family Poaceae; genus Alloteropsis; species Alloteropsis semialata. The sequence continues at coordinate 1,618,246 of CM014271.1, read as the reverse complement.
TCTTGCAACTGAGGAGTTCATGCCCTGGCAAGTTGTGAATGCCTGGCAGTAGATAGGATGTGCAAGTGCAACCATGCTGCCAGTTGATCAAGATAGTGGCAGGTACTGTATTAGTAGTTGTACAAGAGCATGGTGCGTGCACTGTAGCATACTAGAATGTATGACAAACATTACTTTTAAACTTTCTTCATTGCATATAAATGTGAAGAAAGGTTCAGCTGGGATCTTTGATCCAGCAACATAGAAGCTCTGTTTTTTTTTTCCTTTCTCTAGCTCTACTTCATGCCTGTGGACATTGCTAGCAGAATTAACCTCGATAGTAGACATGGGATGCTGCTTATAAAGTGGATGTGTATCTATGCTCAATTAGTAAGCTCTATATTTAACTAAGGAAACACCATCAGTGACTGCAATTGATTTGAAGAAATGCTTAATGCCTAGCAATTGGAGGACATAATCTCCAAGTAGAAGTGGCAGAATTGCACAATAATTTAAAGGAGATGTTGATGGAACAAGCGTGTACGTGATAATTGCAGCTGCTGTACTTTCTTTGCTATATTGTCCAGTCAATTCAGGATAAAGGGTGTGGATTCACAGTTTGCGGCTGCTCGCCGCATATGGTGGCCTCCCAGTGGTGGAGCAACATAGAATGCTGGCGTGCATGCCCCCTGCTAGGCATCCATCAACTACCTACAGAAAAGGGAAACAGTGCACAAATTCTTTGCTAAAGTTGCAGTGTTTAATCAACAATACAACTTATTCGATTCTTTGCAGCCTTGTTCTTATCATATCTCCTCACCTTTCATGTCTCTCGTCCTTGCAAGATCTCCTCACCTTCTTACTCGAGCAGCAGAAACTACAGTGAATGTCCCCTTCAAAACGGATAGCATGCATCCACCATGATCAGAATAGGGCCATGTGCACGCACAAACCAGATCTCCTCGCCTTGTTACTCGACGGCAGAACCGCAGAAGCAAGTGCCAGTGTCCTATTAGAGGAAGCCAACCTGCGTCCACCCATGATCAGAATAAGGCCATGCGTAAGAAATGTACAATCCATCAAGTGTATTACACATCATATATGATTGCAGGGTTCGGCCATTTTGTCGAACAGGTGGTGGGCACAGCATAAAGCACGAGAGCGATCTACTGCTCCAAAGGTAACTCGAACAAATCCTATAAAACTAATACACTCGTAGATGTACGGACGTACTGTAGTTCCCTGTTCCACTGTTCATTAGTTCAAAATTCGCTGTTCACCCTCTCACGAAGCACTGTAGCAACTGTAGCAAACACTGTTCCACTGTTGCGACCACTGTTTCACTGTATCACCTCCCATTTTTGCAAAAAAACCCCTTCCCCTTAACAAAATCTGATCGCAGTTCACGGTTTTTTTACCAACCCCCCCCCTAACTTTTGGCGAAATCCTCCTTAGCACTGTTCATCGGTGTCAAATTTGGGAAAAAAGTCCTCACACTTACCAAAAATATCCTCCCGATCCATAATTTTTAACAAAAAAGCCCCTAAACTTTTTGAGAAACCTGTTTTCCATCCACAGTTACATAAAAAACCTCGCACTTCGCAATAACCAATTCTTTGTGCCTAACAATTCAAGTACTCTCCTAAAAAAAATATACATCAAAATATTCATATTCCAAACTCACAAAAATGATACACGATACGCATTATTGTATCGAACATTAGGCACGAGATGCATTGTTCAATATGATTCCCGCAGCGAAGCAAGGGGGCATGCCTAGTATCTACGTATGCTTGTCTCCTCTATACTTCACTCACTGTCGCCCAAAAGACTGTCTGCAAAATATCTCACAAATCGCAATTCCAACGTAAGCTGTAAAAGCATATCAGAACCAACCCAACTAATTATAAAGGAGCCAATCAAAAACCGAAATCATGGGGAGTACTTCAGAGTTCAGAAAGTCAAGAATTTCACCAATCTGTGGTAATTTTGGAGATCAGAACATGCACCAAACAGCCGGTTTCTTCCCGCAACCAAAAGGGGATGAAAGGACAAAAGAAGTACGCGGTTACATGATGGGAGCGCAGCGTGAGAGGCTTGGAGGAAGCGGGCGGCACTGTGTTTAGGCACAGCAAGCCCCACATTGGTGCTTCTGGGAAATGCTTCGCTTTACATCAAGAGTAGTAGGGGGCTAGCCCTAGGGCCTATCCAGCTCTGTTATTCTCTTGTGCTTGCTGTGTGTGTGCGTGTGCCCAGCCCTCCATGACCTAGATTAGTAGCTTCGCTTTGGAGGAGGAAGAAGGTGGGAGACATCCATCAAAGAAGGAACCAAGACACTGCAGCCTCGGCACCTACAGTCCGGCCGGCGTCAGCACCTTGCTTTGGTGTCGATACTCTATCCCAACAAAATCTAGAGAAATGATGTCTCCTTTCCCAATTTTATCCACATTGGCATTACCCATTAGGCAACTTTTCTTTGAAATTGGATCACTATATTTCCTAATTGGTAACGTTACACCATGGATACGTGGTAATATATGGAACATCAGGTGTTTCATACGTTTCTCTTTGCACCAAACAAAAAAACTGTTTCGAAGAGGGAAAATTAAGTGTAGTACTAGATTAGCTGCTAGGATTATTACTGAACGATTGGAAAGCACCTCGGTCTCGGATACGCGGCTTGCATACAAGGCAAATTACATACGGACTGGTAGCTGAGACGGGACGCTGTCATAAATGACACGATCGAGTTGGGGGGATCCCATATTATTATTGATTCCCGCGAGATCGTCACGACGACAACTAGAAGTCGCGAGCTTGACAGTTTGACGGATCGGAAGAGGCCATGGCGGCCGCCGCTCACCGACTGCTCCTGATGAAGCAGGATGGTGAAGGTGAAGGGCGCCATTCTGTCCACGACATCAGCATCATCGAGGATGAGCAGCGGATAGAGGTCCACCCGTGTCCACACCCCGTCGTTGAGCCGCTCCACTACCGCCCCCTCGCTGTCTGCCCCGGCGCCAGCGGCAACATCCTGCTGGGCGTCACCCCGCAGCTCCCACCAGTCACCAGCGGCGGCGTCCGCGACATGGGCCCGCCCATCATGCTTGCCGTGGGAGACGACACGGTCATCAGGATGGATACGGTCACGTACGGCGACGCCTCCCGCTTCGAGATGCTCCTGCTCCTCGCCGGCGGCGGGTGGCGCACCGTCCCCCTCCCGAGGCCGCCTTTCAGGACCCTGCTGCTGCCGTTCCAGAGCGCGTCCATATCGGCCTACTTTGTGATGGGCACGCGCGTGTGGATCTCCGTCACCGGCGAGGGCACCTTCTCGCTGGACACCCAGCTGGGCATCTGGCGGATGGAGTTCCCCGAGGAGCTGCGGCGGCTGGAGGGCCGCGCCTTCTTCGTGCCGGAGCTGGGTTCGGTGGTCGGGCTCACCGGCGGGGACGACAGGTTGCTGTGCTCGTACAGGCTGCTGAACGCCGGCGAGAAGGGGGTCCCGTTGACGTGGCAGCACACATGGAGCGAGGCGGTTCCCTGGGAGTGCCAAGATCACGGCTACGGTCTGACGAGGGAGATGGTGAGCCTCGCCTACTTGGGCGACTGCAGGTTCTGCGTCTTCAGGCCCGTCAAGATGCTCGGCAGCACACTCAACTTCAACTCCTCCGTCGTATTGGAGCTGAGGCGGCGCTTGCCCGACGGCAAGGAGCTTGAGATAGCCAAGCGCGGTCCAGCCAACTACATTGGCCTATGGCCGGGACGGCGCTACCGAGACATGTACTTTCTTCAGCACTAGTAATAATAGTCTAGATACATACGTAGTATTCTTATTGTGCTAGGTTCAATTTGTCAATGCAATATGATGATAATGATCAACGCAACAATCTGACTGTTAGGAGCCTGTACCAATGCGATCGATGACGACTTCAGGTCACCAATAGCAATAGGCCAGACACAGCAGAGCCAACATTGATCGGTAATAATATGACACAAGCAACCATTACAGATAGATTCTTCAAGGAATAATTAATTGAGGGCTCCGTCTAGTAAAAACCTTCCATCTAAACTCATCTACTGCTTGATCTCAGCCCTTTTCTCCTACCAAAGCCTGTCCAAAGAACTGTCACCATCACCCTGCAAAACCAAACAGTACAAGAACCTCAGAAAAGATTGCAGAAGCATTTACAATCAAGTAGCATCAGTGCTGAATAGATAAAGCATCTGTCGTTGCACAAGGCACCCGATCAGCTATTACTCCAATCCAATGCGACCTCGAAGATTCAGTTACATTGGTACATCACTTCCATGGCAGGCTACAACATTTCCCATGCATCTACTTGGGAATTCCCCTCTCCGTCTTCAAACCACGCAAGGGAGATTTGCAACCGCTAATTGACAAGGTTGGGAAAGGACTTCCGACGTGGAAGGCCGGGCTACTAAACAAGGCAGGACGTGCGATTCTTGTGAAGGTCAAGCTCTCGGCCATCCCTATACATACGGCGATCGCGGTCGTCATTTCACCCTGGGCGATCGCGAACATCGACCGCAGACGACGCGCGTTCCTTTGGAAAGGAACCGAGGTGGTCACAGGAGGACAGTGCCTCCTTGCTTGGCCCAGGGTTTGCAGGCCGCTGGCGCTTGGAGGTTTAGGAGTGATCGACCTCCACCTACACGGCTTTGCGTTGCGCCTCCGTTGGTTGTGGTTCAGCCGTGTCGACGCAGCCAATCGACCATGGGCCCTCCTGCCGAGCTCCGTTGAACATGACGCCCTCGCCTTTTTTCAGGCATCAGTGACGGTTGTCGTCGGTAAAGGAGATACCTGTCTGTTTTGGAAGGACAACTGGTGCCATGGACGATCCATGGAGGAGCTTGCCCCTTGTCTGGTCCGTGCCGTGAACGCCAAGGTACGAAACCGTCGAACCGTGCAGGAGGCACTCACTGAGGATCGTTGGGTCCAGGACATCTCTGGTGCGCTTACGGTTCAAGTCATTACCGAGTTCGTGAGACTTGCAGCACAATTAAGGGATATACAACTAAACCCGTCCATTGATGACGCCTGGATCTGGAAGTGGTCACCCGATGGCCAATTCTCCACCTCTTCAGCTTATCAAGCGCTATTCCTTGGACAGCAGTCCATCTCGGGCGCCAAGGAAGCATGGAAATCGAAAGCACCGGGGAAGTGCAAGTTCTTTATATGGCTAGTCCTTCACGACCGTTGCTGGACCAACGCCAGAAGGAAACGGCATGGGCTGCAGGATCATGATGATTGCACCGTGTGCTGCCAGGAAGCCGAAACAATCACTCATCTCCTGCTCACTTGCGTTTTCGCACGGCAAGTATGGTTTACTGTACTTTCGGTGTGTGGGTGGCACAACCTATCACCCATGGCAGATGCGTGGCGCTTCCAAGATTGGTGGATCGACAGTCGCAAAAGAGTGATCAAGACACAAAGGTCGGCCTTTGACTCTCTTGTCATTCTTACCTCATGGATGCTATGGAAAGAACGCAACGACAGGATCTTCAATCAACGTTCACGAATGGCGTCACAACTAGTCGATGCGATTTGGACAGAGGGCAGGTGCTGGGTTTTGGCAGGATGGCATCACCTGGTAGTTTTACCGCCGCTCCAAAATGTGTCCGTAGAGACAGTAAGCAATGTAGAGGTCGCGGACTTGTTAAACGTATAGTCCTTGTTAGCGCAGGGCCCCACCATCCCCTGTATGGTGAGGGTCGGATCGTTGTAAAAATGCTTTCCTCTTAATGAAATACGTGTTAAGGCACGTTCGCAAAAAAAAAAAAAGGCACCCGATCAGCTCTCTGTTTGTCATCACAAAGTTCAAATCACCACAAGTCACTGCAAGAATGGTAATGCTAAACACGTATCTAACCTTGCAACTAACACACGAATATTAAACTCGACAGGAAGGAACTGTTAGTAACAACACTTTGGACCATCATGGATAAAACCGGTCACAGGATAAACACAGGCATTGGTGTATGTAATATTGATGAATTCATGATAATACCTTACAAGCGGAACAGAAGCTCAGCATATACCACAGTGCCCAATATCAAAGTCTAAGTTATCAAGCTAATATCCAATCAACAAGAGGTCACTCATTTAACAAGAGCGACAATGCAGAACAAACAGCAAGTTGACAGTCTAATACTCATCTAGAAAATAAAAGCATACAGACACTTTCAGAATAGCAGTAGTACATCACCTGAGCGCGGACGAATCCAGAGAGAGCAAATGTGGTGAAGCGGCCATCATACAACCCATTCTCATCCAAGTGCCCAATGTTGATCTGGACTGAGGCATGGTCCTTTGCAGTAATGATCCTGTTCGTGGCAGAGCTGCGAACACCAGCACGAGCAAGAATGAGCAGGTTGTCGTTGCATGATATTTCACAAAGCTGTTATGCAAAGAAGATGACTGCACATACCACTTCCTGGGGACGTAGAGGTCCACCATCTTACCCTCCTCGTTCTGCATGATGGCGACTGGGGGGATTCAGCAACACTACTGATATTCACAGAAGAAAAGATGAAGCCCATTAGAAGCAGAACTGATTACAGTGGATGCTTCTATCACAGATAACTCTATATGGTTAACTATGGATTCGTATGGTCTATCCCAATATCTCAGTATCAACCACCAAAGTCTATTACATAAAAAGAACCTGAGGCAAACCATCATCACGATAAGCAAGCTACCATGTGTGACTGAACAGTTTAGACCAAAACTAATCAAACCATCGGTCCATCACACATATCCATGTTTCATCGCAATTCACAACAAAAATCCAGCTCTCCTGAGTCTACTAGCACCCAATTGGTTTTACCATCAAACAAACACTGGTTGCATCACTAACTAGGTTCAGGAACAGAGACAGACCCCATTCTCTCTTCGACGACACATCGCAAGCATCACACAGTACATATGGTTAGCAGTACAAGCACGCTCGCATATTTGAAGCAATGCAAATCTCGACAGTTTCGAAGATCCACACCAGGACGGGAGTGTATAAATTTTTTTTGCCAGAACAACCAAATTGAAGAACCAAACGAATTTGAGTAGGTTCGAGGCAAACTGGCCCGTGATCAGGTTAAGGCGAGAGTTATCAAAAATTGGACGAATTCGGGGACGAGGAACCGCGACGAACCTCGGGAGGAAGACGAGCAGACTCGTGAGCTGCGGCTGCGTGACGGACAGAGGCGAGGGAACAAGTGGTAGGGATTGGCATGAAAAAAGGATTAATAAACCTTAGACCATGTTTTGGGCCTCAGCGGCAGCTACAAGTTGGGATCTATTGGGCCCACTATGGGATATTGGGCTTCGTTATTTCTTCTCCTTTTATTTTTTTCCTTTGGTTTTATATTTCCCTCTGTATGATACTATATGATTCTTCAATGTTCAAGCTGTCCTTTTTAGCCAAAGTATTTCACTTATATTTGTTTTCAGATCAGGTATATCAGTATATGGACGATCTGGTATTCAATGCTTATATAGTCCAACAAAAGTTTACTCAGACATATATACAATATTAGGTGATTAGCCAAAGGAAGTCCCGGCTGAACCGACAATTCATGATCCTGTCAGCGTGTTCTAAAAAATGATCTCTGTGTGTGTTCTGGGTGTGGAAGTGTGGAACATATATCCTGTTAGTGGAAGCCCAATCCTAGCAACAGAACTCAAAAGTCAAATGGCAGCTGGAGGCCCGGCTGTCCAAATGATTCCTCCGCTTCGCCGTCCCTGTTGTTAAATCTCTGACCTGTGCGCGCCCTTGCCGGCCATCACCAGCTGACAACTCAAAGCAAGCAGAGAGAGCTCCGGCACGTCGTCCACCACCATGGCACGGCACGCTCCGCTGCTCTTCACCGTCGTAGTAGCCATGCTCGCCGCCGTGGCCGCAGCGTCGGCCTCGGCCTACGTGCGCGCCGCCGCCGACGAGGGGCTGATCATCGGCGACGAGGACGACGTGTTTGGGCTGGGCGACATGATCGATAGGCGGCGGCTGGACGACCTCAGCGCCCCGAGCCCCAGCACCAACGCCCCAAGCCCCAACGCCGCCGTCGCCCCGAGCCCCGACGGCAGCTCCCCGAGCACCAACGCCACGACGACGGGGTACATCAGCTACCTAGCCCTGTCGAGGGACAGCGTCCCATGCTCGCAGCGCGGCGCGTCCTACTACAACTGCCAGCCCGGCGCGGAGGCCAACCCCTACAGCCGCGGCTGCTCCGCCATCACGCAGTGCCGCGGCTAAGCTAGGGAATGCTAGCTTGTTGCAGGGTTCGCCGTTTCCGCTCTGCCATTCGTGCCGCTCTTTCTTTGCCGATTTGTTGGTGCTTATATATTCCCTTGGGATGTCCGAGGAACTGAAAACGAGTTGAATTGATGTTTACCATTTTGCTGCAAATTGTCTCTGTTCTTGTGCTAAGAATGACGTTGTTTTCTTGCGTGATGTATATCACCATATCTATCTATCTATTATCTTAATACAACAGTGTTAAAAGAAGCTACCACGTTCGCCGAAAGGGCCAAGAAATTTCCACGTTAATCCAAAAAAGAAAAAATATACACCGTTGGATTTTATGTATATCTAACGGTCCTAGAATTCTCATGTTAATAAAAAAAGAAAAGAATATACACCGTTGGATCTTATGTATATCTAACGGACCTAGAAATTCTCACGTTAATCCAAAAATGAAAACAATATACACCGTTGGATTTTATATATATCTAACAATTTAATTCCCATGTTAATTCAAAAAAGAAAAGAATATATACCGTTGGATTTTATGTATATCTAAAGGTCCTAGAAATTTCCACGTTAATCAAAAAAGAAAAAAAATACACCGTTGGATTTTATATATATCTAACGGTTTAATTCCCATGTTAATCCAAAAGAGAAAAGAATATATACAGTTGAATTTTATGTATATCTAAAGATCCTAGAAATTCCCACGTTAATCCAAAAATGAAAAAATATACACCGTTGGATTTTATGTATATCTAACGGTCTATCTTACCCTTAAAAATTATCATAAAAAATTATTAATAATAGCTAATTTTAAAATAAATAAAGTAAATTAGCAACAAGTATCCACATCGAATATGGTTATAACTCTAGATTTTATGTATATCTAATGGTCCTACAAATTTCCCCGTTAATCCAAAAAAAGAAAAGAATATACACCGTTGGATTTTATGTATATCTAACGGCATAATTCCCACGTTAATCCAAAAAAAAAGAATATACACCGTTGAATTTTATGTATATCTATCAGTCCTAGAAATTCCCACGTTAATCAAAAAAGAAAGGAATATACACCGTTGGATTTTATGTATATCTAACGGTCTATCTAACCTCTAAAAGTTCTCTAAAAATGATTAGTAATAGCTAATGTTAGAATAAATAAAGTAAATTAGCAACAAGTATCTACATCGAATACAGTTATAACTCTAAATGAAGATGCCCACATTAATCAAAAAAAATACACTGTTAGCTAATTTTGGAATAAAAAAAGTAAATTAGCAACAAGTGTCCATGTCGAATACGGTTATAACTCTAAATGAAGATGAAAATAAAATATTGATCTAATTTTTTATTATTTTTTACTTTTGGTGGATCCAATTAGCAGTCCTGCAAGATCAACGCAAAAGTATCAGGTGGTGCGGATGATGTGACCACCGAAGGGTTCCTAAGTGCCATGTAAAGGTCGTGCTGCCCGTGAGAAGGAACAGTATATATAGTTGTCGGCGGAGCCAAAACGTTGCTAGAAGTTGGTGACTTTTCATGACTTATGCATAACTTTTTGCGGGAGCATATTAGAGAAACACAGGATACACCGGCTTTCGTGTCTGAATTTGCAGCTATTCGAGCCGTGATATGTGTGAGACTCTGGCTGGCAGTAGACAGGCAACACACCAATTGTGAAAATTGAGCAATGCTATGGCTGAAGGCTAAAGTCGTGTCCGCATGCTGCGTCCATTCAGGGGTACAGTAAATTGCATGCGTGTGGCTGATGGCCAGCTGAAGTGCTGCATATATACTAGCCACGTCGTGCACGTATGACTGACTGAAATACAGAAACAATCGATGATGATGACAGTGTGTAGATCGATTGTGAACCAGATCAAGGAGGCCATAGAAGCTGTGTGCACGTATGTATTGCATTGTTTTGGAACTGTGTGATTCAGTAGGTTAGGTGCTCCGCCATATGGATAAATAGATGGCATTAGAAGATGCTACCCTTGGCTACATGGTGCTGCAAAGGAAAAAATTGATGAAATTGATATGCTTTACACACGCGCTCATGCATGCTGATGTATCCAATCTCTAGACTCTTTATTGGATAATCTCATATTGCCACTAAATAGATGGGATAATCTCCAGACAGATGCATACAAAAAAAGATAGGATGACCAATTCACTAGAGTCGGGTTATGAAGATTTTGTTTGAAACACCAATACACACACATACGCTCATATACGTATGTACACTCACCCCTACGAATACACGCACATAAACCTTACCTTTATGAGCACCTCCGAAAGATTTGGCCTGCCGTTACGATCTTGAGATTGATGATGTCACCACAGACGCCTCGCTGTGCGACACCCGCACCGAGTTAGGAACTCGAACCGTTAGACAAATTCTATCACAAGAAATCTAAGCAACTATGCTACGCTTAATTCATGTTATAAAGATTTTTTTAGTGCAAATAGTATCCCACCAAATTTGTTGATAAAGAAATTCCGCCAGCCACGGTTTGTAGCAAAAGTAGATAATCTTAGATTTATGAATCAAAAAGAAAAAATATACATTGTTACGATGATCTATCGGTGTATGTTATCCTAATAAAAAATTAATTAATGGTAACTAATTTTAGAATAAAAATTAATAAATTATCACCAAAGTATCCACATCAAATATGATTAATAAATAGTTAAATTTGAAATAAAAATACAAATTAGCACTTGACCAAAGAGTATATATCGAATACAAATAGTAATTATATAAATTAAAAATTAAAAAAATATGAGAATTAGTAATTAACTAAAGAGTCTATATCAAATACAATAAATATATAGCTTATTTCTTCATAAAATAAGGAAATTAATAGTTGTTTTGTGTATAAATTTGGAAGCAATATATAGCTAAATAAAAAATGTGTCAAATACAATTAACAAAGAGCTAAACGGATACAAACTAATTAAACACTTATTAAATTATTATATAACTTTTAATTAGAATGGTAATTAAAACAATATTATATATATTTATTTGCATGAATTAAATGCAATTACTAATGAATTAAATGGATACAAATAAAGCTTAATTTTGACATAGGACCTAAAATTACCATGATAATAAAAATAATATATAATTTTGATTTTATAAGATAATATTATTCATTCAAATTAGTCCAATGAGTTTGTTAAATTTGATTAATAAGAGATAATTTAGTAGCATTATATATGAATTTGGAAGAAGATAGAAAAATAAAAATTACATGCAAAACACAATAAATATAATACAAGAAAAAATGAAAAAATGGTAGTTCATTTCATTTATTTTTGAAAAATTTTACTTATACAAATATTGCAGGCGCAACAATTATAGCATGGCTATAGAGTCATGTTATAGCCACTACATGATCCCATTAGAATTAGGCAGTCAAGGCCGAGCATCATCCTAATGTGGCGACCAACGCATGATGATAAACTACTAGCAACAATGAGAAATAGAAATATGGTGATGTCTTGCTATATAGTATTGTGATTAGTGGACCAATGAGATCTGAAAATTTTAAGACAAAATGAATGATAGATGATGCAATTACGTGCAGAGTTCTAACAAGATCTAGAACAAAGCATCATGAAAATCGAGACTTGACATGCACATCCATCCATAGCAAGCTGAAGGTTGCGTTCAAAAAGAGGAAAGAACATGCATGGTAAAATATTAAGCGTCAAGAATACATCTTCGCGGCATAGCGGGTA
>CM014271.1:1587601-1605253 GCA_004135705.1 Alloteropsis semialata | reverse complement strand
CCGGCGTCCCGGCCCAATGGCGTCGCCGGACTTGTTCCCGAACGTCGCCTTCTCCGACGTCTCTGCCGCCGCCGCGCCGGCTGCGGAGGGTGCCACGGCCGCGTTCGGCGTCGGTGCGGCCACCGGGGGCCCGCGCCTCAGCCTCGTGAAGGCTGGTAAGCCCGAGGTGGAGCCCACGGTCGAGATCGACCTCTTCGACGCGCAGGTAGCTGCCGTGATCTCAGTGAATGTGATTTTGGGGGAAGCGGGAGGGTTGTAGTGTGCTTCCTCTAGGTGTGATTTGGCTCGATTGGGCGTGGTTTTGGTCTTTTGCAGAGGTGCGGGATGCTTTCATACGTTTGGGGCGTAACGCCATTGTGTTTTGCAGATATTTAAGCTGGGGCCGAGGGAGTGGCTGTGCGTGTGCGACGAGTCGGAGGCTAAGTCTGGCGTCGAGGAGGTACTATTTTGTGGCTTCGGCTGTCTGCATGTTAATTCCGTGCTTTTGTTTGGTCGAATTTGTATCTGCTGACTTTGTGGAATAACTAGTTGTGTAGCATGGCAGAAATAGCCTGTTGCATTGCATTGCATTCTGTTTCCGGAGCACAGATGTTTTTTTGGCATATTTTCTTCTAATCACGACTTAGTTAATTGTAGGCGAATCAGCAAAGCTGCCCCCCACCCTCCCTATGTAAAATGACCGATGTTTCTAAATGTAGTATAACGTAACATGCACTGGCACTGTTTTTATTCACCTGCACAGGATTTGACCTATGCTTTTGAGTTTTAACAATTGAAGCATCAAGGCACTAGTTGGTTGTACGCTACTTTTCCTGATTTAGAACATAGTAACACTGATTACTATATGTTGACATCATAAAGGCGCATCTATTGAACACTCTGTTGCCATACTATCTGACATATTAATAACTGTGTGCATAAATTCCTCACTGTAGACTAGATTCATGAAGTTAATATGTGAATTTGAAGATCATTCACTGTCCTTGTACATTAAACTTTCTTGTAGTACATATTAAATGGCTTCATGTTAACTCTCAATTCTTTGAGGCAGAAGTCATTTTCAAGAGCAATTAAGGTTGTTCTTAGGACAGAAGCTGAGAGCAAAGCCTTCTCTTTAGCTTTTCAACGATGGAAACACCAAGTTGTTAGTGGAAAAGCTGGTTTGTCCTTTCATGACTTGTTTCAGATAATTTCAGCAGTATGTTTTGTTGCACTGTTTATGAGTCATTTACCTTATTCTTAGTCTTGATACCCATATACTTAGCACTGATTCTATAACCCATGCCTGTATGCGCCATATAAGTGTGAAACAATTGCCCACAGCACGAGTGAATTTCAAAGTGCATACTGTTATACTGACTTACACTGTGGTTTTACATGCTTATGTAACCCTACAATCTGATAAGATATCAGAAGAGTTTATTTCCATACGTACTCTTTATTCTACCTTCATGATGGCAAATTTATGTTCTTGGTCATTTCCAGAACATGCATATTTTTGCTTTGTATCTGCACTGCCGTCTTCCAGAGAGTAATCGTCGTTCTATCAATCAGATTAACTTGTACATGATTTGACTCATTTATCTTGGAAAAATCGCATGAACACTCTGCACCTTCAGAGCATTAAGGCAAAAGATAAACATACAGCAGATATGCTGAATGCCTAACTTATGCCAATGCCAATACGGTGAAATTTTAAAAAATATTTCCTGTTTATTATGAAAAAATGCTTATTGGTGCTTATATGATAGGTGAGCCATTGGAGAATGGATCAATAATTGCTTTGAAAAGCAAATTTGATACAAAAATTGAGGCATCGTCAGCAAAGATGTATTTCCACTACTATGGCCAGCTATTACATCAGCAAAATATGTTACAAGATTTTGTGAGAACAGGTAACCTTTTCACTGAAGCTAGGTTTATTCTATTCCTGAACCCATGTGGTACTTGACTTTATGAATAAATTCTAATAAAGGTAGTGCATGTTCTTTCCCTTCAGGAACATACTATGCTGCTGTGATGGAAAACCGATCTGACTTTGAGGGCCGAGTTGTGGTCGATGTTGGAGCTGGTAGTGGTATTCTTTCGTTATTTGCTGCCCAGGTGCACCTTAAACTTCAATTTCCTCTCCTGCATCTGTGCTTGATATAATGATATTATATGACAGATCGTGTTTGGTATGTTAATGTTAGGCTGGTGCCAGACATGTCTACGCTGTTGAGGCGTCTGAAATGGCTGAACATGCTCAACGACTGATCTCTGGGAACCCGTCTCTTGGACAACGGATCACAGTTTGTTTTGTATCCCTTGGATCTATTCCCTTCTCTGTTACCTGTGACCCTCAACTGATACTTTACCCCCTCCAAAATAGGTCATCAAAGGCAAGGTAGAGGAAGTAGAACTTCCAGAGAAGGCTGACATACTGATTTCTGAGCCTATGGGTATGGCTCAGAGCACAGCTTTATTTTCTGCAGAATCCTGATAATTTTTCTTTGCTTCCATGTCCAGATCCTACAATTCAATTTCTTTTGCAGTGACATTGACTACTTGTTATGTATAGTTTCATGTTTTTTGCAGCTAGGTAAAGAAAATTTAATGTTAACTTGCTATTATATCCTGTTGTCAATAACAGGCGTTGATATATGCAGACCTTTTTTTTTTTGTTAAAATTGTCATTCATTTTCTGAGCCCTTTGTTTTAGCAGTGACCAGTTAGTAACCTTGTAAGATAGATGACAATGACATCACTTGTGCTATAAACCAGGCTTATTGGAGAGTTGCATTCCTGACCTACCAAATAATATTTGTAATGTTTACTCTTTACGTTTGATTTTGGAACTATGGTCTAGAATCTGCTTTCATATTAACATGTGTTTTAAAACAATTTTTAGTATACTCCAAATTTGCTTCTTTAAACATATATCGATAAATGTCAGTTTACTGAAGTTGTGACAATGGCAAATGCCCTACACCAAACACTTAGAAGATATCAGATATCACTTTTTAACCAAACAAGTTCAGTTCATGTTAAATTTACACTATTGTCCAAAATATGCTAACTAGGCGATATTGTATGTATAGAAAATTTGGTCTAAGTTCTGTTGAACATGGTCAGGCGCATCATGCTTAATGATTAAATGTTTTGGATGAATATAGTATCTGGTTTAGTCTAGCTGTTGTTTTTTACAGAAGAAAAAAATGCTTGAAGTTACAACTTGGACAGCTCAAACTTTTTTGAGGAGTGATAATCGACCATGATTAGTTCTTTTGCTGTGTTGTCCATTACTGATAGATTTGCATCCCATGCTTTTAGGAACCCTTTTGGTTAATGAGAGGATGCTGGAGTCCTATGTTATAGCCAGAGACAGATTCCTTGCTGCAGATGGTAAAATGTTTCCGACAACAGGAAGGTATGTTTGCCATCAATAGTTATATACTAAATTTAAATTACTCTGGAATCAGCATAGTCCGAAGTATTCAGTTTGTTTGGTAAAGCAAAAGGCTATACGAATCCCAACGACATGGGTGTTTATGTTCTTACAAGCAATCCAGTAACATTTAAAATAATGAGCTCAGAGTCATGGTTCATTGGTTCTTTTCTTCAGCCTTTGGTATTTCAAAATTACTCATTGCTACTTCATGTCTTGAATATTTCTAGGATCCATATGGCTCCATTTTCGGATGAATACCTTTATGTTGAAATGGCAAACAAGGTACTAAAATCTTCAGTATGTTTTTCTTACGTTCTTGTTGTCTAATGCATTTGTGGCGCTTTATTATTGTTGTCGTAAACATTCATATGCAATAGCGATCAAGTTTTTTTTTTGTTCTATGCACTTTCCATTTTTTGTTGATACTAAATATAAGAGGGAACAGCACCCATTCTTGATGTTGCATGCTCAATCTTTCTTATCCATGAGAGCCGTGAAGGGCTAAAGGCTCTCAACTAAACATTCAGGTAGTACTGTAGCAGTTTTGCCTTGACTGAGGCTTGAAGTCCATTGTTGCATCACTGGACATTCTAACATATCTGGCTAGTAGGTTAACTAGCTAATCACAGGGATTCTGCCTCTCCAACTGCCAGAATATTTTTGTTCATCTTTTGGTTTCTGGTAGTTAAATGCTGAAACCAAGTCTTCATTAATATTAAGCATCCAATTAGTCAATATTAAAACATGCTTACAAGCAAATCCTCCCTAGGTATTAAAGTAGGAAGATATGTTTGCTGCATTGGCTAGGATATTTATACTTTATGTAGTAACTTCACTTTGGCAGCCCTTTTGTTATGTTTTTTTTTTGCCATCCTGTCTGCTTTTCTGGCACATCATTTTATTCGCTGTGAATTTTGATGTGTCTTATTTGATTGCACATGGTCTTATAAAGTAATTATTTCTTGCGCGTGTCTTTATTTTTAGTATCTTATCTTTCTCGTGCATTGTTGTTTAATATATTGTGTACATGTGTGTGCGCTTGTGCTTGCAGGCTCTGTTTTGGCAGCAGCACAACTTTTTTGGTGTTGATCTTACACCTTTACATGGTTCAGCATTCCAGGGATATTTTTCACAGGTACCTCACAGTCCTATTCTATAATTTTTTAAGATATATTTTATATCCTATCTAGCTTGTGTTGTATGAAACTAAGGACTTGTTTAGATGTTGTGTATTTTAAAATACTATGGTTGTAGTTTTATAAGCCAAAGGCATGCAACACTCTGGTTTACAAAAAGAAATCCAAAGTGGAGTTTAGAACTCCAAAAAGACTACAGTTTTCACAATACCATGGTTTTAGTACTAGAAGGTTTGTTACATCGAAGCACCCAGTAGTTTTTTGAAACCAATATTTTACAAAACCACATTATTTTTTTAGTACTCCAGAAATACTTTGCATCTAAACAGGTCGTAATCTCTCCTGCCTTTATGTGCCCTTGTAATTTGGAACAATGAAATTAATTGTATTCAACTTCTGACTTATGTAACCGATACCAGAAGTTTTATGAGTTATGACTGCAGTGAGCAATTCTTCTGAGTTTTTGTATTACTCTTGCCTGGTTCTCTCTGTTCTTGTTGATCTGAGTGGCTGTTTCTTTTTTCTGATGAATCTAAATGCATATTTTATTCTCATGCAGCCTGTTGTGGATGCATTTGACCCAAGATTATTGATTTCTCCACCAACATATCATACACTTGATTTTACTAGCATGAAGGTAAAAATGTACACCCGGCAATGTTATACGATCGTCTAATCGTCTAGTCGAACCATGACACCGATAAGGTGATTAGTCATGATTAGTCGTCGATCAGGTCTGATTAGTCGGTTCTAGTCGGACCTAGTCGTCCATATATACAAGGACCGATATGGCGATATGATATGTATACTGTATAGAACATAGTGTATATCACCCATCAACACCACAAATGATGATCCGTTGGTGAGCTACTTGTGAGATTTGATGCACACACTGTCCAGACTTGCTGATTTGCTCAGGCGGCTGGGCAGGCATCTGTATATACTAAAACCTAATGGGCCTAATTGGCAGCCCACTAGCCCACCAGCAGTCCGGCAGCCCAAACCTAATGTCAACCTGATCGTTTTTGCCCCTAATCGGATGACTAATCATGATTAGGCGACGATTAATAAGACGACCAGGTTTCTAATCGCTCTTACCTAGTCGCTCGGCCTTATCGGTGCTAAGAGAGCAATAAGCCCCATTAATCACGACTAATCGGACGACTGTATAACTCCCGGGGATGAGGTCAAAATTACAATTGAATTTTCTTAAAGTTTTGTTGGTTTGTTGTAAAACATGACATGCTTATCCTTCTTTCCAGGAAGAGGAGCTTTATGAGATTGATATTCCTCTGAGTTTTGTAGCATCTGTCGGCACTAGAGTACATGGGTTAGCTTGTTGGTTTGATGTATTGTTCGATGGGAGGTCAGTATATCTCTGTATTCTGTATCACAGTAGTATTTCTGAGTTGCAGCTATTCTTTTAGATATGTATTCCATCTTTTCAAACATGCTATGCTATATTGCAGCACTGTGCAAAGGTGGCTTACCACTGCTCCGGGCTCCCCTACCACTCACTGGTACCAACTGCGATGTGTGCTTTCACAGCCACTGTATGTCATGGCTGGCCAAGAAATAACTGGGCGACTTCATCTGGTAGCCCACAGTGCTCAAAGCTACACAATATACTTGACGATGTCAGGTTAGGCACTCCCCTTTTTTCATCTCTCCAGTCTTCTGCATTTGAAACTATAATTCTTACTCTTTTGATTCTTACTTGAAGCTAAAATGTGGGGTGTGGGTGCGGATCAAGGCGGTATTCTACAGACATCTACAGGAAAACTTGAACTCAAGGAGCCATACTACAGGTTGTCTCAGCCACAATCCTACATGTTGCCACAAGATCAACAGCAGCAGCAGCAATTGCCATCTTTGCAGCCACAGGTAAGATGTACCTTTGTTTTGTAGCAAGAATCATTTCTTAGTGCTGCCCTTCCAACCTTCCAAGTCATGGGTCATCATCCTGTACTTTTACCTCTGGATATGTGCATGATCGCCTCCTATCCGATGGAAAAGGGTCGGCTATCCTCTAGGGATGCCCTTATCCTCCAGTGGATCATGACAAATTCTTACAAAAATGCTAGTGATATGTGGTGGGTACTGTGGTATCTGTACCATAGTGGACATGTTGCAGTACTGAAGTATTGGCAGCATGGCTCCTGTCCACTCCAGGATCATCACAATGGACAAAACTAGTATGTCTGGCCGTTAGCCATTGCCATGAGATCATGATTAGGTAGGTCCCACTCCCTACGCAGGTGTATCAGTGTATGTTGCTACATAGATATTTTGCCAAACAATTACCTCTGGTTCTGTTTGGTGTTATAATTGCTACTTAGTAAGCATTTAACATTTCATTTCATTTTTTCTGCATTCATCATATACTATATTGTAACATTTGTACCACATACAGGGGTCTGAGCAGCAGATGCAGGAAGGGCTTAGCCCGGGCATCACTATAGATCAAGTAGACCAGGAGTGTGGCCTTCACTAGATAGCGTGGAAACCTGAGTTGCATTCTTTGCTTCCAGCAACGAGCTCAGGTCTGTACAACAGTTTCAGTGTGCCTATGTTGTTAGGCCTTACACGATCGATGTGTACGAGATCATTCATGAGTTGTGCAGCTGCAGCTAATTGTGCTTGTGTCTGCTCCGTTACTTTCAAGGGAGTCCAAAAGGCAATTATAAAGTGTATTTGGTTTCAGGTGAAGCTAAAACAGCGGAGGCATATATCAACTAACTAGAACAGTTGTATGTTGTTTTCGATATTCTTGTTAGAAATTTAACTTATTTGATCATAAATACGTAATTCTCTGCATACCGTGTGTGTTTTATTTTTGTCGTGACGTATCGGGACGTGCACAAATCTGCCCGGCACAGCCTGCTGCACGTACTAGTTTGCTTTGGTCGCTACTGTGGCCCTGTTTAGTTTGCTTCAAAGACGACCAATTCAATCAAAAGCAACGCATTGAACTATGTGTTTTCTCTCTGTTTTTTTTAATTCTCAATGCACTTTTAATCATTGAATTCGATTGAATTCAACCAATCTAAACCAGGCCTGTGTTAATGTCCGTTGGAAATGACAGGCATGTGAAATCATCATGTCTGGGTCCATAGTTTGTGGCCATGAATTGAGATCGGGTGGTGGTTGTGATGAAGTTATTTCTGATGGTGGGACTAGTCCTGGTATTCTTGTCCTGTTGATTTGAGTTCTGGATCGGCTGCGATATGGTAAAGAACCACACATGCTGAAGGCTGGATCCGATCTGAGTCCGCCGGGCTGCTGAAAACGGCCTAAAAGGTTATCCGATCTGAGTTGCAGGAAGCAGCTGGAATCCGACACACGTGAGTCCGTGCAGGATGGTTTGGTCGATTGCAGAATTCATCAACGGTGCCGGCGATGGAATATCCCTATCACGGCCGCAGCTTCCTGCAACTTGCTTTGTGCTGTTCGCCCCAATGTCGTCCATGCTATTAGGCCCGCAATATAATAAACGCTCATATTATTAAAAAAAAAATGCTTCGTGTGTACCAGAGAAATTCGTACTAGCTGCGATATCCGAATTTTGCAATTATGTGTACCAGGACTTCCTACTAGCTGCTAGCACGGTATCAATATGTAATCTGTCATCAGCTATGTGAGAGCGGCGTCGCTAATTGAGGGAGGGAGCGAGCGCCTGTCCGCCATTGAAGCAAAATTTTACAGCCAAAGAGCAAAACTGAGCAAACGAAAAACAAAGAAACGCGAAATTTCTAGAACTTGGTATCGACATCATCAGCTCACCGGAGCCGTTCGACTTCAACCACACTCTGACACTGCCATGCTCCACCGGAGCCGGTCACCTTCAACCACTAGTCTGCCCGCCCACAGATCGGTCCCTCCACGATACAGGCCGGTTACGCCGGTGGCGACGTGGACACGAGACCCCAGCGACGTGGCGGCCCCGCTCCAGAGTCTTCTCGCGCCGTCCCGACGGCCCCGATTCAATGACCTCCGCATCGGACGGCCCTACGGCACCACTCGCCTCATATATAGCCGCCTCTCCCGGGCCTTCCGTTTCCTGGGTTCCATTCCCAGTGTAGCAGGAGAAAAAAAAATCGTCTCGGTCTCTTCTTCTTCCCGCAGTCCGGATTCCCCACCAGGTCCCAGAGAAACCTCCGGTCCGATTCGCGAGATGGCGGAGCAGCCCAACCCCCAGCCCCAAGTGGTAAGTTGTGATCCCGCTGCTTCTCCCCTCCGTTTCGATCCTGAAATCGGACCAATTAGATGGTGTTGATTTGGTTTAGGATTTGGGGGCTTTGGTCTGATCTGTTCGCTTGCAGGAAGAGAGGGAGGTCGTGGTGGAGCAGCAGCAGGAGGCGAAGAGGGCACCGAAGCTGAGGTACCTGGATTTCGTCCATGTGGCGGCGGCGCAGTCCGCGGTGTGCCTCGCGGCCCTCTACGGGCTCGCCAAGGACCACGCCGGCCCGCTCCGCCCCGGCGTCGACGCGTCGAGTCCGCGGTCAAGGGCGTCGTCAGCCCCGTCTACGACCGCTTCCATGGCGTGCCCCTCGACTTCCTCGCCTTCGTCGACCGCAAGGTAATTCACCCGCCCAGCCACAAACCCCTGCTTACCTTACTCCTGCGGTTGTTCGTCCGTCGACGGGTCCTGCCGTTGCGTCGCGGGGAAGCACGGTGTAGCGTGGTCTCCACAGTCGGCGCCGAAAGGGCTCCGGCCGCGGCAGTGTCGTGCACGTTAGTTTGGATGGTTCTGTGCTGCCGTCCATGGCCCCAACGCCGTGGGCGGTGTGCGGCTCCCATGAGCTGCGGCCCCAACACTCGGGGGTCGGGGCCTACTTGGGCGGGTGTGCCAGTGTGTGGTGGTGACTTTGTCCTTGTGCGGGCTTCCCGCGGTGGTGCGGGGAATCCGTCCGTGTCTCAAGTGCCAGATCCCCTTGA
Source organism: Alloteropsis semialata (assembly GCA_004135705.1). Lineage (NCBI taxonomy): Eukaryota > Viridiplantae > Streptophyta > Magnoliopsida > Poales > Poaceae > Alloteropsis > Alloteropsis semialata. The sequence continues at coordinate 1,595,749 of CM014271.1, read as the reverse complement.
TTCCGGCGCATGTTAGCGGCACCGGGGCGGAGACTACGATGCTGCTGCCCACCACGAAATTATAGCCAGTATTAATCTTACAAACTTCCTCATCAGTAACTGTTCAGTGATAGTAATTGTTTGTTTTAATTATGAGTAGATTTCAACTTCCAAGCATGTGGTGACAAAATGAGTTTGCGTATGTTCTTGGCTTGTTGCTAAACGTGGCGCGCGAACAACGGCAGGTGGACGACACGGTGCACGAGCTGGACAAGCACCTCCCTGGCGCGTTGAAGGCCGCGTCGGCGCAGGCCTACGCTGTGGCCCGCGGCATCCCGGAGGTGGCGCGCGAGCTGGCAGGAGAGGTGCAGAAGTCCGGCGTGAAGGGAGCCGCCCGCGCGGCGCTCGCCAAGGTGGAGCCCATGGCCAAGGACGTGTACGGGCGCGTGGAGCCGGTGGCCAAGGACCTGTACGTGCGCTACGAGCCGGCGGCGGAGCACCTCGCCGTCTCCACCTGGCGCTCGCTCAATGGCCTGCCGGTCTTCCCCCAGGTCGCGCAGATCGTGGTGCCCACCGCGGCGTACTGGGCCCAGAAGTACAACAAGGTGATCGCCGCCGCGGCCGAGCAGGGCTACACCGGAGCCAAGTACCTCCCGGCCATCCCCACCGAGCGCATCGCCAAGGTGTTCGCATCGTCGTCGCCTGAGGCCGAGCCGTTGGCCGAGACCCAGTAGTGTGTCCATGCCAGTAGCGCATTACCCTCTCCTCATGATGGGTGAACTCTGAATTGCCCTCGAACTGAATAAGAAAGTGAGAATCCGGGGGGTTAGGATGGCGGTAATGTTGTACTAGATATGATGATGATGATACTCTGTCAGGAGTCATGATGCTGTAGTCCACTAACTCTGCTTTGTATGGTGCTCTGCTCTGCTTCTTGCTTTGTAAAAAAAGTCGTTCGATGTCGCAGTCTCTGGCTAATTCGATGCGATTAGGTTACTTTGTTGCATTTGTTTTGTGGTCCGGTTCCGGGCGAGACCGGTAAGCTGTGCCATTGGCTGCCTCTAGAATCCTGCGTGTAGGTTGTTGATAGGTAGGCTTCCTCTCGGTGGAAATCTGTTGGCTGAGCCTGTTGTATTTGCCCATCTGGTAGCGAGTAGACCTCTCGGTGCCATGGCGTTTTGCGCGCACGTCAAAATCACAGGGTCTTTCTGAAGTGGGTATATGTGGATAAAGTCGGATGTAGTTGTGATGAATTAGGGCTTCGAAAATGTTATCCTGGAAACACATTGCGCTCTGCTAGTCTGCTTTTATCTCGTCTGGTGGGTGTTGGCCTTTACCCCTTACCGTTGGTGACGTGAAAGCAAGACAGGTTAAAACTGCATCGGCCACAGTGGTAACTGCTAACCCTTTCCCAAAGGAGGTCCTCGCTCTCCGCGTGTCGTGCAGATGTAGCAGGTCCTAGAGATGAGCCAAACAGAAGCGGTCGACACAGCAGGAGGTCGATCGAAAGAGACGTGGCGGTGTCCTGAGTAGTGTGGAACGATGCCAGCTTGTGGGGTGCCGGGTGATCCGTTCCCGAACGGGACGTGCTATGGGCCTCGGGCCGTTCGTACGTATGGGTTACGACGCGCGCCCGTGCAAAGCGGAGCTGGTAGCCAACGAACCAACTTCCTGGCCCATATCCTCCTCCTCCCTCCCGCTGACTGAATGTGCCACGGCCCACAACTGCCCGCGGCCTGCCTGGCTCGGAAGGGAACGGGCCATTAGCGATGTCCCGCAAAGCCGCGATCGGGAGGACTAGAAAGGCGCCGAGCGTGCAGTGACTGTATTTTGTTGTGGTATTATAGTTGATGTAGGTTTTATTTCATGAATGAAGTAATAGTAATTGTATGGAGGCAGGTGCAAATTTTTTGTAAGAACGCAGTTGAGATAATTGTTTTGCCTCGTTATTTTTGCATAGGTGTCATGGTTAGTAACATGTTGTTGCCTCTGGTATGTATTTTGGATGTTAAATTGTTGTGGAAGTATTATTTAAGTGAAATATTATTTTGAGTATTGAAATGGAGCTATTTTTTCCTGTATTTACTGTGGAGAAAGAAGGCATGAAAGTATTTATTAAGGCGGCAATGTAGTTGTTACAAAGTGCGGGGTGTTTTTTTTTTCAATGGTGGGATGTAGAATAACTCTTGTAAAGCCGAGGGGCTAGTTTGTGAGAACACACGGGACTCAAATGTGGATTCCGTGTTGAGAAAGAAGGTGTGAAAGTATTTATTAAGGAGGCGATGCAGTTGTTAGAAAGTGTGGGGTGTTTTTTTTTCCAATGGTGGGATGTAGATTATTATTTGTAAAGTTGAGGGGCTTGTTCGTGACAACACACGGGACTCAAATGTGGATTTCGTGTTAATTTTTTTAAAAGTGGAGGTTCTTTTCGTACTAATATATGGACTACGGTTTGGTTGTTGTAAAGTATATGACGTTCTTTAATAAATTTAGGCTATGTGTTGGTTTATGAAAAGTCGGAGGTTTTTTTCGTGAAAAGCTCAGGCCCTCGGGTCGATTGTTGTGAAATGCAGGGGCTTTTTTATAAACTTGTGGGTCCAAAGCAGATTTTTCCATAAGTTTAGGGGCTTCTCAGTAAAAATCTATGAACCGCGGGTTCAATTTTCACTAAATAGAAGGGCCTTTTGTAAAAAAAAGGGTCCTCGCTCGATCCAGACCGTCCACGCGCTCGATCGGACGGCCGGGACAGGCCCGCGACGTGGCCTCGCTCCCCGGGCTAGTTCGTGACAACACACGGGACTCAAATGTGGATTTCGTGTTAATTTTTTTAAAAGTGGAGGTTCTTTTCGTACTAATGTATGGACTACGGTTTGGTTGTTGTAAAGTATATGACGTTTTTAATAAATTTAGGCTATGTGTTGGTTTATGAAAAAGTCGGAGGTTTTTTCGTGAAAAGCTCAGGCCTTCGGGTCGATTGTTGTGAAATATAGGGTTTTTTTTGTAAACTTGTGGGTTGAAAGCAGATTTTTCCAAAAGTTTAGGGGTTTCTCAGTAAAAAACTATGAATTGCGGGTTTAATTTTCACTAAATAGAAGAACATTTTTGTAAAAAATCCGATCCTCGCTCGATCGGATGGCCGGGAAAAGCCCGCGACGTGGCCACTCTCCCTGGCCTTCGTTTGGTGCGAGAACCGTAGGTTAAAGATGTGGTTCTCCTCAGCCCCTCTGTCAACTTCAACGCTGAAGCAGCTCGCGAGCCGCCGGCGTCGAGTCACGGACTCACGGTAGCGGCGGCCGGCGGGGCCTGGTCGGCCGGCTGCCGCGACCGGCCACGAACGCCGGGCGTCACTGGCTCCCCACACGGCTCTGCTGCGCTCGTTTCTCAGAAGAAGCGCCCCAGCCCGCAATACAAGAAGCGATAACAGCGCAGGCAGTAGGGATGGGAATGGGTCGGCCCGGCCCTGGCCTTGGACCCGACTCCCATGGCCTCAAGGCTAATTTTAAGGGCCACGGGTCGACCCAATTCTAACTTTAACTATGGCCTCGATGATCCAATGGGCCGCATGGGTCGACCCAATATATTTTTAGACTATACTTATACAAGCACTTTTAGATATATAAGAGATGCAAATTATATTAATAGTATCTTAAAACACAAATTTAAGGTTTTGGGTTGGCCCTACTTGACCCATTGGGTCGGTAGGTTCTGGCTCTTATGGGCCCTTTTCTATTTGAGGCCGACCCACGTGACCTATTGGCCTTGCTTTTTTGGGTCAGGCCAACTACCTAATGGGTCGACCCGGCCCATTCCCATCCCTAGCAGGCAGTGATACTGGGCAGGCCTACCTGTCCGAACCGATTTTAGGGTCTGGCTGATCTGGATCATTGGACGTTGCTTCATGTGGCAACGGCGGCCACGCAGAAGAGCTAGCTAGCGAAAATGTGAGCCCGGCGCGGCACCAAGCAAAGCGGTGTGCCTGCCCTGCCCGTACCTCTTGCTTTACCAACTGCGGTCGGCATCGGTCCATGCGTGCGCGCAGCTAGTAGCGATTCCCCCAACCCCAACCACGGGATAAAAGCGGAGCGGAGCGGGGCCTCTGTCCCTTTGCCTTTGATGACTTGATTCGTGCGCCGTGCGGTGCGGTTGGGGACCCACCACATGCTTCGCTGCTCATTTGACGGCAACGTCGGCATCGCAGGCCAACACGTCCCGGTCGGTGTTGGCTGTGTTTAAATTCACAAGAATTTCATGCGTATTTTATTGTAGCAATTCTTATGTGAAGATTTGAAGAACTAAACATGATCTAATTATAAAAGTAATTACATGGATGGACGAGAAATCACGAAACGAATCTATTAAGCCTAATTAATCTCGGGGTACGGGATTAATTAGGCTTAATTGTTTCCTCAAAATACGTAAAAAACTTATCTTACCTTATCTCGTGGATTTAAACAGGACCGTTGTATGGGTGCTTTTCCTTTTGTCAGTGATGACAGAGTGCCGGCGTCCAGCTGAGGACTCAGCTTGTTGAGACCTGCCCTGCGTGCGTGGCTGCGTCAACGGGCTACCGGGGATTGAAGGTCCAACGAGCTCGCCTAACACGTGCTGCTCCGCGCTAGCTGCCTTGAGTCTGCCACGGCCAGCAGCAACTCGGACTCGGTCGCCAAAGAAGCAAGCACCTCATCATGATCACACTCATGCGCACGATTTCCACAAGTTTTTAAAACCAAAGTCCTCTCTTTGTCCTCTTGCTGTGTACTGTTCCTAATGTTACACCAGCTCTTCCAGCGTTTTTTTTTCCCTTTGGGTGCTCTAAAAAACTCTGGAAAAAAAAACAAGGGTTTATTCAGATCTCTATGTGTACTTCGGCTTATAGTCTTCATGGAAATGTGATGAGGCAACATATAATTGACACCTCGATACCTCATGCCCGTGCAATTGAGACAATATATGAAGATGAAGGTCCATATATATGCATGATATCACTTTCGTGAAAAGGGAACTATAAACCAAAGTGGATGCATCGTCACACTCACAAGGCCGCCATGTTCAACGTTCATAATTAATGACGAAGCACCTACTTGTCCACAAGCAAGGGGGACTTACGTACAGATAGATGATACTTGCATATTTACGTTACTAATTTTTTTTTAGAAAAAAAAAGGATGTGGAGCACATCCTTCGGGTAAAATGAATCTCGTCAGTTAACGTAAGCTAAAAAATGCAAGCTGAAACGGAACAAAAACAAATAGCACTATTTTTTAGACCTAAATAATTAAAGTACTTTCTAGTGTTTAATCATTGGAAGTTGGAACTACGAACCAATGTGCAACAGGAATGCCGCATATCCATGGAGAGTGTTTTCCAACACCAGCTAAGGAATGCACGGTAGACTTATCGTGGAAAAATAGAAATATGAACCAAAGTATAATGCAAAAACATAAGGTGCATATGTTCAACATTTGCGGTGAAGCACTTACTTTTATACAATGAAAGTGAACTAGCGTACATGTAATATTCCATATATATGATACTTTTGAAGAAAAAAATTAATGAAGTTATCTCTCATCCTCTTATGCTTTGTTGTGTCATAGCCATACAAGAACATAGAAATCTCATGCAATATACAATCGAGAGAAAGGGAGAAGCTCGTCCAGGCCGACACCTAGGATCACTCAATGGGTCAATTGCGTTTGTTAGATCTGGGTCTTTATGTTACAATATAAAAACAAGGTTTTCCTTCGGCACTGAATTAAAACCTCTTGATGGCTTCTGCCTGTGGAGGTTCTTTGAAGGAATGTCCATACACACACTTCTCGGCGAAATAAGGGTCTTATCCTAAATCAACTTAGACGTTTCATGAAAGGAAACTATGGGTCAAAATGAAATTCGGTGACACAAGGCTTCCATATTCAATGTATATGTTAATAACTTTTGCCCACCTGTTTGCGGCAAAGTGTATTTATGTACGTGGGGTATACCTATATATAATGTATTGTGTGCACGGAACTTTAGGAGAAACAATTTATTTCATCCACGCAAGCAAGTGTAACACATCTAGCGAAAAGACTGACTTTTACGACTTTGTATAGAGCAAGCGACGAACATGGCGTGCCTGTGAAACAAATCGATCCGCGTAGGCGGACACACAGAACCAAATCACAAAAACAAAAAGATATTTAGAAAATTGAGACATTAGTACACATTATTTCTTTTTAAAAAGCAATGACATAAGCATTGAAAATCGCAGCAAAATAACCATTCTACTCGCAGCCACATCGAAAATTGAAACGAGCAATGTGAAGTTCCACATTGAACGATAAAAGCGTTTCCGCCACGTACGTATTGCTCCATGAAATAAAAAACTAAAAGTTTCGCCTAACAAGACACGGGCAATCAAATCCGTGTGACACAGAAAGACGACGAAGATGCGGCCAGAAACGGCGAAAACCACCGAGGTCGACACGCCGCCGCGGCGAAAGCGGCACCGAACCCCGTCGCCTTGCGGTGGGCGATCCAGCCGGGTACTAAATTTGAGCCTCTCTATATTGCTTTTAGGGGTCGGTCCACAAAAATTTAGGGGCTTCAAACTCCAGCCGGGTGACTAAATTTAGAGGGCCTCCAGTTCTAGGACCCTGGACCAAAATTTGGAGGCCTCCACAAAATAGTAGCCCGTTTAGGGGCCCGGCTGGAGTTGTTTCATTAAGGCCAATCTCAGTGGGAGTTTCATGGACACAATTACCTAGAGTGACACATCATCTAAAAGATGTTTGAAACTATGATGAAACACCCTCTCTCAATGCAAAGTTTCATCTCTTGTTGTTCCCTAGACCCATGCAAGACACAAGCTGTCTAGGTAACTGTGTATAGAGAGTTTCATCACCATGAAACTCATTTCACCTCTCTCTTCATTAATATGCTGCCACATCATCAAAAATGCTGACATGGCAGTCTATTTAATGCCCATAAAACTCCCACTGAGACTGGCCTAAGAGACTAAAACAAGGGAGATAGAAGCTCATTTAGAGGCCCGGCTGGAGATGCTACCCAATTGACGCCGCACCTCCCTTTCCACACCGCGCACCTAAACGCCAGCCACTACCCAGCGGCAACCACCCGGACCCATCCATGCATGCAATGCGATGCACCCCCCACCGGACCGATCCCGGTGCCGGTGACCGCCGCCGCATCGGCGGCAATTCGGCGTCGACCCAACGGCCACCACACCAACGTGTCAACGCCGACCGAATCGAAAGGCACGCACTTGCACGGCACTATGCCTTTTGCAAAATTTTGCAAAAGAGAATCTTTTTTGCATGGAGTACTAAATGAAGTCTATTTGCAAAACCCAGCCACGGATGAGCGTAACTTTCCGAGACGAATCTAATGAGCCTAATTAATCCATGATTTGCTACAGTGATGCTACAGTAACCATCTTCTAATCATCCTCTAATCATGCGGTCAAAGGCCTCATTAGATTCTTCTCGGAAATTTACTAGAGGTTGTGGAGGTAGTTTTGTAAACTGACATTATTTAATACCCCTAATTAGTGGTCAAAGATGCAGTTAATACCCTGAAAAATTTTTCGGATCCTATCTAAACACGGCCGCCTCGCCTCCCACAGGACTGGACTTGACAGGACAGCTCACTTTTGGAGTCGGCAGCGGCCCAAAAGGCTGCGCCGCTTATTATAAACAAGCAAACAAAAAAAAAAAAAAAAAAAAAAAAAAAAAAAAAAAAAAAAAAAAAAAAAAAAAAAAAAAAAAAAAAAAAAAAAAAAAAAAAAAAAAAAAAAAAAAAAAAAACAAAAAAAAAAAAAAAAAAAAAAAAAAAAAAAAAAAAAAAAAAAAAAAAAAAAAAAAAAAAAAAAAAAAAAAAAAAAAAAAAAAAAAAAAAAAAAAAAAAAAAAAAAAAAAAAAAAAAAAAAAACAAAAAAAAAAAAAAAAAAAAAAAAAAAAAAAAAAAAAAAAAAAAAAAAAAAAAAAAAAAAAAAAAAAAAAAAAAAAAAAAAAAAAAAAAAAAAAAAAAAAAAAAAAAAAAAAAAAAAAAAAAAAAAAAAAAAAAAAAAAAAAAAAAAAAAAAAAAAAAAAAAAAAAAAAAAAAAAAAAAAAAAAAAAAAAAAAAAAAAAAAAAAAAAAAAAAAAAAAAAAAAAAAAAAAAAAAAAAAAA
>CM014271.1:1544465-1573969 GCA_004135705.1 Alloteropsis semialata | reverse complement strand
ACTCTTAAACTGACCCTTCAAATAAAAGATCATACTAGAAAAAGTAAGGGCCTAATTAGATTAAAAAGTAAGTTTGCGAAAGAAAGTTTTCAATTCTAAATTGAAGATTAGGAGAACTAAACATGATCTAATTATAAAACTAAATACACGGATGGACGGGAAATCGCGAGACGAATCTATTAAGCCTAATTAATCCGTCATTAGAGATTGTTTACTGTAGCACGACGTTATCTAATCATGACATAATTAGGCTCATTAGATTCGTCTCGCAAAGTTACCTGGGGGTTATGGATTAGGTTTTGTCATTAACACATATTTAATACTCCATGCATATAAGATTCTCTTTGATAAATAGTGAAGTTTCAAAGTTTCAAAAGTTTTCAGTGGAAACTAATCAAGCCCTAAGAAAAGCGCATAGAGCCGTTCAAGTTTTGGTAGAGGACAGGAGATGGTGACGACAGAGTTAAGCAAAAATAATACTGTAATAATAATAGCAATGTTTAAGTGCTACTGCTTGCTGCCAAACATCATCTCCTGGTCAGTTTTAGCAGGCGGGATTAAGGGCATTCACGTCATCAGGCGTGACCACGAATGCAAAAGCGCACATATGCTTCCAAATAGGAAACTGAATTGTTTTTTCCTCGAGCTGACGAGCGCACAACACAAGAAGCCGCTGCAGCCTGCAGATGCATGCATTTACTGTATTTTTGGGTGTGTACATTAAAAGAAAAACTTACTACTCCTTCCGTTTTTTAATATATAACATTGTTGACTTTTTATTTTAATATTGATCAATAATATTTCATTAGTTAGTTTGTTAAATAAAATAAAATGGATACCAATACATCTAATATCAATAATACTTTACATTTAACTCATAGACCTATGTTTTTTATAAATATTTGTAGAAAAAACGAATAGTTAGACGAAAAAAAAAATCAATAATATTATATATTTAAGAACGGAGGCAATAGGTTCCTCGCTGAATGTCAGCCTTTCTCCGAAGATTCGAAGAACGATAGTATATCATGTTTGTAGCACATTAATTACCACGTTTGGATGTTTCGAAGTCGTCTGGAAACTGGAAAGGCATGATACCCCCATTCCTGATCTCGGGTCAATTTTGAGACGGGAAGGTTGCAGCCTTGCAGAAAGGACAGCAAGCTCTGGTAGCTGATGAGCAGCTCGGCACATTTTTATCGGTGGATAGATATTGACGGGGTGCCTGGTCCAAACTCCAAACTGTGGTGACTGTTCAGCACTTTCATGGGACATCCTGTTTAGTTCCATAAGTTTTTCCTATTCATCACTATTCATCAAATGTTAGGACACTAATTAAAAATATTAAATATAGATTAATGACGGATTAATTAGATTTAATAGATTCGTCTCGCGATTTTCCGTCCATCCGTGTATTTAATTTTATAATTAGATCATGTTTAGCCCTCCTAATCTTCGATTTAGTTTTGCTACAGTAAATTTCCTAAACTTATCTTGCTGAATTAAACAGGGCCCTGCAGCCGCCGTGCAGGTCATAAGGCACTTTCAGCTAGTAATTTATGGGTCTGTTTAGTTTGGAAACTTTGGTGAAAAAAATTACCATTGAAAAACGTGTTTGTGAAATGAAGCACGGTAAACATAGTGAAAGTCATTTTGAGTGAAAAGTTTCTCAACTAAACAGGGCCTATATTTTCACGGTCACGGTCTCATCAACCAAACTCCAAACTGTTCGTATTTTTACTACACTAGCATAGATGCACGTGCGACACGCACGTAGAGTTAAAATATTTGTTTCTATAATAGTAAACATCATTCTTTTATATAATGACAAAATGCAAAGCATGAAGAGGCAAACCTTTGAGGGGCCATAGCCAATCCTAAGATTTTGGTGGCACAAGGCAAAAGAAAAAAAAACAGAGACGGCATGGTATAAATATCGAAACAGAGCTCTTCTCTAAACGGTAAAGAGGTCTCATCGCGATTATGTCATTGGCCCTCCGGTGTCTGTGGTATGTGGATCACATGAGCGTTCTCTGGGGTTTGGTTCTGAGCTAAGCGAAACTAAAAACGGGGCCCTATTAAAATGATGATGACAACTATACAAATACTACCAAGACACACTTACGGTGTATAAAAACATTCATGTCTAATAATTCATACATATTTCTTAAAAAAATCTGACATTCTAGATACGAAATTACTTATGGCAGTATCAACTTCAATTTTGTCAATAACTTCTTGAACAATATTAATAACTACTTTCCTTCTTCTCCCTTTAGTCACCCATACTTTCTAGATGATATAATATGATTGTGCTAAAAATTAAAAAAACCACCCCCTTTAGATGAATGGTGTTTCTTTCATGCCCTTTAAAAACAGGTCATGTTATCCTGTGATGAGCCCAGGCAAGCTACTACTATGAGACACAACAAAATAGCGTGTAAACATTAGAACTGTACACATATAACAGGAATTTTCTCGGGGCATCACTGCACCTTATAATCTGGTAATCAAGCACAGATCTCAAGCCCATATTGCAAATGATGACATGGAGAGCGCACCGAGGAACAGTGCAATGTATGCCATTACTTGCTGTCGCAGCGACCCTGTCATCTTTTCACCCAAGAAGTCTGCAGCAATGAGATCCACCAGCGACAATTTAGTGCCAATGCGGTTCAGTGGGTAAATGGACATCCAACCAAAATTTCAAGACTCCGCAATATTACTATTTATAAAGTAGTGGGCAACCCACAACCATAACATTGAAGAGAAGTCATAGATACCCGGTTATATTATTTACTCAAACAAACAGAAACTGAAAAGAGAGAAAAAATATACTGCAACAAAGTACAATACATGTTTATATTATTATTAAAGTCAAATTTGACATGCCAATACCATTTTGTAATCTATCAAAAGGAACAATGCAATGAAAGAAACACAACGAATTACATTCACCCCATATCAAGTTGAGGTGTATCAGCTGGACTTTTCCACCGATGAGAAATTATATAACCGCTACTCAAACCAAAGGAGTTCAACATCAGAGTATCAAACAGCTGCTTTAGACGAGTGATGTCCCACCAAAAGCAGTGGAGCCTAGAGACTGAGAAACACACCAGCACCAAATTAACACTACACCTAAGGATGAGCAACAAGTAATTTAGGTTTGTGTTATTCATGAGGAGATATTGGAATGACAGGATAAATTGTTCAATAAACAATAAATTTAAATCTCAAATAATCTAATCTTGTTACTACTCTATAATTTGATTTTGCACAATAATTTCAACAAACTTGACAAGACATCGATGGAACATCCGCAGTTTAGTTTTCTATAAAAGTTTCAAGGACGGGTTCATGTTCTCAAATCTCAAATACTGATTCCCCATCCATCAAATTGACAAAGGAGCAAATCCAAACGAAAATTAATGTATGACCCCTTACACATTACCAAACCGATAAGCTACTGGAATCTAGTGCGATCATAATAAATTTACTCCTATGTTCACCACTATGTGCAAAATCATCCTCATGGATTAATCCTTGGTGAAGTATTATATTGATCAAATAATGAGAATTAATCAATGTGGCAGTTTACTGAAATTCTCACCTGAGCAATGCACCCGCCTAGAGCAAACCCAGCCCCTCGAATAAGTGGTGGAACGAAAGAGCTGCGACAAGCGGCCTGATTGAGCATGGGCTCCGTGATACTCCCAGTGACAACCCAATGATCACAGAGTGCGACACTATCCCCATCTCCAGTATCTGCAACCAAAGGCAATGGTCATCACAATGTACTCCATGAAGCACCATATATAGCATCCACATGAACTGATCAAACAACCACCTGTGACAACGACAGACCGGACGTGGAGACCTCAACCTTGCTGCCCTCTGCTTGCACCAGCTCGTGCACATCCTTGTGGCTGTGTTCATGCGAGTTTCCTTGGCAGTGCTTTTGCAAAGGCGTGGCCCTACGCTCGTTCTCAACGACGGTGGGCACGGTGATGTCCTCGTCACTCGCGGAGGAAGTTGCAGTGAGCACGGCGGCAGCGGCTGCCTGGACGCGTGTGGCCTCGTGCCACCACCAGCGCCCGCGCGGCAAGAAAGAAATTTCCGCTGGCAGGCCCACTCGGACGAGAACGGGAGTCCGGAAAAATCAGGAAAGAGTTGAGTTGGAGACGAATTGTGTGACTCCAGGTTGTTTCGGCTGGGAGAATTGGTTTGTTGGGCCGCGTTTTGGGCCGTTACGTAGCTCTACATGGCCTGGTAGTTAATTTCTTTTTCTCTCGTATATACGCTACCGTACGTCCGTTTGTATGTAGTACGCGCGGCTAGAAACAGGGTAGGCGAAAAAAACAATGGATTTTTGACAGAATCAATCCTTAGCTTTCAATTTCTATGGATCTCACCCTCCTCCCACCCTCCTCGGCCCCGACAGGTGGGTCCGGCGTGAAAGGTAGAGATGGCAATGGGTACCCGAAACCCGAAACCCGATGGGTTTTTGCTCTATTAGGGCACGGGCATGGGTCAAATTTTCTATCCATGGGTTTGTTCATGGGCAAAATCTAGACCCAGTGGGTTTATGGGCATGGGTCTGGGATCATATTACCCAGACCCGCAAACCCATGGGTTTTTTTTGACCCGATCAATCTTAGCAAATTTGTCCATGATACCCCATACATTGCTATTGCTTGTTAGTCAATTGGTGTAATATTTAAGTTAGTATCGTGACTATGTGCTGCCATGAGTTGAAATGTTAACATTGATTCACTGAACTTGATAGTTTAAAAGCTAGATTACACATTTATGTCACTAATCTAACATTTATGTGCTGTGTAGTATTACATTTGGTGCAATATTATCTTCTATGTGTTTATATTGATTTACATGAGCAATGGATGCATACATATGCATAAGAATATATAGGTGACTATTGTTGTATGCGGTTTGCCTTCTTGGACATGGGCGACCCGTGGGTACCCGTTAACCCGACGGGCACAGGGCATAAAATCAAACCCGTGACGGGTCATGGGTTTTTTTAACGGGCGGGTTTTACTTTCATGGGTATGGGTTTGGGATGGCAAAACCCAGCGGGTTTGAACCCGTTGCCATCCCTAGTGAGAGGTATGGTGGACCTAAATTAGGTAACAAACGTTTTCAATTGTTTTCGTTCTTTATAGTATAGATGAACGGTTGGTTTATAACCTATGTTTTGTAGTGAAGAATAAAATTTAAACTCGATAGATGTCGAAACGTTTTGGTTTCAGGATATTCTGCCACGTCATCCAGATTAAACTTGGAAGAATCCTAAAAAATATATTTTTTTAAAAAAATACGAACAGGGTTGCATGGGTCACGTTACAACAAATTCAAATAATCCTCCGGCTACAAAGGCCCCAGGTGCCTAACTTGGTGGACTCAAGAGCGGGCTTAATCTACGGGTTTAGGAGCACACGCAGCCCAGCTAAAACCCGAGACGATGAATGGATGATACATGATAGCCGCCGAGCAAAACCCGCACGCACAAAGATCTCCACGAATTGAAATCTTGTAGTACGATTTAGTTGGGCACGGCCGCTCGCTGTCCCTTGCCGCAGAGCCGCGCCATGCGCCGCACCAGCGCGCCGATCTGCGCGTCGTCGGCGTCGTTCCGCGCCACCACCTCCCGCAGCTCCCCGGCGCGGCGCCTCAGCGCGCGCCCCTCCTCGCCGCGCACCACCCCGAGCACCGCCCGCGCCACGTCCTCGGCCCGGAACTCCCCGAACCGCTCCTGCGGCACGCGCGCGGCGGCGCCCAGCTCCGCCGCCAGGTTGGCGCCCAGCGGCTGGTCGATATGCAGCGGCAGCGCCACCATCGGCACCCCCGCCGCCAGCGACTCCAGCACCGAGCTCCACCCGCAGTGCGTCAGGAACGCGCCGCAGGCCCGGTGCGACAGGATCCGCCGCTGCGGCGCCCACCCCTCCACCACCAGCCCGCGCGCGGGCGCGAACCCGCGGGGCAGAGCGCGAGCCGCGCCGCGCTCCTCGTCGGAGCTCATCGGGAACCGCACCACCCACAGGAAGCGCTCGCCGCTCAGCTCCAGCCCGCGCGCCATCTGCGCGATCTGCTGCTCCGACATGAAGTACTCGCTGCCGAAGGAGACGAGCACCACGGAGCGCGGCTCTTGGCCGTCGAGCCACCGCATCACGCGGTCCGAAGACTCGGTCGGCGGATCGCCGCCGCCTGAGTCCACGAGCAGCGGCCCGCAGGGGATGATCTCCTTGCCTCCCAGGAGCTCTGACAGGTAGTCCATGTAGGTGCGCTCCATGTCCGCGCACGTCTTGAGGGCCACGAACCCCGACGAGCGCGCCAGGCTCAGCGGAAGGCGGTCGCGCTCGGAGACCAAGGCGGATGGGTCCTCGCGCATGACGAACAGCTCCGTGTACTTGGCCTCCTCCTCGGCGCTGCCTAATCCGATGGACTCGAACGGGAACGCGCGCGGCGCGCGGTCGGCGCTGAGGCAGTGGACGAAGAACGCCGTGGCGGCGGCGCTGCAGGTGCTGAAGTGCGCCGCGGGGACGCCGCGCGCCGCGGCCTCGAGCGGCGCCCAGGGCTGGATGAAGTCGTAGAGCAGGACGTCCGGGCGGAGCTCGTCGAGGAGCGCGCCGAAGCGCGGCGCGGCGAGGTCGCAGGCGCGCTTGAGGGCCGGCATGAGGCGGGCCGGGAGGTGCTTGGTGGTGTGCAGCGCGGGCGGCAGGTCGGGAAGGGACGGCAGGTGGAGCTCCACGAGCCGGATCCTGTCCGTCTGGCGGTGCGCGATCGCCGCGAGGTTGACGGGCGTGGAGACGAGGTGGACGACGACGTCGAGGCCGCCGTGGTCGGCGGAGGTGAGGCGCATGGCGAGCTCGAGGTAGGGGTTGATGTGGCCGTGCGCGAGCCACGGGAACATGATCACGCTTAGCAGCTCGGCCTGCGCCATGGCGATCGACGACGAGCTACCTGGTGACGAGCAGCAGCTGCGAATGGGATTCGTGAAATTGAATCCGTTGGCTGCAGCGTTCGAGGTGATCGATGATCAGAGCGCGTGCGTGGAGCGTGGGATGTATAAGCATGGAGCGGTGGGCATCGCGCGGTGATGGCGGAGAGGTCTCGGCGACGCGGCGGCGGCGGCGGCATGCGACGTGGCCGAGTCCTCTCTGAGCAGCGGCCACGTAGGGGACGCGCGTGCCATACCCTTCGGTTATCTTCCAGAGGCGCGCCAGGGTGTTCTTTACAGATGTCGAATGGGTTACAGAGTCAGATCAGATGTTGGTGTAAACTTCTCTTTCTCTCGGCTGAGGAACTTTCCACGCCTCGAAACCTCGCCATGGCCCAGTTTACTTTTACGTCCGGTTTCTTCGCTGTTCATCGCACAAACTGACTGAAGAACATGTGCGATTCATTGGGCATTGCCATCTTCAGACAAGTGAGCATCCAAATCGCGGTCGCGGTTTCGACTGAACCGGCCGGGGCGAGACGAAGGCGTGGTTGCTACGGACTGCATGCCGGGCCGCCGGCAGCGTGTGCTTCGAACGCGCGGCTGCTCGGTCGGCTCGGCTCGTCGAATTGGCCGGGCGCGCACTCCATCCTGCGGGAATTGGCCCTTTTCGTGTAAATTTCTGCAAAATTTCACAAAAGTAACGTATTGAAAAATATGTCCTCTCTCTCGTGACACGTTTTTCAATGTACTTTTTCTATAAGAAAATTCACACAAAAAATCAACCAACTAAACAAGGCCTTAGGCGAGTAGACGGATGCTTCATGGTCCTGGGTGGCCGCGGGATGTTAAGCTGGCGTCCGACCGGGGCGGAGGTGGGGTGTATAGCGGCAGCTGCGACCGTAGGCGAACAGTCCGGAGAACCGACTTTTTTGTTTTTTTGGCTTTTTTTTGTGAAAGAATTTCTTAAATAGATCCCTGACAGAAAGAATTACAAAAATAGACCCTAGACTCGGCACCATAGGTCACGGTGCCGAGGTCACACGTCTCGGCGCTATCGCCTATGGCGCCGAGGTCTAGAGCAATAGACGACGTGGACAGAACTCGTGGCAGTGATGTGGTGCACACCTCGGCACCGTAGATCTCTGTCGAGTGAGTGCACTGTCTGGCTCACCTGCTACACATGCATGGACGCACATACATGCATGCATGGACAGCGGGCCACCGTCCCTGACACAGGCGCAGGCAGGCGGGCCAAACCTCAGTGGCTGCTCTAACTTCAAACAAACAAATATGTTAACAGATTTTGAATTGGATCCACCGTTTAGAAGCTATTAGAGATTAAAACTTGTGAAATGCTGTTTTTTTTTTTTAAGTTGGAGCACCACGGTGCTGCTCGCCTGCCTGCGCCGGTGTCAGGGACGGTGGCCCGCTGTCCATGCATGCATGCATGTGCGTCCATGCATGTGTAGCAGGTGAGCCAGGCAGGCAGTGCACTCACTCGGCGCCGAGATCTACGGCGCCGAGGTGTGCGCTACGTCACTGCCACGAGTTTCGTCCACGTTGTGTTCCGTCCATATCGTCTATTGCCCTAGACCTCGGCGCCATAGGCTATGACGGCGATATGTGTGACCTCGGCGCAGTGACCTATGGCGCCGAGTCTAGGGTCTATTTTTGCAATTCTTTCCGCCAAAGGTCTATTTGAGAATTTTTTTTAGAAAAAAGCAAAAAAAAAAACGAAAAAGTCGGGTCCGGAGAAGGGGACGATATAAACAAGGCGCCTCTATTTAAAACCGCGGTTGCTGGAAGGTGGTATTTCTATATATATGCATCACGGTTATTAATCAAGATCCAATCCACATTAAGGGTCTATTTGTAGAATATAGGGTTTATTTGCATATATTTTGGTCGCAATTATTTGATGGTGATTCAAATTAGAGGTCTATTTTATAAAATACTAGCAGCAATGCCCGCGCGCCACGCGCGTGCTATATGTCGATACGGTAATAAATAAAATTTTGATATAATTGATCAATCTTTTTTATATTGTGGAAAGATAAAAATCAATAACAAAGTCAGTGGGAAAGATACAAAAGCAATAACAATTTTTAAAGAACAATTCTAGTCCTTTACTTTTCTGTTTTTCTGATTTTTTTATCTGCTGTCGAATGATTTCTGGGATGACAAAAATGCAAAAATGTTGTTTTACCATCAACGCTCTTGACGACAACAAGCTTTAGGAGAGTGTCAAGCTTCATGGCTTTTGCCTCATCCCGGTTTGTGCCAACCTTCATCCAGTTCTAGGTTCTCAGCACTGCTTCAAGGATTTTTAGTAACAACCTACTGCCTCTAAGATCTTTGCATGCTGCCTGAAAACAAGTGAAAAATGTTAAGTAACTATAAGTCAGTGACAATGTTAGTATTCAAAATCAAGTGATAGAATAAGCATGGAGCTGGAGTAGCATTTTGGCATACCTCCAATGTTTCAAAATATTTATTTTGATAACTATTTCAGTCTCAAAATTGGCTCTGTTGAGCATGGCATCAACTCTTTTCAAGGCAAATGGTATATCAAGCACAACTTCGAGAAAGTGCTCAACAGAACCAAGTTTCATTAAGTCACCATTACTAAATTCAAGATGCACCTCTGTGAAGGATTGTCCAATGCCAAGATCAAATTACCCTATTCACTATTGGAAAATAAATTTTGCAAGCCAACTAACCATAAAACTTCTTGCAACCACCATTTGTCCAGGAAACTTCTTAATTGCTACTTCTTTTTCCATGTTAGACAACATCTGCAAATGCTTCCCAATATATAGAGCGGCAGTAAGTTGAACAATGTTATTCTAGTAAGCAAGTTATGCATCTAGAAAAGTAGTAGTTGCTAAAAAAGGAAAAATATTTCTGATGATATTAGCATGGAAAAGAAATTAACAAACTGTGGATGAACACTGATTACATTGATCGCTGCACAAATAGCCTAGATGGCATGTGTCTATATCACAACAGCGATTAACTTGCACATTGTGATGTTTCCTCAGCTCAATAAAGCATATAACATGACTCTTTCTCTGCTATTTAAATCATAACTCTATGTGAGCAGAATGAAGCATTTGAGAACAAAGAATTCATCTGGCAAAGTGAGGGAGATGCACACCTTCTAATTTCATTGTTTTTGTTATTTGACAACCCTGTGTCATCCATTGGTTACATCTTTCGTGTTCTAAAAATGACAACAGTTTGCTCAGAGTTCAAGAAAATCAGTAACCAGTTTTCTTACTAATCATGCTATAAAAAATTTAAATTTAAATGGATCAATGCATAAAGCATTCCAATATCAGTGTTCATCTTGGAAAATGCCAACAACATTGTAGATGTTGCTGGCTCTGCCATATGAGTCATCATCGCTAGATGCCGATGCCATGGGAGCATGGCTGGTTCACCATCGACAGCAACGCCATGGATGCTGGCATCATGATCAAGGAGAAAGGAAGAGGCAAAGCACAGGTGGACCTTACCTGGTCAGGAGGATTCATCGCTTTCCTTCCTGCTTTGCCAAAACACAGAGATGCATCCAATTCCACTATGGCTACCTGAGAATTGCGAATAGTCGATTGAATTCTAAAGATGGCAGATGTTTCACCAAGTAGCATATACTGAATATTTAATCTGCTCACCTTTCAGGGCTGCCCATTATTCACATCCTGTACATCCTGAGACTTGGATCGGCAATAATGTCACCATGGACATTTTCTCAACCAAACATAACACTGAAATAGAAACATGAAGTCACTTTAACATGTGAACTGAAAGTTTGCAGAAACACTGAACTTCCAATTTCAGAAACCTGCATGATATCAATGCTACAAGGATCTGTAACATATCTATACTACACAGAATTTTCACTTACCAGAAACATCTCAAAGTAGTTTTTGGTTACCTTTGTTCGTACTGGAATTGGGTGGTACTTTATAGGAATTAGTAGTTTCAGAGGAGCTAACCAAAAGGGCAATGTGCTAGATATAGCATTTTTAAGAATTAGCTAAATTGAAATGTAATCCAAGCAAAAATAGCGAGAAACTACTCGAGATTAAGCATGCAAAAACCTGTCATAAGGGCACATTACCTATTAAGAGGCAAACTGTTCATAATTTTTGCAATTTGTCATGGGTGGGTCATGCCATATCCCAGCCTCCCAGGAGGTCCAAGGTAAAACAATTCGTTACTTGCAGATGCTCAGCTTTTAAGTAACCAAGAAGTTCACATGGTTCCTCATATATAATTCACATACTAAATTCGGACCCCACTCACATGGTTCCTCATATACTTTAACAATAATTAGGGATAGATGCTTCAGATATTATGCTCAAAGGTACTGAACTTTTAGTTAACACATCCAGTGACCAATTCCTCTAATTGTGGTCCTAATTTGAGCATCTGATATGGTATGGTAAAATAAAAACTGGGGACATAGCAACAGTACAAGGGGCGGGCATCCGATTTATGTTAAGAGAAAAAACATACATGAGAAAAGCTTATCTGAAGATTGAATTCTTTGGGCGCTTAATCTTGTAAAAATCATACAAGAGAAAAGCAATGGTATTAAGAAACATAAAATGCTCAATGATGCCTAATAAAATTGAGGTTTGACAATCTCATAACAAAGTAGAAAAAAATTTGAGGTTTGACCATCTCACGAAAAAGTAGAAACAAGGTACTTACAGTGGGGTTGGTGACAAGAAGGTCATGAACAACAATATGTACTTGCCCTCCAATTTTTCTTCGGTGATCTCAGCAAAGTGAGCCTGCTAATCCTGGTGAAATGGGTCTTCAATCGAGACTTGTATACATTCTTCAAGATGTCTCTAGATATCTGTTGTGAACCATCATTGTTCTAGAACAGAAAATATAATTACAAACAGAAACAGTCCATCTATGTTCAGAAACTATACAAAACGGAAGGTAACATTAGACTACCTCCTCTGTGATGTTGAGGCCATATGTCTTGTCCTTGTTGTAGAACGTCCATCCCAATGACAACCTAGCATTCATATAGTAACAAAGATCAACAAACTGCATTTTTACACCGGAAAACACAATGATTATGAAAACAAGATGCTGATAATCTTAGTGCCATCGAGCTGCTGAAACAAACCTTGCCAAAAAGAGCAGGCCCAATGACAGAGCTCACATTGTTTTTCACCTGAGCAAGAAAAAAAGAATGTAAGCATATATTTAATTAAATCAATTAACCCTGCAAATAATAGTGTCCCATCTACCATGATTCAGTTTGAATGCTATGATGGCACGGGTTCAACAAGTTGCATTGCGTTAGTTATCAAACAAGTAAAAAATCACCACAATGAAGTTCTCACCATTTATTATTTTATCAAACAAGTAACAAGTTGCTGTATTACATGGTTCAGTGAAAATCTAGGAATCAGAGATCAATCAGATTTATCCTCAGATTTATCTAGTTGGGAAAACATAACAAACATAAAATATATATCATCAAATCATGAGTCTTTGATATAGCTCACACAGGTAACACAAAAAGGAAAATAAAACTAATGGGCTATACAATTTTTGAAACCACAACAGCTACTCCCAGACAGTGAAACTTACAAATTCCACAAGCTTGATGGCATTTATGTTTTAGTACACAAAAATGAAATAACATTGAAACCAATTGGGAATTACAGTTATGAGCTTCTCACCAAAAATTTAGGGAGCCCATCTCCTGAATGTCGATAAGACTATAGGAACATGCGTAGACAGAATAGAAATAAACCTGCACGTATGCAATGGCTCACTACATGCTTTGAGTCCTGTAGAAGAACATCACCAAAGATCCCAGATTTCTCATACACTTCAGTCCTGTCCAAAGTTCAGAAGCAGGCTTCCGATTAAAATCAATAACATAGTACAGAAAAAAATTAAAATCCCTAACTGGAAATAAAACCCATGATTACTATGTTAGCACAACAAAAGTAAACTGGGGGCCAAGCAGCGTGGGCGGCGACGCCATCCTCCTATCTCATCACGGCACACAACAGCGAGAAATTACTAAAGATTAAGCAAAATCCAGTGATCTACCAACCTAAATTCGAGGTTAGCGTGGCTAATAGTGGGAGTAATGATGCCAACATACCTCCAGTTGTGAAGGGAAGGGATGGCACGGGAAAGCACCATCTTCGAGCTGCAGCAGCGGCCTCCTCCTCCTCCTGGTACCATGCCTGACGCCGCCGCCTCCTGGTGCCCACCGCCATCTTTGCCGAGATGATGCGGATGGAGGGGACAACGTGGTTGGAGGGCGGCACCAATGTGGACGCCACGCTGCAGCCATGGCACCCCCACCGATGGGAGGGCATAAGAGGCGCGGCGTTGATTGAGATGAGAGACGGAACGGCGCCGGATGGGAATGGGTCGTGGATGCCTGGATGGGATTGGAGAGTCCGGGGTAAACAAACAAGGGAAATCGCGGGATTAGCGCATGATTGCAGGGAGAGGGGGAGCAAATTGATCGTGAGGATCTTGATTTCCGGAGGTGGGTCGGGCGTGGGTACGGCGGGCGGGTAAAGGAAATTTTGGGTGAAAAAAGAAGAGGAAAAACGTAAAAAAAATATTTTAAAAAGTGCTATTTTTTTTCAAAAACTTTCTCCTCCTCCGGTCTGGCAGGTGGGTCCTCTTTGAGGGGGTACGGGAATTTTTTTGGGTAAAATGTGTTTGAAAAGAACTCGTTCTTAATAGTACAGATAGGAGTTTATTTTTATAGATCGTGATTATTGATCGAGATCTAAATTAAGAGTCTATTTGTAAATAAGAGATGCACTCTTTGTATCAAAAAGATCTTCTCATGGAGATTTATGTAAAATAATACTAAATATGTATAGTATAAAATAAAATATTATTAGATTAATTATAGAATATTTTTCATATGAAATTTATTTAACATAAATTTAATACTTTTTTATAAATTTAATTAAACTTAAAATTGTTTGGAAGCCGGAATTACATTCTTGTCCACGGAGGGACGGATGGAGCATATTGGATCGCGAATTCGCGATCATTATTCGCGACCAAGCCAGGGGCCATTTTGAAGATTTTTGCGCCGCGCGACACGGCGTCCCGGCGAGATCGCACTGCCGCCGCCGGCGATCTGCGTTAGCCCGGCTAGCCGGCGCCATGCGTCCGAAGAGATCCTCCGTCAAGCCCACGCTTCCCTCCCGCTGGCTCGGATACCCCTCGCGCGCTGCCTCCGCCGCTCACGAACCTATCTCCTCCTGAGATGCCGCGGCGGCTGTGTGCCGGCGCGGCGAGAGCGCGCGGTGCCCGCAGGCGGACCGGGTCTCCCGAGTTGAGACGGAGACGCGCGACGGCGCGCGTCCACGGTGCAGCTGATGCCACCATCCGCCCTCCAAGCGCCTGCCGACTGCGCGTGAGCTCAAAGCACGCGGCATGGCTCCGGTCCTCGTCGTCTCGCAAGTCGCAAGCTCGGCAGCAGTGGCATTGCAGCCATCATGTCATGTCCATCACATCACATCACATCAGAGAGAACGAACCAGTTCTGTTCTGAGCAGGGATTGTGGAGCAGATTTCGAATTTGTACAAGATCACGTCGAGTATTGTACAAGATCGTATAAAATACTGATTCGTCACGATCGGAATATCGGTGGTTGACGATTGCGCAAGCAATCATCTTCCCACCAGACACAAAGCAAGCTGCCAACGATGTTAAACTTCTCAGCTCGCGAATCTCCATTGCAAATCTTCTTCATCAAAATCGTAGCACACCGCACCGCGGAGAGGCTGCAGCAGTTTAGTCTGTAGTGTACCAGCACTCGTTTTAACATCTTCAGTGACACAAGTTGCAGAAGGACAGAGGATGCTTCATCTGCGCTTCCGGCCTCCTCCCCTCCCTCTGAAGCTGGCCTTCACCATCTCCCTAGCCGTCTCCTTCTCCGTATCCTGCTGCGCCACCCCTTCCTCACCGTCATCCCACACATCAGCCAGGTCCCGATCCCCGCCTCCCTCCCCGCAATCCGTCGCCGCGGACCTCCTGTCCGTCCTCGCCGGCCCGCGCGACGCAGCCCGGGTGCCGGCACCGGAGGCCTCGCGGCTCCAGGCCTGCCTCCGGTTTCTCTCCCCAGTCAACCCCCCGGCCTCAAAGACCTCTTCTTGGACCGGCGGAGGCTCCCGTAAGTTTCTTCGGGAAGGTCGCGATGCGGGTGCGGAGGCGGACGAGATGGTGATGTGGCCGCCGGCGCCGATCATGGAGCTGGCGCGGCTAGCCGTCGACTCCGGAGGCGATCCCGGGGCCATCCACCGCGCGCTCGACCCAACGATGCTGCCAGTGAGTGTCCAGCTCTCCCATCTTCTCGCCTATTTTCCTCTGCACTTATGGGGAGTTTCGCACTGGTAAGAAAAACGAAAGTTTGGTGTAAGATGCAATTTGATATCCTGAGTGTAGCAAGAACTAGTTTAGGGCCTGTTTAGTTCATTTGGCAAAACGGCAAATCGGCAAATTTCACTATTCATCAAAGAGAATCTTACATGCATGGAGTATTAAATGTGTGTTAATGACAAAACCCATTTCATAACCCCCCAGTAACTTTGCGAGACGAATCTAATGAGCCTAATTAGGCCATGATTAGACAACGTCGTGCTACAGTAAACAATCTCTAATGACAGATTAATTAGGTTTAATAGATTCGTCTCGCGATTTCCCGTCCATCCGTGTATTTAGTTTTATAATTAGATCATGTTTAGTCCTCCTAATCTTCGATTTAGAATTGCTACAGTAAATTTTGCCAACTTTCCATTCCAACTTTCCAATTTAGATGGATATACACGCGATGATGCGTGGCTGCAAGCAATAATTCAGTTTGAAATTGGTGGTCCATTGTTGTGTACAAAGTTTGCTGTCTTCCAACAGGCATAAGCATAAGCCTTACTATTATGAAAGACCCTTCAGCGGTTTACAATGCAGTTTTAGTCATTTCAGCAAATAAGTTCAAAGCAACAAAAGAACTATTCTGTACAACAGCATCATAAGGTGCCTGGTACTAGCTTCTCCCTCATACCAGTGAACTTCTCCGCGATCCCCAGCCAACTGCTTTCTTCAGCAAGTGAGACAGGTTCCTTGGTACTTGTTCTTCCTTCCAATCTCCACCACTTTTCAGCAGGAACTCAAACAGTTCCCCCTGCAAAGGCCCTGCTACATTGCTATTGCTACTCTTCCAGGTTGTCTTGCTAAGAGCTTCATTCTTTCTAGCCTGATGAATTCTAGCTCTTGCCTCCCCCCTGAGGGACACAGAACCTTCCAGTTGTGAACTAGCACAACTATCCTTTGCAGCAGACTGGGCACTCTCCATAGACCATTGTGAAAACAGAGGAAATTTCTTTGTTTCCAAAGTCCCCACAGGGTAGCTGAAGTAAAGATATTCACTACTAGTTCTTTTGGAATGAGGGTGGGCGTGTATGTGCGGGTCTATGTATGACTCTTTTCTTCTACTATTAATACAATGATACGCAGTTCTCCTGCGTGTTCGAGAAAAAAAAAAAGATACTCACTACTAGTAGTTTTTTTCCCTGATTAAGCCACAGTTTTCTAGTAGATTCAATATCAAAGCAACAATTGACCTCAAGGCCCTGAGAAATCGCGAGCCACATCTGTATGGAAACCACACATTGAAAAAATATATGATTGATAGACTCCTCAGGCATAACCATTAGGCATTGACTTTGCCTTTTTCTTAGTTTTTACATCCTGAGTTATATTCCCTTCAGTTATATTTTGTGAACTTTGCAAGTGTCTTCTTGGTGTAAACAATGATCTAAGTCACAGACTGAAATCTGAATTTTTTTACACTTTAGGGTTATCAGTAGCAAGACTGAAATCTGAATTTTTTTACTGCCTAACAAAATCAATCATGCAATAGGTGCCAGATGTTGAGGGGTCACAGAAGAACAAATGCCAACTCACAAGAACTCCATATGGGAGGCGCTTTGCCAACAAGGTCCATATTTAGTAGCTCGAATCGTGCTTGAATTTTGCCATACTCATAAGTTGGGGATTTTGTTCACATGTTTTGGCCCCCTTTTTGTTATTAACAGGAGCTCAATTCATATTTTGCGTTCTTGTTTGAATTGATTGTGGCACGAGGACCTTCAGTTGGACTAAACGTATCACTGAGTCGATACGATTTGTTCCATGGGCATCTTTTCCTTGCATCTGAAACAGGACGGCTCGGAATTCTGTAGGTGCCTTGAATTTTTGCATATGCTTTGTTCCCAAAACTTTCTAGTGTTCATTGCTCATACCTCCTTTCAATTATTTATGCTGATTTTTTTTGAAAAGTTTAACAATTATAGAGTAACTATTTGATATGGATAAGTCTATTGGTGTCACAGCATGTCAATTTTCGTATGACTATCTTGTCCTAATCACAGAAAACCTACAGATGAATCATCTGCAAAGTGAGGCTGAAAGATTCTTTTTTTTCTATTTTCCCCCCTTTTTTGTGGAGGGAGGGAGGGGTGGGGCAGAGGGGGGGGGGTGGACTACATAGAAACTGGGTCTTCTAAGTTCTTAAGTAGTCTAGTTAACCAAGCTAGACTAAATCAGATTTTATCCCAGTGTTGCTTAACATTCTTGTCAATGTATCATCTTTTAAGATCCCCCAAGATACATTCAATATATTTAGAGGTTTAGTCCTAAATAATCTCATGATGGTTCTCTCTCGATGCAGGTTTCATGCTAAAGAATATCCGGCATTTGATAAGGAATTGTTTCCTTATAGTTTGGGATATTGCCAAGCAGGTACTGTGATTTTATATATTTGAAAGTATATCATGTATCCAACTATCAACACAGTCCCAAACAGCTATCCACGTGCCCGAACCTTGACTTTTGGCTTCTATTTGGTTTCAACTTTAGCCTACCCCAACTTGCTTGGGACTGAAAGGCTTTGTTGTTGTTGTTGTTATTGTCGATAGTTGGATACATGATATGCTTTCCTTTCCTTCAGTTTATATTCAAGCATTATTTTGCTGAACTCTCCCTTTATTTCCAGGATCTAATGTACCATATGATGATTCTATGAACTTGCGCAATGTCCTTTGGTTAGCACCATTGCCATCAAAGGAGACAAAAGCTTGGTTAGCACCAGGTATGGTGACACTGAGTACTCAATTTTGTTCATGTATTGTACCGTGATCCTGTTTCCCTGATGATAGCTGTTTATGTAATGTCTTGATGTTTTTGTAATCCCAGTTTCTATGCATTAACAGTTTGTGATTTTATTTGCAATATACCACAGGAACCTTGGTCGTTTTGGATGCACATCCTGATGGAATTATATACCAAGAGATGATTCGTGACTATGTTCAGGTTGTAAGAACAGTATACGAAGGTTAGGTCCTGGCACATCCTAGTGTTTTTATTAAAAAAAACATCCTAGTGTATTAGTTTAATGATAGATACCCAGGCACCCAGCTGATCTTTTAATAATTCCGCAGATGATTTCGGGGAGAATGCAGTTGACGTCAATTATCTGAATGTGGACAATGCAGCTCCTGTAGATAGAATATTCATCTGCTGACGATGTTCCTTATTATTCACCTTCCCATGATGCATACTCCCTCCGTCCTGAAATATAAGTCATTATAGTTTTGTTTTAAGTCAAACTAGATAAATTTTGACCAACTTTTTAGAAAAGAATAATAATGTTTATGGCATCCAATAAGTATCAATAGACTCATTGTGAAATATATTTTTATATTTTACTTATTTGATTTGCTAAATGTTAATATTTTTTTATAAACTTGGTCAAACTTTCAAAAGTTTGATTTAGGACAAATCTAGAATGTCTTTTATTCCAAAACGGAGGGAGTAGTGTTATATGGAAAGCAGACATCAATGTAACGTTTCGATTTGAATAGAGATATTTAAGAAAGCGGTTCTTTGCTCGCGAGTTTTATTTTTTTGTTGTACTTATGACATGCATTTTGATTTTACTAGAGCATTAAGAAAAGGTATGTTCGATTTAAACATCCACAACCAAAGACAGCGATAAAAACTTTGATGAGCATTTTACACTAAATTGAGGTTGATACATAATAATATGTACAAGGACAGTTCATCAGCAGGTTAATGTGGCAGCACCAGAGGATATATTTTGTGTCGAAGCAACGAGAACCATGACTGAAAACGTTGTAATCTGTATTCCTCAAATTCAAATTTTACAGCATGCGCTAAATAACGAAGTCATTTGTTGTGCAGCAACGATACATAATACATGTTATGATGCCCATGGTGCACAACAGGCGACTGGAATCTACTACAACATTGGTCAAAAAAGTATCTTCATCAGAGCGGACAAAGATGGGAAGATAATCCACTATAACAGAATGTCACTATGGCTCTACACTAGCAACACAGCATTGATACACCCATCATTCTCCGGGTTGTTTGTAACCTGCGCATATTTCCCTGCAACACAAATTTGGTTTATGGAATAGGATTCAGGAAGGTCGGGCAAAAGAAGCACAAAGGTCAACAGATCTCTTACCCCAAACAACTTTTCCAGCAGGAGTTACCAGACCAAGTTCGCTGACATTTACCTGAACGGAAGACCATTGTAAGCAGCAATTTTGGAGAAGGGAGAGGTATATAAAGAGATTGTATCAGCGACTATGACAAGCATCTAAGAGTATTGACCACAATAATTGGCATGCTTGACATACCTCAATGATTGTTCCTCTTGTCATAACACCAAGAGAAGTGTACATTGGACCATTTGGGTTTTTCTTCACAGAAATAATGTCCAGGTTGAAAGTACACTTCAGTTCTGGGTGTGTCACATGAGCTTTGGTGAAACGCAGACCAGTTGGCCGAATGAACCGTTCATACTTTGGCGGCTTCCTTGTAAATCCAGCTCCAACAAAGGTGGCTTTAGTAACCATTCTCTTCCACTGCTTGGCTGCATAAGGAAAATAAGATCAGCTACAATGTTCAGATCAAAGGAAAGAAATGTACAATTTCGTGTGCTATCTTCTGAAGCGTTTATAAAATCTTTAACATATGGAACATATTAGTTACACAAGTCAGTTGTCTGCTTGTAGCATAACACATTTCCTCAAAGCATGAAGATATGTAGCATGCCAACCAAATTCTACGTTTATTAACAAATACTGTCATCACTTACTTTTTCGCTTGCCAGTTCGCATAACCTTAAACATCTCTTCCTCAGCAACAGGTCTGACCTGAAAGGATTTAAATTGTGACAGTATTTAGTCAATGTACAAATAACATACTCTAGAAACGAGGAATGGTCGTTTTGAGCTTAGAATCACCTTCGGCAAGGGAACATCCCATTTGCCAGCCTTTTCCTTCCTCTTTTGCTTGATTGTGTTGCTAAGAACCTAAATTTCATCAGACATCAATGATCAGGGCCACAAAATGTCACTGTATTACAATTAGGCGAGAATCCAAGACTAGTCATTTACCTTGGCACGCTGTGTCTGATCACGATCAAGCAGATATGGAGGAAGAGCACCCTCTTGGACATCATCATCAGCCTTCTGCCGTGAAGTTGATTCATCATGCATTTTCAGGCTGCAAAAGAGCCAATTTCAGTAAATCCCGGATAAATACAATTGCAGTCAGAAAGGTGTATTCAACATCGTGATGTCAACAATTTTTCATATGCTCACACCACCTAGGACGGGCTCAGGGTATGATACATCCGTTGAATTAGTAAATTCATTTGTTCACGTCTACTTAAAGCATCAAGTTCAAGTAACTCATATCCACTGCTTATGTATCAATACAGCAACTGAAATAGGTAAATAGCAAACAAGCACTTACGTCTTCTTCATCTGTGCCTTCTCGGCGTACCGCTTCTTGGCGAACCTCTTGCCCTTAGCACCAAGCAGCTGCGAGAGCACAGAGCACGCAATCATCAGCTACACGAACACATAAACAACAACCGAAAACGAAATTATCAGATCAGACCACACCTTCCGGGCATCCTTCGAGCGCTTGTGCACCTCACGTGCCTCGCGCTTGCGCTTGCGCTCCTCGTAGTCCAGGCGCTTGCCATGGCGCTTCTGGTGCAGCTCTATGTGGTCTCCCTGCGGCTGCAGCAAACTCGTGCACGGGAAAAATCAGCGCAAAATTAAAAAAAAATAAACAGATAAAATCGAGAAATCGATGAGCAAATGGAAGATCAGGAGAGATCCAGATGGACCGGAGAGAGAACTAAGGATTAGCAGAGAAGTGAGAAGGAGAGGTCTCTGGATCGAGGAGGCGAGAAAGTGGAGGGACTCACCATGGCGGCGGAACCCTAGCAAACTCCGGTTTTGGGACGGAGAGGGGAAAGGAAAGGGAAGAAGAGCCAAGGCGAGGCTTATAGATATCCTTTGGGCTGCGCCAATTATGGGCCGGCCCTAATATTTGTGTTTGTATATCATGTGGCCCATATAGAACTTCCTCAAAAAAATGTGGCCCATGGCCGTGTTTGGTTCGTGGGGTCAAAAATTTTGCCCCAAGGAATCTCGCATGCATGGAGTACTAAATTAAGTCTATTTACAAAATATTTTCACAAATAAGTGCAACTTTGCGCGACGAATCTAATGAGCCTAATTAATCCATGATTGCTATAGTATGCTACAGTAATTATTCTCTAATCATGTGGTCAAAACCCTCATTAGATTCGTCTCGCGAATTAACCCTGGGTTGTGGAGGTAGTTTTATAAACTGGCTTTATTGAATAACCCTAATTAGCGGTCAAAGATGCATTTAATACCGTGCAAAAATTTTGCCAAACACGGCCCATAGAAATTTCACAACGGCAGTACTGATCCACTTCATCTGTGCAATCTTTGGTTTCCTCAAAAAAAAAAAATCTGTGCAACCTTTGGTCTCGAATCCCGAAGATTAATATCTACATAATACAGATTTTAACTAGTACTACGTACATAACACATGTGTAAATAAAATCTGTTTCTACGCAAGGTGATTTAACAATTGCGCACGTCTATAAAAGCCTTGCAGAAGGTAGATTTTACTTTTAGTTGACACAGGTGGATATGTGAATTGATGTATATTTTCAGGAAATGCAATTCTCCTCAAATATTTGTGTTCTTGATCTACAGTGGGACGGTGAAGCTCACTGATCAAAAGATGAAGATTGCTGGCTACATCATATGAATAGTACAATCTACAGAACAGCACATGGTATGAGATTTAAAAAAAAAATCCTCTTCAAGCTATCCAGTGACAGCATGCAGACTTCATTTTCCAAGCGCTAGTTCTTTGGCGAGGTCTCTGGTGAGACTGAAGGCTAATGTGTTATGCCATGGGAAAAGGGTCCGGGTAACTGGAAGCTTCCTCCGAAGATCCTGTGCCAAAATTATTAAAAAGTTTAGGCACATGTCAAACAGAGGTTCAAGGGACATACAGCAGTGGCCATATAGCACTGTAACTAGTATCGTTTCAAACTGTCCATCCTGCCTACCTTGAAAGTTGCATCAGACAAATTCAAGTATGATTCCTGTGCAAACAGAAAACACAGCATCATTTAATGTTAGCATCAGACGGCTGATTGGTTGAATGAACATCAGATAGATTCAGACCTCAAGAGATGACAAATACTCGGACTCATGATGTCGAATGATGTTAGTTATTGAAACTGCACAATCGTCCGGCGACTGAAACATCAAACATGAGAAATATAACATCAGAAGCATAGTTTAAGTTCACTTCATTCTTTATTCCTTCCTTTCTAAAAGGAAGAATAGAGAACCAGGGTACATTTCAATCAAATTGAAGGTAGACCTACAAAATATAGATTAGGTTCTAACAAACACCTACATGGACTATATATCATGCAAACAATAAGAGAACCACTAAAACAGTTGATGGACTAAATGTTTGAGGTCAGAAGACGAAATGATGCCATCACAATTTTCAGGGCTCAAGATTATTGCATTAACTAACCTGCATTATGGTGGAATCCTTGCGATCGATGTTAGTATCCAGCTGGACATTTCCCTCTTCAAAGTAGTGAGCATCTACCTGGTATATATACAGGTGATATTTACGAAGAAGTTACTAGCTTCTATTATACTAACATAACTTAGAGCTGTTAGCTTCAGTTAAGTGAAAAGGCCAACCTGTATCTTTCCTTTAATATCAACCAACTGCAATTCATAATTGAATTCCACAGTCCAAATTGAACGCCAGCTGCCATTGCTGGATGACACAATATTCAGTTGGCCTTCATCAGAGGCTAAACGATTAAAAGAGCAAATCTATAAGGAGCATGCTCACACAGTTCTAGTGACATTATGTGAAGCAATTCTTCAGACAGAGAAACAGAACAAACATGTAGAAATTGAACATGTCATAAAGATCTAGGGATAAACAGTATACTCGTTACTCACAAAACAAAATAACTTGTTCAGAGGGATATTGAAATTGAAACTTCACTTGTGAAAAATCTAATGACCAAAAGTTGCATACTGAATGGAAAAAGAAGTTCTCAAGGGATGCAAGGATACGATCATAGAAAACTGAAGTTAAAGAAACGTGCCTGAATAAATAACTAAAACTCACAAAACAAAATAACTAGTTCAGAGGGATATTGAAATTGAAACTTCACTTGTGAAAAATCTAATGACCAAAAGTTGCATACTGAATGGAAAAAGAAGTTCTCAAGGGATGCAAGGATACGATCATAGAAAACTGAAGTTAAAGAAACGTGCCTGAATAAATAACTAAAACTAAAGAGAATCTAGAAACATGGAATCAGTTTATCACCTTAAAGGCTAAAAATGGTGGATAAAAATTTGAAGTCTCATTAAAATGCAGAACAAAACTCACTGATCCATATGTGCAAGATTAAACAAAAACATGGTAACTTTATCTAAGAATAAGGAAACAACAGAAGACATGAGTCAGACAATACCAAAAGTTCTGTGGGCTACGCTTAGCAGCAGAAATAACTACTGCAAAACCGAAATCTGCTCCTGGTCCCTCTATATCCTTCCCATTGGTACAATAAGCAGCACAGACCCCTTTGGGATAAGCTTCAGCGACATATTTTGACAATTCAACATCTAAAGCACTCCTGTATCAATACATAAAGATTAGGTAACATATGTTGAGTTGCGCTAAAATATGGAAACTAAGAATAAGTAAAAGGAAAGAAGCAAGTCTACCTAAACTCTTCGATGTAAGCTGACGGCAGCTCCTCATCTGCAGCAGGCCTCAATTTTGTACATGTCTTTTATCACGAAAAGATAACATTTTACGAATTATTTTGATGAAGATCTATATTTGTTATTTGAGTGACAAAATAAAATCAATAAAACTAGAAACGGCCCCACATCCATATCCTTCCAAAGGAAAAATACTTCACTGAACACCTTAATCTATTTGCTGTTAAATAACTTTTATCTTAACGGGTCTGACTAGGGATACAAGTCCTAATAATTTTGGGTCATTGAGTCGACCCAAAACTTGATAAAAGGAACTAGAATGACATTCCACATAATTGACTAGAAAACACCACTGGGTACCTATTTTCATCCTTAGCTCTGACAACAGCTGTGATTAACAACGGAAGCCTAACACTGCCAGCAGTGGTGCAGTGTGTAAGGTTTGAGATATATTGGGGTAAAACAAACTTCCTCATAACGAGTATATTGTTGAAATTTGAACGGTTAAAGTTAAAACTTGATTTAAGCCCATGAAATGAAAACACATGGTTAATTTAGTATCAACATCCAAATCCATTCTGCAGCTTACTTTATAAACCAGAACAGAAGAAACTGGGGCAAAGATTCTCAAACATACAGCTCATCTCTGCTGCTAATTCATGTGGGGCATATTGCATTGAGGTGACATATTCTTTATGAGATATGTCAAATGCACTGCATGAACTGTAGGAGAGAAATATTTATGTAATGTTTCTGACGCAATGTTCCATTTACCAAATGTATCAGAAATTCATATTATCAAGTTCAAGATGCTCGAGATACTAATTGCAGACATGAAGCTGCTTGGCAAACCATTCTCTAAGATGATTGGATTGTTAAAACATCGGCTGCACCGTTGGCATAACAGGTCTGTTTGATATTGCAGGAGAAACACAGTGTGTGCTGCGCAACATTACCTGTTTAATATGATCGACAGTAGCAACTTGAGCAGTCCTGGGGTCCAGATAATTGTTCTTGTCAAGCTCCCCATAAGTTGTGATGATTATCTGCAAGCATATGTCATGCAATTGAAATCAATGTTTCACTGGCAAGCACAATCAAGGCATTAGACCCAACTTTCAGTTGACAGTGACTATGTCAACACGAACTGGCCCTGCTTATCATGTTATCAAAAGAGGGATCTACCAAAATGTTCCCAAATTCTCATAAATAGAATTTATGCAGCTCGCAGGTGCTGTGAGCCCCTGAATCTAAAAACATAGTCCGGAGCAATTTAGCAATGATTGGTGCAAAGGCAGGATTCATGCGCCTTGGTTAATGATTTAAGGATGGGATGCTATTGCAAACATAGCCTTCCGTTTCCAAATTCATAAGGGACTAACCACTGCACATAAAAATAACAACACGAAACACCAAAGCAATGGGGGCAAACGCAAATCAGAAGAGATGCTCACGTCGCCACTGCGGTCGGGGAGCTCGAGGGACACGAGGTGGGCCTTGTTGTACTCCGGGAAGGCCTCCGCTGCGGCGGCCTCGTACACCGCGTCGTCCCCCAGCAGCGCGCGCACATCTGCAGACCCACGCCACGCCGCGCATTCGAGCCGACTCAGCCGGATTGCACGCATAGGAATATAGGATCAGAAGGAAGAGAGGGAAAGGGGGGCGGGGTTGCCTTTGGCGACGTAGTGGATCTCGCCGGCGGGGGCGTTGGAGAGGAACCAGACGGCGATCTCCCGCTTCTGGCGGTCGCTGAGCGGCTCGCCGGCGCCGCCTCCGTCCGACATTTCGGGCCCTGGAGCGGCGAGGGCGGTGTGGGTCGGAGAGGGTAGAAGGCGATGCGGTGTGCGCGGAAAGGGTGGAAGGAGGACGCGGGGCGGAGGAAGGAGGGGGCCGTGGGGGAGGAGGGGGAGAGGGAGAGGGTCGATGGCCACACGGACGGCACGTGGGAGCAGGCGGGAGGCGGGTGGTGACGGTTGACGATGGTCCAAGTACCTGATCGGACGGACACTGGCGCGGCCCCGATCGTTAGGAGTTTTGCCTGCGGATTACGGTAGAGGAGCTTTCGAGATTGTCACTTGCGTAAAGTTTAGGGGATTTTTACAAAATTGCCACTCTTACCAATGGCGCTCCTTCAATTGTCATTTTTACAATGGCTTCTACATTTTTGCCACTCCCTTTTGAACGGTGCAACAAAAATGCCATTTTTGACGATGTGGCACGACACGCAGGCTGTCCAGCTCGTCTCCGACGTGGATGGGTGCGGTGAAAAGACCGGACTGCCCCTGCCGAACTGGTGAAGCAGCCACGAGGGCGGAGTGGTGGTCGAGCCCGACCCAGTCGCCTTCCCTCCTCTTCCCCTTGCTTGCGGCGGCGGCGGCGGCGACGGCGGCGGCGGCGACGGGGGCGCAGCTGGTTCTCGTGCCTCACCTTCCCCTCAAGGTTCGTCCGCAGAACGGCCTCACCATCCTCTGTTCTTCTGCCTGTTCAATCTGGTGGCTCGAACTAGGGTTAGGGTTAGGGATCCCTAGGGTTTGGTTGGTGCGTGACTGGGGAGGGAATTTGATTCATATGCGCCTGATATCCCTGCTCTATGGGTTATGATGGCAGGGCTGTTGATGTGGTTGATGTGTGGCTTGTGAGCACAATGACCTCGTCAGATTGCCCCCCTGGTACGCAAACTGCCCTGTAATGTAGCATTGTTGCCCTGTAATATACCAATGTAGCATTGTTGGATTTAGTTAAGTTGGAGAATTGGAGTAGGTTAATTCTAACTCTCCATTCTTTTTGATTTTTGGTGTCTATGCCAGGATTGATCCTGGCAATGCTTTTAGGCTTGTAGTTAAAGTTCAAAAATATGTAGCCATTACGGATTATGGCAGCATGGATATGGCTCAGCAGGAGCATGAAATGTGGTTTGATGTGTCAGTTGGGTACAATCTTGATAAGTTTACAGAGGATATGGCTAGCAAAATCATATGGGGCAGTAGTCAGAGACTAGATGTGTGGGCAGTTGACTCTGATAGTGATGCTGAATGGAAGATTAGGAGAAATGAACACTTTGAGAAACTAATTGAGGAAAGAAATGTAGAGAAAATGGCCATTCTTGTTGTAGAAGTAGTTGGTAAGGATGGATATAATCCAGTCATGAGCTCTGCAGGGTCCAAAGCAGCATCTGGTGTTACCAGTGATGCTGGTCCATCAGTTTTATTTCCTACTGGTAGTAATGGTGAAGGTGTAGGAGACACAGCTGGCTCACCAGAACACAACGAAGAGGGTCCTGAACCAGTAGATTGGGAGTCTTTGGTTATAATGCCTGAAGCTACTTATGATGGTGAGGCCACTGTGTTGGTAGATGGGGATAGGGTGTTTGAGGCCATGGGATTTAGAGCAGCAGCAGCAGCAGAGGCTGAAAGAGTTGGAATTCCAGCTGAAGTTGAGCAAGAAATGAGAGATGCTGCTATGCCTGTTGATGACAATGATCCTTCAGAGCCAATGATGGACTGGGATAGGGATAATCCTGACATGTCAGTGGGCACTTGCTACCCTTCTATGAAAGAGTTTAGGTTGGCTGTCAGACAGCATGCAATTGTTAATGAGTTTGAGTTGGGTACTGAGAAGTCAGACACCAGCAGATTCAGGGGGTATTGTAAGGCTAATGGCTGTCCTTGGATTATTAGAGCTAAAACACAAGCAGACAAGAGTGTCAGGGTATATTTTTTTACATTTTGCACCAATGAACCAATGTATGGAGTGAAACAATGTATGCAGTGAACTTGTCTGCTTGCCTGGACTTGTCTGCCTTTGTGGCCTCATCACACACATGACAGATCAAGTCAAATTCATCTTGGCATATTACCAAATGAATCAATTTTGCACAGAAGCATGATGAATTTGGTGATAAATGTGCCAGGCTAACATGTGCCAGGCTTGCTTATAGTTGAATGATGAGCTTTTTCTTCAGCTTCACACAAATCACAAAGTGTCAGCTATATGGTTCATCACTTTTAACTTGCTTGTTGTACATATGAACCAGACATATGACAGATGACACATACACAAACATGACATATATTCCATAGCTTGTTCCAGTTACACATTCACACAGGATCACATTACTTCAACACATACATCACTGCAACAAACATGACAAAAACAAGTAACATTGCAATCAGAAGTTGCATTGACTTAAGCATTTTCTCAACATTTTCTTCTAATTTCTTGTTCTGCATCCTACCTCCATTGCCCTTAAGCTTGGACTCCACTTCTGCTGCTTCTTCCGGTTCTTCATGATCTTCATTCACAGCCTCTGCCACCACCAAAATCATCTTCTTCTCCACCAGTTCATCAAAGTATGGCCTCTGCCATTTGTAATAAGGGCACCTTCCTGCCATCTAAAATTGAAGCAATGTCAATCAAACTCCCACAGAATCGACCATAGATCCAAATTAAAGCATCCACAAATCAATGGGACATCAACTCACCCCGATTATATTCCTTGGGCACTTGAAAAACACCTTGCCATTGTTCTCGTTGTCCTTTTTGGACCTCAGCTCAATCACCCGAGCCCGGCCGCAAAGGGGGCAAAGCATCAAAGGCAAGCCAGTTTCCTCACCTTCAAGATCCGACCCATCCTTCCACCTAGCAGAACCGCTCCTTGCTGCCGAAGACTCTGCCCATCTCGACATGGCCGAGCAGCTCCGCCGTCGGTCGCCGCCGCCGCCTCGTAGAGAAGTCAGCAGAGGGAAAAAGGGGAGAGAATGGAGCTGCCTCGACTGGTTTCTGGATAAGGCAGGGGCACCGGGGTCTTTTCACACCCCGCGGCCACGTCGGAGAGGAGCTGGCATGCCTGCGTGGCGTGCCACATCGACAAAAGTGGCAAATATGTAGCAACGTTAAGAAGACAGTGGCAAAAATGTAGAAGCCATTCTAAGAGTGGCTTTTGAAGGAGCGCCATTGGTAATAGTGGCAATTTTGTAAAAATCCCAAAGTTTAGCTCGAGTTTGCATTGCTTTGCATTTTTTTTAAGTTTAGATCTACTTCACGCAGCTACGCTTCACTTTAAAACAGATCCATCGTGAAATTGCCAAACGCGAAATAGCACTTATGGAGCGAAACTGATCCACTCCATCTATACGGCCATAATCCCAAAAATTAAATTGTTGCTCGCAACAAAAAAAAATTTTAACTGCATACATGTTGCTAAATGTTCACTACTTTTGGATTTTACAATATAAGAACAGGCAACTACTCTGGAAAGTTATAGCTTATACCAAATGTGCTGATATATACAATTCGTCGGAATCTAAATAAGATC